>CM068826.1:9797158-10527158 GCA_028554795.2 Sinohyriopsis cumingii | reverse complement strand
AGACTATCGCTGTCGCAGAATTGCAACAGAGTGGGTTTTTTGGACTAAATGAACAAGACAAACACAATGTGGGAAAGATGGAAATTTATGAATGAATTAATAATGATAAATATATGATGTAAAAATACAATGATTATCTCACGCTCTCAACATATGATTTACTCAAAACACTCTACACAACATTCACACATCGAAAATAAACAAACCAAATATTAAATAAAAATGAAGTGCAGATCCAAGAACCCTCATGGACTGCACATACCCCTCAAACAGTATTTTATTCAACAAGAGATTCACATGATCTCGCACAAAAATTATATTATGATTCAAAAATAATCTTAAAACAAGATTCAAAATACTCTTGACGCCACTTAAGGTTCAAAATAATCTTGACACAACTTAAGATTCAAAATAATCTTGACACAACTAAGATTCAAAATAATCTTGACACAACTAAGATTCACAATAATCTTATCACAACTAAGATTCACAATAATCTTATCACAACTAAGATTCACAATAATCTTATCACAACTAAGATTCACAATAATCTTATCACAACTAACAGCATTGTTCTGGAAGCTCCAGATGACTCCAAGAAACTTTAGACGGCTTCGTACAGCTTCGGACCGCTCTAGTCATATTCACAATCACATTTCATAGACAATCACGGCTACAAACACGATCAGCTACCATAACAGTCAGCTACTATAACAGTCAGCTACAAACACAGTCAGCTACGAACACAGTCAGAATCAGCTACAATACAACCACAATCAGCTACAATAAAACCAAATTGGACATAATAGTTTCTGTATAATCTCTAGATATATGATAATACTTTAAATCTGCGTTGTAATAAATACATTATTACGCGATAACACAGTACAAACCGAATAAGCTTCGCTTATCAAATAAAAATAATGTAAATTTAACACTTACCCCTATGGCTGGAGAACAAAGGAGAGTGTATACTCCTTGACGTGATCCAAAAACGACCAGTATGGTTTTTAGAGATTCGTCTTACTTAAATCCATAGGAGAGTGAGTACAAGTCGGGATAGAATACCCGTGCATATCATGTTAGTCATGATACCTGTCACAAATAATCTGTGGCTAGGTACATGTTAATACAGTCGCTTACCTGGAAAAACACATTCACCCTAGATAACGTTGTACGCATGTACAACGAGAAATAGTCTAATTTTTTTAAGACAAAACCAAGTTATTTCTTTGCCTAATTCTGTGACAATCGCGATGAATGGAAAGTCGTAAGCGATCATCTTCTTTGGCTTGACATTGCCGTTTCAGTGTGGTTAACAAAGAAGTCCACTTTTCGGTGATGAAACCCTCTGCTTTCTTCAGCGGTACGTCTGACTTGAAAAGTTTAAATTTCACCGTGTACTTGGAGGCCGTGGTTCTAAATTTTGTAGAGGAGCGTTTATCTGTCTATTGAATGTGGTAGTACTTTTCAGGGGTTACTGGGGGTGAACTATGGTTTGACTATGTCTCTCTGAGCCTGGATTCTGGTTCACTCATGTCATCTTCAAAATCACTGGCATGAATATGAACCAAGACTTCAGCTAATTTGCGAAGCGATAGGTCATGTTTCTGCCTCTTACTTTCTTTTCCTTTCTTCACGAAATGATGCAATAGTTTTTTCTTGATTGCAAAATGTCAAATGACAACATTTTAAACGTCATGGTCGCTAATATATCAATGCAAGGTCAGTGAATTCCTATATAAAGGGTTAGTATTCATTTCACTCTCAATCCTTCAAGAAAGATGGAAGAGCCAACACATATCAAACTTCTGATCAGTGCTTTGCGAGGTGTAATACAAAGGTTTTCTTTAGAGAAGCCGACGGACTACACCCCCTCCTTTCGAGATAAAAGTCAAGATTCTTGCTGTATCTGTAACAAAAAAGTGCATTTGTCTGCTTAATGTTTATAACGTCAAATTACGAAAAGGTCAAGATACTTGTTATCACTGTCAAGAGAAAGGACATTGGTCTTCAGACTGCCCTAAGAAACAACAGGAGTAGGAGGTAGAGAGGGATTCCGAACAGGAAGAAGAGGTACCCTCCGGAAAGGGAGAACCCAGAAGAAAGTGAGGAAGAGGAGGAAAAACATGTGAGTGAAGAAATTCTAAAAAAGGAGAGAGTGAAAAAACACAGAAGAAGTCTATGAACTTTTTAAATTGTTGTAATGTGGCATTGGATTGTAAATCTGTACAGAGAATAGATCAGAAAGAAAAATGTGTCTTTTGGTTTTGATTTTATTAATACCGAGGACCTACACTCATGCACTCACACAAGACCATCACGGGAAAAAAAGGGATTGGACATTTACCTAATTTTGGAAAACATGTAGTAGTCTCTTTTCGAGAGAGGTGGGTGGCCCTGAAAAGGACCGTTGGCTTTTTAAAATAAAAAACAAACAATCTCAGGAACGGGAGGTAATGAGCTTTAACTGCCTTCCTCTTTTGTCACGGCCATGACCTAGTTCTGATCTGCTTTGTCGATGATTCAGTAGAAATCACTAGCGTTTTTATCTCATGTGTAGTTGTGTTGACGGGTTTGGACTGTTTGGTTCAGGAAGGTCTTTTTCTCTTTGGTCGTATGGAAGAAGTCTGATACATTGCTTTCAGACTCCTTAACACTGTCAAAATGTCTAAGAGTACTGCAACCGTTTGACTTTCACTGGTTTCCTTCTCTCCTAGAAGTAGTGAAGTGGGGCACTAGAGCGACAATGGGAATTAGCATTACAGAGACCCCTGGGCAAATATAGCGACAATGGAAATTTAACATGGAGAAAAATCGTGGGCAAATATAGCGACAAGGGGAATTTAACATGGAGAATAAATCGTGGGCCACTCTAGCGTCAAGGGAAATTGAACATGGTGGGATTGTCTAGGGACAATGATGGTAGAGGGTCAAACACAACAGAGACAGAGACATACATACACTAGTACAAGCGTGAGATTTATATATAAAGCATTACCAAGACGTGAAATCTTGCTGGGGTGTTCAAACATTTGCATAATTTTAATGATGCTATAAATAGCTATAATCAAGGAAATGCTCAACGACAAAATGGATGTGACTAAAAGTAACGCTAAAATGACGAAATTGTCCCAGAATTTAAAGGAAAATAAACATATCCCCGAAAATTAAGTTACAACGGTTTAGAATAAAATGGATAAAATTAGTAACTACTTACAAAATCAACTTGTGTGACGATCGTCGATAAACACCCATGTATCTATTTATAGTTATAATCAGCTAAAATTCCTATGAAATTCCACTATCTATTTATAGTTCCAACTTGTGGGTTATTCCTTTGGAAAATCCCACTATCTTTTTATAGCCTCAGCTTGAGTGACATTCCTGTTTATGAACTCTAGTATATATGTATAGCTACAACCTGGGAAATCCCCAAGACCATATTTATAGCCTTAAAATTTCCAGCGTCAGTGACGTCACTGTACTGAACACTAGGGGATAAATGTCAACAATGTTGCAAGTGGCTGACCTGAATACGCGCTACTGTAGGTATATAGGTAGAATGTATTTGATAGGGATAAAGGGAGTTTTATAAGGACAAACAGAGACCAATGCACACACACAAACACACACACAAACACAAATACACACACACACACACACACACACACAAACACACAACGTAAGCGCGCAGACATACTCACACACACACACACACACACACACACACACTATAAAATAGATAAAATTAGTAACTACTTACAATATCAACTTGTGTGACGATCGTGGATGAACACCCATGTATCTATTTTTAGCTATAATCAGCTGAAATTCCTATGAAATTCCACTGTCTATTTATAGCTCCTACTTGTGGGTTATTCCTTTGGAAAATTCCACTATCTTTTCATAGCCTCAGCTTGAGTGACGTTCCTGTTTATGAACTCTAGTACATATGTATAGCTACAACCTATCGAAAACCCCAAGTCCATATTTATAGTCTCAAAATTTCCAGCGTCAGTGACGTCACTGTACTGGACACTATGGGATAAATGGCAACAGTGTTGCAAGTGGCTGACCTGAATACGCGCTACTGTAGGTAGGTAGGTAGAATATATTTGATAGGGATAAAGGGAGTTTTATACGGACAAACAGAGACCAAGAGACACACACACACACACACAAACACACAGACACACACAACGTATGCTCGCAGACATACTCACACACACACACAAACACACACACACACACACACACACACACTATAAAATGGATAAAATTAGTAACTACTTACAAAATTAACTTGTGTGACGATCGTCGATAAACACCCATGTATCTATTTATGGCTATAATCAGCTAAAATTCCTATGAAATCTCACTATCTATTTATACTACAACTTGAGGGTTATTCCTTTGGAAAATCCCACTATCTTTTTATAGCCTCAGCTTGAGTGACGTTCCTGTTTATGAACTCTAGTATATATGTATAGCTACAATCTGTGGAAATCCCCAAGTCCATATTTATAGTCTCGAAATTTCCAGCGTCAGTGACGTCACTGTACTGAACACGAGGGGATAAGTGTCAACAGTGTTGCAAGTGGCTGACCTGAATACACACTACTGCATGTAGGTAGGTAGAGTGTATCTGATAGGGATAAATTGAGTTTTATAGGGACAAACAGAGACCAATACACACACCCACACACACACACAACGTACGCGCGCAGACATATGTACACACACACAAACACACATACACACATAGACACACAGAGGGAAGAGGAAAAAACAAACCCCAAATATACTATCAACACAGAAGGGAGATAATACAAACCCCAAATAAACTATCCGCACAAACGTACGCGAACGCATACAAACCACATATATACTATCCACACTCGGGAGGAAGAAGAAAAAACAACCAAATATACGATCTACACAACGTACGCGAACACACACACACACACACACACAAACACACACACAGAGGGAAGAGGAAAAAACAAACCCCAAATAAACTATCCACACAAACGTACGCGAACGCATACAAACCCCAAATATACTATCAACACAGAGTGAAGAAGAAAACGTTTTTTGAAAGCACCTAAGCCCTCACCTGCAATGACCAACTCTGCCAAACACCTACACCCCACTCCCCCCACTCCCAACATTACAAAACCCATTTAACCCGTTATTTTATGGCATCAGTGTGTGATTTAGGAAATATCAAGACACAAAATGATGGATGAATAGACTGACTATTGTTTACGGACTTGCATGCCTAAAGAGCGTGCGTGAAGGAAAACATCCTTCCATTTCAATTCTAACTAAAACATGATCCAGAGGGATAGAGAGAGGTGAAAGAGCACAATTTCATAAAGTGTGAGTAGAAACAAAACACGCCATCGTTATTATATAATGTCAAGACCAAGAGACACTTACGTTTTCTTTCTGGTCTATTCTCTTTTAGAAGGTAGTATGAAATTTCACATCAGGGCCAACGCATCCGCTCACATTGTCAATTTTTTCCATTTCCATGTCTTTACTGGCACAAGTTCTTCATCATCTTCAATTTCTTCTTCTTCTGAATCCCTCTTTTCTGTTTCGTCTTGATTCTGTTTCTTCTCTTTTCTCGTAGGGCACTCTGAATTTCAGTGTCCTTTCTCCTGACAACGATATTAGGTATTTTGACTTTTGTCTCTCTTTCTTAGACGAAGCAGGTATTCTGGAGACAAATACTCATTTACCTTTGCAGATATAGCAAACTTCATTAGCACTTACACACTTTCGTATGACTCTCATCAAATCAACGACCAAAAGAGTAAGTTTTGTTGCCACTTTCGCCTGTGAATTATGCTTTCGTATGACTTTTAGCAAATATTTGACCAGCAGGTCGATCTGTGCTGACTCTTCCATCTTCTTGATCGTTTGAGAGTGGAATGAATACTCTGACGCTAAGATACTCTCCTTATATACAGGGACCTGCTGCGTATGAAACCTAGTCAAATGTAATTTTGCAATAAGATGAAACGATTTCATTGAGGAAGTAAAAGGCAATGATGTACCGTATCGCCTCACACAAAACCTGAAGTGTTAGCTCAGATCCGTGTCAGCGATTTCGAAGACGACATAACTGAGCTTTCATCAATGCTCTCCAATTATGCCACAAAACCACGAGTCCTGATTCACGCCAAAAGAAATTTCGTTCGGTCCGTAAAAAATAGTATCACATCTGAGAAACGCAAAAACGAACTTCCAGAAAACTGAGAACGACGGCTTACACCTACAACGTGAAATGTATGAGTTCAAGTAGTGCGTAAAACTTAGTCAAGTTAAATTTTTATAGTCAAGACGAAACGATCTCTTTTCGAAGAAGAAAGCAGACACCAAGCGACAATGGCGATCCGTGTCACACAACACTTTTCAAAATGTATATGATCAGAGGTTTGTTCTAGCGATCTGCATGGTTAAATTAAATGTTGATGTATTTTGCAACAAGACGGACACAATTTCCATGGGATCGCCCATGGAACCATTGTTCGTGCATTAGTTTAATTTTTTTAAATATTTTTTTTATATAAATCGCCTATAGGATAAACTCAGTAAAGCATTGCCATTCTCGTCACTGTGTGAATAGCTACTCAAGTCAATTCGAAGTGAACGCGGTAAGAAAATAAGTATAGCCAATGAAATGGCTTACAACGGGTGATGCTTTGTTTTGTTCTAGGACTGTGTGGCATAATAATCCCTATGTTCTTGCGTTGTTACCATTACAGTGCAGACAGACTGAAATGTGAACTTACAAGCCCTCTTTGTGTGTGTTGTACCATTTCTTCTTACCACATCAAAATACTGAGCGTCACAGTATTGGTTCGCATTTTCAAGCTGACCATTTTTTTTATATCTCACTTAAACATTTTAACATAAACGCTCACACTCACATCGGTAGAGTCAGAACAGATATGTTACAGTATTGAGGGGCATGTTATCTTTTTTTTCTGTTTTTTTTTTTCTTCAAACTAATGAATTTGGGGTTTGTATGAAGTAAAGAACCGAAAGTACAGTGAAACTCAAGGATGATGACCCAGTCTGTCTGTCTATTGATGCGTGTATTTACTTAAGAAGAAATATGACCTCTAAAACACAAAGAGATACGGCAAGCATGATTAGAATGAACATAACTATGTTTTCCTTCACGCCCGTGTAATTTAGAGTTTCACTCCTCTTTGGAGACAAACTTGGTCTCCTTTTGTAGGGCTTGAAATAATAAAAAACCTGAAAAAATCTTAAGCACTTTGCTATAGATAATTTCATCAACAGACTAAACAACATAAATACCGTTACAACACTAGAAAGCCTTAAATCTTCTATCAAAAAGAAATGCATCAAAAAATTAAAGATTAACGATAACTAACCAATGAAACCGAATTTAACAAAGGCAGTGACATGTGAAGAACTGTCTCTCACTTTGGAAAGGTAGGCGAATGTACTCTGTCATGCACCATCAACTTGAAAAAAAAATTATAAACAGAGAGAAACCTGAATTCAAAATTCAGTTGTTTTTTTCTTCAAAATTGTTTCGTTTCTTTTTTCTTTTTTTGGAACAAATCTAAGCACTAATATAGAGTGGAAAAGGGAAAATGCACATACAAGCTTTGATATTTCTGAAAAAATGAGGGGATATTCCTAACGTTCATAACGACCTATGGACTTGGACTTGTCTGTGACTTATCCACAAAACAAGATGTACATATTTCTGGTCAAGCTGCAAGTGTGTGCGTGTTTTTGAAAATGGTAAAAATGGGATATACAATTTTCTCGTGACACTTATAAAGTGAAGAGTCTGTGCAAGTGTCAAAAGCCAAAGTCATATAAGTTTTGTATTTTGTACGGCTTGTAAAGATTTCCACTTTAGAAAATGTGAAGTATCACAAGTTATTATCACAAACAGAAGTGGAACATAGGGGCTTGCAAGAAAGAAAATAACCCAGACAGTTGGTGTCATCAAGAGTGCTAGAGACGGTACCCGAACTTGCTTGCTTGCTTACTTGAATTAAAGTGATTTTCGCTCTAATGGAGCATATATCACTGGTTTAATAACGCACCGTGTGATTTTTAATTACTCCTGGGGAAGGAAAGAGAGCCTCATCTTCCAGGCTTTTGTGCACTCACAGACTACTTTTAAATTTAGCCACTCAGGTGTAGGACTAACTAGTCCTTAACAACCTGACTGAAAGGCTTTAAACATGAGTGGGAATAGTCTCACCACACACTCATTTTTCTGTCCGAGCGTGGTAAAGGAGGAGAAAGGTGCTCAAAAAGACAGCCACGGGTGTTAAGTACTCAACAAAACGCTAGCCCGTACTTATTTCAAATCAAGTCGTGTCACCAAAAAAGACGACGTGTACGACATCAAAGGCATTGTCAAACGCAGAAACCGTAAAGTGGGCAAACGACGTGTCAAAGAAGTGAAAGTACGTTGGAAAGGATATCCACCCAGTTTTCATTCTTGCATCGACGCTTCGCACTATAAAAAGAAGTGACCATCATGCCCTTTCACACAGATTCAGCTACTGCGATCATTCCTTCACCCAATTCTTCTCTGCAAGATTTACAAACACAACCCTTGTGGGTGTGGTATGGAAAACGTGTGCCTAAAACGCAAATCGTCTTTTTCTGCCAAACCTTCGTGGTTTATTGTGTCATCGGTGCAGCCATTGCCAATTTGAGTTTGCAACAAGGAGACAAACACTTGTGGACCATTTTATTGAGCAGATGCATCGGCTACCTGCTTCCCAATCCCTCCCTGAAATTCTCTTCGAACGGGAACCACTGGAACATTGTGTCCAGTGCCAGTCACCACTCCAATAACAACAACAACAACCCAATTTTGGGCGGAGACACTCCTCTAACTTCCAGTATCGCCTCGGAGAGCCACAAAATTCTGGAATTATAAGGAATAACAACCAATTTTACTTAACCTTACCCAGTGATAGTTCCATAGAGGTGTTTCCCAAGAACACGTTGTGCTGTTACACGGTCAAATTACCTCAGACCATTGGGAAGTGGCTTTAGTGGAAATCATTCACCCAACACAAATCAAAAACATCACCGAAAAGCAAAACACTTTCGAGGTGGAAATCCTGAATGCCCAATTGGAGGAAGAAATCAACAAAATCGGGTTTTTAGGAGACACAAGACCAGCCAGCAATCCAGCCTTCATTATCTACACCTTGAAAATTCCTTCAGGTTATTATTTTAGTGGTGAACATTTGGTGGACACTATTGCGGACAGGTTCAACTTAGCCTTTGGCAAAGCACTGAACAGAGCCAAAAAAAGTGTGAAGATTGAGTACCATAAAGTGGCTCATCGTCTCGTGATCAAATTTCAAGATACGGACACATTGTCCCTCAGGTTCAATGGTAGTTTGTTTGAAATTTTGGGTGGACATGCAGAAATGGTCGCAAACAATATGAGCCCCAAGATCAAAAGTAATATGGATTTTTACAGAGCTTTTGGAAACCCGGTAGAACTGAACCAAGGACTTAATTTGATCTTTGTGTATTCCGATGTGGTGGAGTACAACGTGGTGGGACACACCTCTGTGCCGTTACTGCGTGTCATTCCTTTCAAAGTGGATAGTACCACAAACAATGACCAGGCAGGTGCAAACACCTATCACGTACACCGTGAATTTGTACATCCTCACTATTTGCCCGTCAGTAAGTCGTATTTAGACACTGTCAACATTGCTATAAAAGGAGATCTGGGACAAAATATTCCATTCACCAAAGGGAAAGTTACAGTGAAACTCCATTTTCGAAAATGGTTCTCTAACGAATTGTAAGTCAAGACATCGACGAGGGACATTTTCTCCCTATAAAATCCGACCAGATGCGTGTGGAATTTCAGTTTGCAGAAAATCTACGCGCAGATAATACGGTGAACGTCATCCTGTATGCTGAATTGGACAATACGATATAAACCAACAGTTTGAGAGAAGTCATTCTAGACTATTATAAGTCATGGAAGACTTTTATCAATGTTTGTATAGTAGGGATTCTTTGGACATGGAATGTGAAGATCCTGAGGAAGGAGAACCCCAAGACAAAGACGAAGAAGTCATCATGATGAAGTCTAGATGGTCAGAACAGGAAGCACATTTAGTTTCCTGCTATGCTATAGTCTTGACAGAAAAAAATTAAGGAACTGATCAAGAAAGATTGCTATGGATGTCATGACGATCATCCCAGTCAAATTCAACACGATAAATGTCTGATGCTGAGTCAAGAAGAAAAATTGGACGAATATCTGGACGAAGCTTGGAGTCTCATCTCGGACGAAGACGTGTTACATCAGTGGTATAAAGACTTGCGTGAACATTCTTGCCCACCATTAACCACTCAAAAGATCGATCGTATCGAAGCTCTCCTGAATCAGAGTGAGGACACGAAACGAAGAAACGGTTATTTGTCAGACATTTTCAAGCAAAAAGTCAGGATCGAATTGATGACTTATTATTACTTGTGAAGAAGAAGAAGAAAAAACGCACAAAACAATGGATACCTGGGAACTTTATTACCTTTTGAACCACAGTTCGTATACGGCTTCTTGGAATCCTGTCGTCTGTGCTAAAGATGAACTCCCTCATCGCAAACCTCAAGACCATCAAGCTTATGTCATCAACACGGACGACAGTCATCTCCCAGGAACCCACTGGGTAGCCGTTTACTTTCCTCAAGAAGGATGTGTGGAATATTTCGATTCGTACGGATTGCCCCCTTTGGAAGACGATATCATCGACTTTATGAGAAGAAATGCTCAGACCACCCGATTCAATAATGTGAAATTACAAGGCACAGATTCCTTGGTGTGTGGACAATATTGTGTGTATTTTCTGCATCATCGTAGCCTGGGCTATTCCTTAGAACATTTAGTGACTCATTTTGATCCTCGTTCTTCTTCTAGAAACGATGTGAAAGTAGATCGATGGTTTTGTGACCATTATGCTTATCTTTTGTCTCAAGCTAGGAAACGTAGTGTCCATCAATGGCCTAATGATTTCCAACAGTGGAAATCACAATTTCATTCACAACGTTGTCAGCCCTGTTTAAAGTAGAGTGTGAATTGAAAAAAATGTTTGTCATTTTTTTAAAAATGTTTGATGTTATAGTGTTGGATTATTGTTAAAAAAATGTTAGAGTTGTTTGTTAGTATGAATAAAATAATGTTGTGTTTTGAAGAAAAAAAATGCCTTTGTGGTTTGTTTGGCTATAGGAATCTTGATTCATGCTCTTTGACTTCTCTCTATCCCTCCCATAACACTATTTGAACGTTCCGGCTCGAAAACCGTGTAGTAATGATTTCCTTCACGTCCGCGCTTTGACCATAAAAACGGGGCGGTCTCCAGTCTGCCCATCCATTGTTAACTCATCTTCCTACGAAGATGTGCTCAAGATTAGCCAAGTTGAACGAAGCCTATGTGAATTTGCATAGGGTCATGACAAGTCTGATACCGAGACCTGAAGAGATAGACAATATCATAATGTTGAAAGTCACTGAAGACCTGAAAGAAGAGCTCTTCAAGGAGGAATTCAAGAAGGAGAAAGAATAATGGATGGAGAAGTACAGACTTTATAAACAGCAGAGAGAGCAGCAACAGCAGCACGAACCTGACAGAGGCTTTGTCAACAGTTGTATCGACACCAAAGAGTTCTTCTTCTCTTTTCCGAAGAAGCAGACCTTATCCTGTGAGAAAGCCTGTCGTCAGAGGAGGCCGCCATCTTATAACCGAAGCGATCGCCATAGCTTCAAGTTCCAGAAAAATTTTCAGGGCTACCCCATATTCTCGAAAAGAAATAACATTCCATTGCCTATGATGTGTTAGTCAGTTAGAAGAAAAAATACAGAAGTGAGTCTGTCATCACATGATTTCTTTATCTTGGTTAGAAAGTGCGACTCTAAATCCTTCGTTTCCGTCGCTTATCAAAATTTTAAAAATAGTAATGTTCTGTAAAAAAGTGAGTGAGTGTTTCTTTTAGGTTTGTGCGGGTTTTTTTTTGTTGGTGATAATATGGATAATGTAAGTTCGGGTACAACGAAATTAAAAGAATTAGGCCCAGAACTCGGTGTGGAGGGAAGAAATATACGCAACAGTAACGGGAGCAAGAAATGCAGACCTAGCCAGTTAGCACTCCACCCACCTCGAGAACACAAATAACATCTAGTCAACAGCCGACTATACCTAACAAACAACCTGCCCCGGAAAGAGTGCTGGCAAAACAAAGGGCCAATTATGTTAGACAAACGGTATGGCAAACTCAAATGTAATTATTGGAGGCACTACGTTCTTTTCTGGGGCCCCGAGTGGCCGAGTGGTCTAAAGCGCTCTCCGTTACGGATCACTGTCATCTCACCTTTGTCTGCGTGGGTTCGAGTCTCGGATTCGGCTAATGTGGGTATGTGAGAAAGCTTGCCAGTAGCTTCTCGTGGGTCGGTGGTTCTTTCCGGGTTTTTCCCGGGTTCTTCCTCCACCATTAATACTGGCCACCATGTATAGCCTATCGCGTGCTGAAAAATGGCGTTAAACCCTACAACAACAACAACGTTCTTTTCTCACTCCGATACTACAGGCAATCTCAGCTGAAAGAACAACCACAACAACAATAAAAGCGACAGACACCATAGCAGCGGATTTGAAACTATCTTCCTCAACTAAAGAATTAGTATCAGAACCAGAAGAGGAAATTGAGGCGGTTGAGGAGGAAAAGGGGGACGCTGACCCTCGTTGAGAAGTACACCGAAATGGGACTAGATCAAGCATTGTATGACGTCAACAAAGCAGGGCAGTTTATTAGAGCCATACAATACGTTGCCTACAAATCTCTAGACACCTTTAAACCAAGACCTTCGCAATGGGGATTAGGGTCAGAGTTCTTCCCCAATTCTACAGACAAACCTACAGTGGATACCCCCTGAGTCAACTGGTAGAAGCCGCTGCTTACATTGCCGCCCATCATGGCTACGCATTTCCTGATATCAAGAATCATGAGACTAGGAGTGCGGGAAAGAACGTGAAAGCAAAAGAGAGACGTGTTACCTTCTAATAGAACAAAACCAACCTTTTTTAGGGCTCCAAAAGATTGCTTTTTGTTAAATAGGGAACCATATTTGGCTTGGTATCCCTCCTTGGCTAAACTCTTCTCGAAACAAACTTGACGCATTGGAACACCGCAACAAACTTAACTTTTTAAACATAACAGTGACCAAACTGGTATATGTCTCTTACACATAATAATTTAAATAAGATCAGTATGGCTATTGTTATGTACACTAAGTACTAATATTAGATAGATATGTTAGGAAGTAGGAAATTTAACACACTCGTTAGATTTGAACTAATTCCACAAGTGGTTAACACATTATTCTTACTTTTTACTGTCCATTAGGAAAAACCTGACTTGATTTGAAATAAGTACGGGCTAGCGTTTTGTTGAGTACTTAACACCCGTGGCTGTCTTTTTGAACACCTTTTTCCTCCTTTACCACGCTCGGACAGAAAAATGAGTGTGTGGTGAGACTATTCCCATTCATGTTTAAAGCCTTTCAGTCAGGTTGTTAAGGACTAGTTAGTCCTACACCTGAGTGGCTAAACTTAAAAGTAGTCTGTGAGTACATAAAAGCCTGGAAGATGAGGCTCTCTTTCCTTCCCCAGGAGTAATTAAAAATCACGCGGTGCGTTATTAAACCAGTGATATATGCTCCATTAGAGCGAAAATCACTTTAATTCAAGTAAGCAAGCAAGCAAGTTCGGGTACCGTCTCTAGCACTCTTGATGACACCAACTGTCTGGGTTATTTTCTTTCTTGCAAGCCCCTATGTTCCACTTCTGTTTGTGATAATAACTTGTGATACTTCACATTTTCTAAAGTGGAAATCTTTACAAGCCGTACAAAATACAAAACTTATATGACTTTGGCTTTTGACACTTGCACAGACTCTTCACTTTATAAGTGTCACGAGAAAATTGTATATCCCATTTTTACCATTTTCAAAAACACGCACACACTTGCAGCTTGACCAGAAATATGTACATCTTGTTTTGTGGATAAGTCACAGACAAGTCCAAGTCCATAGGTCGTTATGAACGTTAGGAATATCCCCTCATTTTTTCAGAAATATCAAAGCTTGTATGTGCATTTTCCCTTTTCCACTCTATATTAGTGCTTAGATTTGTTCCAAAAAAAGAAAAAAGAAACGAAACAACTTTGAAGAAAAAAACAACTGAATTTTGAATTCAGGTTTCTCTCTGTTTATAATTTTTTTTCAAGTTGATGGTGCATGACAGAGTACATTCGCCTACCTTTCCAAAGTGAGAGACAGTTCTTCACATGCCACTGCCTTTGTTAAATTCGGTTTCATTGGTTAGTTATCGTTAATCTTTAATTTTTTGATGCATTTCTTTTTGATAGAAGATTTAAGGCTTTCTAGTGTTGTAACGGTATTTATGTTGTTTAGTCTGTTGATGAAATTATCTATAGCAAAGTGCTTAAGATTTTTTCAGGTTTTTTATTATTTCAAGCCCTACAAAAGGAGACCAAGTTTGTCTTCAAAGAGGATTGAAACTCTAAATTACACGGGCGTGAAGGAAAACATCGTTATGTTCATTCTAATCATGCTTGCCGTATCTCTTTGTGCTTTAGAGGTCATATTTCTTCTTAAGTAAATACACGCATCAATAGACAGACAGACTGGGTCATCATCCTTGAGATTCACTGTACTTTCGGTTCTTTACTTCATACAAACCCCAAATTCATTAGTTTGAAGAAAAAAAAAACAGAAAAAAAGATAACATGCCCCTCAATACTGTAACATGTCTGTTCCGACTCTACCGATGTGAGTGTGAGCGTTTATGTTAAAATGTTTAAGTGAGATATAAAAAAAATGGTCAGCTTGAAAACGCGAACCAATACTGTGACGCTCAGTATTTTGATGTGGTAAGAAGAAATGGTACAACACACACAAAGAGGGCTTGTAAGTTCACATTTCAGTCTGTCTGCACTGTAATGGTAACAACGCAAGAACATAGGGATTATTATGCCACACAGTCCTAGAACAAAACAAAGCATCACCCGTTGTAAGCCATTTCATTGGCTATACTTATTTTCTTACCGCGTTCACTTCGAATTGACTTGAGTAGCTATTCACACAGTGACGAGAATGGCCATGCTTTACTGGGTCTATCCTATAGGCGATTTATATAAAAAAATATTTAAAAAAAATTAAACTAATGCACGAACAATGGTTCCATGGGCGATTGTGTCCGTCTTATTGCAAAATACATCAACATTTAATTTAACCATGCAGATCGCTAGAACAAACCTCTGATCATATACATTTTGAAAAGTGTTGTGTGACACGGATCGCCATTGTCGCTTGGTGTCTGCTTTCTTCTTCGAAAAGAGATCGTTTCGTCTTGACTATAAAAGTTTAACTTGACTAAGTTTTACGCACTACTTGAACTCATACATTTCACGTTGTAGGTGTAAGCCGTCGTTCTCAGTTTTCTGGAAGTTCGTTTTTGCGTTTCTCAGATGTGATACTATTTTTTACGGACCGAACGAAATTTCTTTTGGCGTGAATCAGGACTCGTGGTTTTGTGGCATAATTGGAGAGCATTGATGAAAGCTCAGTTATGTCGTCTTCGAAATCGCTGACACGGATCTGAGCTAACACTTCAGGTTTTGTGTGAGGCGATACGGTACATCATTGACTTTTACTTCCTCAATGAAATCGTTTCATCTTATTGCAAAATTACATTTGACTAGGTTTCATACGCAGCAGGTCCCTGTATATAAGGAGAATATCTTAGCGTCAGAGTATTCATTCCACTCTCAAACGATCAAGAAGATGGAAGAGTCAGCACAGATCGACCTGCTGGTCAAATATTTGCTAAAAGTCATACGAAAGCATAATTCACAGGCGAAAGTGGCAACAAAACTTACTATTTTGGTCGTTGATTTGATGAGAGTCATACGAAAGTGTGTACTAATGAAGTTTGCTATATCTGCAAAGGTAAATGAGTATTTGTCTCCAGAATACCTGCTTCGTCTAAGAAAGAGAGACAAAAGTCAAGATACCTAATATCGTTGCCAGGAGAAAGGACACTGTAATTCAGAGTGCCCTACGAGAAAAGAGAAGAAACAGAAACAAGACGAAACAGAGAAGAGGGATTCAGAAGAAGAAGAAGAAATTGAAGATGATGAAGAACTTGTGCCAGTAAAAACATGGAAATGGAAAAAATTGACAATGTGAGCGGATGCGTTGGCCCTGATGTGAAATTTCATACTACCTTCTAAAAGAGAATAGACCAGAAAGAAAACGTAAGTGTCTCTTGGTCTTGACATTGTATAATAAGGATGGCGTGTTTTGTTTCTACTCACACTTTATGAAATTGTGCTCTTTCACCTCTCTCTATCCCTCTGGATCATGTTTTAGTTAGAATTGAAATGGAAGGATGTTTTCCTTCACGCACGCTCTTTAGGCATGCAAGTCCGTAAACAATAGTTAGTCTATTCATCCATCATTTTGTGTCTTGACATTTCCTAAATCACACACTGATGCCATAAAATAACGGGTTAAATGGGTTTTGTAATGTTGGGAGTGGGGGGTGGGGTGTAGGTTTTTGGCAGAGTTGATCATTGCAGGTGAGGGCTTAGGTGCTTTCAAAAAACTTTTTCTTCTTCACTCTGTGTTGATAGTATATTTGGGGTTTGTATGCGTTCGCGTACGTTTGTGTGGATAGTTTATTTGGGGTTTGTTTTTTCCTCTTCCCTGTGTGTGTGTGTGTGTGTGTGTGTGTGTGTGTGTGTGAGTCTGCGCGCGTATGTTGTGTGTGTGTGTGTGTGTGTGTATTGGTCTCTGTTTGTCCCTATAAAACTCACTTTATCCCTATCAGGTACACTCTACCTACCTACCTACAGTAGCGCGTATTCAGGTCAGCCACTTGCAACACTGTTGCCATTTATCCCCTAGTGTTCAGTACAGTGACGTCACTGACGATGGAAATTTTGAGACTATAAATATCGACTTGGGGATTTCCACATTTTGTAGCTATACATATATACTAGAATTCATAAACAGGAACGTCACTCAAGCTGAGGCTATAAAAAGATAGTGGGATTTTCCAAAGGAAAAACCCACAAGTTGGAGCTATAAATAGATAGTGGGATTTCATAGGAATTTCAGCTGATTATAGATACATAGGTATTTATCCACGATCGTCACAGAAGTTGATATTGTAAGTAGTTACTAATTTTATCCATTTTAGTCTAAACCATTGTAACTTAATTTTCGGGGATATGTTTATTTTCCTTTAAATTCTGGGACAATTTCGTTATTTTAGCCTTACTTTTAGTCACATCCATTTTGTCGTTGAGCATTTCCTTGATTATAGCTATTTATAGCATCATTACAATTATGCAAATTTTTGAACACCCCAGCAAGATTTCAGGTCTTGGTAATGCTTTATATATAAATCTCACGCTTGTACTAGTGTAGGTATGTCTCTGTCTCTGTTGTGTTTGACCCTCTACCATCATTGTCCCTAGACAATCCCACCATGTTCAATTTCCCTTGACGCTAGACAGTCCCACGATTTTTCTCCATATTCAATTCCCCTTGACGCTAGAGTGGCCCACGATTTATTCTCCATGTTAAATTCCCCTTGTCGCTATATTTGCCCACGATTTATTCTCCATGTTAAATTCCCTTGTCGCTATATTTGCCCACGATATTTCTCCATGTTAAATTTCCATTGTCGCTATATTTGCCCAGGGGTCTCTGTAATGCTAATTCCCATTGTCGCTCTAGTGTCCCACTTCATTACTCCTAGATCTTGTTTCTTGTCTGCTTCTTCTTATTCCTGTCGTTTTCGTCTTGCCTCTTCTTCTTGGTGTTGATGCTGAATGAAAAAGACTTATTCTACTTCTTTCTGCTGTTGCAAACATTTTCTCTAACTCTTCTTCTGCCTCTATATAAAATCATCGACGTACGGTAAGGAAGGTGTGTGTTTGTGTGTGTGTGTGTGTGTGTGTGTGTGTGTGTGTGTGTGTGTGATTTGGATTTTTTAACGTAGTTTTAAAAATTTTTCAGTCATAATGCTACGATGTCTACAGCGTGGCAGTTTATAGTGATGTCTAGCACTGGGGCATCTTGCCGCAGACATGTAGCATGATGTCCCACCCCTTCACATTATCTTGACACCAGTCCGACCAGTCCTAGCACTAACCTCTTAATGCTGAGCGCCAAGCATGGCAGCTGTTAGTACCATTTGTATAAGTCTTTGGTATGACTCGGCCGGGGATCGAGGTGGACTCTCTAACCACTAGGTAACCGGAGCGGTCGGTAGGGAAGAAGACAGTGGAGAAGGTGATGGTACCGAATAAGATTCTTCTGAAGAGAGCAAATCCGCTAAATCCCATTCTTCTCTTTCGGAAGTAGGATTGTGGTTGTTTTAGTAGCCGCTGCAATACCATCACTCCTAGTCTCCACAGCCGTTGCACCATAATTCATCGTCTTCTTAGTTTCATGTTCTAGCTCTGTCGCATTGATTCATTTTGCACATACGCTAGCGCCAATATATAGGAAATGTGACGTCCTAGGTAGCTCTCTTCGGTTTGGAAGACAATTTCCGCACTGTGACTAAATTTTGTATGGCGTGTTTGGATTGGTGAATGAACTCAATCCGTTTCGATCCGCACTTCCACTGCGGTTCACTTCATTCCATTCACCTGTTCTCCTCACAAGATTTTGACTAACGTACAATCGTCTACCCTCTTATCGTCAATGTTGTTCAACCCGGACTATCGAATGTGTGTCAGATCATTATGGGCAATTACCCAGATGACAGAGACAGCCCTTTGGAAAAGAAGGATCTATCTCGAGAGACAAGGCTGACTGAAGCGAGTCTTAATCTAAGATACAGGGTTCAGATGAAATTTGAGGAAGAGAAGAAGATTTATGCAATGTCCTCTCTTATCTGAATTGTGTTAACTGAATAAACCAAAAACCCGTTTCAAAGCCAATTCGTTGCCTCGAAAAGATATCTATTCTCTCTTTGTCTAAGAAAAATGTTAGTAAGCTTTTGTATAATAGATTTATGTTCATATGTCCTTGTTATTATAATATAAAAATGAAAACCAAAAGATACTTACATTTATCTATTGATCTATTCTCTGTAAAGAATTACAATCCAATACCACAACACAACACTTTAAAAAGTTCATAGACTTCTTCTGCGCTTTGTCACTCTCTCCTTTTTTAGAATTTGTTCATAAATCTATGTGTAATATGTCCATTTATATATGTCTCTACCCCTGTGTCTAACCTAGGGACATAGAAAAGGGACATTATAGAGACAAATTTAGGGACATTGTAGGGAGATTATAGAGACAAAAATAGTGATGGTGTGTTTGTGTGTGTGTATGTGTGCACGCGTACGTTTGTGTGCTTGTGTGTTTGTGTGTGTTTGCTTTTTTCCTTAACAAAACCACTTGTCTCTAAACTACAAAAGTAGTGTTTGTGTGTGTCTATGTGTGTTTGTGTGCGCACGTACGCTTATTTGTTTGTTTGTTTGGTTTGTATATGTATGTGTGATATGCCTATGTCTCTGTCTATGTCTCTAACCCTGTCTCTAACCACGTCTCTATGTCCATGTCTCTATTTGTTCCTAGAATAACGCGTATTCAGATCAGCCGCTTGCCACACTGTTCCTCCCGATTGAGGTCAGCCCCTTACAACATTGTTGCCAGTGTCCAGTACAATGACATCTCCTCTGTATAATGCATATTGTCCCTTGACAGTCCCACTCCATTGTCACCATACATCCCTATGTTCAATTCCCTTTTTCCCTATACAGACCCAATCAATTAACTTTTCCTCGTCCGTATACAGGCCCAGCCTATGTTAAGATTTCCTTTATCTCGCTATAGTCACACTTATGTTAAATTTCCCCATGTTAAATCCACACTTTCTCCAGGGTACAACCCCACCTTTCTCCTTATATAAACCATATTGCCCTAAAGATAATGCTTACACTAAGATAAGTAGATGGAATGTCTATCCAAGGGTTATCACTGTATGTGCAAACTGAATCCGTAATAAATCTTATTTGAGTACACTGAAGTCAGTTTGCACAAAGGATTAAAAACAAACAACATTTTAATGACCAAACTTTCATAAAGGACGACACATATAATAAATTTTCAGTGATATTTAGTTCCATTATATCCGCGTATGCCTTGGTTCTACTTTTTAAGTTCGAAAACTTTACACTTGTTGACGAGTTCCACTTAAATTCGTTCTTTCCTCTTTATTTCCAAAATGCTAAAGACAACTGCATTTCTCAATTATGGGGTCTGTAAATAGCAATCATACCACAAACAATCGTCATTTAATCAAACTAAGGACAACGCATTCATTCACACAATAATCATTTCCCCCATATAAATAAATAAATAAATATATATATATATATATATATATATATATATATATATATATATATATATATATATATATATATATATATATATATATATATATATACATACATACACATATATGAGTCCTGCAAATAAATATTACAAATGTAGTTTGAAAGGTATTTCACAATAACAAAATAACAATTTAATTTCATAAAAAACTATCTGTGAACACGAATGCCTCCAAAGATGAAGGCCTCTGTAAATAAGGGCATAAATTTCTGTCATAGGCTGGTTATTCTTTCGGAATACTCGGGCTAGTTGTTCTTTAGAAATACTCGATAAGTAAGAAGAAAATAAACATTTCGTTTGGACAATAAGGCGTTAGTAATACAGTGAGGAAAGAAAGGGCTCAAATAAGGAAAAGTAAAAATGTGAGTTTGTTCGCATTCTAAATGAAATAATATATTTTTAGGAAGAAGGATGTGGCTGATTGATAAACGTTATAACACGAGTTATATAATATCCTGCATCTAGTTGTCTATTATCCCGCAGCCATTCATTTTTTTCAACATTCAGTCATCTACTATCCAGCAAGCCAATTAATAACTATCCACTTCCAGCGATTTACCAATTATCAACCAGTCATCTACTACCAGTACCCAGTCATCTACCGTCCCCCTTAGTTAAGAGCAACTACAATTACAACACTCCTATCTCTTGACCTTGCTGCATAATTATTTAGATTTTGATCTTATTTGCTACTGTTCCGTTTTAAGATGCCTCTTTATCGCCCTCTTCTCTGTTTCAATCTCTCTACGAGTTCTTTAACAGCCTAAATGGGATATTAGTTTAGTTTAAAATAGGGGTTGAAGTAGGTAGGAACATAATTTTAGTTTTACTGATAAGGGATTCAAAAGGCATTATATATTGCTTTTTTAAAACCCCACGTTGTGTGAATGGTATGCAGTTTTATCTGCAATAGGAGAGTAGTGAAGGGTAAGAATAATATACAAGGAGGCTGATATTTGAACTTTATTTTTTAGGGGAATAACATGGTACCTAGATAGCGATTGACTGAGAGTTTATAACTGGGTGTTGATACTGGATAATTGGTTGGTGGAGAGTGCTGCACAGGGTATGAATAGTGCATAAATAGTTGGTGGATGATATATATATTTTTGATATGAAATAAGTAACGTTTGGATGGCACATAACTTGGTGTTGATAATAAAGAAATTGGTGTTGGAATGGCGATAACTGTGTTATGTTAGTATATTTATGAAGAAAAAGATAATATAATACGGTAACTAATTTAGAGCACAAACACATTTTCTCTAAATATATCAAATATGCTACAGTGTTACAGCAGGTTCACCTCATAAAATAAATCTATTACATAATGTAATTTCTGTTCGAGTGCAGACCTTCGTCTCATGCTACACTAACACAAAATTTTCTTTAAAAATGACGATCTCTTGTTTCTCACCGTAAACTCCTCGTTTGTTGTGACATATTTTCAACAAAGGCCTCCAGTGGACCCTAAATGTGCCCCTTACTATTGATGCTCAAGTACTTTTTTCTAAATCTGTTAGTTATAGTAAGTAGATTAATTTTGTAGGTGAAAATGAGATTTGATGACCCTTATCAGACTGTTGTAACAAATTAAAATCTCCGAAACGGAAAAGCTATTTACATCATTTCTGAAAGTGAGAATGTTAATATACATGGAACCGATTCAGGCCTGATTCGTTTTACTCTAAATCTGTAATTTTGATGCGGTGGTTCACCATTATGCCAAATTCCTGTAGCATATTTATTGACCGAATGACACAATACTTTAACAAAAACTGTTTATTTCTGGAAGGAGACAACTAAAATTTTAAAATATCTCTAATTAACGGTCAAAAGCACACAATCTTGACTGAGCAGTGTCGAACGATGGAATTACGAGGAGGCAGGAATACACGCACTACCTAATTAGTGAAACGAATAGTCAGAAATCAATCATTTTCCTGTTTACATAGATACCATTTCGTTTTGTAATAATCATCTGTTTTGAATGTCCAAATTTGCCAATCGTTATCACCAGTGCCCCCTAATAGCGGCTCGTGTTTCTGCTTAAAGAGAATAGTACAGATTTAGACTTGTACTTTTTGTCTTTGCATGGTTTTTGCAGGAGAAACTTTGAGAATATATTTGACAAAAATCAAGATTTAAATGAGATTGCTGCTAGGAAAGTTTCAGTGACATAATAATTTTAGAGCTGACGATTTCGGTAGATTATCTCCACGTTAAGTATTTGCACTCTAAGTTAAGCCAAGAGTAGAAATATTCCCACATGTAAAGAGGTACAGAGGATTCAACGTTTTGTATTAAATATATTTTGCGAGAGAAAGTGGGAAACATTCTATTGTCACGAGTGACTAAGCCATTTCACTCATGTAATACTGACTTATGTTTAGCAAAAGGACCCGTATATCTTTTCCACTGTATATTTCCCCCCCCCAAAAAAACCCCTTTGATTTGCATGCATGTTTCCTCCATTATGTGTCAATGATATATTAACGCGTCAAGTTAACGCGTAACGCATACATAAAAACATGTTCATAAATTTAAAATAACTTTAGAGTTGTAACATTTTTCAAATTTAACTTATACAAAAAATGCATCAGATTCTGCATTTTGTCAAACTAATGAATTAATGACTGTTTTTAAAAGACCGGTAAGAATTGCTTGTATTTATTCGTCAATATTCTTACATCGATTAATACAGTAAACATATATTTTAGGGTTGAGGTACCGCAGAAACGTCACAGATCGGAGACACCAAAACAGCTTTCAGAACATAATATCTTTTAACAAAACATAATGTTTGGTGACAAAATATCGACGTGCAATTTTAGTCACGAATATATTGCAAGATTCATATCAAGACAAGAAGAAGAAGAAGAAGTATAAGAGCAAATATAGTTCCTAGACAGGAAAATAAAATAGTTATAACCGTTTCCTGAAGTGGTTGGTTATGAAAGACTTTAGTACATTGGTCATACATGACATTTTCGTATTTTTATAACCATTTGTCATACAATTAATAATTACCACGAGCATTGTGATTACAAATTTGCTCAGAAACTAACTCTGTGTGGTGTACAACTACTTGTAGCTTTGCTTGAAAATGGAATAGTTTTCGGTGACTCTCTTTGGAAATCAAATGCGGTACTTAGTCTTGAAATGAAATATTAAACACAGTGTACGTGCTAATGCATAATTGCTATTGCTGTAGATATATCAAGATCGAGGGGTTGAGGGTATTGCAACGTATATGTTATAATGACACTGAACTTCAGTCAAACATAAGTTATATACTGTTTGCTTGAACCGCCTAGTCAGAGGAGAGGAAACCAAATTATCCACTTGACCGTCGGAAATAAACACTATAAATGAGGGGTTATGTTGTATCAGTGTAAAAGCTATCAGTTGTACCAGAAGCGAACCTGAGTACCTTATTTAAAATCTTACATGCATGCTTTCTACGAAACTCTACTGTAACTTTTATTTTATTGTGATTGTAATATGATTTTTTTTCTGGATTGCCACTGTCCTATGAAAATTCATCAAAATCTGTCTAGTAAGACCTTACCTTTTCCTAGCAATAAATGAATAATATCAATGTTTATTCAACATGTTTGTTCTAGAATTAGTTCAGCGCTCGCTTTCCATCTTTATCAATGAACTGAATAGCTTCATGTCACAAGGTTGCTGGTAAAATGACAAATGGTCTTTTTAACCCTCTAGCATCAACCTCCCTGAAAATCATTTTTCGAAACCAGGTAACGTTCATGTGTTGATGTGCTAACAGTCTTGCTATATCAGCAATTGGTCAGTGAACATCCACACATTATAACACATCCATAAGTTACATCTTCAAACCATCCAAGTAGATTTTAAAGTTTTGACCTGGAAAAACTACCTTTGGTTTAATTTAATGTCCAGCTACAATCACATGCTTACAAATAGCGATATGAGTTTTCTGTGAAGTAAAGCTGATGACATCATTTTGTAATCGTAGCGACAAACCTTCCCACATTTTGGACACAATGGAAAATCGGACTGGTGCGCACTGTACTAACGTATTGAGTCTGCGATCATGTTCTGATCTAAACATAATTTTAGTTATATTCCTTCTACTTTTTAAGGCAGACAAGAACTTTTTCTGGAGTGATTATTACATAAATCTCTTGGCAACTGCATGACCATAGGGACAGCAAACTCCGTATGCCTCCTAAGAAAGCAATAGAACCAATACTTTCCTCCTTTCGTATTTGGGAAAATATTGGGCCACCCTTCCTCACTTGTGATCTTCATTTCCTGTTTTTCCAGACAAATAATATTCTCCTAATACTATTTACTCATTCACCCATTTATATAAGCTTTCTTCCTCTTCCGGGGGAAAGAGGTTCTTGTGTTACGGTGTTTTGGTGTTGACAGTGTTACGACTCTGTATTGAAGTAAGTAATACAAAAGAGCGAAAACCAGCAATTTAAAAAAAATCAACAAATAATCTATTGCCATAGAATACAAAAAAGTTCAAATTTGAAAGGAACATAGAGTCTTGTGAGTTAGATCCCAAATAGTCCTAAAAGTTTTATCATAAGCCCAACAGTTATAGAATATTCTAAATGAATTCCAGTGTTCAGAATGATTTCCTTTATTACATGTGTTGATGTGCCATTAATCTAGAATAATGTTGATGTACTAACATTCTTGCTGTATCACAATGATTTAATCCAAGATATCATTGAATGAATCAACAATAATTCAAAAATATCAATTTAGTCCTAAATCAATGAGCACATTGTAATGTCAGTGAATAATTTAATCAATATATCTTCTGAACACAACAAACATTTACTCCCCTAAGACTGATGTTAAGGTATGGAACAATTCATCCTGATGTAAACATATTTCATATACAAATTTAAGACACTAATCTATGTTTATTTAATCTTTATACGAGTTTCTGATTATAAATGTAATCACCAGAAATTATTTTTTACTTTAATGTCAGTATATGTAAATGTATTCATAAGTTTCTTAAATATATCCGCTTAGAATAACAAGCATCGTGTTTTAGCTAATTGATGATTTTAAAAAATGAGAACCTCTTGACTCTAATATTGGGCACTTCCAGTATGCAAACTTCTTTAGAAGATAATTAAGATGGCCAAACTATTCCTCTGTTGGCACTAATGAGACGAGCCCAGGCCTCAGACATCTTTTCATACGGATATAAACTTTAGCAATCAATACAAATTGATTCTTCCAGTTCACCATTACTCCTTCTGCTGATTTGCTGTCCACATTTCCTTTCAAGCACTCTAGGATAATATCATACGCTTTTGTTATCAAATAAATACACACTGTAGTGCATTGTCTTGATTGGAATTCTTACACTGTTGATAAAAAAGAAAACTTTCGAAAAAACGAATTGAGATTCAAATGTAGTGCTTCTACTTTTTTCTTTTTATAAGTGAAATCAAAATATCATTAAAGTGCTCTGCAACATTCTAGAGTTAGACGATCTTTTAAGGAGCCTGGTGTTCTTAATCAAAAACTGTGTGCGCACACGCATAACAGACAACCTCGGTTTTAAGTTGTTTACCACTCTGCTTGAATAAGGACACAAAAGGATGTATGCATCATGTACAACGACTTGATCTGCTGATTTGATGTTCTATTTTGACTCGGATTTCTGTTCGAAAATGTAAACCACATGTATATTGTGTCTTTGCTGTCAGGATACATAGTTACATACCAAAGTTCAGGATTGTTAACAACACTATCAATTAGTCATAGATTTGGGATAAATACTGATGATAGAACCTGTATATGATACATTCGATTCTGTATTATATTTTTATGTTTTATAGGCCGATGATTCATAACAACAGGAAGTTAACCAATCCAATTTCTATAGGATAAGGGGCTCTAAAAAGTGTTCCTGTAGAGATTTCATAAGAATATATTTCACAAGTAGTGTAAGTAGCTTTGTGCCCTAAATGGGCCTATTATATGAAAAGTGGCTGCATACAAGAAATGCCCTTATATAACAAAGTGTAGTGAAAAATATCAGTTTAAACCAGTGTAGTGTCAACATATAACATGCACTTACGGTGAACATTCTAAGGGATATCAAAGACACAATAAGATCAACTTGAGGTGGTTTAGAACAGGTATGAGATTGTAGTGACCTTGAAGCTGACCATACCAGGTCTTCTTCGTCCTGTATCGTAAACTCAGCTCTATTTTATGGTAAAACTTATTTATTGAGTGCCATTTTTATTAATTGACGTTTAGCTGACGTATAATTATTTTGTAAATGAATGATGAGTAGAATAGAGTAATATCATAATTTGCAGACGATAGGTAGATGCAGAATTAATTAATCTAAACATGTGAAAGGATTGTTTGTATAAATCGCATAATTTTCTTTTTGTAAAAGTGTATTTGAATGAATGTATTTGAAGAGCAACACAGATGTGAACATTTTCTGCTTAACATTTTCATAGTTCTAAATTCTGAGTTTGAAATATCTAACACCAATATATTTGGACACAGAAATTTCAATAAGTTTCGCATTCTTTATACTTGGACATTTTACAGAGCAATACGGTCGACTCAATATTTGAATTGATGAACTTGAACATTTGAAGTTTGAGATATGAATGTGCAATACATTTAGGCTTGTACCTTTCTAAGCGAGACAATTCATATGTGGCGCTTTACATAGCAGTACATTAAATCTGGACTTAGAAACTTCAAAGGTCATTACCTTTCGGAGCAAAAATATGTTTATTAGAGCAATACATTGTCCATTACAGAAATACACTTGCACACATATATTTGAAAGCAATTCATTTGAACTCAGAGAGTAATAGATTTGATGTTTATGGAATGTGATTGTCTATGCGAAAAGCATAAAACTGCTGTCAGAAGGGCATGGTAACACACTTAAACGTATTGCACATACTTTCATTGTATGGTCCTACTTTTTCAGTGATATGTCAAAATCCTTTATTCTATGTATTTGTACTTCTATGGCTTTTACGTTCCAAAGTATTGGTGAACTTTTTAAGGTTCATACAGGGACCCATTATCATTCCGTATACTTCAAACATTTCGCATGGGAAGACATGTCAACATGGGCTGTTAACCAAAGGCATTTTTATGTCTAGTTGATCCTAACGGATATCCAATATGGCCACCACATCAGACCATCATGGAAATAATATTACTGCAACTCCTCCTGACTGGACAGTCATATCGGCATGGAGTTTTCACTTATTTTGGTGTCCGTTTGAACCTAAGTGTAAAGTTGGCAAATCTGACAACCACATATAGCCGCAATGGTGTCTAACTTAAAAGTATATTTATGGCTACATCTCCTTAACGAAATATCTTATTGGCATGGAGTTATCACCAGAAGACCCGATGGTGTTTAGTTCGTTTCACGTCCAATTGGTGACAATTCTTCGTCCAATTGTGGCCATAAAAATTTGTCGTATCATTATGGCCATGCAAATCCTTCGTCCAATTATGATCATGCAAATCCTTCGTCCAATTATGGCTATGCAAATCCTTCGTCCAATTATGGCCATAACAGTGGCCAATATAAAAATCTTGTTAACGCTCAAGAAATCACTGATGATTTTAATGATCAGCTGTTAAAAAGACAAAAAATAGTTTTATTTTGGATTCCTAGAAATTTCTTTTAGCAAGTAGAGTATTAACATATATCTCGCTTAAAGTTTTGGTAAGGAAAACACAAATTGATTTTGTGGTCAGAGGGCTAAAAGGTCAAGGTCATTTTGATTATAGAAAACATAATTTGTGCACATTAACTTTAGTTCCGCATTACAGACCTGGACCAAACTTACTTGAATGACTTACACTAAGAGTAAGAAAGAAGCTTGTCACTTTTGGTTCTAAAATGTCGAAAGATACTGTCACTGTGACTGAAATAAAGAATATGAATTCTGCTAAGTCCACATGACATACATGGACCAAACGTTGTAAATGGCTTGCAATTTGAGGAAGGAAGAAGAAAAATGTGGTAAAAAATGTAAGGGACAGGATCACTGTGATCGAAAGAAAATGATTTCGCAACGAATGATATTTGTTCTGCTCAAAATATTTAATTATTCACATAGAGCTTTATTGAACAAGATGGATGGGTGTAATGAGACATTCTCTGTACTCTTAAATTGGAATCCCAGATTTAAAGTTGAAAAATACAATTATTTAAATTTTTTATTCGCAGGTAGATGTACATGATGTTCCCGGGGAAATCTCCCCTTTTCGCCTTTTTTTCTGGTTATTATTTACTCTTCTATCAAGTGGTAAGTTTCAAAACTTTCAAAATCTATAGAATGCTCACGTCTGATACAAGATTATGTTAGGTTTTATTTATATGGTCCTCTCCTGATAATATGTCTGTGTCATGTTCGGGTCAACTATGGTTTATTATAGTCTGAGTTGTTGGACGTTATAATTTGGGTTAGCTACACGGGTACAAAAACCAAAGAATTCTTTCAAGACTGGGTACTTAAGCTTATATCACCTTAAAATAAATATTTCCTTATCCATTTATTATAAAAAGATGGGACAGAAAATGGTGGACATGTTTGAAGGGAGGTAATTATTAAAGCCCTTGAACCTTATAACATCTCTTCATCTTTGTCATGCATACGCTATTTTTAAATGTTTTCTGAAGCACGAGTACAATTTTTAACCTAGAGGTAAACATGAGGTAAAATATTATTTCCAAGGTGTGTTTGATCACTAGTATTAAATGATCGGTCACTCAGAAAAGAACACTTTGTACAGATCACCTAAACATAAACACACATCCCCAACACATAGAGAACATCAAATCAAGGTCTCAATAAACTTATGACAAACTATAGGCTCCGAAACCATGAATACGACACTTAAATGGTTGTGCTTAATGGCAGATTATATCCCACACAATATAGTGCAATTAACATTCATAATTTCTGCCTGTCATAAGCTGGTAGTGTCCGAAGCAAGCACATTAAACTTACTACTTCATATTCAGAGATTACAAGATAACGAAATGAATATGGCATGCATTATATTTCTGGATATCTATGAAACAGTCTTATTAGTATTACGTCGAAAGTGAAGATCAACATAAATGGAGAAAATGCGAATTTTGGTACAATGATGAAGTCTGATATTAGTTATACCAGTTTGGTTTTGTCATATTAGTAGTAACATGCGAAGAAATAGTAGGAAATGTTGAAAGGCACTCCCCACAATAACTTCTCCAATGCTGTTTCAAATGTTAATATAATTATATTAATAAAGAAAAATTTGAAGAAATATAAGACGAATTATTTAGAATAGTGCGTGTATGTATCAGAGGAATTATAGTTGTTATGTTCCTAAAAATGTAATCTTCATTCTCTTCTATTAGGAAAGTAAAAGGGACTTCACCCTAAGACTTATTATGTGCACACTTAAATGAGATTAGTTTGTGACTTTTGAGATTCTCCTTGGACGCAGATGAGTTGCTCCAGTGTTGAAGTCTATGATGAAATGAATTGTGTTAATATATATCGTGCAGATAACAAAATCTCTTACGTATTTACAAGTATGTGTTCTACTTTCATATTTTCCATTATCGTGCCTAAAGTCATTATTATTTTCCTGCAACATCAAACTCCACTTTAATAATCTATGATATTTGTTTTCATCTTGCCAATGAAATCATGGGAGTTGTATTAAACAAACGCAATCAATCGAATAAGGAGTTAAATTAAGGCACACTTCCAAGTATTAACTGAACACAATCAATCGGATAAGGAGTTGAATTAACATACACTTCCAAGTATTACCAAACACAATCAATCGGATAAGGAGTTGAATTAACGTACACTTCCAAGTATTACCAAACACAATCAATCGGATAAGGAGTTGAATTAAGGTACACTTTAAAGGATTAACCAAACACAATCAATCGGATAAGGAGTTGAATTAAGGTACACTTTAAAGGATTAACCAAACACAATCAATCGGATAAGGAGTTGAATTAAGGTACACTTCCAAGTAATAACCAAACACAATGAAACGGATAAGGAGTTGAATTAAGGTACACTTCCAAGTATTAACCAAACACAATCAATCGGATAAGGAGTTGAATTAAGGTACACTTTAAAGGATTAACCAAACACAATTAATCAGATAAGGAGTTGAATTAAGGTACACTTCCAAGTATTAACCAAACACAATCAATCGGATAAGGAGTTGAATTAAGGTACACTTTAAAGGATTAACCAAACACAATCAATCGGATAAGGAATTGAATTAAGGTACACTTCCAAGTAATAACCAAACACAATGAATCGGATAAGGAGTTGAATTAAGGTACATTTCCAAGTATTAACCAAACACAATCAATCGGATAAGGAGTTGAATTAAGGTACACTTCCAAGTATTGCAGAGCCAAACCTTCCTTTTCGATTGTGGATTAATTTCACTGGTGCTTATTTAATTTCTTAGAACAATAGCACACTGGATGATCTACACCATTTTTGTCTTCTTTAATCAATACTTCACCGACCCCAATATCACTTGCATCAACAGACATTTTAAATAATTGAGTGAAATTTGGAGCCGAAAGAATTGCTGCACTCTCTAATATGGCTTATCAAAGCCTTGACAGTATTCAGACCCATGAAACTTGGTCTTCTTGCTCAATAAATATTTTCAGCAGTTCCGTAATTATGTAAAACTGGGAACATAATTTCCGGTAGTATCCGGTCATACTGAAAAATCGCATCAGTTGCTTTTTACTGGCTGGCACATATAATTCAGAGACAGCCTTGACCTTAGGATTTATAGGTTTAACCTCTCCATGTACCACAATATGTCCTAGAAATGTTAAACAAACATGAGAAAACGTACGTTAGGATAAATTAATTGTCGAATTTGCAACAATGAGTCTATCAAAGAATTTCCGAATTGTCTCTATGCGATCTTTCCAGGAGTCCTTATCTATTGTGCTATCATCAATTTAAGCATCACAATTATCTAGACCAGATGTAATCATGTTCATTAAACGTTAAGAATAAAAGCGAACGTTTCATCCCAAAACGGCACCAGTTTATTATAATAAAGTTTATTTCCTTTGCCCTTTTCGGCGATGGAATTTGCCAGAATCCTTTTAGAAGGTCAAATTTAGTGACATACTTTTGCATTTCTAATTTTATCAATGCAGTCATTGAGTCTTGGCAATGGAAATGAATCTGTTTTAGTCAGACTACTCGCCTTTCTATAGTCAGTGCACATGCGAAAAATATTGTATGCATCAAAGCTTTCACTAATGTTATAGTTTTAATATTCCTCAAAGGAACTATCTCTGGGAATCTTGTCGACGCACAAACATGGTTAACAAGTATTGGTTGCCTGACTTGGTCTTAGGTAAGGGATCGACACAATCTACCATTATTCTGCTAAATGGTTCGTCAAATGCAGGAATAGGTTGCAGATGAGTCTTAAATATCTTCTGATTGGGTTTTCCTACCATTTGACAAGTATGAAAAAATCTATAGTATTTACAAATATCACTTTTAATGTTTGGCCAATAAAAGTGAGTTAAGATCTTGTGATACGTCTTATAGATCCCCACATGATCAGTCAAAGGAATTTTCATGGGCCAAACTAAGACTTCCCTGCCTGTATGATTTTGGAACTACAATGTTATAGTTCACTGACCTCTCGTCATCAGCAGGTACTTCATGTGGTCTTCATTTTCTCATAAAGACCCCATTTTTGACAAAATGTCAGACATATGGTTCTGTGGCTTCAGTTTCAGTAATACCTCCCAAAGATAAACAGGATATCTCAGGAACAGGATATCTCAGCAACCTGTCCCTGTTCAACGGCAAGTGATGTTCATTTGTCACCTTGATATTAACTCATGTTCCGCAAAACAATATATAGGCACTGTTTAATTTAATGTCATAAGTTGTGGCATAACCTTGATTGTGACATAACCTGTCAAAAGAAAGCCAATTGAAAGCTAAAATACAATCACATTTATACAATTGTATCTAAAACGCACTGATCAACATTAAAAAGAGTTATTTAGGTATGGTCTGCAAATAACAAGTAATAATATAAAATAACTGTACAAATTAGTAACATAATTCTGACACAGTATATAAATATCATTGTAATACAAACATAAGAAACACATGACACATGATGGGTGATATAATTTACAAGTTATTGTAAAAAAAAAGAAACATTTGCTATCTGGCCCAGATGGATCAAGATTTTTAAGCAGGGTGAATTAAAATTCTTTTTTCGTCTTAGTTAAAAAAATATGTAGTAAACATTATAACTTTAATACTTATTTCAGATTTTAAAATAGCACTAAAAACCAGTAATTAGTAAAATATGATTGCATATTCTTGATCTGTCTTGTTTTAAAAGGTATGATTTAACAGCCGTTTCGAAATAATCTATGCTGTAAATGGGTTTGATAAACGAAAGTCGTAGAGGCGAAACTACAAAAATGGTGGAAGAAAATTAAATTTGCTACTCATATCAACAAAATAGCGACGAAAGCTAATTTTCACAAATCTTTCACTCATGTCTAGGCGTGATCTAGTCTTGCATATAATTAGTTCACTACATCCGTCATTATTAGCATTCCCACACATTCAAATCATACTTCCTGGTGCTTGATCTGGGTTCACGATTACTTACAGTATTAATCGTCGTTAAAATGTGGTGCTATTTGGAAATTAGTTAGTTGAAAGTCGTACGAATTATGTCATGCCACGAAGTGGATCTGATCGTTTAAATGTCAAAACCTTGCACATCTGAATTTTAAAATGACAAAATCGTGTCTCAAGCATCCATCGGTAAAATAGATTACACGAAAACCAGATTGTAGTTCATAAATTAAGCTATTCTTATTTATAACAGTTTAGAAGGTGAACAACATAGACCGTTATTTTTTACACTGGAATAAACAATATAAAGTACACTAACAAGCCTGTAATTGCTTGCATCATCCCACTATAAATGTGTAAATAGTTCACACTGTAGATAATCGAAGTTAATCAGGCACACTATCATTTGATATAAACATGTTAACAATACAATAACCATTAATCGTCAAAACAATGAAATTATCTTTAATAACCTCTGCTGGGATATTGTCATTCGTGTCATAAATCTCAATAGTATAGATTAAAGGGAGAACAATTTGCCTAATTAATTATCTTTTTCCATTAAACATTTATTTATTTATCAAGAGGGACACATGAATCATAGTCAGGAACGCCATAATGGTGAAAAACTAAGCGGTCGCCATAGAACTTTAGATTTATTCCTATCTCCTACACATTCCCATCTTTACCCGTCACAGGAAACTTTTGTAGTTTACCAGAGGAAGTTACTTTGTCAATTTTATGCTCTTGCTTTTGGCCTGGAACCTTTACCAGGGTTACCTGAGTAATAATGACCCACTTAATATCATTAGGGGTCAGTATCCTCCAGTATTTGGACAATTGGTTTATTCGCAATGTTCTCATGTGTACCGTTGCTAAAAGACCTGTCGCTAAGTTGGAAGATATTTAATTGTCCGGAGATAATCCCCAGCCAGTGGAAGTCAGGTCTGACGACTGGAAATGTCGGCACATGTGGATGCGTTTCCTTATAAATCAATTGACAGTTCATGTTGCCCATATCGAATTACACCGATACTGTCCCTCGTAACAAGATACCCCCAGGCTGAGCAGGGGTCTGTTGTCACGGCATCAGGGATAAGTCTCTTACTTTTTAATACATAAGGGGAACCTTTGATATGTTCTTTGGTTGCTGTCTAAACAGTCACACCAAACATTGATTGAAGTTTCATTCGAAAACCTTACCTTAAGAATGCCATTCATTCTAGTCTTACAATAGTCCATCAGTTATTTAATGGCAACAAGTTCTCACATGTATTCCTAAAGAATGAAAATCGAAATGTTATATAAAATGTTGTCTACGTATCTCTCTCTTGAATGTTGATCTAAACTTACATCATCATCTTATTCTCAGAGAATAACGAAGTCATTATCATATATAATAAACGAAATACAATCAGATTTGTTTGAAATGGTCGAAACATCGGTGATTATACATGTACATGTCTCGCTTTTGATTTAATTGAAGAAGACAAAAACAAAAAAAAAACAGGAAGATTAAATTGCATCACGTTTATTTCTTTGTTATTTTGAAAAGGTTGTAGGTTCAATATAATGGTCTTATATAGAAAAGTATTTAGAACACTGCTTTAAATATTCGAGATAGCTCTTCATGCTGCTCTGGATTGAGGTGAACTTTGACAAATCCCAGGTCACATAGCTTGTTGCAAACATGGATTGTGGTAAAGAATTGGGAACAGCCAAAATTATTATTTGAATTACATGGGTGTTTTATTCTATACTTCTTGCAGTTAAATATAATTTGAGCAAAAGCCATACATGTACTACTAATTATACAGAGAGAACCGAATCAATCAAAAACAATATACTTACTAATTGGTTTTTTAGAAACCTGACCTGGGTTGAAAATGATCAGTAATTAAATATTTGGTTTTGCTTGTACATGTAGTACTTCCTAATCTATGGAGTGGAAAAGGTGACAAAATTGAAAGGTACATTCTAGTCAATAATATCAAGAATTCAAGATGGTTGGCAAAAGATGCTGCAATTTCAATATTTTGATCATGCTTAAGATAATGTGGATAAAGAAAAGAAATTAATTGATTCACTCAACCATTATTTTTATAATGTACTTTAAAAGTTTGGAGGTGAAAACATTTTTTTTTTAAGAAAGAAAGATTCCAAATAGTTTCACAGAAGCTTGACACTTTTTTGGGGGAAGATGTGTTTTTTGCATTGTCGGAATTAATTAATTATCCCAACACAGTCCCTGAACACATTTTGTCAATACCGCTATGGTACGATAAAAATATCAAAATAAATGAAAAGTTGCTAACTTAAACTATTCATTTTGTAATCTAATTGCTCATATATTTTGTACTTAGATTCTCTTCTTATCCTGTCATACGCACTTCATCATAAAGTAGATTTTTAAAATTAAATCTGTGAATCATCATTATGTACTTTTAATAATAAAGCTGGAGTCTCTACTTCATTTACTTTTTACTTGTCATTTTCTGAAAAACAGTAATGATAAGTTTTAGACCTGCTCTTAGAGACATATATCATATTAAATTTGATTTAACAGATGACACCATATTGTTTGGAATAATAAATTCACCAGAATTGGAGATTGTTAATGTATACTTAATTCTAATAAAAGGGACATCTGTACTTGTATAATTAAAACAGTTTTGTGAATAGCATAGAACAAATCAAATTGTATAAACATCATGAGTTATTTTCTACATACATTGTACTTTTTGGCAAGTGAAGATATAATGAGAGGATGGTGGGAAATATGAAAGCTGTTATTCAGTAATTAGTTATAAATCTGCACGTATACAGGTAAACCTACTGCTAGTAATTAGTTATTGATCTGTACGTATACAGGTATACCCACCAGTAGGAGATGAACATATCTTGCCATGAAAACATCAGTGTAAGAAGAGCTTGAGGGGTTCATGTCTTTGACAATACGACAATACAATAGTGTTAAAATTGAGCATAAAGGTAAATGAAAAAAATAAAATCCAGACTTTTATTATCTGGCATATTTTTATGGCTTCAATCTTATACTGTCACTCTTTATTTCCATCAACAATTAATTATTTACATTAAACTGAAATTTTAAATACAAAGATTTATTCGAATTTGATATGTCCCAGTGTACCGTTATTTTATATCATTAACATATGTTTAACAATCTAAACATCCTCGAAGACTTTTGGAAAAGAATTATTACATTATTCTTTTCGTATACAATTACAGCTCAGTGATCCATTCAGTAATCTGCTTCAAATTAAGATGAAATGATAACGGGGAGCATGTTTTCAGGAACGATAATAAAATTCAGCCATGATTGCTTCAGGACCAAGTTGATGTCACGTGCATTAATTATATTTTCATTCTCCAAACAATTGATATATTCATAATAATTTATACCAAAGGAAAATAACCCAACCAGGTTTGATCCATTTTATTTTATTCAAGGTTATGTTCCTGTCATATATTGTAATGTGTAAAATTGTCTTATTTCTATAATTTATTTGATGAAAACTACTTAAGGTTCTTCATAGTGTTAATATTGAGTACAAAGGTTCAGAAATACATTTTATATTGTTACGACTATATAATCTTAAACTAAGTGACATATATGATCGAAACCAACAATTTTGATACAATTTAACAAATAATGTGTTTCCCTAGAATACAGAGTGAAACTTTAAAGAAAACTGACAGTATTGTGAATTAAATCCCAAATAGTCCTAAAAGTGTTATCACATGTCCAAAAGTATATTGTTCCAAATGAATTCTAGTGGTGTTCTGAATGAATTCCAATCTTGAATGTGCTAATGTATTAATGATATGAAATATACTGATGTGCCAACAGTTTTGATGTATCTCACTGATAAAATCCTAAATATCTTTAAATGAATTCACAATAAGCCCAAAATAGCAATTTAGTCCTAAAGTACCAATGAGCACTTTTTAATTCCAATGAATAATTTAAATAAATAAATCTTCTGAAATTATAACTGAACACAGTTAAAAGAATAATTCCACTACAGATGTTAAAATCAGAATTAATGTCCGATGTAAACAACCCTAATATGAAAACCTAAAACCTAATAAGAGGACCAGGATGATATCATTTTTCCATCAATTTCATAAACAAAGTTTGGTCTGTTTACTTAAATTTTAACAAACAAATCTGACAGAGATCATGTAGATCATAGAATTTCCAAGGGGAAAAGCAATGTCGTGAACTCAAATCCAAGTGAACATCTTTTAAAAGAATGGCTCAAACTTTAACCGACAACTATGGACAAATGTGGTTTTTTTTAATTATTTTTGACATAGCTCTAACAATTTTAGTCATTCTACAATGTCTGCAATGTGGCAGTTTATAGTGATAGTTAAAACTGGAACACCATGCCACAGACATGTAAAAAAAAAGACATATTCCACGAGGTCACATTATCCAGACACTAGACCGACCAGTCCTAACATTAACCTATTAATGCTGAGCATCAAGCGATGCAACTGCTAGAATAATTTATAAGTCTTTGGTATGACTCAGCCAGGGTTTTACGCACAACCTCCCACATCTGAGGTGTACACTCTAACCTCTTAGGCCACTGGAGTGGTCATGGACAAAGGTTAATCACACAATGCAAATTAAATATGCACAACAATATATATATATATATATATATATATATATATATATATATATATATATATATATATATATATATATATATATATATATGGATGGAGAAAATGATGTGGATAAATATTTCATACAGGGTAGTAAATATTCAGATGAAGGATATAGCTCTGTGAATACAAGAAAGCATAGTCATTTAAAAAAATGATGAAATATGTAACCTTTCTGTGAAGAATGCTTTCAAATGAGTTATAGTATTAATTCTGTATTAACCAGAAACCAGTTTCTGATTGCATGTATACTTCAGTTGTTGACATAGCTCAAAAAGTGAAGATTGTCCATTGTGGTTAACATGCTGTTTTAATTTTACCTTCCCTTACTCCCCCAACACTCATCCAAGAAGGTCTGTCAAATGAAAGATAGAGAGAAAAGTTGGCATGTACTTGAAATAATGGTCAGTGTTTGAACTCTTTCTTCTCCAACGAAAATATGGGAGTGATTTATATACAGCATAGTGTCATATTGAATATTATGTTCAGATATACTTTGAATAATAAATATATATATATATATATATATATATATATATATATATATATATATATATATATATATATATATATATATATATATATATATATATATATATATATATATATATATATATATATATATATATATATATATATGTATATATATATATATATATTGAGGGTTTTGTTATTCATTTGTTTTATTTAGTTTTGCTCTTTTTCTTGCTTTGGCTGTTTTGAAGTGGACTAAGTTGAATGCATTAATCAGACAGAATGCAACATTGATATCTGCAGAGGTTAAACTGCAAACTCAGCTAAAGATCATATATAAAATAAGTTTCTGGTCAGAGGTTAGAAATGTAGCAAATGAGAGATAACACGATAAAATAAGCCATTTTTGCATGTTATCATGTGTAATGCTTTAAATGAGATAATGGATATGACTGGTGATATAATTTCTTAAGTATATACTGTTACAATTGGTAAAGCAGTAAAATTGAAGCCGTGTACCCAAGGTCAGACAACGCTGGTAAGAGGCTCAATAGCAATTTCTAAGAGAGTACCCTCACCCCTATTACATGATAATATGCTGTGCCCACCCAATCCCGATTTGTCCAGCCTTTATTGAACCAGTTTTACATACATATAAATAGCTTTCCATAAATTATGTACACAACAGCTTTCTGCATGTCATATATGTAACCTCTAGGATGTTTATGTATGCTGAATTATGCTAGAGAGCTCAAAGTGCGATCAAAACAAAAGTACCATACGTTGGGAGAAAGTTAGAAAAATATAGTTCCACAGATGCAGACCACCAATGTTTCAGGGATAGAATTGTGGCCAAATCTAAATTATGACAGTGATCATCCTGCAAATGTTTTGGGATCTTTTCATTGTGAAATAAATGTTCAGTCTCCAACAAGAAATTAATTAATATCTTTTATTACATAGTATAATTGTTGGTGCCTTCAATGAAATTATAGAAATTAATTTAATTTTTACGTAAAAATTGTAACTATTATTATTAAAAAAATGAATGAAGAGTTCATGTTTTTACAATGCATTATTATGGAAAATACCTACTGGGGAAAAGTAAATTCTTGATAGAATGGGAAATAACCCATATGATACTAAAATATTTATGTTTGGCAACATCTTACCTATGTATCTGGTATGTATATATACATGTGTTATTGCAAGCAATATCTCCAACAGCGTTTTCTAATGGACAATTCAAACTGTTTGGATTGTAATGGTCAGAACATGTGTCCAACATTTGTAACACTTCCACCCAGTACAAGGTGTGGATTTATAGACCCTACTGATCATGCTTTAAATGGATCGGCCATTGAATAGTGGGATTAATATTTAAAAAATATATCTTATTGCCAAATATTCAAAGAAATATTCTTATATTGTGTAGAAGAAAGGACTGATTCAACTAATAATATTTATCATCTTAATTGAAACAAATATTTTCATCAAACAAAAAGAATTATCCTGGTCAAAAAAATTCCAGGCCCCCATGCCAATCCCTAAATATCACCACTGTGACCACCAACACAAATGTTCAATGCTTGATCCCTTATAGGTTGGGTAAGTGTGGCTCCTTGATCACATATCTAAAACTACTGAAATCCCTGCCCTATATATAACTTTCTCAACATTTGCAAGTCATGAAAATACTATTTAGGTGTCCATACGGTCTGGAAAACCTGAACAGTTGGGATTAAAATACAAATCACATACATGAATTACTTTCCACAGCCTGTTTACATGACTTAATTTCCAATGGGGAAATAAATGTTGATGTTCACTACACAATTCACTATCTAAAACTGCCAAATTGAAAGATAAACGTCAGTGATGTGATAAAATGTTTCAAGGTGATTAAGTTGATGTAAGGCATTGCAATACTGACCCTATGGATCAAGTATGAGGGGATTAGGATGTGATAAAATGTGACAAGGTGATTAAATTGATGTAAGGCATTGCAATACTGACCCTATGGATCAAGTATAAAGGGATTATGATGTGATAAAATATGACAAGGTGCTTAAATTGAAGTAAGGCATTGCAATACTGACCATATATCAAGTATGAAGGGATTAGGATGTGATAAAATGCGACAAGGTGCTTAAATTGATGCAAGGCATTGCAATACTGACCCTATGTATCAAGTATAAAGGGATTATGATGTGATAACATGTGACAACGTGATTAAATTGATGTAAGGCATTGCAATACTGACCCTATGGATCAAGTATGAGGGGATTAGGATGTGATAAAATGTGACAAGGTGCTTAAATTGTTGTAAGGCATTGCAATACTTACCCTATGTATCAAGTATAAAGGGATTGTGATGTGATAACATGTGACAACGTGATTAAATTGATGTAAGGCATTGCAATACTGACCCTATGGATCACGTACAAAGGGATTATGACAATAACATCTTTGTTTCAAATGGATTTTCACTGAATGATGACAACTCTTCCTGTTAGACAATTTGATTATTCTGTTTTAGCATAGAGAAAAAATTATGAACATCAGTCATGTCAAATGCTGACAATCTTTGTTATTTTCCAGCTAAAATGGGACACAAATCAGTTTATGGTGAGAGAAAATCAATGCAATTTAGTTGACTACTTCACCTAAACAAATGTTTTGTGATTTGCTAAGTAAAATCACCTAAGGTGGTAAGGGGTAGTTTCGTAAATTAGCCCCTAACACATTTCTTAACTTAAGATTACGGTGTGATGTTTTGAGCTATTATTGTATAATTATTAAAGATATGGATATATTTGTGAATTTGGTCTTTTGGCTTGTGTTGTTCTTGAAATTGTTGTGAGGCATATTCACCTCATGCAGTCACTATGCAGTATGTAGCCAGGGAAATATCACTATTCTGTTAGGAAGCAGCGCCAGCCACTCATAGCAGTAGACATGTCGGTTCAAGGCAGGTTGAATATCTCAAAAACTGCCAGGATGACAACTATTTTGAACTGCATCAAACTATTAAGTATTCAACATTTTGTTTTAAATAATCACCTAGGGAAATGGTTTGTGTTTGTACTGTGAGGATCACATATTCTGAGAAATGGCATTCGGACATGAAAAATGCATGTATACATTTGGGGGTGGGTGCATGAACTTTTTATTTTTTGAGTTTCCACTGACTTGTCAAGTCAAGTGAATGATATTCTTACGTTTCACTTCATTATACCTATCCCAAAATATGGACCTTTTTGACCGCACTCATATATGTTATTTTTAATGAACTTTTATATTAGGCAGGTGTATGTAAATTTATGCAAAAAACCTGTCCTATTGTGGCCCAAGGGAGAGTGATCTTATTTTTCCACAAAAATAAGCCAAATAAGTGATTTCCAAAATCACCTGAACAGGTAAGACGGCAGTCTGGTAACTGCAATGTGTGGGTGCATTTATTCACGTATGTTCCCATTTTGCAACACATGCTGTTGTTTTATTTTATCTTTTATATGTAAGATCTATGAAAGTTGGAAGTTTAATTACTGTTTTTTTTAAAGTCTTAAAATATTTTCTTTTTGTTGATAATAATAAGAATAATAATAATAATAATAATAATAATAATGATAATGATAATAATGAGGACTTTGTATAGCACCTAATCTTTAGAAACTCTAAGCTCTTTACAATATTAGACAACACCTATAAACTAAATAACATATATAATGATATCATTACAAAAAACAAACACCATGCCATTAGAAAACATAAAAAACACGCTGAAAATATTTATAGCAGGAAACATTATTAAGTCTTTATGTTTGTTCTTGCAGTCAAAATAAGTGAGTTTTAAGAGCACACTTTGATAAGATCACTGTCTTTGTGTCTAAGTTCAGTGGGCAATTCATTCCACGTTGCTGGGCCCTGGTATGCAAAAGAAGGTCCATACAACGTCGTTTTCATAGTGGGAATAATGATTAAGTATCTTGCTGGTGTCTATACATGGGTGAGGTTGGATACGTATGTTGTACTGGAGTCCGTCAGTGAAACGTAGCACAGAGAACAAATTTTGTGTTTGCTTCTGGATCGAATAGATAGCCAGTGCAGGGTACAGAGCAGCGGAGAGGTGTGTTGTGATCGTGGCACACTAAGTATGATCTGTGCAGCTGTGTTTTGAACATTTTGAAGTTTCGGAAGTAGATATTGAGATGAACCAGACATGATTGAGTTACAATAATCCAGTCTTGCAAGTACTAATGAACACACAAGTGTTTTAGTGGCATCATCTGAACGATATTTGCGAATGGAGCTGATGCATCTCAGCTCAAGATATGCAGTCTTGCATATGTTCATGACATGTTGGTGCAATGTAAGAGTACTGTCCAGAGTAACACCTAGATTTTATACTGACTGTGAATTTGATATTGGTGTTGCTGATATTTATTGTTTGAGGTAAAGGATGTGGCTGAGAAAGTCTTTGTGTTGTAATCAGAATGGCCTCAGTTTTATCATCATTCATCTGCAGCTTATTACATATCATCCATGATTTCACATCAGAAATGCACCTCTCTACACCTTGGATGGTAGCATCAACTTCAGTTGGGTGGCTTGATTTGTATATTGATATGGCTCACCAAAATTAATAAATTAGATGGGATGTTTCAGAAAAAAACTGTAGCATTCTTTTGGATTGTATTTGGCACTTATCATTGCACTTAAGGCAGTATTTTGCACTAAACCTTGCATTTTTGCAGTAAATGTTGGACTATAGACTGCATTTTACAGTAAACCTTGGGCTTTATACTGTATTTTGCACTAAACCTTGCACTTAAGACTGTGTTTTGCAGTAACTCTTATACTTAAGTCTGTATTTTGCAGAAATGTTGGACTGTAGACTGCATTTGAAGTAAACCTTGGACTTTATACTGTATTTTGCAGTAAATGTTGGACTTTACACTGTATTTTGCAGTAAACCTTGGACTTTAGGCTGTATTTTGCAGTAATTGTTGGACTTTAGACTATTTTGCAGTAAATGTTGGACTTTAGACTGTATTTTGCAGTGAATGTGGAACTTTAGGTAGTATTTTGCAGCAAACCTTGGATTTAAGACTATTTTGCCGTAAATGTTGGACTTTAAATTGTATTTTACAGTAAACCTTGGACTTAAGACGGTATTTTGCAGTAAATGTTGGACTTAAGACTGTATTTTGAAGTAAATGTTGGACTTTATACTGTATTTCGCAGTAAATGTTGGATTGAAGACTGTATTTTGTAGTAAATGTTGGACTTAAGACGGTATTTTGCAGTAAATGTTGGACTGTAGACTGCATTTTGAAGTAAATGTTGGACTTTATACCGTATTTTGCAGTAAATGTTGGACTGTATCTTGCAATAAATGTTGGACTTTATATTTTACAGTAAACCTTTAACGTTAGACTATTTTGCAGTAAATGTTGGACTTTACACTGTATTTTGCAGTAAACCTTGGAATTAAGACTGTATTTTGCAGTAAATGTTGGACTTTATATTGCATTTTGCAGTAAACCTTGGACTTAAGACAGCATTTTGCAGTAAATGTTGGATTTTAGACTGTATTTGCTGTAAATGTCAGACTTTAGACTATATCTTACAGTAAATGTTGGACTTAGGACTGCATTTTGCAGCAAACTCTTAAGTCCAAACCTTGACAATGTCATTGAACCTAAGGTTCACTTATAGTCAGCTGATAAAGGCTTATGCCACCTATAAATGATTTGTATGTCACCTATAAGTTAAACGTTTTTGAAGCATGTATCAATAACTTTTTCACGTATAAATTACTTTTTCGTATTCCAACTAAACATTACACATTCTTTATTATGTACTCCAGTACAAGCAACACAAAGTGACCTATAAGTCCAGTATATATCGCTTATAAGTCTGAATAAGGCAAATTTCATTTCACATTTCGGTTATATTTTGTTTACGGTTAAAAACAAACATCTTTTTGTCACTAGTGTTATAACAATATGGATTAATTACATTTAATTATATCACTTTGTATATGTACCCGATTGAAGATGTTTAGGCTCTAATAAACAGTAAAATAAGAAAGAGTGAAAACAACAAGCTTGGAAAAATATAACAAAATAATTTATTTCCCTGGAAAAATACTGTAAAAATGAAAGAAAAAAAATATGAGAACTTATGGTTTCCAGAATCAAATCCTTAAACAGTACAAGAATAATCCATGAACAAAATTTTCAAAGTCCTAACTTTGAAATGTTCTAATGACCCCAATCCCGAGTCCCGACGAAGAATCCAAGATGGAAGGTGATGACATATGCTGTAGCCTGTACTGTGATGTCGTCTACAGTTCCATGTAGAAACATAACAATTAATCCTCCGGTCTTGGAAATCCAAATAAAATTTTCAAGCAATGTCCTTGTTAAAGAGTTCTGTATGAATTCAATATCTCCAGAGAAATTAATTAATCTTCTACGGTCCAAATAATCTGAAGAAAAATTAACATATAACTCAAAACTCCAAAATTTCAATACTTCAGTACTGGTCCCAACAGAGAGAAAACAACTTGACATCAAGTGTTTAAAAGCCCCAGACTCTTTAATCTCTCTCTCTAAACATCACTATTAATACTAAGTATTTCGCAATTTCGGAAATGTCTAATTGTGAAATGGAGGATAACGTGATCATTTTTACATATAAAAGTCACATAGCTCCTGTATGTCCTTGATAAGAACCAATCATTTTACTCCTGGAAAAAGTTGTTTCCTTGACCCTCAGTCAAGGCCATGAACTAAGTCAAAACCGAAACAATTGTTTCTATTGTTAGGTATTTATAGAAACATTCAGGTCAAATTCCTTGTGAACAAAATTACATGATATTGACATGTAAAGAAAATAAAAAGATTCCAAAAACCCACAAACAATCAAATCAAATCAAATACAACTTAAATCAAATATATATTAAATCTAATATATGTAACATATGCTGATCTTGAGGATTTGAATAACACTGTTTAAGTCAACAATTATTATTACCGGTATTAATAGCAGTAGTAGTGGTGCATGTACATCTAAACGGCTTGCACATGGGGTTTAGAAGAATCATATTGATTTCAATCTCAAGGTCAGTTTGACTGTAAAGGAAAAATTGTTTCTGCCTAATAGCTTGAGTTGCCCACCGTCTATAATTGGTTTGCAAATGGGGTAAGACAGACTTCTGTTGATTTGAAGGTCAAAGGGTCAAATGCCAAGTTCACTGACTGAAAGAAGAAAAATAATGTATTACACAATAATATTAATTATGTATCACATTCCTGGACCAAACTATGTGATTGGCTTGCATTTAGGGTAAGGAAAAAGGTTATTTATTTTAGGGTTAAAAGTTCTAAGGCCAAGGTCAATGTGAGATACAGCAGAATGGTTTCTGTACACTAAACTGAGTTGAAAATCATTTACAGTTACCACATTGTGCTGATAGCTTGCACTTTAAGTAAGGAAATACCTATCATCCTTGATATCAAAAGGTCAAAGGTTGACATGACTGAGATTGAAATAAGATTGGTTTCTGCAGTATAAAATTATTTGTACATCACATGCAGTATAAAATTATTTGTACATCACATGCAGTATAAAATTATTTGTACATCACATACCAGAACCAAACATTCTGAATGGATTTCATATGCTTGCCTTTTTGGGGATTCAGAAGCATAAAGGTCACTGTGACTGAAACAAGAAAACCTTTTGCATGCAACATTCATTCTAGACCATGTACCTTGACCAGATTTTGTTTAGAACTTGCACATAAAGAACGGAAGAAGTCTGTTGATTTTGGGATTAAAGTTTAAGGTCATTGTAGATAGAAGAAAAATGGATTTTGCAGAGTAACTTTGTAGAGAAAGTTCTTTATTCAAACTTAGTGGATGACTTGCCTTTATAGTGATGCTCTCAGGCAGCACACATGTGCTAATCATGCAGAATTTACTGTGTGTCACATGATTTAAAATTTGCCATGTGTGAGAACTTGTGCAATGAAACATGAACTTGCAAATAAAAGCCCATGATACACGAATAATGGGAATGAAGCCTACTTCAGTCTTGATGACCAAGATGATTATTGTGCATCTAGCAGCCTTTTACATGCATCTTTCATACTGCCTGACTGTGTATCACTGGAAATCCCTTCATGTGCTTTAAAGGCAAAATTGCTTTAAAGTTCCCTCTTCTGTGACTTCTGACCTGGATCAGGATTCTGAAAATGTCATTGATAACCTGGACACTGTTGGTCATCTGATCAGGCGGAAATAATTTTAGTTTCTCAAAGTCCATGTCAGATAAGACTCAGGCTGCATATAGTGACAAAGCCCAATCAGGTGGAAATAATTGAAGTTTCTCAAAGTCCATGTCAGATAAGATTCAGTCTGTATGTGACAAACCCCAATAGAACAAGAAAAAGTTGAATCATAATTTCTGATGTCGAGGTCAAGTTAAAACTAAAAGAACTTGTCATATTCCTGACTATATCACCTTTTTTAAAAACCCTAAGGGGAGTTTCTCTTCTACCAGCAGAATTGCTACCAGATTATAGGGTGGAAAGTTCACACATCATACCAAGTCTTACAGCCATTAATGGCTTCTGCACATTAAATTAGTGTGATAAATGTGTACATTTGGGGACTATTAAACACAGGGTATGCATATCTTGTGCCAGTTATGAGATTCTTGTTATTATTATTATTATTATTATTATTATTAAACTATTAAACATGTTGTCTGTCAACAGTTCAAATTGAGAATCTTACATCTTTTAATCTATGTCACGAGTAAACCCACGTTCACTGTACAAGTGCACAGGGTCCAACATTTTGCTTGCTATACATACATTCCAAATTCTTCACAAACAAATGCAAATTTTAATGTATCTTTCTGTATATCAGTCATGCACACGTCTGACTTTTTCTGATTACAGTGCAGCATATATATATATATATATATATATATATATATATATATATATATATATATATATATATATATATATATATATATATATATATATATATATATATATATATATATATACATTCCGGAGATCATTATTCACCATGTTTATGTCCTTACATAATGAATAAAACTTTGGCTTGACTGTTACATAGTTTTTGTGTCCTTACATGACGAGTAAAACTTTGGTTTGGGTGATATATATTGTTTGTTTCCTTACATGATGAGTAAAACATTAGCTTGAGTGTTATATAGATTTTGCGTCCTTACATGACAAGTAAAACGTTTGTTTGAGTGATGTATATTGTTTGTGTCCTTACATGACAAGTAAAACGTTTGTTTGAGTGATGTATATTGTTTGTGTCCTTACATGACAAATACAATTTTGACTTGAGTGTTATATACATGTTGTGTCCTTACATGACAAGTAAAACTTAGGCTTGAGTATTATATAGTTTTTGTGAATTACATGGTGAGTAAAACGTTTGTTTGAGTGATATATATCGTTTGTGTGTCCTTACATGATATGTAAAACGTTTGTTGGAGTGTTATATATATTTCAAAGAACCTATGAAAACTTTTGTACGAGTAGATGTCATTTCAAATGAATCTTAGGTTTGGATATTCTGAAAATGTTTCATTTTCTCTGTAAACCTGATCCGTTTAAAATTCTTTACCAGTCAATCAAGGGCATGATACAGCAAAGTTTATTCCATCTTTTTCTGTCCAATCAACAACAAAATCCTTACTAAAGGGAATCACGGTAAATCAATTGATACAGAACTGGAGATTTCCAAATTTGCATGATTGCATGGAAAGAACGAACAAGATGGCCGCTATCGCTTAACCGACTTGACGCAGTTGTTCCGTTATTTAGTGCCGTTTTCACGATATTTGTGCTTGTTGCCTGTTTTCATCTTCGTTATTGTGTTCATTATGTATTGGCTGTTAAATTCGTATGTGTTTCTTCATCTCCTTGTTTTGGAAACGAGAATAATTAGACCTTTTCTCAGCTGTCTTGCTCCACTGTTTTTGAACAAACCGCCATCACGTGATACTCGCCTGTCAACCCGTTTATGCTACGATGGACCCTCATTAATTGTTTTAAATGTTCACTCCTTGGCTCTCCACACTACATTGTGCTCTAGACTAAACGAACTGGGACGGGACTACATTCATCATCTAAATGTAAACAGAAGCGAAAAAAGAAACGTTGTCTCAAAACTGGCTTGCGTAGAACAGGGAGAAGAATTCCAGTTACCTCCCTTATTTTGACACAAATATTTCGACCGTTAATTTAGATAAACTAAATCAAATCCCAATTAATTCGTCAACCGTTATGTCAACTATCCATGAAATGCTTCTGCGCATTGCATTATTCAATGCCCAGTTTGTAGGACCACCCGAAAAACGCACAGAAAAAGTTAATTTTATCAACGACGAAAATGTTGACATATTATTCTTGACAGAAACATGGCTAAAAACACCAGGCGATGAGCCCAAGTGTGCGGATCTAACACCCACTGGTTACTCCATCAAATCATTCCTCCGTAATTCTCGCGGAGGTGGAATTGCTGTCATCACAAAGAACTCCATGATAAAGCGTTTGAACTACACCACAACATTCAATTTCGACCACACATCGTTTGAACTAGTCCAAACCACACTCACACTGGAGTAAAGGTCAGTACATTTTTTCTGCATATACCGCCCTCCTCCTAGTAGAAAAAACAAGCTGGCTGACTCTCTCTTTTTGGAGCAGTTTCCGAATCTCCTGGACTATGGAAATTCAATAGGTGGCAACCTAATTGTTCTTGGAGACTTCAACTTTTACTTTCACTGTCCCGGAAACTCAAATACATCAAAACGTCTAAATTTCATTAATGTTTTCAACCTCAAACAGTCAGTTAACCAACCCACCCATAAACATGGTCACATTTTAGATTGGATTCTTCATAGACCTGATGATAACATTCTACGGTCCTCTCTGGTATCCCATGACTTTGCATCAGATCACCTCTGCATTATATGCCATCTTGACGTATCAGTCTCTAACCCTCCACTTTTATCTGCTAACAAGAGAAACCTCCATATGATAAATAGAAAAAAATTAATGTACGACATCCAAGCTAACCTAACAACATGCTTACCTCCTACAGCAGAACAACTCGATAACTGTCTGCCTTCATTACTTGACAAACATGCCCCAGCTACCAAGTGCAGAGTGTCAATTAAAAGGTGTTGTCCATGGTATAGCAGTGTTAGGGACCAGTTTCGCACTGCTAAAAGAGACCGCCGTAAAGCTGAGAGGCTCTGGCTTTCCACCAGACTCACTATTCATAAGCAAATCTATGAAGTCGCTAAGAAGAACGTCACAAATATAGCCCATGCAACGAAATCGGCCCACCACACTACTAAGAGCATGGAAAGTTCCTGCTGCTAAGAGCTTTTCGAGATTACTAACAGGCTAATGTCAAGGAACAAATCGACACCACTTCCAACTACCTTCTCTCCAGTCAACCTTCCAGACATGTTTGCAAACTTTTTCCGTGACAAATTACAAACCATTAGAGATAAGCTTGACACCACAATTTCAATTGACTCGTCATCACCATACAGTTGGGGGACACAATTTGTGCGGCAACGATTAGAAGCATTTGAACCTGTCTCTATTGATTTCGTATGTACAATCCTGATGAAGAGTGCACCAAAGTCATGTGAACTTGATCCAATTCCAACATCACTGCTGCTTGAGTGCTTAGATACAGTATTGAATTCACTAACTGATGTTATTAATACCTCTCTCTCATCTGGGGAATTCCCATCATTTTTTAAAACTGCCATTGTAAAGTTTCTGCTGAAGAAACCAACACTAGACCATAACGATTTAAAGAACTACCGCCCAGTTTCTAATCTCCCATTCATTTAAAAAATCTTAGAAAAGGTTGTTCTATCCCAGCTTATATCTCATCTAAATTCAAACAGTTTTTTTAGCAATGTGCAATCTGCATATCGCTCTTGCCACAGTACTGAAACTACTCTTTTAAAAGTAGTTAATGACATTATCTCTGCATTGGATAGCGGAAAGATCACAGTCCTCACCCTCCTTGATTTGTCTGCAGCATTTGATACAATATACCATGATATATTACTTGACCGTCTCCAGCATGTATTTGGCATTCATGATGCAGCCTTACTGTGGTTTTAAGTCCTACTTGGTCAACAGGACACAAATTGTATCTGCAAATGGAATACACTCCAACCCAGTTGATCTATGTTGTGGTGTTCCACAGGGGTCTGTTCTTAAACCCATTCTCTTCATTCTGTACACTCAGTCGCTCTCAAGTGTCATAGATCGTCATCCAGCGTCTCATCAAATGTACGCTGATGACACCCAAATATACAAATCTAGCCACCCAACTGAAGTTGATGCTACCATCCAAGGTGTAGAGAGGTGCATTTCTGATGTGAAATCATGGATGACATGGGACAAGCTGCAGATGAATGATGATAAAACCAAGGCCATTCTGATCACAACATAAAGACTTTCTTATTCACATCCTTTACCTAAAACAATAAATATCAGCAACGCCAACATTAAATTCACACAATCAGTACGAAACGTAGGTGTTACTCTGGACAGTACTCTCACATTGTACCAACATGTCATGAACATATGCAAGGCTGCATATCTTGAGCTGAGACGCATCAGCTCAATTCGAAAATATCTTTCAGTTGATGCCACTAAAACACGTGTGTTCATTAGTACTTTCAAGACTGGACTATTGTAACTCAATTCTGTCTGGTTCATCTCAATATCTACTCCAGAAACTTCAAAAAGTTCAAAACACAGCTGCTTGGATCATACTTAGAGTGCCACGATCAGAGCACACCTCCCCGCTGTTCGGTACCCTACACTGGCTATCCATTCGATCCAGAATCAAACACAAAATGTGTTCTATGTGCTACATTTCACTGTCGGACTCTAGTCCAACATACCTATCTGACCTTACTTATGTGTACACACCAGCAAGATACTTACGATCCTCTTCTGACAATCGTATACTCATTATTCCAAGTATGAAAACAAAATCATATGGACAGCGTTCTTTTGCATACCAGGGCCCAGCAACGTGGAATGAATTCCCCACAGAACTTAGACACAAAGACACAGTGACCACATTCAAGAGGGCTCTCAAAACTCACTTATTTCGACAGCAAGAACAAACTTAAAGACCCAATATTGTTTCCTACCTGAAATATTCTCAGCATGTTTTTTTTATATATTTTTTAATGTTTTTCTAATTTCATGTTGTTTGTTTTTGTAATAATATTGTTTCTTATCTTGTAGGTGTTGTCTTAAGTTGTAAAGCGCTTAGAGCTTCTAAAGATTAAGCGCTATACAAAGTCCTCATTATTATTATTATTATTATTATTATTATTATTATTATTATTATTATTATTATTATTATTATTTATATCCACTGAGGCCAGCAGGGGCGAGGGGTCAGTTGCCTTGGTGTATCCTTAGAAAGGTCACTTAGCTCCCATTTTCCTAGGCATGATATAGCCAGTAAAACTGTTGTTTAATGGAAATAAAAATAAGTAAATCAAACTGAATGAAATATGCTTTTTGCCATTATATAGGCATAATTGTTGGGATCATGCTTTCCAGCTCTCGGATGAACAGGCCATCTGTATATACATCAGAGACATATAAAGCTGAGGTTTGCATTACTGGCTACATTTTAAGAAAATACAAAATATTGTTTCATATTTTTACTTAATGGTACCTGCATAATGAAAATAAAAATAAATTGTGTCATATTTTTACCGATATAATGACTTCACAACTTGAATAAAAGACTGAATGGAGAACACTCTTGGTAGGATTATTGGCATGAGACGGGAGGGAACATGGAACCAGAGGTTGAAAGTAGTTTTCATCTTTTCCAGGGCATTTGTCTGATTGTCAAGTTTAGCGTTATATTAATACAAAAAAATTTGCGATTTAATAAAAAAAAAAACTGACCATTCTCATTAAATATGCTTTAGTCAGTAGAATAAAGATCATCTTTAGTTTGTAGAATATAGATCATCTTTAGTCAGTATAATAAAAATCATCTTTAGTCAGTAGAGTAGAAATGATCACCTTTATTCAGTAGAGTAGAAATGATTGATTATCTTTAGTCAGTAGAGTATAAATGATTACCTTTGGTCAGTAGAGTAGAAATAATCACCTTTAGTGAGTATTCTGATTTAAGACAGTTTAATTATATTATGTTTACCCAAATGAATTTTAACAGTATTCGATTGATCACTTGAAATGAGTTGACCTGACTCTATCAGGGCTGCTAGCACTTACGCAGGTTGGATTTGCATGAATTTTAACTTTCCATTTATTCCACCCCATGTTATTAACGTGGTACAAGAAGGTCAGCTTTTAATTCTTTGCAACAATACAACAAATACCTGCGCAGTCAATTGTCAAAACAAGGTTGGCACTTAATTAGGTTCTCACAGAAATGCTCACTTACATAACTGTTACGGTAGATGTATATATTTCATGTTTAAATACAACTGGGTACATATTATTTACAAATTATTGCACTTAAATTGAACTAAAAGTACTAATACTCGAGTTTCGCTTGATACAAAGACTTATTTATTTGGTATTTATTTAGAAAATTGCTGACTAAAGTAGGTGTTAGTGACATTTTCATTGATTGAAATTTCATTTAATACTGTTATTTATGGTGTTCCAATAGTGTTGTTTGAAAAGAAATTTGAACAAAATACATGAATATTTTAACGTTGTTAAATTCATAACGTTGACTTATATTTCCAGATCATATCATCCGTTTTTGAGCGACACATGAAGCAGCAATCATCCCATAAAAGCATTATTTAGATAACTCAAATGGTTCACAATATATGACAGGATAGATTTTCACAAGGCAGTTCTTTTATATAAATGTCTACATGGAACTGCACTAGAGTATCTTCAGGACTTATTCAGGCCTTATTCAGCACAATACCAGTTGACATCAATATCACATGGAAACCTTCTCGCACCAAAACTAAGAACAGAGTAATTGAAAAAGAGTTTCCAATGCTCTGGTACAGTTTTGTGGAACAAGGTTCCACTACATGTAAAATCTGCTGAAAATATTAGAGTATTTAAGGAGAGATATCATGTGCATGTATGTGTTTCTAATAAATAATGGAATTTAGTATTTTAATACTAAGCATGTTAAAACAAACAGTAATTATTGCTATCATCATATGATTTGCATTGTTATACTCTCCTTCATAAATGGGCCTCAAGGGAGAATAGTCCTTGACTAATGAGTCATCCTCTATAAATACAGTATTATTATTATTATTATTGTTATTATTATTATTATTATTATACCTACCATTCCACGTTATGAGTTTAAAGGCATTTGTTACATTTATACATTATCACTAGAAGATGCATTGCATACCATTTCCATAATCATGACATACCAGCTAGTAATAACTTACAGGCTAAACCCTTGTTTCCAGTAGGTAGAAAACATTTTGTGTTGTCCATATATTTTAATTTGACTTCAGATTTTCAGATTCCTTTGTCATGGAAAACTCTGATAATTAGTATTGGATAAAGTTAGGACTAATTGTTGATATATAATTTGCAATAACCGTTTAGACGGACTCTTCTCTCTCGATAACTTGCACACAAGGGGTCCAGTGACATAAACTGTGGCATAAATGTTGGTATGAGTACGAAGAGAGCTCTGAATAATTAAGAAAGGGATGAAAATCGACTGTGATGAGTAATTGGAGGGCAGGTAGAATGGTTAAATACTCATTTAACAATCATGTTGTAAATTATTATCAATAAATAGCTTTTTCTAATGAGGTTCTCCACTTTTCCGTATAATTACCTTTATTATCTACATATCTAGTCACAGAAAGATCCTTTAAAACCTTACTCCAAGTCAGGTGGTTTCAATACACATTACTTCTGTACCTGTGAACAGTTGTGCATTACATCACTGCCTTTTACATTTGAATGTTAATATATTCTTGTGTTACTGCAGATTCAGAACGAAACAATTTTTTATATATATTTAAAGAATGACATTTATTTAAAGAAACAACAATGTAATAACTTAATTTTTATTTGTAATTGTACAATAATAAAGCATTGATGCTTAATCTCTTTAAAAGCTATATCAACATTTCGGCTTATCTCTTAGCAAACCTCTGAGTGCTAATTCGAGAATTTTAAGTCCACAATAAACTTTCAAATTTGCTTCTCCATCATGAATCCTGTCTGCAAAACTAAGCTTTTTATGCACCTAGTACACCTTTCATTAAGTTCCTTTCCTATCGTTGATCACATTCGTGAATGACTATGATAAATCTCTCATTAATGTTAAATACTTTAATTTTATAACATGTACTTACAATGTTCTCAGTGTTAAATTAATCTTCTCAAATGAGCTAACTTAACCTGCTATTATGACTGATAGGTCTTATGCAGGTAGGACTTGCATGCCTTTGAAATTTGTTATACTATCCCCTTTACTTGATTGGGTAGAAAACACTAATTAACATAATAATACAATGTAGGTCAACTTTTAATTGCTGTAACAAGGTAACCAGAACATCTGCAAGTCACTCATCAAAACAATCTGTACATTATTAGGTTCACATTGAAATGCCCATGGGCATTGCTGAGATGGTCGATTGGTATATTTCACATTTGAATACAAGAGGACACATCACACATATACTGATTACCCTGACACCTAAATAAAAGATACAAGAAATGCAAAGAAACACAAATTTCAGTTGAAAAGACTTATTTAATTAGAATTTGTTTCCTAAAGCAGGCATTACTGACATTTTAATGATAAATATTTTCATCATATTGTTATTTATAAAGTCCCCTGAGAATTGTTGTTATTTTCACAAGGAACTTAACAAAATATAATGACTTCTATTAAATGTTAGGAATTGTATAATTTTAAATAACATTTCCAGGCAATAAACACTATTTGTCAATGATATAATAAATGCGATTTATCAAGGGTTAATTTACCTGGTTTGATTTTATTCACGTTCAACTAATAAAGACCATATCATTTGGCATATTGTAGAAGAAAAAATGTGATTCATGCCTGATCACTAATTATAAGCATGTTTGTGAGTTATTCAGGTGTCACTTATTGAGAGAGACGTGTACAGTGAAAATGGCAATCTAGAATAATTTCATTTACCATCATTGTCAACAGCCTGAACTGGAGATAAAACTGGGGTCAGTCACCTCTTGGACAGAACAAGCGGCGGTTACTGATTGCTTTAATGCCAGTGATGACAAATTAGTAAATTTATTAACTTGGCTTCCTATACTCAAGATCAGGAGTTAAAAGTTTTCCATCATACTTTAAGTCATTTGAAAGTAGGGGACGAAACTCCAAATAACTATATAAGGTAATTAAAGAAACTGTTATTTAACTTCAGACAGGGGGGATAATTTAAAAATTATTTGACTACATTCTAAGCATTTCGGGTGCAATTTGAAGTATTCATGTGAGAAGGTATGGAACTCATTTGCCCTGTCAGGATGACAAACTCAAAAGACAGTTTTAGAAGAAATAACTTCAATTGTTTAAGAGTGAAACTGTTAAATTATATATAGTACTTCCTGATATTAAATTTTTAAATATTGAATGTCTTTTATTTGTTTCATACAGCTGATAGTGTATTTTGTGTTTATTTTTGTATGCTTGATGTAGATTGTTTGTAAGTTTTAGAGTAGCGGATGCAATACATAATATAGGCTGTTCCTGACAAACTTGAACATTATTTTGAAAATAAATAGGATTATATAGTTTTTAAAATAAGAGGTTTCTTCAACATTGTAAAGCCAGCATTATTTTGCCCTACATTTGTATCATTTTGTACAGGGCAATATGAATATTGGAGCCACACACAAGCAGTACTTTGAAGAAAAAAAGAACGTTTGATGGAAGGGTGTTTAGAAAAGAAGTTTCTTGAACATTTTGGGGCCAAATTTATTTTTACTAGGGGCCAAATTTATTTTGCTATACCATGATTACCATCTTAAATATGAGTATGAGACTAATTTCTGCAAATAAAAGTTTATAGTACTGTGTTTAGAAAAGAGTATTTTTTTAGTTCTGTTAGTCACAAACAATTATAGCTTACTGGATGTTCTTTTGTCTGTCATCTGTCAATTCTCTGTTGTCATTATGTCTGCCGCAATGGCCGTGATTTAAATCGCGTTAATTCACTACTCCTCCTGATTGAATGGTCATATCAGCATGGGATCGTCACTAAAATACTTCTTATGATGTCTAGCTGAAATCCCAAACCCAAACTGCATGCTTATTTGGGAGATTGCCGCAAGCTTGCAATATAACTTTATAGCAAATCAGATTTGAAACCAATTAGCAAGCCTGCGCAAATCTAATTCGCAAACTTGCAAAAGCATACCTAGTTCATTTTAAGCTTGCACAAGTAATTATAAGCTGGTGCACGCTTATCAAGTTAAAGCTTGTGCAAACTTACCGATTACAACAAGCTTGCAAACAAAGCTGGCCTAGCGACCTGCAACAGAAGAACAGATATGGCATCAATTAAATTACTCTAAACATGGCCACGTACCTCTATTTTTCTAGCTCTTGTTGTGTGAAAAGTACGAATAATATAAAAACATTAAAATATAAATATGTATATTAATTAGCATTAGATCTCATTGTCACAGCGAAAGAAAAGAATATAGTCATTAAATCATTTAACAATATTGAATGAAATAAATAAGAAGAGCATATAAACGGGAAATGTGGAAAACACGTTACGTTTTTGTTCTATATGGCTTTAGAACCATTTTACTTCATTTCCATTTGAAATCATTTTAGGAGAGGATGATGTCAGATGGTTAGGTTCCTGTCTCATCTGTCAAAATCATACAATATTAGGTGAAAAACAAGAATGTTAGCCATTTTAATTACACTGAAACAACTTTTCTAAACAAATCGTCCCAGATATAAGACAATCGTGGCATGACTCTTGCAATTTCATATACATGTATTTATCTCGTACACGAAAAAATTTTGTCTTCTTAAAAGCACAACAAATAACATGTTAAAAGTGTATTCATGGATCATGCTGGCCTTTGCCAATGTTGCAAATTGCGATTTATTTTCCTTACTGGCGACAAAATATACCATCTGGTGACCCCACCACAACATTGTTGCCTATTTAAACTTGCATATACAACTTAGGTTTGCAGTGAAGAAATTCAGAAGCACCATGAAAGGAAGCCTTAAACTTGATATTAAAATGCACTGGAATTTATATATTGTTAGATAAATATATTGTTAATATTGACTAACCACCTCAACAGTGCATTGTTATAGCATAATCCACTTATTCTTACATCTGGCATGAGTAATGTATGCTGTAAGATCTCTGCATTTGTTTATTTATTTTTATTTTTAAACATTTCTGGTAGCGGAGATCAACCACACTATGCATTATCTTGTAATGGATCTTCCGGACGAAATAGTGTCGGATTACTATCCGCTCTCTTGTAATTAATATATTTATTTGGACTGACCTCTGTATTTGGATGGTCAGTAAAATTCCTATTCTTTCACTCATTGAATTAAACACTTCCTAACACATTTTTCTGTTGTAATGCCTGTCAGAACAGAACGCCTGTGTACTTAATGTATGTTGGCCTAATTTTTTTAAAAAATTCTGACGCATGTGTGGAAGGCAGTATTACTCTGACACCAGAAATGTCACCAAAAATATTTACCACCTCAAAAAATAAAAAAATAAAAAATAAAAATAAAAAATACAACAAAAAAACCCAACAACAGAATTGTTCGTCTTCTATACTACCAGGACAAGCCACAACTGACCAACTTTTGAAAGCAGGAAAAGTAACTGCTACAATCGAAAAAATGATGGCTAAATCCTTTTATTTTTAAAATGAACCCAGAAAAAATTGTTTTGCTGAAACGTCAAAGAAAACCAATCACCTCAGAAGCATCAATCAGTCTGTATAAGCAAAGGAGAAAAGATCAATCACAGTCAATGTTCTTCAGTTATGTAATGTTGTCTCCACAATAAGAAACATAAATGTTTGGTCTCCCAAAGCTGTCCTTTACCGGTAACTTCAATAGTACATGCACAGTTCATCAAAGAAAGCCAACAGCAATCTTCAATAAAAGAAACAGATAACCTTTCATCAAAGAAGTCAGAACAAAAGTTAAATAAAAACACATATGTTGTACCATGAAAGTTTTACTTTTGCCGGAAAAAATGTTACCGTATCTATCAACGGTGGCATAAAACGCAAATTAAATTTCCAGTCTTTTGAAACCATATACATATGGCCATCAAGTTAATTGAAGATGGGCAATCTTGCAAAGTTATTTGTTAAACTTTTTAATTTGTTCAAGTTTTAATTTCCCTAGCAATAGCCTGATCCCACTAGGTAGCCTTGACACGATGTTTCTGTCTCTAGCTGACCACTATCTCTGCCAATTGAATAACATGTACATATAGCTTGTAAACAGCTACAGCCATGTGCTACTTGTGACAAATGTAGTGAATTGTTAAGAGACGATCAGATATGGATCAAAATGAGGACTACCATTTTTTGTACATACATGTTATTTGTGTTTTCTTTAGGGATGTGAGACATAGATGAAGTTTATAACATGTGATCTATACTCGAATTCATGGATTTATTATATGCAAGTACAGTACTTAACTGATTATGGATTCAACTAAACAAACATAAGTTGTCTATATACAAGTGTTTTCAGACTAGCTTTTTGTCTGCATTTTATCAAAAACATATTTTTTATTACCCCCCCCCCATTTTAGGTAAATGCATCATTTTCATCAGCTGACTGACTTGGTTGCTTATGACACGGTTTGGTCTATAACACGGTCGGGTTTTATGGATGCCAACTACTGTGTTATAGCAGGGTCACACTGTATATATTTTAGATGATTTTAATAATTGAATTCTTTATCCAGTCTTCCATTCAATTACAAATGCTTGCAAATCTAATTGAGTGTACAATCACTTGAAAAATTTCTTTATGCAGAAAATGTAATTCTTTCTCTGACATGACTAAACCTATTTAAAAAAGAAGATATATTATGAAATTGGAAAAATGACATTTGTAGAAATAAGTAATATGTTTCATGACTGATTATTGCAAGTTTCTCCAAGCTTACATCAAGAATTTAGATTTTGTAAGCTTGGAAAAATTCCATGCACAAACTTGTGCGAGCACCCTTATGAGCTTGTGCAAATTCAGCTAGCTTATTGTAAGCTTAAAGCAAGCTTGCTGCAAGCTTGTGGCAAGCATGCATTTTAGTTTGGGATTGCTAGAAATATATGTTGATTTATAGAGCAGTTATGATTGGATATTTTAATGTTAATAAATTTATCATAAATTAAGAGGCCTAAGCCAGAAAATTCAATCATAATCTGAGAAAGTTTTAAAGCTTTGGCATATCTAGCTAACAAATATACTGGCAAGCGTGTATTTTGAACCGTTTGTTTATATTTGTTATTATCACTACAACACTGATAGAATGTTTTGACAGTGTTACTGTCATATACCTTATGACTCCATATAACAACTTGTATATTACCATTGAATACCCAAAGATGCATGTCCACCATTTTAGAACAGCACTAAGTGCAGTTTGTAAAGTGCTTTTAAATCTGGATAGTCAATGAAAGTGTCAAATTACTCAATTGCATGAAGTCATTTAGTAAGCACATGATTATGGTCGTTGATTTAGAAATCAAATGCTTCCATAATTACATGAGCTTTCATAATTTTAATGAACTTTACAGTTTGCTATTCTGTGATGGCTGATTAACTTCATATTCATGTGATCGCTTATTTGCAAACCTCAGGTGGATTTATTAAAGTTAGGATCAATTCATCAAATAGCACATCTCAGATAAAACAACAGCTACATAGACTAATTAATTAGTTTCATCTTTAAAACTGCTACTTTCAGTTTCACCTATCAGTGTGCGTATTACCAACAACAGAGAGGTAACAGCCGGAAGAGATATTTTGACACTGACATGTACAACAAGAACCTTTGGTCCGATTGTTGACATCATCTGGAGGAATGGGACTGATGCCCCAAATGGGAAAGTGTCCACCACAATGGAAAAATCTGGAACACATGGTTGGAAAATCCAATACCAGAATTTGACCATCACACCCACCCGCTACATGGATGGAAATAATATTACCTGTTCAGCCCATAACTCTAAGACTACTGGACTGAGTGTTAGTGACAGTGTCATCCTCAGTGTCATGTGTAAGCTGTTATTATAATACTATGCATTATAATGCCCAATGATTTCTTTTCTAGGTACCCTTAAAACTTTCTATCATTGCCACTATTTCCTATACTTATTCTAGGTCTCACAACACCTGGACTATTGATGCACATGTACTATCATTGTTCCATCTTCATAATAACATTTATTACTATAATGTTGTAATTTGAAAATGTTACTACCATTGCGCTTGAATTCTGACAGTAATCATAACAGCATAAACTGTTTATTTCATGTATGTCATGGACAGGGAATAGTACATTAACATTTTTAATATAACTCACAGATGGTGAAAGTTTTCCAACTCATGACCTTATCTTTTTTGACTTTGGGGCATGCAGCCTGAATATATATGAACTTGTTTGGGAAGGTTTTCCTTTTTTGTTTGATGTAGTTATAATACCACAAAATATGCTTGGTATGTGCATCATAGACTGATTGAGCATGTTCCATGAACTTCTTTGAATAATCTGGTACAATCTAGTCAAAATTATAAAATCTAAATATAACATCTAATTATAAAATCAATGTTTATATTGATTACTTGGAAAGAACATGTTCTGCAGTGCCATCTACAGATTAACATAGATTAAGATATGAAATAACTATTATGTAAAATGTCAATAATTCCACAGAATTCTACAAAGTTCAGGCTTTAAAATTACTTAATTAATGAATATCAATATTCAGACTGAAGTAAATATTCAAAATATCACTGGTTTTCTTTGTTTGTATTGTGAAATCAAGTAGTAAAAAGTTTGTTTATTTCAAGCCATGTCATGTTGTTAGATCAATTCTTGGTCAAGTAGAGTCTTGTGATAGGGTCAGTGCTTGGTCACACAGTGTCTTGTGGTTGGATCAGTGAATGGTCAGGCTGTGTTTGAATGGGGACAGTTATCTTGAAACACTCTATAATTTGATGTCATCTGCATAAAATACTGGAAGAGTGATTTGAAATGCTTAGTTGTCCTTGATAAGTGCTTTAATTGGTAAACAATATAATAATAATAGAAATGAAGGTAACCACAATCATGACAAGTGTTTGAATTTCTAAACAAACCTATTTCATTGGAGAACAATAATTTATTAATATACATATCAAATAAAAATAAAAATAAAAATATTTTTAAATACATCAGATATTCTAACATGGAACTGTACTTTTACATTCAGTAACACTTATTATTCATGCATTTGAATGGTTAATACTATTCATCCTTGTTTGGAATTGTAACCTCATTATAATATTTAAAAGGTTGGATGCTGTGTTGAGTGAGCTGTTAACAGTGTCTGGGAATGCTTTGTTGCAGAGTAAAATACGTACATTTTATATTGGAAACCTATTGATACACTGCAGAATATACATTTCGTGTTGAGTTATTCAGTGTGACAAAGGTTTCCAAGGTGTTGTGTGTGATATGATATGTGTGAGATGATATGGATTGTCATCGTAGCTTCAACAATTTTCAGTCATATCGCTATGGTGTCTGCAGTGTGACAGTTTATATTGATGTCTAGCACTAGGGGATTATGCCGCAGACGTGTGGCATGATGTCCAACCCAGTCACATTATCCTGACACCAGGCCGACCAGTCTTAACACTAACCTCTTAATGCTGTGTGCCAAACGAGGCAGCTGTTAGTACCAGTTTTTAAAAATCTTTGGTAGTACTTTGCCGGGGTTTGAATCCGCGACCTCCAGCATCTGAGACAAAGACTCTAACCAGTAGGCCACCATCCACGGTGTTGTAAAAAAGCAAGTGAATGGTCATTTGAGTGTCACCGTATGAGACTTGTGATCTGTCATAGTAATAATACAGGTTCACAAGAGAAAAATCAGTTGCTGGAAGAAAAAGAGAATAAAGAAGAATTACTGTGCTCTGATGAACAAGAAAAAGAGAATGTAGATTAAGTACCATATTTACTGTATATATTGGAACATTATATTTGCTGTGGCACCATAACTTAAACTTTTTAAGTAACGTTTTGGTGCACTGTGTGTTCTAGGGAGCATATTTTATTTTTTCTAAATTGTTAGTTGTGGGTTTCCTTTCAAATCATTTGAAAATAACATGGCAGAAATACACTCCAATTTTCATTGTATTTTAAAAAATATTAAACTGTGTACTTGAGATAAAACTCTTTAATGCACTGCAGCAGCTTCTCATCAACCCAACTCTTCTCCTGCACATGTATGATCCATTATTTCAGCGCATGAATATTTCATTTGCTTTCTCATGCCGTGTAAAATTATCATTGGAGGCACCACATCTCCTGAAGCGGAAACCGCATGGAATAAAGTCTAAGTTTCTAAAAATCTACACCAGTCCTGCTAATTGTCACACTTTTAACCCCCACCTTATCGACAGACTACCCAGGAATAAGATCAAAGTATGCTGGAATTTCATTATTGATCCTATTGTCGGCACAATCGTCTTCTCTTATGGCCTTCACGAATTCACCTAATGATACTATTTTCTCCAAATCTTCTGGGCCATGCTGAGTCATTGATATCCATGTTTCGAACTATGTTGTGTCACTTTAAAAATTGTTCCATTGTTTCAATTTATATTCAAAATTCCTGTGAATACTGGTGGAATCTGCACACTTAAAAGAATCCAAAGTGGGCTTCCAAGGTCGGCTTGCTTTGTAATAAAATAACCCTTTTTATTTGATATCTTTAAATGAAAAAAAAATACAGCTTAAAAGTAACTTATTCCAGGTGAAAAGGAATGAATCAAATTTTATTTCCGTATGTCTGCTGACTTTGTGCATATATTTTTTAAAAATTGTCACACTTAAAAGAGTCTAAAGACGGCTTCTGACATTGACTTGCTGTGTAATAAAATAACCTTTGTCTCTGATATCCTGTTGGTAAGTTCAAACGAAAGAAAAAGCTTTTGCTCGTTGCCATTGGCGTTTATTCACCACCCAGGCTTCTATTTGCTTGTCATCTGAAGTCATAATTAATACAAACGGGCATTGCTGTTTGCAGGTATTTAGTTTGCACAGCAATAACTTGCTTTAATAATACATTTTGTAACCCATGCTAGCAAAAAGATAATTGTCATTTTGATTGCCATAATTGCCATGCATGGGTAAGTGGGATCAGGCAAGTAATAAACAAAAAGATCTACATGCTGTGTTTGTCACAAGGAAATTGACCTGGGGTCATTGGGTGTAAATAAGGAAATTGACATTGGGTCAATGTGTGTAAATTAGGAAATTGACATTGGGTCATTGGGCGTAAATTAGGAAATTGACATTGGGTCAACTGGGTGAAAATTAGGAAATTGATATTGGGTCAACTGGGTGAAAATTTACATTTGGTCAATGGGTGAAAACAATGAAGTTGGCATTTGGTCAATGGGTGAAAATAAGGAAATAGAAAATGGGTGAAAATAAGGAAATAGAAAATGGGTGAAAATACTATGAAGTCCTACTTATTCTTTTATAAACATAAAAAACTCAGATTTGTGTCAGATACTAAGGCATGCTAGACAGCAAACTCCAAACTGATATATATGAAATGACTGTACCCCCACCTTCACCCCAAAGTATTTTAAAAGGGATTTGGTTACCTCTTTTCTTCAGTCTTAATTTGGCTTTCATACAGAAAATGTCCTTATGTAGTCTGACTAGTAGTTTGAATCTCGATGATCATTGATTGACAGGTGAAGTTTTAAACCTAAAATCGACCACTTTCAGTTTTTAATTAGCAAATGTGGGAAGTAACTTAACCTACTATTTGGTACACCAGCCTCTTGACTAACATGTGTTTTGCTGTTTTACACCTTGTTTGATATGACCAGATAGCTTGCTACTTCCTATTCAACTGGTCAAGATGCATATGGTTAAATAAGTTCAGTTCAACCTACTCAATGAGTCAAAATTCGTGCGGTTAGATTGATAAGTTCCAAAGTACTCAACCAGTCAATATGCATAATGGCTAGGTTGCTATGTTCCACCTACTCAGCCAGTCAAGATGAATATGGTTAGAAAGCTGAGTCAAGATGAATAAGGTTAGATAGCTATGTTCCACATATTCAACCAGTCAAAATGCATATGGTTATATAGCATAGTACACATACTCAACCAGTCAAGATGAATAAGGTTAGATAGCTATGTTCCACCTACTCAACCAGTCAAAATTCATATGGTTAGGTAGCGTAGTACACTTACTCATCCAATCAAGATGAATATGGTTAGATGGCTAAGTACACCTACTCAACCAGTCAAAATTAATATGATTAGATAGCTAAGTACAACTACTCAATCAGTCAAGATGCATATGGATAGATAGCTAAGTACGCATACTCAACCATTCACAATGCATATGGTTATACAGCATATTATGCATACTCAACCAGTCAAGATGAATATGGTTAGGTGGCTAAGTACGCATACTCAACCAGTCAAAATTGTATATGGTTAGGTTGCAATGTTCCACCTACTCAACCAGTCAAAATGCATAAGGTTATATAGCGTAGTACATGTACTCATCCAGTCAAGATGAATATGGTTAGATGGCTAAGTACACATATTCAACCAGTCAAAATGAATATGGTTAGATGGCTAAGTACACCTACTCAACCAGTCAAAACTAATATGGTTAGATGGCTAAAAACAACTGCTCAACCAGTCAAGATGCATATGGTTAGATAGCTAAGTACGCATACTCAACCATTCATAATGCATATGGTTATACAGCGTAGTATACATACTCAACCACTCAAAATGTATTTGGTTAGGTTGCAATGTTCCACATACGCAACCAGTCAAGATGCATATGGTTAGATATCTAAGTACACATACTCAACCAGTCAAAATGCATATGGTTAGGTAGCTAAGTATACATACTCAACCAGTCAAAATCCATATGGTTAGGTTGCTATGGTCAACCTATTCACCCAGTCAAGATGCATATGGTTATATGCATATAACCTACTCAACCAGTCAAGATGCATATGGTTATATGGCTAAGTACACATACTCAACCAGTCAAAATGCATATAGTGGAATGAATTATCCACTTAACGTAGACACAAAGACACAGTGATCACATTCAAGAGGGCTCTCAAAACTCACTTATTTCGAATGCAAGAACAAATTTTAAGACCTAATAATGTTTCCGACCTGAAATATTCTCAGCATGTTTCTTTTAATAATGTTTCTTTAATTTCATGGTGTTTGTTTTTGTAATAATATTATTATATATTTTTTATCCTTAGGTGTTGTCTAATGTTGTAAAGCGCTTAGAGCTTCTAAAGATTAAGTGCTAATCAAAGTCCTCATTATTATTATTATTATTATTATTATTATTATTATTATTATTATTATTGTATAGCGTAGTACACATACTAAACCAGTCAAATTGCATATGGTTAGGTTGCAATGTTCCACCTACTCAGCCAGTCAAAATCCATAAGCGTAGTACACTTACTCATCCAGTCAAGATGAATATGGTTAAATGGCTAAGTACACATACTCAACCAATTAAAATTAATATGGTTAGATAGCTAAGTACGCATACTCAACCATTCACAATGCATATGGTTTATCAGCGTAGTATACATACTCAACCAGTCAAAATGCATATGGTTAGGTTGCAATGTTCCACATACTCAACCAGTCAAGATGCATATGGTTAGATATCTAAGTACACATACTCAACCATTCAAAATGCATATGGATAGGTTGCTATGTTCCACCTACTCAACCAGTCAAAATGCATATGGTCAGATGGCTAAGTACACCTACTCAACCAGTCAAGGTGCATATGGTTAGATAGCTAAATACACATACTCAACCAGTCAAAATGCAAATGGTTAGGTTGATATGTTCCACCTACTCAACCAGTCAAGATGCATATGGTTAGGCTGCTATGTTCCACCTTCTCAACCAGTCAAAATGCATGTGGTTAGATAGCTAAGTACACATGCTCAACCAGTCAAGATGCATATGGTTAGATAGCTAAGTACGCATACTGAACCAGTCAAAACGCATATGGTTAGATAGCCACGTACACCTACTCAACCAGTCAAAATGCATATGGTTAGATAGCCAAGTACACCTACTCAAAACGGCAAAATGCATATGGTTAGGTTGCTATGTTCCGCTTTCACAACCAGTCAAAATGCATATGGTTATATAGCCAAGTACGCATACTGAACTATTCAAAATGCATACGGTTAGATAGCCACGTACACATACTCAACCAGTCAAAATGCATATGGTTAGATAGGTAAGTACACCTACTCAACCAGTCAATATGCATAAGGTTACGTTGCTATGTTCCACCTACTCAACCAGTCAAAATGAATATGGCTAGATGGCTAGGTACACATACTTGACCAATCAAAATGCATATGGTTAGAAGGCTAAATACACATTCTCAACCAGTCAAAATGCATATGGTTCGGTTGCTATATTTCACCTACTCAAGCAGTCAAAATGCATATGGTTAGATGGCTAAGTACACCTACTCAACCAGTCAAGATGCATATGGTTAGATGGCTAAGTACACATACTCAACCAGTCAAAATTGCATATGGTTAGGTTGCAATGTTCCACCTACTCAACCAGTCAAAATGCATATGGTTAGGTTGCTATGTTCCACCTACTCAGCCAGTCAAGAGGCAAATGTTTAGATGGCTAAGTACACCTACTCAACTCTACCTATCACTTACTTTAAATTGATAAGTTTCAAGTTCTGAATTTGAATAGCTAACTTAATGACTACAGTATACTTAAGCCTAGTTATTTCTACTTGAATAGAATATCATGTCTCATTATTTTATCTCAACAGCTGACGTTGACAGTTATTAATATTTCCCGTACTGTATTGTTTTGTTTTGAAGGAGGAATGCAAATGTTAGCTACCAATGAACAAGCCACTTTCTTTGTTTTGTCTTATGAACCAAATTATGAAATATTATATCCACATATGTAAAGTGGATCATGTTTCATTTAATGTGGTCATTAGTTATGTAACTATACTTTACTTGTGTCTTCAGACAACCCACTCATTTTGATTTCAAATGGATTTTCAATGTCTGTCAAGGAAGGGGACACCAATTTAATGCTGGTGTGTACTGCTGAGAGCAAGCCTGTGTCCAGCTTCATCTGGCTTTGGGGCAATGTGACCGTGAGGACTACAGGACCAAAGTCTGACAACCAAGACATCCTTACCATACCTGAAGTAATCAGGCGCTTTAATGGAGTGTACAGCTGTATTGCCAATAATAGCATATCCCCAAGTGGACAAGGATATATTTCTCTGGCTGTAACACGTACGTTACATGGATCGCTCGTGATGTAATATATAAATTATATGAATCTATCTTGATGTACTCTGTAAGTTACATGGTTCAGCTTAGGTTATCTCTCTTAATATAATATATGAGTTGCATGGTGATCAGCAAGGTTTTGTTGAAACTTCTTGTTGAATCTTGCATAACTTAAAGTCCTGTATACACTATTGTTATAAATGTCTTTACATCATTGACATTTAAATATATGACACTCTGAGAAAACTAATTATAGTATTTAAATGTATAACCCTCACAAATATTTTTGCACTGATATGTATGCAGAAGTGACATTACTAGAGCAAAGAACAGGGTGGATTGGGGATGGAAGGGAGGTGGTATGCACCTCTCCACAAAAAAGGATCTGAAACAACTTAATAATTTGGAGAGTGAGCTACACCAATCCCACAATACCTCATGCCCTGATAGCTCGCAAACCTACATATATTGCGGGATCAGTCATGAATCCCATTTTTTATACTAGAAACGTAATAAAAAAATGACCCCTATTTGATAAAAATGAAGAAAATTTCGATAAAAATGGTAACTGAAATAATAATAATAATAATAATAATAATAATAATAATAATGATTTATTTATAATGGTTGACTCATTAGTCAAAGACTATTCTCCCTTGAGACCATAATAAAGAAAGTATAATAATGCACATTATATGAAGATAGCAATAATTACTCTTTATTTTAACATGTTTAGTATTAAAATACTAAATTCCATTATTTATTAGAAACACATACATGCTCATAATATCTCAGATTTTACATGTAGTGGAAGATTGTTCCACAGAACTGTACCAGAGTATTGGAAGCTCTTTTTAAATTGCTCTGTTCTTTGTTTTGGTGCTAGGTCTCCATGTGATATTGATCTCAACTGGTATTGTGTTGAAAAAGGCCCGAATAAGTCTGCCTAAACATTTTGTACGGTGATGAAAGGAGGCCATCAAATTCTAAATTTAGAAAAGGCAAAAAGCATTAATATATCAATAAGATATGTAATTTAATGAAACACAAAAAATAAACTAAAAAGAGTAAAATGTAAATGCATACATGTTTGGTATATATATATATATATATATATATATATATATATATATATATATATATATATATATATATATATATCAATCTGCTGGGATTGTTATATCTGATATTGCTGTTATTGCACTAAATGTGAATGAATAATTTCAAGCAATACAAGATTACAAGTTTTATTATATAAATATCCTTTTTATTTAATGGAATTTATCATAAACTGTACATTTACATTCACTACTATAATTTTATTCGATAAACCTTATTCTTATACATGAAAAAAGCATTATAACTTCACAGATTACAAATTAAATAGTCACCCACAAATATGGATAAATAAATATGAAGAAAAAATTATAATTAACATACTTTTCAGACAAATAAAAGGAAATTATTATGAAACGTTTGTTTTGTTTATATTCATTGCAAAAAGAAATAACTTACATTAGAAACTATAATTACAGCAATATAAAAGGATGTGAACTACATGAACAAGGCATCAGTGTTTAGTAACTCTTTACTTCCAACTTTACTGATAAGTCTTAATATTAATCATCTGATTTCTGACATCATTACGTTATTATAAAATAAAGTATCTTTCATGTACAATTAAATGTTGCATTAGGTGATCTCATTTCAAAAGACAGAACAATACTATTTTTCATGTTCATTCTATTTATTTAAGTGGCACATTGTTGTTACCATGTCTCTAGTTAATTTTCATGGTTAATTCTGTTATTGTCAGTTAAAGTCGGCAATGTGAAGTTCAGCATCTGGATATCTGGAATGGATTCAGAATTTTCAGGGTTCATGCAAGTCAGTTTATGTCAAAGATTGCTGTTTTTGTTTTGTGAACACAGGTTATTTTCTTGTTCATTAAGGGAAGATTATTTTGACCTGATCCATGTATTTTTGTTGGTATAAAGAAAAGCTAACTTGAGGAGTTTTAAATGGTTTTAACATTTCATGTTCATCTAAATGTCTAGTATAATTGATCTCAGATAAACTTTGAATTATTGACAGGACTTAAATTATATATTCTGTCAGAAAGGAAATACAGGGTAAATATTTACACATCATTCTGTGATACACACTAATAACAAGAAATACTTTTCCTCCACTGACTGACCCAATGAAGAACTGGTGTATTTTGGTGACAAAAACAAAATCAGAAAATGTTAGATATGGCAAACTGTTAAGGAGCCTTCATTGATAAAATTAAGTTTGATATATGATAGATTAAGCATGTGGATTATGTTTGTGAGCAGATAATCCTCTAATCAAATTCAGGAAATTGTCTACTACCTAAAGCAAACTAATTGTAATCTTATATTATCCAAAATTATTGTCCTACAGTACAGGAAAATTGTTTGATAAATATTAAAGTCGTTCAACAGGACCACAGACACAGTTTGTTGCCAAACTTGTTTTTCAATCAGTGTGTCGTGTGCAGAGCCATTATCTTTAATAAATGCATACAAGAATCCAAGTTATTATCTACTCAACTGTGGTGTAAACTAATCATTGACGAAATCATAAAATTTATGACCATAACTTTTGTTTAAAAATGCATATGATATTATTATTGGTAGAAGTATTATTATTATTATTATTATTATTATTATTATTATTATTATTATTATTATTATCTCTTTAGATAATTGAGATACTTATGTAGATTATTTAAGTTTAGTGAACTCTTTTCAGAATTTTATTGCACCTAGAGGAAAAGACTGAACCATTCACTGCATTAAATGATGCAGTTCATGTAGGGACCAAAGATGATTACAGCTTTTAAAAAAAATACCTATTGTGGCAGGACAAGAAGCATTAACAACTCAATCACCGACATTTCATAGACACAATATTGCTACATTAAGATCCCCTATCACAGTGACCAACAATAAGTACAGATAAGTGACAATATAACTACTGCTCCAGTGACCTAGTGGTTAGATCATCCGCCTTGGATGCAGGAGGTCGTGGGTTCGATCCCGGCTGACTCATACCAAATACTTACAAAAATGGTACTAACAGCTGCCTTGCTTGGCACTCAGCATTAAGAGTTACCATTAGGACTGGTCAGCCTGGTGTCAGGATAATGAGACTGGGTGGGACATCATGCTACATGTCTGCAGTGCTAGACATCACTATAAAATGCCACACTGCATTGTAGCGATGTGACTGAAAAATTGTTAAAGCTATGTTAAAAATCCAAATCACACACACACAGAGTATAACTTTGTATTTAATTAACTGTATATACTCACTTATAAGTCGACTTTTGTTTGCTAAAAGTTATTTTAATGCAAGTGAAATTAGGGTTAGTTGTCCCTTACAGATGGATTTTACTGGCAAAGTACAACTTGACTTAAAGAAGGGTCACATACAAATTAGTTGCTGCCCCAAAATGAGCTAAGTCAACTTACAATTGATTATTGCAGACTGAAAATTCACATCTTTGTAAATGTTCTAGTTTTCAGATACTTCATGGTTGATACAAATCACAAATGTACAAACTCAAAAATGATCCCTCTCTGAAAATCACTAAACATGGGCATCAGTAAGAAGATAAATGAAACAGCAGGTCAATGAGACACATTGATAGACATGCTTTAGCATGCATTTTATATGAACAACAGTTTGCTTATCCTTGGGGCCTCGGGGGTGAAGAGTATCATATAATCACCTGATATACCTCATGAATTAAAGTTTGTAATAATAATAATAATACTACTACTACTACTACTACTACTACTACTACTACTACTACTACTACTACTACTAATAATAATAATAATAATAATTACCTACCTAAGGAACTAATCTTCCTTGAGGCCCTCATACAAAGGAATGTATTCATTTGAACTTGATCTCTTAAGTCACTGGATATATTGGGTTTGGAAGAAAGAAATAGAGTGGGCAGTTTTAATGTCAACTGGAATACCATTCCAGAACAAAGTCCCAGAGTATCGGAAACCTTTTTTAATAATTCCTTATTTTGTTTGGGAATTTTATACTGTTTGCTAGACATGGATCACAGGTGGGGACTATTACCAGGTAGCCTATACTGGAATAGTGATTGTAAATATTCAGGAGCAATATTATGGGATATCCTGTACATTAATTTGGCTTTTCTCAAATGGATTTAGTCTTTAATAGGTAATATTTTTAACTTACCAGTTACATTTTCCTTGCTTTCTTTTTGGATGGATAATAGTCCAAATGATCTTGTTTGAAGATGTTCTAGCTTTGCAATGTGTTTATCATTTGAATTACCACATACAGTATTTCAGTAGCCTAAATAGGGTTGCATGTAACTGTTATAAAATATTTTTCTGTGCCTTACGGGAAGAAAATGTCTTATCCTACTGAAAAGCCATAAACTTGAATTAACTTTTTACTGATGTTTTGTTTGATATGTTTAGTCTATGATAGGTTATTCTCTACCAGAACACTAAGTAGTCTATCATGACAGACCATTTGCAAATTGTTATCCTTCTATGTCAAACATAGTTCATCACTATAAAGTTTTGTCCTTTTTTGCCATGTTGAGATAAGTAATATTTTAGTTTTACCAGTATTTACTAACATGCCATTGCATGTGCAACAGTTTTCCAGTTTGTTTAAAGCATCCTGTAAAGAAATTTTGAGTTCATGCTTTGTGTTATAGATGTCTGACAATATTGTGTCATCTGCATAGAGATTTGTAAATGAAATTGATTCCCATAGTAAAAGTAGTATTTCATTAATAAATAAAATAAATAGCAATGGTCCTAGAATTGAGCCTTGCAGTACTCCATATCTAATTATTCCAGGTTCAGACAGAACATTATTTATACAAACAGGTTGTGTTTTCTCACTTAAGTATGAAGTAAACCATCAAATAGTGTTTTCATCACATTGGTAAATTTTCAGTTTTTTCAAAAGGATTTCATGATCCACCATGTCTACAAGCTTTCCTGAAATCTACAAATACTAATCCAATTATTCTACCTTGATCAGGTGCTAGAAGCCATTTATTGTAGAGATCAAGGCAGTCTCACATGAATGTTTCTATCTAAAGCTTGATTAATTAGGATGTAACAGCAAGTGTTTGGTTAAATATGATATGAATATGTGTGACACATGACTGAGAGGGGGGTACTGTTGTTTGCAATGCAGGATTACTTTGAGTTGTTACTTGTATGGTTATTTTACATTTTCTTTTGGCTGGTGTTTGGATTGTCTGTGTATGAACATCTGACATTGTTGCTATCTTGGAGTCTGTCTGGATTCATATGAGGTTTCTTGCTCATTAATCATTCCCTGTGCTGACTTAATAGCAAGTAACTGTAGTTTTAATTCTTCAATTTGGGTCTCCATGTTCCTAATTGTTTTTTGATGTACACACATGGAGAAAACATTATGGTTTAAGCCATCACTGTACTGGTCATTTATTTATGGAGCGTGTAATTGCCTGACACTCTGGAGGGGTGTTAATTTTATTACCAAATTCATCTAGGTCAGAGACTTTAGGAACTGTTTCATGTTTGGTAGTACCTTTACTTACTGGTGTAGATGTCAGCATATAACTGCCTTTAGCATGGTTGTTCTCATCCTGTCTACATTTACAGGTAATATGATCTAATCATGTGAAACTGTTCAGCCCCTGTATATGTAAGACACATGTTGTTTTATACCATGTCGCTGTCACTGTGTTTTTCTCTTGTGTTCTGTAGATAATATCATTTTGTACACTTGAACTGCATGAAGTAATGCTAGGTTCTGAATCTAATATCTGTTTTACAAACTCAGACTTTTGTGGATCAATATGCACAGTGACACTGTATTTATTATGTTTGACCTTCAGGAATTTTGGATAAATGTCAGTCATATTGGATAACTCCAAATCATCATCTGTATCCATTGTTTTCGATTTCACTCTGTGCATGACTTTCCTGCATGGGATTATCTGTGTGGCTCTGATCTTCAGGTATAGCAGATGTACTAAATCCAGAGAACCTCATTTATTTATTTCAATTTCTAATACTGCTACAATTTTATTTCCTCCCCAACAATATGGGCATTAACAACAACAATTATGTCACAGCTGAAGAAGATAAATCTACATAATGATTTATTACAAGTACCTATATTAAGTATTTTAATTTGTTATACTTGATTCAGTTGCACCTTCCATTACTAGCATTAAAAACAGATGTATAACATCACAACAAAATGTTTTTATTTATTCAGTCTACCGAGTCTACTGTCCTTATACAAAATGTCTTTACTTATTCAGTCTACCCAGTCTACTGTCCTTATACAAAATGTCTTTACTTATTCAGTCTACCGAGTCTACTGTCCTTATACAAAATGTCTTTACTTATTCAGTCTACCGAGTCTACTGTCCTTATAATTTCTGCCATACTTACTATTGTCATATATTCAAGGTTCATCTAGCAAAGGTGCAGTGTAAGTTCACAGTTCTCTAAATAAGAAAAACATATTTTATGATTTCATTTAAACTTTGTATAGATTATCTTCAAGATCTAATCCAGCCTCATACTTAAATGTCACCAAAATGTCAAATATTTATAGAAAGATGTCACTAATATGTCAAATATTAATAGAAAGCTGTCACTAATATATCAGATATTGACAGAAAGCTGTCACTAATATGCTAGATATTGATACAATGATGTCACTAATATGTCACATATTAATCAAAAGTTGTCACTAATATGTCAGATATTGATAGAAAGATGTCACTAATATTTTAGATATTGATACAATGATGTCACTAATATGTCAAATATTAATAGAAAGCTGTCATTAATATGTCAGATATTGATAGAAATATGTAACCTATATGTTAGGTATTGATAACATGATGTCACTAATATGTCACATATATGCTATCTATTAAGCCTAATGGCAACCAACCTACACATATGCTATATATTAAGCCACATGGCAACCAAACCCACACATATGCTATTTATTAAGTCACATAGCAACCAAACCCACACATATGCTATATATTAAGGCACATGGCAAAGTAATGACCCTTTATGTGTACATCAGTGAATGAAATCTAACATATACTTGCTTTGCTTGTCTAGTTTATTTCAATCCACTAGCAAGTGCAAAGATATTAAAAAACATTACATTACACAAGCAAATGCATTTATTATATTTTGATCTGGTTCCATATCTGCATAAACACATGCATTCATTATATTTTTATCTAGTTCCATATCTGCATAAATACAACTCATATTGTTTACAGAGTTGCTATTAAATAAAAGCTAAGTGCAAGTAAATATGATATGATATGTGTTCTAATCATAAAGTTCCTCCTAAAACTTAAGATGGCATCCATTAGTAACATTCTTCCCAACCACATATATCACAATTTTTCACTGTTCCATTGCCCATCTTTCCAGATCCACCAGATATAACATTATCGGCAAGTAACGTTACAACTAATGATCTTCAAGCCAGATTAGTGTGCCTGCCACATGGTATTCCAAACAGATACACCTTTAGCACATGGCTGCATCTCTGGCCTGGGTACAATAAAACTCTGAGGTCCCTGCCATCAACGTATGTTAATGAGCACAATGCTACACTAGATCTGAATTCTATATCATACCAGGATAGTGGTATCTATGTATGCCAGGTTAGCAATGGCGTCAAAGCTGCTGGGACACAAAATGATGTCATAACACAGATGGTGTATGTTCTTGTGAAATGTGAGTTACCTCCGACATTATTCTGACACCTTGGTAATGCATATACACTACAGAGGAGTAAATACACTGGCAAATAGTTCTTAAAGTCAAAGTATGCTGCTGTTTGACAAGATAAGACAGTCTGAAAAACTTTACTTTGATGTCTACATTCTCAATTTGCATTATTACTATAGCACAAACATGAATCTGCTGTCTACCTTCAAATACAATTTTGATGTTTGACATTTCAGTCTACTTAGCATGCAGAGGTGCAAGCCATTCCAAATTTTGTGGATTTATTAAAAGATTTTAAAGAAAATTCTACATTTTAGATTATTCTTAGTCATAAGTGTAAAGCAGTAATGCAGCACAATCATTTATTATGGAAATACTTCTGTCCATTTCCTCTAAACTGTATATAATATGATAGACTGGTATACACGATTCATGGTATCAAGATAACAAAACTGGATATTCTACATGTAATCCAGACAAATATGATGTCTGAAGTATAAATGTGGAAGCAGAACATCACTGAATGTTATGATTAGCATGGCCTTATATTAAGTGGAGACTATTTGTAATTTAAGTATTGACTGAATGTGTATAGGAGAATTATCTAACACACTGCATATGTTTTTTCCAAAACACCACAAGCACCCAACGCATGCTTTGATACTAAAATGTGTCCCAACTATGAAAATATTATATTCAGAGTGAAGCAGACAGGGTTACAACCCTAGCTACACATTACCCTTTCTAGAAATATATAAATATATAACAAAAATAAATGTTTGTACTTACAAAATGGGAAATATGAGTGTATGACAGATGCGTTCATCAATAACATGGCTCATCTGGAGAACATCGCGTTTGTAATTATCCCGGAAGGACACAGCTAGCAGTGACATGAGATCAATGGCAAGGATTGAGTCCAACATCAGTCGAGTTCGTTGTCCACAACAGCAACATGTAGCCAAAAGATCTGCACTTCCCATCACTCCATGAGTGACACAGCATTGAGTTCTATGAGGGCTTGTGACTACATCCCTAACCCTCATCAGTGACAAACAACAGGATGGCTACCAGCTTGTCTTTGCTTTTTCCTATAAAGTCAACAAAACTTGTAAATGCAGCTCCAGTCACATATTGTATATGTGCTAAGCAATAGCCATTGGCTATATCCCCTCATTATGGTGGATATACTATGTCAGAAATATATTAGTAAAAAAAAAAATTCAATGTCTGTTTTGTGCTGGTTTACATGAGTACTGGCATACTCTTTAGCATCAATATTAGGTTTTCATAGAAGTGAACCTTTGATGGGCATACAGACTGCCAGCCGCACACTCAGTTTTACTTGGGCTTCTCATTTGCAATCTAAACAACATATGTGCATTAAGCCAGAAAATCACTTTTTTGGGCTCGCTTTAGTTCCTATGAGAATTGTCTTTGTCTTTGGCCAGGCCAGAAATTCTACAGCATTCAACCCATGTAAGAAAATAAGACATTAATGGGCTAGACTTCATTTCATGCAGGTAAATAGATGAGTTTGTTATTTTCCTCATTATAAAATTTTGTCTGCAATTTTGCCTGTGCTTTGTTTTGGCATGAGGGCATATGGTGGGCCCAATCTCTCCCCTCCCATTTCTTCATTACCCTTCCATTTGACCCCAGCATCATATTTGCTACTATGACTAAGGACTTATCAGCTGAAATCTGTAATATAAATGGTGTTGGGGTCAAATGGGAGGGTAATGAAGAAATGTGTGGGAGAGAGAGTGGAATATACAATAGAAGACATGGAAAGAGATGTAAGTAGGTCCACTTAATATATAATAAATGTTAATTTTAGCTGATATAGCCATGTGTTTTTATGTGATAAGATCAGCAATATAGTTAGAGAAGTTTATACTTAAATCAGCTAGGTTATGTTAGAGTGATGAGCCTTACGTTAAATCATGTAGCTCACTTGGCCGTATGGGCAAGTAACTGATGGTAGTAAGGCCCATCATCCATATTGCATTATCTTTCATGTTCAGTGTATTGAATATCATCTATCGTACATTTGTAAATATTTTGTATTTTTAACATATCTAAAACAGTGCAACCATATTAGACCACATTTGTCAGAGAGTACTTAGGCTTCCAGAATTTTAATGTAGGTGTAGATTTTAAAGAGAATCACATGTCTATCTGAATTTGTTAGGGCATTACTCTCGTTGGCTATGCTACTTCAATAAAAAGTCTATTAACAAGTCATTCCTGGCAAATTACTTGTATGCATATGCTGGTCAGCCATCAACAAAATGTCCAGTGGACAGTCATTCTTGACAACCTGTGCATTGCTGGTCAGCCATCATCAAAATGTCTAGTTGGCAGTCATCTTTTTGAAACCTATGCATATGCTGGTCAGCCATCAACAACATGTCCAGTGGACAGTCATTCTTGGTAATATGCTGGTCAGCCATAAACAAAATGTCCAGTTGGCAATCATTCTTGGCAACCCATGCATATGCTAGTCAGACATTAGCTATCGATTATTTTCCATATTTAAAGTTTAGCAAAAAAAGTCTTTAGTTCTGCGAACACAGAGGTGGTATGAATCACTGGACAAAGATATACAATTTCTTGTGGCAACAATGACGTTTAGTTCTGTGTTAAGTTTTAGAATGTCATCCATAATCTGCATTCATTGCTATAGTCACAAGAAATTTTGGTATCATGTTACTAAATGCTGTACCATGATACAGATTTCTTGTGACTCATAAGCAGACCACAATGTTTGATGGATGACTTGTTTCTAAGATATAGGAGATTATTTGTATTCTGCAGGTCATTTTGTATCAATAATAGTATGCGCATGTGATGATTTCTGTTGTTTTATTTTGTCTTATGTATATCCCTTTGATTGTGCAGCTCCTCCAGTGATAGTAAAGATTCCCAAGGAAATAAAAGGTGATATTGGTGGCTTTGTTGTCATTCAGCTTGGTTATTATTCTAACACTGATACTGGATGTGTGACCCTGCAACATTCTTACTCTAACATTTTGTACAGAACAAAGAGTGTTGAGATTGAAATAAACAACCTCGAAGTGCAATTGCACTATGTTCCAGCCAAAGTTTTCCAAGGAAATTTCAATATCAGCATTGATGAAGAGGGGGACTTTGGGATTTACACAGCCAATGTCAGCAACAGCATTGGCTTTACTATTTCGACTTTGGAAATAATACACGAAAGTAAGTTTTACAAGAAAATTAAGTTTATGACCCTGATTACAATCTGTCCTTGGCTTTTGGTTCACCTGTCACCTGGTGGTACGGTTTATATATATATATATATATATATATATATATATATATATATATATATATATATATATATATATATATATATATATATATATATATATATATATATATATATATATATATATATATATATATATATATATATATATATATCAGTAGTATGTACACTGTATCAGTGATATACCACAAGATGTATAACTTTTTCATCAAAAGTGAACAAGGCTTGCCATGTTTCCTTTTCAGGAACAATGTATACAAAACGTGGTATATTTTTGATATAGTGTACATACTATACATATATTTCATTTATTTCACATACAAATACACATGTTTGCCCTTGGAACAGAGTTAAGATTGACTACTGGCAACTGTGTATTGACCGAGTGAATGAACCCGCATCCTTGCTAAGAGTGTCTGCTACAATTTTCTGTTCCTTTTGTGGCTATTCACAATTACCGTTGTATATTGATAAGTTGATTGTTTTCTTTTTTGAGTTTCTTTTTTTTTCACATTGATTAAATCAATATACGACACACTTATGTTTTAAACATGAAAGATGGTTTTAATGAAGAAAGTACCGACTCATGGAAATAAGTGTGGCATAGAAACTAATCAAAATGATGGACCAACAAGAGGTAATTAAAATATTTACTATATTTACAGTTGATCTATGTCATTATTCCACTTTAGTTAACATTACTACTGACCATACAAATTATATATCTCTCTCTGTCTCTGTCTCTCTCTCTCCCTGGTCGATTTGACATACCGTTTACCATCGTTCATAAGCCCAGAAACATCGTCATCTGGCACAAGCAAAAATCCAGGTGAAAATCCTCTATGCTCGTCTTTTCATGGATTTTCACCTGTATCTTGATACAATCGTCCAGAGAGAAAGAAAGAGAGAGAGGGGAGACCTTTGGACATTTTCATATTTAATCATATTTAATTAACAATAATTGATTTTTTAAACATTATGATAGGTTTGAGAAGCAACATCAACAATAAAACATTAAATACATTACAGGATTTGTGCCGTGTTATCAAGAAATTTATCATACATTGTCAACATGATATTGCAACGTTGTATCATTGATTATATAAACACTGTAGATAAATCCCAAAGGAAGTGTACACATACCGTTATGATGAACCATATTCTTTTAGTGTAGGCTCATATTCAAGGTTTTCAGTTTCAGGTTTTCATCCAGCCCACATTCTGGATTGCTGCACATTTTGTCCCTTATGCATGAGCGGGGAGTGGGAATGGAAAGCAGAATGGATTGCAATGAAATTGTGTGCCATATTAAATTCATTTAGAAAACGGGGATTAATAATATTGTATCGTTATTTTCATATGTCACTAATGATTAATGAGTTGAAATTCAACTTTCAAAGCCATGACAATTTAAATGAGAAAAGAAATCAACAAAGTCCTGGAACATTTTGAGTCATTGCTTCCAGAAGGTTCATTTATTTTTAACACACAATTTAACAGCACAATGTCATCAGTTTGAAGGTCAAATGTTGTGACTTTTATTTTTACTCATATTGTTTATGATATGGTACTTCATATGTCATGTGTTTTCCATTGATCTTAACAATTGCTGTTTGATAGAAAGCATCTTTCAAATATCTTAATCTGAAATCATTGATTTTGTTTCAAACATACCTTGTGATAGCCTGCCATCTTGGTTCCACTAGTTAAAACTGGAACTATCTCTGGTGCATGCACGTTTGTAGAGCTCTTGCATGCCTTCAGCTCTAAACATTTTTTGCAGTGGAATAGTTTATTATAGATGAAAAATGTATTTCCAGAAGAAATGTTAATTTATAGGGCGACGATTGAGTTTGTCATTGATGTCTTGCCCTCAGTTGACTTTGTTTGTAGGAGTGGTACTATTTTGCACATATATCTTTTCAGGACTGGTAGAAGCCACAACTGCTAATCCACATATAATCATTATTGTTGGAGGGTCAGTTGGTGCTAGTGTTATGGTCTTATCCTTAGTAGTTGTTTTGATCCTGTTGTTAAGAAGACGGACTTTACCACTGGGTAGGTATTATTATCAAATTCTAAAATAAAAAATAATAAGTATAATAATATTCATACATATTTTTTGTTTAAAGAGCATTGATAAATTAGAAGTTTTAATATCCCTTAAGCCTATGTATTTGTTATATTGTACAAATAGGCAAATACAATTGACAGCATTGAGAAAATAAGTCCATGTTGAAAGCAACAACAAAAAAAGAACTGCTGTTGACATGAAAAACCTAATAGATTTTTTTGCTGGAATACATAAATACTAAATAGTCATTTCTGCAGAGCAGATACAATAAACGTCATAATGTCAGCAGTTGCGATGCACATAACAAGCTGACAAAAAATGAAGTAGAATCTTAAATTACTTGCATATGTTAAATTAATAAATTTGATAACATTCGCCATACCAACCCCATATCAACCCTCATACCAATCCCTATACCAATACCCATGTTGCATATGGCATATAAATACATTTGATACCATATAAATACATTTGATACAATTCTCCAATCATCTGTTTAAAACTTTGATTCATTTGTTCAATGGGTCATGTGCATCTTGCCAGTTTCTTTCAAAATAAACCTTCACATCAATTGCCATACCTACCCTTATAATAATGATAATAATAATAATAATAATAATAATAATAATAATAATAATAATAATAATAATAATAATAATGCTTCATTTATAGAGGGTAACTTACTAGTCAAGGATTATTCTCCCTTGAGGCCCTCGTAAGGAGACTATAACAATTCACATTATATGAAGATAGCAATAATTACTCTTTATTTTAACATGTTTAGTATTAAAATACTAAATTCCATTATTTATTAGAAACACATACATGCTCATGATATATCTTCTTAAATACTCTAATATTTTCAGTAGATTTTACATGTAGTGGAAGCTTGTTCCACATAACTGTACCAGAGTATTTGGAAGCTCTTTTTAAATTGCTCTGTTCTTGGTTTTTGTGCTAGAAGGTTTCCATGTAATATTGATCTCAACTGGCATTGTTTTGAAAAAGGCCTGAATAAGTCCTGAAGATACTCTGGTGCAGTTCCATGTAGACATTTATATAACAGAACTGCCTTGTGAAAATCTATCCTGTCATATATTGTGAACCATTTGAGTTCTGTAAATAATGCTTTTGTGGGATAATCAATACATGCATCTAAAATTATGCATGTTGCTCGTTTATGAAGTTTATAAATCCTGTCAAGTTCAGATTTAGCACAGTTTCCCCCTACATTTGAACAATAATCCATAGTTGGAAGAATATATGACTTGTAGTAAAGATTACGAATTTCCATAGGTAAATATTTCTTGATCCTGCTGAGTAGGGCAGATTTGGATGACAATGTTTTACAAAGCTTATCAATATGGTCATTCCATAATAAATTATTACCTGCGGTCACATCTACAAGCTTTTCATGTTTGACATTTTCTAACGGATGATTAATTATAGCAAGAGATAGTTCTGGGTTCCCTGAGTTGCGTAGCTTTTGTGATGTCCCCAAAATCACACATTTTGTTCTACGGTCATTAATTACCATGCTATTTTGTTGTGCCCCGTTTTGGAATCTAATAAGGTCTGAGTTTAATCTTGTTTGGATACCTTCAGTATCAGAACCAGATGCACACAAGGATGCATCGTCTGCAAACAAATCTGTATTTGTGGATTCATTATTTAATGGTAGATCTTTTATATAGATTAGGAAGAGGAGAGGGCCCAAAACTGAGCCTAATCCCGTACGAAAAGTATGGGCGTATTGCGCCTGTACAGGAGCAGTATAAGAGACATAACACGCTCAATTTAAAGGTGTAAAGCAACTTTTACAGGCATACAAGACCCAGAAGTGTAATACTAGTATGAAATACAGGCGTCCTTTGTCTAAGAGTTTTGAAAATTACAGGTGTATTCTAAAAACAATGCTGGCATACTGGCAATAAAAGGCGTATTTTGAAACTTAGAAAACTGCAATTAACTAGTTAAGGCATAGTTTGGAACTTAGAAAATTGCAGCATGGTAGATGAGATGTAATTTTGAACTATGGAAATCTGCATGCTGTAGATGAAGTATAAATACAAAAAACATGAGGCGTATTTCAGCACTTTGCTTTATTCCAGTCTACTGAGAAGTCTCAAATAAATGACACAGCTAAATCTTTTTGTATTTGCATGATTAATCTATTTAATAATGACATACAAAGACAACTGAATGCTGAAATGTACTGAAACTACTTTTGAGTATCCAAATCCGTTTTGTTCCACCATCCCAAGAACCCAATTCATAGGCTTGCCAAAAATTTAAGTATAACTGGTAAGTATTCAAAGTTAGGACTTGATACACATTAACCTTAATACATGAATAGATAAGAAATTATGATCAACAACAAATGCTCCCAAACAAATGTTGTACATATGAATGATAATTAGTAAAAATAGAGGGAGGAAAAATATATATAGACGTAAAAATCAGTAACAGATCCTTATATATTAACATGCAACTTTGATTTACTCTTCAAATATGAAATGAAATGCATGGGCAAATATAATACAAAAGTTATTATATAAATTGTACATATTTTAATTTCAAACACTTTACAATTTAAATGGAGATATAAGTTATTCTTTCTGGTTGATCATGCTTGTTGGTTATGCATGTTTGGAATTGGGACAGAAATAGGTATAATTAGGTCAACAAAACATCTATTATGTAAGTGCCTATACATGCCATACTGGTCAAGCAAGTCACATAAAACTTAAACAACATGAGAACATGTGAACACTGAATGTCTTACGAAACTCCTAGGCAACTAAAGACAAAGAAAAAGCAATTGTCCCACAGAATTAAAAAATGACACTAAAGTGAAACATTTTTCTAAAAACTTTCACCATGGTTGTTATTCCTTCTAAAACAAATGACAGTTATATTTCACCATGCTTTTGCAGATGAGACAATAAGTCTCAGTTTATGTGTCAGAAACATAAAACCATGCAATTTAATCTGACTCGATACTGTTTGGATATAGACAGATGTAAGCATATTTTGCAGCGGGAATTATACGAGCATACAACCTATAGCAGCAGAGAGGGCGAACAGACCCAAGAATTTCGACAAAAAAAATAAAACCGTCATGGAAATCTAATCCGCAGAAAGGTCCAGATTTTTACAAATAAAAGCTTCCTGGGAGGTTTTTATTTTTGTTGAAACCAACCCCATCAATAAAACCTTAGTTCGAAATAGTAGCTGCAAAATAAAGTACTCTACGTGTTTATTTATTTTTGTTTTTTCCACCAGACGACCAACACTGGTAGGCACCCTCTCTGCTGCTATTAATTTTAATTTTTTTAAAAATCAGAAACGTTAAAAGATTGTATCAAGACCTACACGATATCCTGTTCTTGGATCATGTAAATTTATTGTCATAAATCCATGCGGAGTAGCTTGCGCTCGTGAGAAGAAGTTTTTAAATTTAGTTATATCCATGTCACCGCTGCACCAAGTTTGATGACTATTTCTCATCGTGTGTGTATCTACGCCATTAAAAAGAACTAAAATATTGCAGTTGTCTCTGATCACTTTTGGTATTTGTGTATACCGTTGAGTAACATAGATCACATCTGTATTTTTATGTCTGCCGCGAGACAATATTCTGGCTGGGTTTGTTTGTTTATCTAGCATCACATCATCATACACAACTAAATTATCAATAAAGGCGTCAGAGGAAAAATACCACTCTGCTGTGATTGTGGCGGATTCAGATATCGCTGCATGATAAATTATCGTATCAAAACAAATAAACCGATACCAACCTTAGAGGAGTTTTTATCGTCATAGTCATCACGAGTGAGGAAAAGTGTATATAAATGTATTATTATTAGTGACTATACACCTTTCCTCAGTCGCATTATGATGGTTGGTGAAATTAATCACCTGAACACGACTGAGGAAAAGTGTATATAAATTTATTATTATAGGGATTATACACCTGTCCTCAGTCACATTATGATGGTTGGTGAAATTAATCACCCGAACACCTCAGTTAGATTCTTTCACGCGAAAAAATCAAAATTTCGCCCCGATTAGAATGATTATCATAGGACCATCTGGATCGGGTAAGACGCAATTATTACTTAAGTTGATAATGAGATGGTTGACATGGGATAAATTATATTTGGTAGCACCATCCGTTGATGATCAGAGGTGTTATGAAGTATTAAAAGATTTTAACGAAAATGCAAGATTACTGGACGAAGATAATGATGTTATAGAGTTTATAACCGATATTGATGAAGCGCCGAGCGTTGATGTTTTAGACGGATTTATTAATAATTTAGTTGTGTATGATGATGTGATGCTAGATAAACAAACAAACCCAGCCAGAATATTTTCTCGCGGCAGACATAAAAATACAGATGTGATCTATGTTACTCAACGGTATACACAAATACCAAAAGTGATCAGAGACAACTGCAATATTTTAGTTGTTTTTAATGGCGTAGATACACACACGATGAGAAATAGTCATCAAACTTGGTGCAGCGATGACATGGATATAATTAAATTAAAAAACTTCTTCTCACGAGCGCACGCTACTCCGCATGGATTTATAACAATACATTTATATGATCCAAGAACAAGATATCGTGTAGGTCTTGATAAAATCTTTTAGCGTTTCTGATTTTTAAAAAAAAAATAAAATTGATAGCAGCAGAGAGGGCGCCTACCAATGTTGGTCGTCTGGTGGAAAAAACAAAAATAAATAAACACGTAGAGTACTTTATTTTGCAGCTACTATTTCGAACTAAGGTTTTATTGATGGGGTTGGTTTCAACAAAAATAAAAACCTCCCAGGAAGCGTTTTTTTGTAAAAATCTGGACCTTTCTGCGGATTAGATTTCCATGAAGGTTTTATTTTTTTGTCGGAATTCTTGGGTCTGTTCGCCCTCTCTGCTGCTCCTGTCAACATACAACTTACTGGAACTACTTTAACATCAAATTTCTGTTCCACACTGTGTGTGTATAAAGGTCCAAGTTCTCTTACACTTTCTGCTAAATGAACCAGTTGATGAATATTAAGAGTCATATAACATTTATGATACAGATTTTCAAAATGTTTACAAAACCGAAGCAGCATAATCTCTGCTTCTTGTATATCTTGCAATGAACAGCAATTTGAAAGAAGTGTATGAAGTGCATTTACTAACAATATATAGTGATTAAACCTTGCATCATCTAATATGCCACCCAAGATGTTAGCACCATAATAAAGTAAAATGGACCTATATTCTGCAGCCTTCCAGTGCCTGAGATATGTGCGAATAGATATCGATAATCTTGAGATTTCTAGTGTTGGCAAAATAATCAGTAATCGTTTATCAACTTCAATTACTTTGATATGGAAGTTAAACTACTTACCTGAAAATTCATTTGAAAACCCCAAGCGAAGAAGGAGTTTCTGAACTCCTAATAATACACCATGCATGTAATCGATAGCGATTCCTTTCGCAATATTAAACATGGGAAAAAAGCTAAGCCATGTTGGACCTTTCACACTATTTATAATGATATTTTTGGACCCAATGCTCTGATTAAGCAGCAGAGGAGGCGAACAGACCGACTTTGGAAGCGTCCAAAAACCGAAATAAGCCTTCCTAAAAAATAGGATTAATAACCTTAAAAATCTAAATACCTAACTACAGAGACTGCAGTTCTCAAAAGAGTCCCTGTCCCTACGTTTTGCGATAACGGGTATATTACAAAAAATGAACCAACTTGAGGTCATGGCCCCCTCTGCTGCTATTAATTTATCCAAATGTTTTATGAAGTCCGATTCGATATCTTGTTCTAGGATCGTGCAAATTTATTGTCATAAACCCGTGCGGAGTAGCTTGCGCTCGTGAAAAGAAGTTTCTGAATTTAATTATATCCATGTCACCGCTGCACCAGGTTTGATAAATATTTCGCAACGTATGTGTATCAACTCCATTAAACACAACTAAAATATTACAGTTATCTCTGGTCACTTTTGGTATTTGTGTGTATCGTTGAGTAACATAAATGACATCGCTGTTTTTATGTCTACCACGGGAAAAAATCCTAACTGGATTTGATTGTTTGTCAGCATCACATCATCGTATACAACTAAATTATTAATAAATCCGTCTATGGAATCAACTGAGTGTGTTTCATCAATATCGGTTATAAACTCAATAACATCGTTATCTTTATCTATTTGCGCGTTTTCATTGAAATCCTTAAACACATTATAACAATGTTGATCATCAACTGACGGGGCTACCTAATACAATTTATCCCACTTTAACCATCTCATTATAAGACTGAGTAACAACTGTGTCTTTCCACTTCTAGATGGTCCTATTATTATCATTCTGATGGAATTTGGTAAGGCAGGATGGTGCTTGACAGGTTCTCGTTTTCTTGTCGCTGAGAAATCAATTATATCCATGCTGTATAAAATATCTATGGATTTATATCGTGTGAAGTGCAGGACGCGTACCCCGACGAATACACTAACAACTATTACCACAAAAATAACAGATCAGCGGTTACGTGTAAGTGTACGCGGTGTGGTACAAAGAAGTTTAAATTTATTCCCGGTGATAATTCAGGGACAAAGTCAGCGTTAAACAAAAGCAACACGGGGGTGATATTGCAACAAAATTAACAAAATTACCCGGGACTACGTGGGCTAAATACCCAGGAGAAAAACACCTACCAGGATAGAATTATTGCGGTCGTTTTACTCGACTCGATATCAGGCTTGATAATCAGGATCAACCAAAACCAGGCGAGGAACCAATAAACGCTATTGATAAAGCATGTCATGCTCATGATGCTGCGTATAAAAGCAATGACCTGCAGCATAGGCATATTAGCAGATGTGAAATTGATTCATGCGTTAGATTCTATAAAAAATAAAAATATCAAAGAAAAATTATCTAATTGTTTAGTAAGATCCGCGATGAAAGGTAAATTAGCACTAGGGGCTGGTAATATATAAATGGAATCGATTTATTATTCACCAATTGGATACAGGAAGGGTAAAGCAGCAATTAGTAAACTCGCTGATGCAGCAGCGGTTAAACATTCTACTGCTAAAGCGTGGTTATCCAAACAGGCAATATGGCAAATTTACCTACCGCCACCTAAGCAAATTCGATTTGCACATTTCAGTGTCAGTGTTCCTAATGAAGTTCATCAAGCTGATATTCTGTTTTTACCACATGATACTGTGCGTAGAAAAATGTACAAATACGCGCTAACTGTTGTTGATGTTGCAAGTAGATATAAAGATGCAGAACCGCTATCAACGAAAACAGCATCTGAGGTAGCCGATGCGTTTAAACGAATGGATCAACGAGGTGGTCTGCGATGGCCACAGCTGCTACAAGTTGATCCTGGCAAGGAATTTTTTGGTCCAGTATCATCGTTAATGAAGCAACATAATGTCAAAATACGACGATGACATATTGCAATTCATCGTGATCAGGCAATTGTTGAACGATTTAATCGAACACTTGCTGAGCGGTTATTTGGATATCAATACGCGAAGGAATTGATTCAGGATAAAAGATCTCGTGAATTTACCAAATAGCAGCGTTAAATAATAAGATCAATCGAACAACCAACATGAAACCTATTCATGCAATTACAAAAAAAAATATACCTACACAACAACGTGATCTTTCAGCACAGCCAGTATTAGGTGATATCACTGTCATGTATTTATACGAGCCAGTTGAACCTGAAGGCGGTAAAAAAGAGCGACTGATCCTACTTGGAGTGTTACCACACATAAGATATCCACCGTGACAAGATCCTCAGGTAGACCCGCAATCTACAGACTGGATTCAAGTGCTCCTCAACGTGGATTTGTACATGAACAATTACAGATAATTCCCGATGATACACAATTACCACCCAAATCACTTAACTAGCACTGGTGCTAGCACCCTGACGTCGGTTACATTCAAGACAGGTCAACATGATATTTTCTCGTGTCTGACCAAGATTGTTATTTTTTCTATCTACGGTAAATTGTCTTGGATCATTTTTCAGATACCGCCATAACATTATGCAATTACAACTTACACAATGATTATTCTGTTGTTGTTTCAGCGCATTAATAAAATCAACATCAAGATCAAAATCGCGTTTGTTTTTTTTTGTCACCTTGTTTATAACCAGATAATGTTTTTCTTATTATATCGCTTTGACATTCGTCAATATCATCACTAGTTACTGACGAGTCCATGACGATTCGTCTTAATTGAGATATTTTTCTAACTCGAGACACTGCAAGATGAACTAGGTTCGACCATTCGATACGATCATCAACGATCCAAACAACTGTATCAGTAATAGTTAATCCCTGAGATGAATGAATCGTCAACGCGTATCCAAGCGTCCACGGGGATTTATCAGCACGTAGAGCATCTTCAACAACATCAACATCAACTGCAACAATATCATTCAACACAAGATTCTGTTTCCTTGACTCAGCCTGTCCTGGTATATCAACGTCAATATTTTGCCGTCGTGTATCTGCTGGTCGATAACATAACGGAACTGGCAACGTTGGAAACTTTTCTCGTTGTAACTGAAACAACTCCCGCTGAGGTGTATCAAGAACTATCTTTCTACTTGCAACTTTCAAATCGTTTGGTCTCTACGCATGCAGAAAGTCTTTCATGGGTGTTTCTGAAATTATCTCGCGCATTACCTCACAATGAATTTTATTCGGTTGTAGTCTGATTAATTTTTTTCAATTCCTTCAACTTTGCATCAAGTGCTCTATGATCATCAGATACTTCTTCGAAGTGGTCAACGAAATTTTTCAGCCAATCATGTGGAGATAGTCCAGCTACGGGTGGTGGTTGACCGTGATCGCCGCACATTATCATATAAGTATTTCTTGTTAATAACCAATCAAGAAATGTTTTTAATGTTTCTAGCGATACAGTGCATATTTCATCCCATATTATAATATTTGGAATGTATTTTTCTCCCATCCTTAAAGATGTCCATGTATCACCCTTCCAACGGAAAAAGATGTGATAAGTACATGACTGTACTCCTCGTTGTTTCATTTCTCGCGAGTCTGTGTGTAGGTTTTAGCACAATCATATCTGAATTCTGAAATAGTTCGATAGCTCGAGTGGTTTTACCAGAACCGGCAGGTCCGTTTAGATAAACTGTTTTGTGTCTAGTTATTGCATCGTATACCGATGGTGCAGAAGATATCTGATTATTTGTGCCTGATTTTATGACGTAAATATCTTTAACCGCAACATCAGCGGATTCGGAATAATCGAGTATATATTCCTTTTTTATTCTCCACGAACCCCACGATGCATAAGTGCCTATGCTTAATCTTCCTAACAGTATTGAATATTTTTTACTTATATAAAACGAACCAGTAGCAACTCTGACAGCGAGTGTAGAAACCTTATTTATCATCAATAATAGGTTTATTGAAACGTACGCGAGCATCGATGATCTTAAATGAGTATACTGAGGTGACTCACCGTCCATGTAGCTCACAATTGTACCTAGTTTAGTTCCATTTGACAAGAAAGCTATTTCTCGACCTATAAACGTATTTCTGTTCGTTGTATCAGCGATTATAAAATCTAACTCAGCATCATCCATAATCAATCTTGTACAATGTCGTCTGTGATCATATGATCCTCCTTGGGTAAACTTGCCGATTATATTTCTACCAACATCTTTTGTAATTTTATTCTCGTAATCGGTTTCATCAGAATACTCCTTTTGTTGTGGTAACCAAACTTCGGTTTGTTTCCGGTATGATATAATTGCTTCACTTACAATCAACCGTGTTAATATCGCACAATCAAGCATGTACCGTATTAGTACTATTGGTGTCCACATTTTTTTCTGAAAAATGTTTTCCAAACCAAACATAACAAATTGGATGGAGCTCTTTAGACATTTCGAATGACTCGATACGAGCAAATCCAGTTAGGTCAAAATCCGGTAATGGTCCATTTATCGATGCTCTCGTCATCTCGTGCGTCGGATGACCAAATCTTTTAAAGTATACAGAGCAATCTCCGTATCCAAGAAAACTTCCGGGATAACACGCGACCATATCAACTGAAATAACATCTCTGTGATCGTATTTAATATTCCACAATCCGCCGTGTCCATATTCGTCACAACTGAATATTATGTCATCAAGAAAATCAAACCTAGTTGGTTTCCACGAATTTTTCTTTCAGAATTATCTATGGGATAACATTTAACAGTTCGATCTCGTGGAAATATTGTTATTGCGTTAGTCCACGCGTGTGCGTTATGATCAATAATTTCAATCGAAGCTCCTTTTGATCTATATTTTGATTCATACAAAATCTCTCCTGTTATCGTCGCTACGGTTATTGGAAATTTTAATATTTTCCCTAACTCAGCGACATCTTTGATAGACGCACCGGTATCTTTAACCATTTCTCCCCACGTGTTTATCATTTTACGTCTTTTATCCGTTAGACCGTTTCCATGAGTCGAAACGGTAAAATATTCTTTTACTCGCTCAGTTACACAATTTATTTTTGAAAATTTCATCGGCGCCAGTTTATCAACGCTGGGTTTTTCATTTATCACATAGATTCCATAAATAACCGCCGTCACAGAATATGCTCGTTCATAATACGTTTTGTCAATACCTGTCAATGGACCTGGTTTGGAATCTTTACTTAGTACGACAGTTTATTTATTACCGTGGACAGGATCATATTTGTCACGGATAATCCAATCATCTGTTTCTGTCAACACGACAAATTTTATTCTGAAAAGATATTTGCGATTATCAAGATAGTTAATGATAATTGCTGCTCGTTTGTCGTTCATCATAGCGTCGATGATATCTTTGTTGCGTATAATCTTGAAAATTGACCAGACATGAAATGCACCATCTGTGTAAAATTCTTTCTTGGCGACGTGAATTTTATTAATCAAACCTTTGTTTTTCGGATCAACCAGATCTTGCAACGGTAGGTTAGGAGATATTCTGTCGAGATTAAATTTATCTCCGCTCAGAGGCTTTATTCAGGATAATCTATCGAATTCGTTCATATTATATTTCAAGCAAATATTTAAATTAAAATATTATGTATACAATGTCTCAATGCAAATGGCTCATGGTGGGTTCATTGACTCGTTGTAATAAATCCTGTAAAAAGGAATTCTGCGGACAACACATGCAAAACGTTCACCGTGGAAGCTTAGGACCAATACCATGTCTGCGATGTGGTGCTGGAGTGCGAGGAAAAACACAGTTGTGTGCGTGTTGTGGTGGTAAACGATACAGAGAGCAAAAAAGATATTATGACAAAAAAAATAACGTCAATATCAGCGCTATAAAATCCGTGCAGGATTATCTAAGTTTTCAGACAAATTATGATTTAAACAAATAATATTATTGTATGATGGAGCAAAATAAGTTTATTCCACATCCTGTAATAACAAACTACGAATCAAATATTGATGGTTTGATCAGAAATTGTCAGAAAAAAGTACCAGTTGGTTGTATTAATAATCATGGTTATCTATTGTTTACTGTTTGAAAGAAAACTTATCTCTGTCATCGTTTCACATACAAGTGTCACAAGGGGTTGATCAAAGATGGTCTTGTGTTCGATCACATTAGCGGCTTGAAAACCGACAATAGTTTATCCAATCTTCGAGCTGTTACACAGAGCGAGAATAATACGCGTGGCAATACTGGAAGATGTAAAACAATTGTAAGGAGGGCGGTAAAATCCACAAACATAGAAACTGGCGAAGAAATTATATTTCAATCGATGATCGCGTCTGCGAAATATTTTGATATTAATCCGCCTTCAGTACAATTTGTCGCGAAAACTATATATAAATCCACTCTTTCCAAGAAATATAAACAGAAAATCACCTTCCAATATTGTTAATGAGATAAACTATCATCATTACCTCGAATTTTATTTAATAACCATTTATTATTTTGGGTCGCAGCATTTCCCCAATATACTACTGATTTTTCGATTATGCGAAATGGAGATTACTTCTGTAATATATAGTTTTCTTCGTAGACTTCCGATTTTTATGGTCGTAATTGGTTAATTAGTTATCTACGTCGTAATTAATATCAATAATTATACCAAAGAAAGATATTTATGGTTTCTAACTTACAAAATATAGAAATACACGTATTTTACATCGTATAATATAGGAGTTATTTTTAGATCCGTTATGAGAAATCGAGGCACAACACACTGTTTTTAATGCAGATATTTACAATCTGTTCAGAAATACAGAAATATTTAAACCGATCTGTAGGTGGTAAAACGTTTGATGGTACCGTGGTAGTATGTAAATAGCCAGAACACGCTGTTAGTGCAAGATATTTACAATCTGCTACCAGAAATCTTGGCAGAACATGCTGTTAGTGCAAGATGTTTACAATCTATTCAGAAACCGCTGTTTTAATACAGAAATTTACAATCTATTCAGAACCGCTGTTTTGATGCAGAAATATTTAAACCGATCTGTAGCTATATAATAAACTTTGAAACATATATTTTTAGTTGATTCGATAGCTCAGTTGGTAACGCTACTGGCCGTGATGCTCACGGTCCCAGGATCGAATCACATGACTGACAACCGTCGGTGGTTACGCATATTAGCGATTTTTATAATTAATTGGGGCACAGCCAGCCCCCTACGCTCAAAAGAACCCTCCAACCACACGTCACTGGTGGTTGATACATGTTTTGTATCACCCACGAGCTGATTATTGGGGGGTGTTCTGTTCAGCGTAGAAAATGGCCTCATTTATGTTTGTGCCGTCCTTAATTAAGATTTCATTCATTGCATATATGTCATTTCATTCATTCATTGCATACATACTTAACCTGCTAAAACACTCGAATAGAGGTTCATTCATTCATTGCATATATGTTTGTGCTGTCCTCCCTCTTGGGCCTCTAGACCGTTCTTTGACGGGTTAGGGGCTCTCATAAGGGTAGCATTTTGTGTGCCCGTTGAACTTGGTAGAATGCGGTGGCAAGCTACGAGTTCTGGGTTGTGCCGTCCTTAATTAAGATTTCATTCATTGTATATATTTCATTTCATTCACTCATTGCATACTTACAATCATTCATTGTATATGTTGTGCTGTGCCCCTTCCTGAACTTGCTAAAAGACTCGAATAGGGTTCATAGGGGAAACATTTTTTTATTTTAAATATATATCTACTAAATAATGAACTACGAAAATATTATTTATGTAATTGTTGCTATTAAAAAATTGGAAAAAGATGGAATTAATATATCCGATGAACTAAATCCTGAAAAAATAGTTTCTGATTTTGAAATTTTACAAGAACGTAAAAACCAAGGAATACACACACTATCATCTGAATACAAGTTCATGAAACGGATTCAGGCGGCAATGTTCCGGTCGCTAACTACTGTAGAAGATAATCAAGTGAAGGAATTCGTTCCTCTCTCTGCTGCAGTAGAAAAAAATAGATTAGTGTTATCCCACGAATACGAGGCAAAAAAATAATCATTACTCGCATAAGACAATTAAGACAAATTATGCTAGCGAGTAACCTCGTTGGTGAAGTAGTACAAAATAATTCTGGTGAAAATGAAAATTAAAGTTTCGGTAACTGGGGTCCTTGTCAACGCCGACCAAGTGTAGATCTTTGATCTTAATATTTTATTTATTTTGAAATTATATTTATTCTGAAATTATATTTATTCTGAAATTATATTTATTTTGAAATTATACTTTTTCTGAAATTATATTTTTTACTGAAATTATATTTATTCTGAAATTATATTTTTCTGAAATTATATTTATTCTGAAATATTATATATTTATTCTGAAATATTATATATTTATTCTGAAATATTATATATTTATTCTGAAATATTTTATTTTTTCTGAAATTGATGGGCTAGTTGGTACTTAGAATCATGCAAACCAATCAATTTCGTAATTTTGATGGGCTAGTTGGTACTCAGAATCATGCAAACCAATTCAATTTTCAGAACAAATAAAATATTTCAATGTTTGTTATTTTTAGTCGATTTGTCAAAGAAAATTGATGAATTTTCCAATATCATTCGGGTCAAACCTCAAGCGGTTCTCTAATTGATTTATCGATAAATCATTAAAAATCAGTAAAATTAGCTCCAAAAAATGAGATTTTTCATGCGATTTTTGTTAATTTTTCTGGTAATTTTAGAAAAAATGTGGGTTTTTAACGATTTATCGATAAATCAAATAGACAATCAATTCCTCCCCACGCAGGTCAATTAATCGTCCTATGTGGTCTGCGAGTTTAAAATTTATTCGTGACAAATACTGATTATGTGTACGTAGATAAACAGGATTGGTTAGTACTTGCACGATCAAATCCCCAGGGGGAACTTGTGGTGTGAACGTGTATAGGATATATCCTTGTTGAGCCTGATTTGATTTTCCAAGATCTATTTGATAACTGCCTTCGATTACGTCACAAACTAGATTAACCGCGATTGTCGATGTTATATTAACGATTCCCGGAGATACATGTCTGCCGCCGCCGTGTGGATAATTATTATATCTAAGAACAGTTGCTGGTGGGGCTATTTTTCTCCATGCATCGAGTATTTCTGGAAAGTTTTTCGCGATAACATCATTGATAGATTTTTTTAATTCGCCTGTGGAAAATCCTGGCAATATGAACGTTGGTATATCCGCGTCAGTTATCTTATAATGATCAGTAAATAATTTTTTAACTGTTATGCGAGGTTTAGCATCATAAATAACACTACCACCAGTAAACGCAGACTGTCTTGGAGTATTGATAGTAAGTGAGAGAGTAATAATTTTATTGAGATTAAGATCTGATATAACATGGTTTAAATGTTGTATTGTTTCAATAATCTGTTGTCTTGTATTTTCTGAATAAAGATGTGTTATATCAAAAATAAATTTCGTAGATTACTGAAAACACGTTCATACTCGGACTTAATTGCACTGGAAAATAAACCAATAAATTCTTGATTGACAAACGCTTTTTCATTACTAACATAGTACATTCTGCTTCCTACCATCATAGGAAGTTGTGTGCCATCAGCTGCAGTAAATACAGCTCTAACATTACCTATATAGTAATTTGTTAGATTCCATGGGTGTTCGTTTTGATATTCTGGAGTTGTTATAAACTTGGCATCGTCAGTGAGAAATTCAATTAATTTTGGTTCTGGTGGTCCATGATATTCTTGCGCAATATCCGGCCCACCTAGTACGGATCTTATCGTGGACTGATAAATATCAACGACGTACTCAGGCGAGTTTATTTCGATTGCAGAAGATAGCGTCGGCTCATGAACATTAATTGATATTTTTGCTTCTTTTCCGGTTATTGATTTTATTCTACGCGCAAATTCATCATTGATTTGTCCGATCTCATAACTGCCAGTTGGTATTCCAACAACGACCCAATCAGGTGTTCCATCGGGTTTGTTTTTATTAGCAAATACAAGCGAATTATTTGCTGGTGTACCTTTAAATGATCTCGATCTGATATTTGGCCAACTATGGTATACTCGTAATTGCGCTAGTGCAATTTCATTTGCGCGAATCGCAGTTCGAAAATTGATGTTAAATTCAGGATTAATCGAGCTTACCGAGATCATCGTGGTCTTGTGTGGAGATATGTTCGTCACGATCTGCTGGAGTAATTCCGTCATTATTAATACTCGTACCTTTAATACCAGCGCAGTTGTATATTTTAATCATCTCTGAAAACTCAAAATCGAATATAATTCCATCACTGAGACTCGCTGATAACAACGAAGATAACTTCGAGTATGCGACAGTTGCTATGTGTAATTTTATCATGTAATCGGATAATTTTTCATTCGTGCAAGTACATATTTTATTTGCAATGATATTGAGCACTCATGCAGTCGTTGTTGCAGATGAAATACAAATAGTCACAGCTACTGGTGCCATCATTGTTACCGCGGATAATATTATTCCAGCTCCAGCAACAACAGCGGATACTGAATAAACAACAACGTCAATGAAACTAATCGTCGTTGATACTTTTTTATTTTTACTGTATATTGTTCGACTCGATCTTTCAACGCTGCCTGCCATTCACGCGCTTGATTGTACCTAAATTTTTGAACGTCGATTGAGGTACTCATTATATTTTATGCAGTAACCAATTGAGGTGTTTCAGCTGCAAATTCCAAACACCACCAGAAAGATGTTGAGGTTAATTTCTTATCAGCTGCTTCCAGAATAAATATTTCTTCGTTTCCGCTATTTAATATAACAAATACAACCCCGGAAAACTTATCAGTTGAATGACGCCATGGATACGTTGTAAATATTTCAAATTTTGCAGCACTAAACACAGACAGCCTGTACACGCCAGTGACTGTTGCGGTATATTTGATAGTTTTATTTTGCTGAGACCCTGTTGCGAATCCCGATGATACTGTGTATACGATGTTGGTAATATGCCCGGGAGTAACCATGCCTGAAACTTTAATCAAACTGGTTTTATTAACGATCTCAGGAATCCCCGCTACGATGTTTTGCTGTGTTTGTTTGATGGTGTCTAGGTTAGTTTTGATATCAACGAGTTTTACGTCAACGGTGTGCGGAGTGCCGAAGAATTCCTCTGCGGTTTCATTAATTTTTCAAAAGTTTCTGCGAAGATTTGTGAACGCGTTTGCGTGAAAATCATACTCGGCCCGCAACGTGGATAATTTACCATCTACGGTGTTGTATTTGTCGTCGACGTATTTTTTTGTTGCTGCGTCTTCGTCGGATGTTGGATCTCTTAAAACTACTATCTTATTTCCGTTCATGCTGAGTTCTCCCGTCACTGTCACCGGTATTTTTCACGCGATTAGCAACACTTGCTGTAATTTGATCTCTGATGGTTGTAAACGATATACTTGAATCTATGATTCTACCGCTGTCAGTAAACACAGGTATATTATCCGAGACCGCACCGAGTACTCGTCGAACTATATCATTCCATTTGATATTGCTCGTTTTTAGTTTTCCGTATCGGTCCTGAAAAATAACAACCTTAACTGGGTCAACTCCAGCAAGATTCATAATATCAGCGAGTTCATCTCCGGTCGCGTACTTCGACAGATCAATGTCATCAGACTTTTTCTTAAAGCGTGAAGAAGATCTTCCGTAAATATCAAATATTATAATCTAAGATCTGTTTAAAACTCTTTACGCGCAACGAATTGGTTGCTTGTATAATCATGCACATCTTTATGGGGCGGTTTGGATGATTCTGATATAGCGTTAAGTACATTAATTACTTCACGGCTGCATATTGGCGGATCTGTCATTGTTTGTGTGGGTAGCGTTGAATACCAAACTTGCGCGTGAAGTGGTGCAACATACTTGATAAATTCAATGGGTGGAGCTAACCCGCATGAATCAAAATAAACGATTCCACGTGGATCAACCGCGTATGACACCCAATGAGTACCAGGTCCTGAATTCGAGTCAAGATTAATAATCCCTGTTTCGAGTTTGTTTGGTTGTTTCGGTAATTGATCTCGCATAAAACCACCTCTGAACTATTTTATTTTTAATCGTTTAGCAGCATCAAGTAAATCAAAATTTGATGCTGGAGCATCTAACGAAGTGATCCTGCAAGCCTCGGACCTCTTCCCCAACGAGATCCCGGTATTCTTAGGCGGCGTCCCTTTTTTATATCCATTTCCTGTTGCTTTCTTTAGAGCCATTCCAGCAGCTGTTCCTACAGCACCTAACGCGGCTGCTTTTGCTACGGCTGCAGCGGTAGCAGCTATTAATGCTGGAATAGCCGAGAGAAGTGGAAAAATACCGCCTGTTTTAATTGAGTCTTTAACCGCACTCGCAGAGAAATTAAGTTTGACGCATGTTTTTGATTATATAGCGCCGTTGAAATGTTTAAGCTGGCGTTCTGATAATGATAATTTATTTTGACCACCCGTGATCTGATCTCGCTTTAGTGATATTTTCATTTCGCAGTTTTTTGCTGAATTTGATTGAAGGTTTTTAATCTGACCAGGAGTCAGACTGGTACTAACGTGATGATATGGCATTTTATGATAAATACTTGCTACGCTCCAAATAATGATTGAAGATTTTCCACTGGTGCATCAATGACTCTCATTCGACCACTACCACCTTCAAGTAACATGGCTTTATCGCTGAGTATAACTGCGATTGCTCTGTAATCAACATCACCTGTATTTAATGTTGCTTAAGATGTATATCAACGACAGATTGTTTTGATAGATCAAGATGCTCCAATGAAAAATACTAAATCGGATACAAAGTTCTGAAATCATATTGTGATATTTGCAACCCAGTATCTACATTTTGATCACGTCCCATGAATGACATCCAACGATGATATGCACGTCCTATATGATTTTGCTCATAAATTAGTTGTAAATTTTATGTTGGTTCTTTTTGTCCGTTTATCCGTAAAGAAATATCTGTGATACCTAGTTTATCAAATATCATATGAGAGTGAGTTTGTGAGTTTAAACGATTATGGTTCTGAAACGCAATAAAAATATGCCGTGGTGTAGAAACACCTTGTTGTGATGCTATATGCCATGTAAACTGACCGTTAACGTCAGTTTGCATACTATCCATGCTTGTTGTTAACCATGACAACAAGGATTTACCACCTGTGTCCATGAAAGAAATCAATTGTTGTTCTTCTGCGATCGTTGGAGTCATTACCGGCATCCACAGTGAAAGTTTCGATAATACTACTTTACCAGCATCACTAAGAGGTATCCACAGAGCATCGTTATCATCACCCTTTCTTGCAAGAACAACCGTGTGTCTAGCTCCAAAAATAACCTTTTTAATATTCCTACAAAGTCCAAAAATATGCGATAGTGGAATTGTACATGAAAATCTTCTATTGGCTTCTGTCAACATATTTCTACGCGCTGCAAATCCCAAGTTGAAATCTGGGTTAATACCATTAACCACTGGTGCCACATCAGCATCAGCGTTATTGGCATTGTTTCTTGGTCGTCTTATATTATACAAATCGCTCTCAGGGTTATTAGAATTATCTTTCACAAACATCATTGTGGGACCTGCTGATCGTGTATAATCATCAGAATATCTTGCTAGACCAATTATTGTTGTAGCAACGTCGACATCTTTCTGAATTGATTCAATATTTTTTCCATCGATCATATATGTGGCGCTATCAAATAATGCCATGATCCCGTTGTTGACAAATCCAACTTTTACTGCATCTGCGTAATTAGTATTATCAGTTCTTATCATTGTACCTTCTACCTCAATAAAAGCTTCAGCGGGTAGAAAATATCTACTTGTGTCATGAACTTGTAATTCAATTCTTCCAAGTTGATCCGGTGTTCGTGCGTCATAAGAATAAAACTGATAATCACGTACCGATTCATCTTTAAGGACAGGTGCTTCTATGTCAAATGCTGTGTCGGACATACGCTTGAACATTTTATTGTAATTATTTTCGTCTAACGCGTTGATTACCGCGTTCGGGAAATTCCACTTCGGGAAATTCCACTTCCGGATATTAAACTTGAGATATTATTTCCCGATTCACCGAGTCCCTGATCTGCTGACGCTGCTAGTTTTTGATTTGTAGCTTGATTTATTATTTTGCTGACGTCTGCTGGCATCACTTCAGTACTTGGTAATTTTACTGGTTGTTATTTTCGTCTTATTAATCGTGCTAGTCTATCTTTGATCGCTAAGAACGCTTTACCAGCAACATTGACAATTGCACCAGGAGCTTTTTCACGAACAACATCGATAGCTTTCATCGATAATTGTTTTGCAACAGGTGCTGCTTTTGGGGCTAACCTTGTAAATAATTCCTGAATAACATCACCAAGTCCATCTCCGTAAATTGCTGTATAGATTGGTAATCGTGAGTTTACCGCTCTGACCTGTACGGATTTACGATGATTATTGTGTACGATCATCTTATTTTATTTACCATTTATCTAATCGCGGTGACTAATTATCAACGAGCTCATCAATAAGTTCCCGGTAAACGCCACCTGGTGAGCTATTTCCGGCACGTTTCCCCCGTGAGAAATTTTAACCGTGACACGTCATTGAGGATATTATCAGGACAAACAAAATTATTTTCTCCTGATGTAGTCAGGAAATCACTTCCTACAGCGCTCGGAGGATCATCATCATCATCATCCCCTTCCTGCACCCGTTCTCTTTCTTTTATTGTTTTCTTAAATAGTCTTAAGGGTGATTTTTTTCTTTTGCTTTTTCAAGTATCTTCTCAGACCTCTCAAGTTCCGACATCAACCTCTGCTGCGGTGAAGGTTCTTCTTGCTGCGGTGGAGGAAGTTGATATGAAGGTTCCTGCTGTGAGAGTTGTTCTTGTTCTAGTTGTTTTATTCTCTCTCTATAAAGTCTTTTTACTTCTTCATTAATACTTTTAAATTCTTGACCTCTAGCTTGTTTTTTTTTTGTTTCTATATACGCGATATATCCATCTAGTAAGATTGTAATCAATTACTTTTTCATAACGGGGTTTTAAAATATCAGATTTATTAAATATACCAAATAATATTATTTCTGGTAATTTTTCTATTTCAGTATTCCTAATATCTTCAACAAAACCTTCCCTAAATCTTGCAATGAATTCTGCGTTTACTTCTACTGGTTTGGGTTCAGATGCAAGTTCTTTTCTCACGTCGGCGACTTCAGTACGAAGTTTTTCAATATTTTCAAGTATTTCTTCATCGATAGGTGGAGGTTGAGCTGCAGCTATATCAGTTGGAAGGTCTCGTAAAATCTTTTTTGTTTTCTTGGTTCTCGCCGCTATTTTTTCAGTTTGTTCTGCGGTCTGTTTTAATACTGGAAAAATACCCTTTTTCCTCTTCTCATCTTCCTCCTTATTATCTACGCATATAGCTTTTCCAGCAGCCGCTGCAGCGGCTTTTTCAGTAGCTGTAGTGACGGGTTTAAATAGTTTTTCAGTGTCTTCTTCGTACTCAACTTGTGCTTCCTGCTGCGCTTGTAGTTTTTTTCTGAATGAATCTCTAACAGGAAGAAATTTTTTGATTGCTTCTAATCGTTCTCGAGCTATCCTTGCAGTATGAGATTCCGGATGTACCATTTTATTATAACATAATGATTTAATTATAGCAGCAGAGGGGTCATGACCTCAAGTTGGTTCATTTTTTTGTAATATACTCGCCATCGCAAAACCTAGGGACAGGGACTCTTTTGAGAACTGCAGTCTCTGTAGTTAGTTATTTTGATTTTTAAGGTTATTAATCCCTTTTTTTAGGAAGGCTTATTTTAGTTTTCGGACGCTTCCAAAGTCGGTCTGTTCGCCCCCTCTGCTGCTGATTATAAACAACTTTGTTTGCATCATTCAGAACAAAATCTGATGTTCTCTCAGATCCTTTGGGTGAAATTTCATTGAATGGAAAAATATGCGTGCGACCTTTACCAATTTTTGCAGTTTCCCCTGTCTGCAAACATCACTAGCATCCATAAGCTCCATTATATTGCATACTGTTACACAAAAGGGATCATGCAGGAAGATCAGCTGTTGCACATAGCAGAAAAGCTCTGCAAATATAATTACCTGTTTTTTCGGGAGACTGTAATTCAATTCCATTTTGAAGTATTGCCATTGTTTCATATAGAAGTTTCAAAAATGTACCCATAGCAGGTTTCTGTGAACCAAGGCACAAGCCTCCTAAGATCATGTTTTCCTTTTTCACTATAATTTTAAATGGTTGTTCATTTATAACAAGGAATACAGGCCAGATTGACATCTTACTACTATTGAACACAGGTGTACCATCAGTGTTGAGTCTGAAGGATACATTTTCTTGTTTACTTAAAGGTCCAGAATTTTCAACATATTTTTGGTACGAATTTCTATCGTAGATATCATAGATATCTCCAATTTTACCACTCACAGAATGTCTTTGAAACCTATGTTTAAGGGATTCAAAAAAGCCCCCTTGTGAAGAAATATTCTTTAGCTGATCGACCACCAGCATTTCTAAAAATATGGAATTTTAATTTTCTCAAAGCTTTTAGAGCAGAAATCATTAGGACATTGGAGTTTTGTATTATCACTGAGACCACCAATGCAAAAAGGGCAGCATTAGTGATATTTCATTGGGTTTTTCAAATTTCTGAAGAAGATTTTAAAACTGTGTCTATTTGGGCCTGGAGATTACCTATCATTACTGAACAATGTATGGAGGTGCAAGTCTGGTTATGGGTTCCATGAAACTCAAAGGAATTTGTTGCACCTATCATAAACTGGGGTCCTGGAGTTTCCTCCACATTGATAGCAATTTGGCTTATTTCATGTAAAGCCGTGTTACTGTTGACTGGATTTTGAGATCTGTGGGCTGCATGGATGGGTGTTGAAGCCTTTAGCTGAGAGGTAATTAATTTGAAACTGGTGTTATCTTTCATGTGCTGACAAGTGTTGATTAAATAATTTACCCATTCTGTATAGCCTGGCCCTTGTACATGAATTTTACCAGTAGCTTTGTAGGGAGTTACTGTGGCAGATTTATAGATTAGTCCATTATGTAAGTGACCTTGCTGGAAGTGTAGATTCTCATCCAATAATTCCTTGATTGTTGGAATTTGTTTGGAGTCAGCTGCGATTGTTATACTCTGCATATTATGTTGGATTTTAAGAAAGCTTGGAACTGAAGAGGAGGAGTCAGCCATGTTGGATTTTGGTGTTACACAGTCTTGGTAGATTGAATCTATTTCAAGTGAATATTTCTGTTCAGTATTGAGTGTGTCTATATTCTTTGTATCATTTAAGACATCATCTGTTCAATATTGAGTGTGTCTATATTCTTTGTATCATTTAAGAGATCCTCTTGCGTAATCCTGAAAATGAATCTGATGAATCTGATCTGAGAAATGAGTAGATCCACTGAGACAGTGACGAAGTGGCCATATTTGTTTTGCTGTTCTTGTGTCTGAATATGGAAACATGCAAATCTGTACTTATATCCACAGACTGAGCTTACTAAGTTACATTGACACTTTATGCACAGCCTAAATTATTTGCTGGTAGCAATTAGAACTAGTATATTATCTTCTGTACAGATGTATTTGCTTCTGTACAACTGTGTTTCCCATTGATAAGGCATGAAGCTCACTCCTTCTCCTTGTTGATGTTGCTAAAGACAGCAGACCAATTTCCCAATTACCATTCCCCATGCCAATTCCATACCACTCCCCATACCAGCCCATATGACATACCAATCCCTTTGACAATCCAATGCCAGTCCCAATACCAACCATCATATCAATCGCCATACCTATCCTAATACCATTCCCTATGCCAGTCCCATATCAACCCCCATGCCAATCCCATACTACTATCATACCCATCCCATACTACCCTCATACCAATCCCATACCAAGCTCAGTACAATCGCCATACCAACCCTCATATCAGTCCCCATAACTCTCCTAATGCCATTCCCATGGCAATCCCATACCAACCACCATGGCAATCCCATACTACCCCCATACCAAACCCATACCAAGCCCCATACCTATTCCATACCATTCCTCATGCCAATCCCATGCCAGTCCAATACCAACCCTCATACCAATCCCATACCAACCCTCATACCAATCATCATACTAATTCCCATGCCAATTCCCATGTTGCATATGGTATATGAATAAATCTGATATAAATCCCCATACCAATTCCCATACTAATCCCAATACCAATCCCCATTGAATCCTTGCATTTTGGACAATGAAGGCAGTATTAGTATATCTAGTTTAAAAGATACCTTTGATCCACAAACACGTTTGTCATTGCAATTTATTCTCTGAACAGAAATCAGTATTGCATATTATTTGTTTTTCTTTTCTTCTTCAGAAAAATACAGGAGCAGAGAAGATATTCAAAGGTATGAAATACGTCATGTTTAAGAGCACAATGTGCTGTTGTCCTGACATGAACAAAACTGCAACCTATGTCCCATTTTAAAAGATGTTATCCTTTTGGCATCATTAATGACATATCAGTCTGTTAGTAAGTCTAATTCGAATTTTATTTGTATAATTTACTATAAAAATAATAGCTCATATAGTAATATTGTTATCCATCAGTCTCTCCATTAATCACACCTTGAATATGATGTTTAGATCATTTCTCAGTCTCTAGGCTTGGGCATCCATATTCCATTAAAACAGTTTCAGCACAAAAGCTAATCTGTACAAACTGCAACTATGAACAGGGTATTGTGTATAGTTTAATTACAAGCTATGTGTACTGCAACTATGAACAGGGTCTTGTGTATAGTTTTAATTACAAGCTATGTGTACTGCAACCATGTACAGGGTCTTGTGTATAGTTTTATTACAACCTTGGTGTACTGCAAACATGAGCAGGGTCTTGAGTATATATTTAATTACAGGCTTTGTGTATTGCCACCATGAGGAGGGTGTTACTTATAGTTTTAGTTACAACCATGGTGTACTGCAACCATGAACAGGGTCTTGTGCATATTTTTAATTACATGCTTTGTGTATTGCCACCATGAGGAGGGTATTACTTATAGCTTATTAACAAGCTTGGTGTAACTGCAACAGTGAGCAGGGTCATGGGTATAATTTTAATTGCAAGGTTTGTATATTGCCACCATGAGGAGGGTGCTACTTATAGATTTATTTATAAGCTTTGTGTACTACAACCATGAGCATATTGAGTATTATTTTAGTTACAAGCTTTGTGTGTTGCCACCATGAGGAGGGTGTTATTTATAGTTTTAATTACAAGCTTTATATACTGTAATAATGAGCAGGGTCTTGTGTATAGTATTAGTTACAACCTTGGTCTAACTGCAACCATGAACAGGGTCTTGTGTATAGTTTTAATTACAACCTTTTTTTGTAACCGCAACTATGAGCAAGGTCTTGTGTATTATTTTATTTACTTGCTATGTGTACTTCAACTAAGAACGGGGTCTTGTGCATAGTTTTAATTACAAGCTTTGTGTCTTGCCACCATGAGGAGGGTGCTACGTATAGTTTTAATTACATACTTTGTGTGATACAACCATGAGCAGGGTATTGAGCAGTATTATAATTGCAAGCTTGGTGCATTGCCACCATGAGGAGTGTATTACTTATAGTTTTAATTACAAGCTTTGTGTACTGAAACTATGAGATGTGTGTTATTTATAGTTTTAATTACAACCTTGGTGTACTGCTACCATGAGCAGGGTCTTGTATATAGTTTTTATTATAAGCTTTGTTTACTGCAACCATGAGCAGGGTCATGAGTATAATTTTAATTACAAGCTATTTGTATCTCCACTATGAGGAGGGTTTTATTTATAGTTTTAATTACAAGCATGGTGTAACCGCAACCATGAGCAGGGTCTTCTGTCTTATTCTAATTAAAAGCTTTGTGTACTGTAACCATGAACAGGGTCTTGAGTATGATTTTAATTACAAGCTATATGTATTGCCACCACAAAGTGGGTTTTACTTATATTTTTAATTACAAGCTTTCTATACTAGAACCATAAGCAGGGTCTTATTTATAGTATTGATTACAAGCTGCGTCTAATGCCATAATGAACAGGGTCTTGTATATAGTTTTAATTACAAACTTGTTGTACTGCAACCATGAACAGGCTCTTGTGTATAGTTTTAATTACAAGCTTGGTGAACTGCACTGATGAGCAGGGTCTTGGTTACAGTTCTCATTATATACAATGGAGATAAATTCTTCGAAAATATCATTACAGTAACATATACACTTTCTAGCATCCTGTAAATTGTCAGTGTATCTGGGGGTGAAATGTTTTTTTTGAACTTTGACGTACTGATAATCATAATTAGGTATACTTAATGCTGACTCAGCGTTTCATGTAAAAGTTGACATTTTAATATTCAAAGACCCATCTCTGATATAAACGGAACATTTTTCCAGCAATGTTTGCAAATATTACTCAATATACTTCCTGCATTTGTGATGCATTCTACCATTTAGAGTGTAACAGCGAGGATTTCCGAAACCTTGCTCTGAAGGTTTGCTTCTTCCATGGTGGCTCTTCTAAACCAGCATCTGATTTCATTTTAGAATTATCATCCTTCATTTCATCCTTTACTTTCTCCATTCTGCTATTCACTTTGCAAATTTGCATTAGCACTCACTTCAAGTTGAAAATGATCAGCAATTTCCTGCCAAGCCATTGTTGACTATAATCTCCTCTTCCAGTAATGGACCCAAGTCTGTACATGTTAAGATAAGAGGAAAGGTTATAATTTGCAAATCTCCTCTAGTACACACTTTTTCAGTTATAAATAATTAGGGGGATTTCCATACATCATTTTTATTAACCTAAATCTGGATAATTTGGGATATAGGTATTTTGATCAAATAAATATCCTGTTTAATTTATATTTTAGATTCTTAGGTATTAAGTTTTTCTTAGAGTTAAATACAAATTTGTATTTTCTGCACAGACTGCACTTGTATATGTGACTTTGAAGTAATTTGCAGGCTTTCTCATGCACCAGTACTTTCCAACATCCAAATGGATAAAATGTTTGCACATCATGGCATAATCTCTGTCAAATTGTCTGTTCAGCTTCCCATCTGATGATTGACAGTTTGGTTTACAAATAAGATTTCTATAATGGGAATACTTTAATTGAAACCAAACCCAGTATGCAGCTGTATATTGATGAAAACAGAAGAGTTTGAGTTCAAGCATTCCATGTGATCATTTACAAGAGGTATGGCCCTGATTTCATCTGTACTTAAAGCTGTTTCCATAAAATTACTTTGATGGATTTAAACCCAAATCTTTGGAAAGTTTTCTCAAACTGATTAGACTTGACAGTGTATGATGATGCATTTGCAAGAGTCAGCGTTTAGCGGTAGGTTTCCCATTCTCCTGACATAAATTAACATTACTTTAGCACTGACTTTTGGACTTGAATTTTGATATTCATCGTTATACAGATAATACCTTGATATAGATTATATTTCTAACATTTCATATCTTTTACATGAGTTATGCCTATTAAATACTCAGTCTCATTGGTTGATATTTGCAAGGTACCTTTAAAATACATTTGACATGCAACTTTTTATAGATGGGATCTTGAATTAGATTAATTCCCAATGTTACACAGTGATATGGCTATTGATTTTGCTTCCTACTGATTTTGGTTTGCATAGAATAACATTACTTAGGAATGCTGCATTTCAGTCAAAGTTTAGGATTCAGCTTTTTAGGTTTTATGTGTTTGATGTTAGTTCATTATGGAAAATCCACATTTCCACAGAGGAACTTGATTCATTCATGCTGTTTCCAGCATGGACCAGATATAGTGGTCATGATGAGTTGTCCATGTTGTGGCTTGTAGTGGATGGATTAAGTTTTATTGTCCCAATTTGAAAGTCGCATCAATATGATTATGTAAGAGTGAATGTCCACAACGTTGCCTTGAACTTAAGTGTCATCTTAGATACAGTACACAGTTGCAGCAATATGATTATGTAATAGTGGATATACACTTGACTACAGTATACAGTCTGGAATATTCTTAAAATAAGTAACAAGAAAGAGTGAAAACCAAAAGGGTTTGGAAAATTGAAAATAACCTTTTATTTCCCTAAAATACAAAGTGAAATAATTATAAAGAAGGTTACAGTTTGGAGAATGAAACCCTAAAGTCCTAAACATTCTATCAATTCCAAAAGTATCGTGTAATTCATATGAGTTCCAAAGGAATCCCAAATGATGGTCTGTATTGTAATTATGTATCCACAGTACACAAGAATCATTATCATATAATCACAAAATGGCTTGAAATTAATTCACAGTGATTATGTAACAGCTTTTAATATCCTAATAGTCTTTAAATGAATTGACAGCATTTTCTTGACAGCTATTATTCCAGTTAATCCAAATATTCTGAGCGCTGTAATTCCAACAAATGACTAAATTAAATGAATTAATTTCTCTCATTATCACTGAAAAGCTTACAACACTGGTGGTGCTACTAAGAATGCATAATTTTACTTAATCATTCTATTATATCGATTACTAAAATGCAATAGATAGATCATAGCATATAAATTCTAGAATAATCCAATCTCATAAACAACGTGAGCTGTTTTACACTGACTAATCATAAATTAGACCAGACTGGCCTTTTGGAATTGATACATGACCCGTCTTTAAAATGAGAATAGGACATTAAATTGCTATGCACACAGTAAGAGACCAAATGCATTAAGTATGTTATAGAGGCTTAGTTTGTTTTGATAAATGAATGGTATTTTATATTGTACAGGATTTTGCATCGACTCGGTGCCTTATATGTAATGTTTATATACAAGCCTTATTCAAAGGACTGAAACAAACTTACATTCAAATTAATGCCCTTTTTTATTTTGTACTCCACCTTTCAACCTAAGGGGATTACCAGTTGCACTCCTTGACATGTTGTCATAAAAAGTCACAAGTGTAAGACAATTATTACTGTTTATACATTGTAAATTTTCAACCAAACTAGCATTACAGAAAAATGTAACTCAGTGAGAAAGGTTATATGTCCTAATTCAGCTCACACTCATATTTATTTTGACGGATAATGAATTTCATTATTAAAAGAAAATGTTTACTATTCACTTTACTTAGATTATAACTATATATTATCAAGTATGTGTACTCAAAAAGAGAATTATGGTATTGGTATCAATTTTGAAAGATACATCTTTAATTATTAACCTATGTTACAAGTGTGTAATAAATGAATAATCATGAGTTTGCTTTTCAATTTGGCAGACTGCTCCAGTGTCCTAGTGGTTAGAACATCCGCCTTGGATTCGATAGGTCGTGGGTTCGATCCCTGGCCAAGTCATACCAAAGACTTCTAAAAAATGGTACTAACAGCTGCCTTGCTTTGCGTTCAGCATTAAGAGGTTAGTGTTAGGACTGGTCGGCCTGGTGTCAGGATAATGTGACTGGGTGGGACATCATGCTACATGTCTGTGGCATGATACCCCAGTACTAGACATCACTATAAACTGTCACACTGCAGACATCATAGCGATATGATTGAAAAATTGTTAAAGCTATGTTAAAAATCCAAATCACACACACACACACACACACACACACACACACACACACACACACACACACACACACACACACACACACACACACACACACACACAATTTGGCGTAGATGGCCAGTTCTAGGGAGCATAATATATTTTTGTTAAATTTTTGTAACTGGATATTTGAATGGAATGATTGAGTTATTGCCAAATGAATGGAAGAATAAAGACGCCTTCCTGTTCAACAACCTAGGCGTGGATTGTTACTGGATTTCAAAACAAGCAGGAAAGCAAAACAAATGCACAAATGATATATAATAACATAAAATATTGTTAAAAGTGCAGGGACAAATTCCAGAATTTTCCCTTTGCATTGATCTAAAGAGATCAATCTAATATGCATGCACAAAGACACACAAAGAGTAGCATATGTATACAAAGACACACAAAGAGTGGCATATGTGCACAAATACACAAGAAGAGTGGCAATTGTGCACAAACACACACAGAGTGGTATATATACACCAAAACATGTACCAAGAGTGGCATATGTTCACAACAAATATTTACATTTTAAACTGAAGCAAACTTATTCATACTAATTAATAGATAGACTCAGATGTAAATGTACACAAATAATATAAGATGCATCATGATATAAGTACATATGATGTTACTAGGAATTTGAGGCACACATACATGGGTCACATACAAGTTTTATTACAATATGGTAAGAAAGTGCTAACATCACAATTTGTAAAGTAGTATGTTTGTTTGTTCTTTTTCACCTTGAATTCTGTGTATCATGAAGCAATACACGTGGTTATGAACTAAATGCATAATTCATGATTGCTTACGAATTTAAGATACATGCTCCGAAAACTGTTTTTTTTAAGATAAAATTAAGACAAAGGTGAAACATCTGTTTTACTTTTACTCTTCAAAACGCACTTTAGTTAAATTTTGTGTTTCATATCAATCATTAGAAGAAAGCAGATAAAAGCCACTTCTGACAAACAAGATGCAGTCAGTGGAAAAGTGTACGAGGATCTGCATTTCACAGAAGCTGAAACAAGTCAATACATACAGCTTAATGGTAAATTAACTTCTGTGTTAATTCTTGCCATAAATTGTACAAGTCTGAACAATAAACTCAAGTCATGTTTCAAGTGATTTCTTAATAAGATGGCTCACAAAGACTATCAAGTTTGAAACTTGAATGATTGACAATACTTTTATGTTGACATATTCTTAATATACTAAATTTATATTTTGTGTCTATGCTTTTATTTTCCTAAATGCGAGAAAATGTACTTTGACCTGTGCTAAAGAATTCTAGTGCTTCTTCCCTTACCACCCATGACCAGTCACTACTCCTCCAGCTTCTGTCTAGGTTGTTCCAATAAGACTTTAGAAACCAGTTTAAATATACAAAGACTATATTCATCATTTGTTACAACTGGCATTGCTTAAGAATTACTTATGGATATGAAGCAAAAGTTTGTATTTAACATGTACAAAAGTCAGATGGCCAAGAAAATGGTGACTACTTTAGGTGATTCTTAAGGTGATGCATTTTATTAATTGGCTTGAATGTATCACAAACTATTAGTCATACCAATTAACTCAATAATAGGGTAAGTCATACATAAGTCATCAAAATTCACTCGAGAATGAGGTAAATCATACATTTTCAGGGAGTTATAAGCCATCAAAAGTCACTCGGGAATGGGGCAAACCTTACATTTTTGGGCAGTTATAAGTCATCCAGATGCACTTAAGAGTGGGGGAAATCTTACATTTTCAGGGAGAAAACAACAAAGAGAATATAAAAATGACCAATGACTGTTCTTTAATGATTTACACACAAAGGCATGCACATACACACGCACACACACGTATCTCTATCTATCTATCTATCTATCTATCTATATATATATATATATATATATATATATATATATATATATATATATATATATATATATATATATATATATATATATATATATATATATATATATATATATATATATGTATATATATGTATATATATATATATATATATATATATATATATATATATATATATATATATATATATATATATATATATATATATATATATATATACGTATATAGCTTTCAACACTTCCTACTACATGTTACATGGTACATTATTTCTTGATTTCCATAAGTGTAATCTTCAAAAAATTCAACTTAAACAGAATTAAAAATATTTCAACAAAACTATAAAACTTGATTGATTTGGCATTCTGACAAACTGTGTCAGTCGATATCATCATAATGTAGGTATTACTACAGAAATAACAGCTATCAGAAGAAATGCATACCTTTAATAGCAGCAAGCATGTGCTCTTTTTTGTTATATTGATGTATTTATTAGGAGCCAGGACTAATAACAGAATGAATGTACTGATTCTCACCTGATTGGTGTATTTACTACGGCCAGCACTAATAACAGTAAGAACGTACTCACTCTGGGTAAATTTGTGTATTTACTAGGGACAGCGCTAATAAAAGAAAGCATGTACTTCGGGTAAATTGGTGTATTTCCGAAGGAACAGCACTAATATCAGTAAGACTACTCTGGGTAACTTTTGCAGCTTTTGGTTTAATAAGAAGATCTATAGGCAGAATGATTTGTACCAACAATAAAAAGCTAGCAGCAGAGAGGGTGAACAGACCATAGAATTCCGACAAAAACAAATAAAACAAACAAATAAATCATCTCGTAGAAAGGTCCAGATTTTACAAATGAACTTTCCTTGAGATGTTTATTTTTGCAATGACCGATTGTGCTAATAAAACCTCAGTTTGAAATAGTATCTGAAAAAATAAAGTACTCTACGTGTTTATTTATTTCTTGTTTATTTTTTTGACGACCAACGTTGGTAGGTACCCTCTCTGCTGCTATTAATTTACCACCATACCAAGTTTGATGAATATTTTTCAACTCGTTCTCGCTGTCGTTTTTCCTCATCTGTTTCATCTTCATCTGAATCTTCGGAATTTGTTCTATGTTTCAAGTAATATTCAAGTTCTGATGGTGGTTTTTCTATTTTGGGATTTATGTTCTTTCTTTTTCTGTAATAGTTCATCAAACTTCGATATCGATCTCCACCACAATTTTTGCAAATCTGATATAATCCTCTAACGCCGTTGTTACATCCAACACATCTTTGTGGACCAGCATGAGGATTTTTCTTTATAAGATAATTATGTTTCTTGCAATATTCTCCACGGCACTTTTTGTTGCATTTATCTGTTGTTCCTTGACGCAGCCACGCACAGTTGTTCATTATGTTAATGATATCTGTTTAATTCAATTTAATTTTATCATCACCCCTGTTACCCAAATATTTTATCAATACCCACACGATATCTTGTTCTTGGATCATGTAAATTTATTGTTATAAATCCATGCGGAGTAGCTTGCGCTCGTGAGAAGAAATTTTTGAATTTAATTATATCCATGTCACCACCACACCAAGTTTGATGAATATTTCGCAACGTGTGTGTGTCTACGCCATTAAACACAACTAAAAGGTTGCAGTTGTCTCTGATCACCTTCGGAATTTGTGTATATCGTTGAGTAACATAGATCACGTCTGTATTTTTATGTCTCCCTCGGGAAAATATTCTGGCTGGATTTGATTGTTTATCTAGCATCACATCGTCATATACAACTAAATTATTAATAAATCCGTCTATGGAATCTACGGACAGTGCTTCATCAATATCGGTTATAAACTCTATAACATCATTATCCTCATCCAGTAATCGCGCGTTTTCATTGAAATCTTTAAGTACATCATAACATCGCTGATCATCAACGGATGGTGCTACTAAATATAATTTATCCCATTTCAACCATCTCATTATCAGATTAAGTAATAATTGCGTCTTACCCGATCCAGATGGTCCTATGATAATCATTCTGATGGAGTTCGGTAGCGCAGGATGATGCTTAACTGGCTCTCGCTGCCGAGTTGCTGAGAAATCAATTATATCCATATATATTATAACATGAATTTATATTGTTTACGCTGTAAAGTTAAAACTCCAACTATTGATTTAGCTACGGTTATAACAAAAAATAAAAAAATAGCGTACGGTGGAAAATGTTCTATATGCGGTAGAAAGAAATTTTCGTTTTTACCTAATAAGCGCGGCGGTGATATTGCTAATTTGATGTCAAAGTTTCCAGGTGCTCCATGGGCTAAATACAGCGGGGAAAAACATCTACCGGGATATAATTATTGCGGTCCTGGTACTCGACTTGATATCAGGCTCGATAATCAAGATCAACCAAAACCAGGCGAGGAACCAATAAATGCTATTGATCGAGCTTGTCATGCTCATGATGTAGCTTATAAAAGTCAAAATCTACAAGATAGGCATATTGCAGATGTAAAATTAATTCATTCATTAAATTCTATAAAAAATAAAAATATTAGAGAATCATTAGCTAATTGGTTAGTAAGATCCTCGATGAAAGGTAAATTAGCGATTGGGGCTGGTAATTAATAATGGAATCAATTTATTATTCACCGAGAGGATACTGGAGAGGCAAAGCAGCAATTGGTAAACTCGCTGATGCAGCATCGGTTAAACATTCTACTGCTAAAACGTGGTTATCTAAACAAGCAATATGGCAAATTTATCTACCACGTCCTAAACAAATTCAGTACTCGTATTTCGATGTCAGTGTTCCTAATGAAGTTCATCAAGCTGATATTCTGTTTTTACCGCATGATACTGTGCGTGGAAAAACGTACAAGTACGCGCTAACCGTAGTTGATGTTGCAAGTAGATATAAAGAAGCAGAGCCGCTATCGGCGAAAACATCATCTGAAGTAGCCGATGCGTTTGAACGAATTTATCAACGAGGACTCGGACCACGAGGTGGTCTACGATGGCCACAGCTGCTACAGGTTGATCCTGGTAAGGAATTTCTTGGTCCAGTATCATCGCTGATGAAACAACATAATACCAAAATACGACGAGGTCATACTGCAATTCACCGTGATCAAGCAATTGTTGAGCGATTTAATCGAACACTTGCTGAACGGTTATTTGGATATCAATACGCGAGGGAATTTATTCAGGATAAAAGATCTCGCGAATGGGTTGCAAGATTACCAATCGTGATAGCTGCATTAAATAATGAGATCACACGAACAACCAACATGAAACCCATTAGCGCGGTCACAAAAAAAAATATACCAACACAACGGAAAGATGCTGGAAAACAAAAAATATTAGGTGATGTTACAGTCAGATATTTATATGAGCCTGGTGAACTTGAAGGTGGTAGCGCGAGAGCAACTGATCCTATTTGGAGTGTTACCACACACAAAATATCTACCGTGACAAGATCCACTGGAAGAAATGAAGGCGTTTCTAGACCTGCAATCTACAGATTAGATTCTGCTGCTCCTCAACGTGGATTTACACGTGAACAACTACAAATAATTCCCGTGGATACACAACTACCACCGCGATCACTTCGGTGATTTCGATCACTTAACTAGCACTAGTGCCAGCACTCAAGGCGCTAGCGCCAAGGGTGCCTGCACCCCGACGTCGATTACACTCAAGACAGGTTAACATGGTATTTTCTCGTGTATGACCGCGACTATTATCTTTTCTATCTACGGTAAATTGTCTTGAATCATTACTCGAATACCGCCATAACATTATACAATTACAACATGCGCAATGATTGTTCTGCTGCTGTTTTAACTCAGTAATAAATTCAACATCAAGATCAAAGTCGCGTTTATTTTTTTTGTCAGATTGTTTGTATCCGATTAATTTTTTTCTTATTATATCATCATCGATGATGTTAAATTTATCAACGATTTCAGGAATTATGATTCTACGTAATTGAGATATATTTCTGACCCTCGATACCGCTAAATAAACTAAATTTGACCACTCGATGCGATCGTCTACAATCCAGACTCGTGTATCAGAAATAGTTAATCCCTGAGACGAGTGGATTGTCATGGCGTATCCCAACACCCATGGAGATTTGTCAGCGTGTAATGCATCTTCGACCACACTGATATCAACGGCGACAATATCATTTAATACGAGATTTTGATTCTCAGTCTGTCCTGGAATATCAACATTAATATTCTGTTTTCGTGTATCTGATGGTCTATAACACAACGGTACGGGTAGTTCTGAATATTGTTCTTTATGTAGTTGAAATAACTGCTGCTGTAAAGCGTCTCTGATTATTTTTCTACTTGCTACGATCAAATCGGTGGGTCTCCATGAGTTCAAAAAATCACTCATTGATGTCTCTGAGATCACTCCACGTATTATTTCACACTGAATTTTGTTTGATTGTAATCTGATTAATTTTTTAAACTCCTTCAAATTTGCATCAAGAGCTCTATGATCATCATCTATTTCTTCGTAATAATCAACGAAATTTTTTAACCAATCATGTGGAGATGGTCCAACAAAGGGCGGAGGTTGACCATGATCGCCACACATTATTATGGCGGTATTTTTCGTCAACAACCAATCAAGAAACATTTTTAATGTATCCAATGACACCGTGCATATCTCATCCCAAATAATTATTTTAGGTATATATTTTTCTCCCATCCGTTCAGGAGTCCATGTATCCCCGCGCCACCGAAAGAAACTATGATACGTGCACGATTGTACTTGCCGCTGTTTCATCTCACGTGCAAGTCTATGTGTGGGTGTCAGCACGATTATATCTGAATTTCTAAAAACATTAATCGTTCGAGTTGTTTTGCCGCATCCACCAGGTCCATTGAGATATACTGTCTTATATCTGGTTATTGGATCACTCAACGATGGTGCTTTCGACATTTCTGATATTTTATTACCCTCACGATAAACATCTCTCATTGGAACATCTGCTGATTCTGTGTAATTGTGTAATAGTTCCTTTTTTATTCTCCACGAACCCCATCGTTCATCATTACTTGTAAATTTCATAACAGGTTCTAAATATTTACTTGAAATATAAAACGAGTCCGTTGCGACTCTGACTGCGGCCTCAGGAAATCTATTAATCATCGATAATAAATTTATAGAAACATAAGCCAACATGGAAGATCTTAGATGAGTATATTGCGGGGATACGTCATTTATGTAACTAACGATCGTACCTAATTTTGTTCCGTCGGATAAATAAACACTCTCTCGATTTACAAATGTATTTTTCGCCGTTGTATCAGCGATTATAAAATCGTACTCGGCATCATCTAGAATTAATCGTGCGTGATGTCTTTTATAATCATATGCACCACCTTGAGTAAATTTACCTATAATTTTTCTACCGAGATCTTTTGCGGTTTTGAGTTTATTAGGAATATCATCCTTAAACTCGCTAATAACTTCAGAATCTGACATGGGCAACCAAACTTTGGTCTGTGCATGATATGATATAATTGCCTCACTGACCACCAACGATGTCAGTATCGCACAATCTAGCATATATCGTAACAAAACTATAGGTGCCCAACGTTTTTCACAAAAATGTCTACCAAACCAAACATAACAAATCTTGTGAAGATTTTCGTTAAACTCGAATGATTCAATACAGGCGAATCCAGTCAGATCAAAATCAGGTAATGGTCCATTAATTGCCACCCGCGTCATCTCGTTTGTTGGGTGACCAAATCTTTCAAAGTACGTAGAACAATCTCCGTATCCCAGAAAACTTCCTGGATAACATGCAACCATATCAACCGAAATAACATCATTGTAATTGTATTTGGTATTCCATAATCCGCCATGTCCATATTCGACGCAACTTGCGCGTACGTCCTCGAGTAAATCAAATCGTGTTGGTTTCCATGAATTTCGTTCCCTGGCGAAATGAGCCGCAACAGATGGAACGGTAAAACAATTAGTTAGTAATTTGTCAGTATTTTCCACGTGCTTGCACTGTAAAAACGTCGCAAGATTTTTCATCTCGTCATGGAGGAATTCTGTGCGATATATTTCACCGTTCGGTTTGACAAACTGATCAAATTCACCCTCCTCATTACTTTTGAATAACCATACCGATACAGGATCGGTTTTACTTATTTCGTTAATAAAATCAAACATATCTGCCACAGATAATTCTGTGGAGTAAAATCTAACAGTTCGATCACGTGGAAATATTGTTACCGCGTTAGTCCATGCGTGCGCGTTATGATCGATAATATTTATTGGAGCTCCTTTCGATTTATATTTCGACTGGTACAGTACTTCTCCCGTTATTGTCGCCACGGTTATTGGAAATTTTAATATTTTTCCTAACTCAGCAACATCTTTTATTGTAGCACCAGTATCCTTAACTGAATCAGCCCACGAGTTTATTTTTTCACGCCTTAAATCAGTTAATCCATTTCCACGCATCGCGTTTGTAAAGTGTTATATTACTCGTTCAGCTACACAATTTAACCTTGAAAATTTCATCGGCGCTAGTTTATCAACGTTAGGTTTTTTATTTATCTCATAAATTCCATAAATAACCGCCGTTACAGGATACGCTCGCTAATAATACGGTTTATCAATACCAGTCAATAGACCCGGTCTGGAATTTTTACTTAATATGATAGTTTTATTATTACCAAGGACAGGATCATATTTGTCACGGATAATCCAACTATCTGTTTCTGTTAATACAATAAATTTTACTCTGAAGAAATATTTTTGATTGCCCTCGTATTCAGCGATGTAGTTAATGATAGTTGCCGCTCGCTTGTCGTTCATTGTGGCGTCCGTGACAGTGTTGCGTATAATCTTGAACGTTGACCATGTATGAGATGCACCATCCGTGTAAAATTCTTTCTTAGCGTCATGAATTTTCGAGATCAAACTTTTATTTTTCGGATCAACCAGATCTCGTACTGGCAAGTCAGAAGATAATCTGTCAAGGTTGAATTTATACTTAACAGGCCTAGTTTGGGATAATCTCTCAAACTCGTTCATATAATTAAAACAAATATTTAAATAAAGAAAATTATATATATATATATATACAATGTCCCAATGTAGATGGTTGATGATCGGCTCAGTAAATCGATGCAACAAATCCTGTAGAAAGGAATTTTGTTGGATGCACTCACAAAACATACGACGAGGAAGTCTAGGACCAATACCATGTCTACGGTGTGGTATTGGAGTGCGAGGAAAGACAGAATTATGTGGAAAGTGCGGCGGGAAACGGTTCAGAGAACTTAAAAGATATTATGACAAAAAAAATAATAGCGGTGAAAACGCTATAAAATCCGTGGAGGATTATATATCAAGATTTCAGACAAACAATGATTTAAACATATAATATTATTATAATGGAGCAAAATATATTTGTCCCACATCCTGTCATAACAAACTATGAATCAAATATTAATGGTATCATCAGGCACCGTAAGTTAAAAAAACCAGTTGGTAATGTTTCTAATACTGGCTATCTTAGATTTACAGTTGGAAAGAGAAGATATCTATGTCATATATTTACATACGAGTGTCACAAGGGTTTGATCAATGACGGTCTTGTTATTGATCATATTGATGGAAATCCTCAAAACAATAATTTATCCAACCTTCGAGTGACAACTCGAAGCGTGAACTCTGCATGTGGTAATACAGGAAGATGTAAGACAATCGGAAAGAGGGCGGTAATTTCTACAAACATAGAAACCGGTAAAGAAATTATGTTTCAGTCTATGAACGCGGCTGCGACATATTTTGATATTCACTCGCGTTCAGTACAAAGAGTGGCAGATAATATAACCAGATCTGCTCTCTCGAAAAAATATAAGCAGAAAATTACATTTCAGTATCAATAACTATCATCACCACATTATTAACTATCATCACCACATTGAATTAATTTTTTTAATTTATGTCACAGTAGGTCCTCCATACACTACTGAATTTTTGATTTAAGGGGAGATTACTTTGTAATATATAGTTTTCTTCGTAGATGGTTGGTTTTTTATGATCGTAATTAGTCAGTTTAACTAATTACATCGTATAGTGCCGACGAACCTAACTCATTAGACTCATAAGTATTATTTATGGTTTTTAAATATTTTCCCATCATACAACACATGATAATATTATTGATCCGTAGGAAGCTGTGTGTGAAACAGAAACCGTTACTCATTGTAATTGACCTGCAGTTGTGTGTTCACTGAACTTACACTCTGGAAAGTTCTTTGACTGGTGCATTAATGCCACTGTTATTATTGATTTTCGGTCTGCTTAGGAAACTAGCTACAAATACAGAAACTGTTATAAATACAGAAACTATTATTCAGAAAATGTTATAAATACAGAAACTGTTATAAATACAGAAACCGCTACAAATACAGAAACTGTTATAAATACAGGAACTGTTATTATTCAGAAACCGCTGTTTAGTGTAAATATTGGTTCCTTAGCTATATAGCTAGCTATATATTAACTTCCGAAACATATGTTCGTAACAATGTTTGATAGCTCGATCAGTATGGTATTGGACTGTGGCGCTCGCGGTCCAGGATCGAATCCCCATGGCTGACAATTTGTCGGTGGTGCGCATAATTGCGATTTTTATAATAGTGGGGGGAACCGCAAGAACCCCTCCGCTCAGCAAATTCACAAACCACAATATTGACTTGTGGTTGATACACATTTTCGTATCACCCACTGGATTAATTATTGTGGGTGTGATTTTGCTGAGCGTATATGTTTGTACTGTCCTTAGTTAAGTTATATGTTTGTACTTCATTCATAATCTGAGCTCGCTAATACACTCGATAGGGGCTCTTCATTCATTGTATATAACCATTTCATTGTATATAACCATTCATTGTATATATGTTATATGTATATCCTCTAAACTTGGTAGATTGCGGTGGCAATCTACGAGTTTAATGAGGACTGTGCTGTCCTTGTGCTGTCCTTAGTTAGTGCCGTTTCATTCATAATCTGAGCTCGCTAATACACTCGATAGGGGCTCTTCATTCATTGTATATATGTTATATGTATATCCTCTAAGCTTGGTAGATTGCGGTGGCAAGCTACGAGTTTAATGAGGATTGTGCTGTCCTCCCTCTTGGGCCTCTAGACCGTTGTTTGGCGGGTTAGGGGCTCTCGTAGAGGGAATATTTGCCTAATGAACTTGGTAGATTGCGGTGGCAAGCTACGAGTTCTTGGCTGTGCTGTCCCTGAAACATCCCGACGAACTCGCTAATACACTCGATAGGTGTTCTAGGGATATTTTTTTTATTTTAAAGATTTATATATTATATAATGAACCATGAAAATATCAATGATGTAATTGTCGCTATTAAAAAATTAAAAAAAGATGGAATTAATATATCTGATGAACTTAATCCTGAAAAAATAGTTTCTGACTTTGAGATTTTACAAGAACGTAAAACCATGGGGACACACACACTATCATCTGAATACAGTCTCATGAAACGGATTCAATTGGCAATGTTTCAGTCGCTAGCTACCGTAGAAGATGATCATGTGAAGGAGTTCGTTCCTCTTTCTACCACCGTAGAAAGAATTAAGTCGTTATTATCCCACGAGTATGAGGCAAAGAAAACGATTAGTACTCGCATAAGACTATTAAGAAAAATAATGTTAGATCGTGAAACGATCCAAGGTAACTTCGTTACTGATGAAACGATCCAAGGTAACTTCGTTACTGGTGATAATGAAAATGAAAGTTTTGGTAACTGGGGTCCAAGTCAACGCTGACCACGTGTATTGGTAGTCAAAATCAAGAAAGTTCTAACCTTGTCAAATTTGTTCCTAATAAATTTTATTTATTAATAATATTATTTTTACTGAATTAATTAATTTTTTTTTTACTAAAATCAAGAAAAATGCACGAACTACTTGATTTTGACGGGGTAGTTGGTAGTCAAAATCAAAGAAAAATGCACGAATTACTTGATTTCTGACGGGGTAGTTGATAGTCAAAATCAGGAAAATTGAGCAATTTCGTTGTATTTTAGTAAAAAAAAAATAAAAATCTCAGTAAAAATAATATTATTAATAAATAAAATTAATTTATAATAAATAAAATTTGTTAGGAACAAATTTGACAAGGTTAGAACTTTCTTGATTTTGACGGGGTAGTTGGTAGTCAAAATCAAGTAGTTCGTGCATTTTTATGTTTCTGACGGGGTAGTTGGTAGTCAAAATCAAGTAGTTCGTGCATTTTTATGTTTCTGACGGGGTAGTTGGTAGTCAAAATCAAGTAATTTGTACAATTTCAGTAAAAATCAGGAAAATTAATAAATATTATTTTTTTTTGTGATAGAAATTTTAATTTTACTTTCATCGACTAGCTTTTTTAGTTGCCTGGGCCGATTAATTTGTACCAAACACAAATTTGTGCCAGTAATAATAAAATATTTTTTTAAGTTGATCGAATTTGATTCTGAAGATCTACGACAGAAATCCTTAAGACGGAAGTCTTTACGACTTTACATACAGATTTATTACAAGCTCTTCTTCACGTATGTCAATCAAGCGATTAAGGTGGTCTGTGAGTTTAAAATTGATTCGTGTTAACATATTATTGTGACACCGCAAATACACGGGATTAGTTGGTTCTTGCACGATTAAATTTCCAGGGGGAACTTGTGGTGTGAACGTGTACAGGATGTATCCTTGTTGAGCCTGATTTGATCTTCCGAGATCTATTTGATAGCTGCCATCGATTACGTCACAAACTAGATTGACCGCGACCGTCGGTGTTATATTAACGATCCGCGGGGATACGTGTCTTCCGCCGTCATGTGGATCATTATCATATCTAAGAACAACTGCTAATGGTGCTAGTTTTTTCCACGCATCGAGTATTTTAGGAAAAAACTCATCAATGACATCATTGACAGATTTTCTTAATTTATCCGGATTATAATCAGGAAACTTAAACGTTACAATGTCAGCTTCGGGTATTTTGTACTTGGCTGCGAAGGATTTTTTATAATCGCTTGATGACTTAAGAACCATATCTCTAATTCTGTTATAGATAACTTCAGAAGAATTAACTATATAATTTAAAACTTCTATGTACCTAATAATATTATCGCGCGCGGATGTTGAATCAAATAAATACTCTTGAAAACTATCACGTAAATTATTTACCTGTATTTCATGGTCTAAGTTTATTGAAGCAAATATAGAATCAATATTCAAAGCAATAACACGTTCATTAAGATTATACAAAAGAGCTCTAGGATCATATACAGGTGTTCCCCCCCTCCATCCTGGTTTTACTTCTATGTAATCTAGCCATTCTGAATTCATTTTAATATCATGACGAAGACTGGTCTTTGACGTAAAATCATCCCGAGTTGGTTCTGGTGGTCCTTCATACACCGGGGGAATTTCAGGCCATCCTAGCACTGATCTGATTGAAGATTGATAAATATCAACGGCATAATCAGGCGAGTTTATTTCAACCGTCGAGGACAACGTCGGCTCATGAACGTTTATTGATATTTTTGATTCCTTTCCCGTTATTGATTTTATTCTACGCGCAAATTCCTCACTGATATCTTCAATCTGGTAACTGCCGGTTGGTATTCCAACAACAACCCAGTCAGGTGTTCCATCGGGTTTGTTGTTGTTAGTAAATACAAGCGAATTATTTGCTGGTGTACCATTAAATGATTTTGATCTGATATTTGGCCAGCTGTAATATACTCGTAATTGTGCTAGTGCTATTTCTTTTACTGGAATTGCAATAGGAAAATTAACACTAAATTCAGGATTAGTTGAACTTACCGAGATCATCGTTATCTTTGGCGGAGTTGTGTTGGTCACGATCTGCTGGAGTAATTCTGTCATTATTGATACTTGTATCTTTAATACCTTCATCGTGTATTTTGGTCATCATTGAAAATTCGAAATCAGATATAATTCCATCACTGAGACTCGCTGATAACAACGAGGATAATTTCGAGTATGCTACCGTCGCTGTATGTAATTTTATTTTGTAATCGGATAACTTTTCGTTCGTACAAGTACATATTTTTTTTGTGATGATACTAAGCACACCTGCAATAGTTGTTGCTGCTGAAATACAAACAGTTACAGCTACTGGTGCCATCGTTGTTAACGCTGATAATATTACACCGGTTCCAGCAACAACAGCGGATACTGAATAAACAATCACATCAACGATAACCAATCGTCGTCGATATTTTTTTACTTTTACTGTATATTGATCAACTTGATCTTTTAGCGTCGCCTGCCATTCACGCGCTTGATTGTATCTGTATTGTGCACCGTCCATATATATTTTTATGCAGTAACCAATTGAGGTGTTTCAGCTACAAATTCCAAACACCACCAGTAAGATGTTGCGGTTAATGTCTTATCATCTGCATCCAGGATAAATATTTCTTCGGTTCCGCTATTTAATACAACAGATACAACCCCGGAAAACCTGTCGGTGGAATGACGCCATGGAAACATTGTAAATATTTTAAATTTTGCAGCACTAAACACAGATAGCCTGTACACGCCAGTGACTGTTGCGGTATATTTGATAGTATTATTTTGCTGCGACCATGTTGCAAATCCCGATGATACCGTGCATACGATGTTTGTAATATGCCCGGGAGTTATTGCAGCTGGAATTTTAATCAAATTGGTTTTACTGATAATCTCAGGAATTCCCGCTACGATGTCTTGCTGTGTTTGTTTGATCGTGTCTAGGTCAGTTTTGATATCAACGAGTTTCATGTCAATGGCGCGTGGAGTACCGAAGAATTTATCTATGGTATCATCGATTTTTTGAAAATTTCTTCGAAATCTTCCAAAAGCTCCTGCGTGAACGTCATACTCAGCCCGTAGCGTGGATAGTTTTCCATCCACGTCGTCGACGTATAGTTTGTTTGCGACGTCGTTGTCAGATTTTGGAGCTGTTACAGCTACTATTTTGTTCCCGCTCATGTTGAGTTCACCTGTCATTGTGTCACCGGTGTTTCTCACGCGATTAGCAACACTTTTTGCAATTTCATCTCTGATGGTTTTAAGTGACATACTTGAATCTCTGATTCTACCACCATCAGTAAACACGGGAATATTATCTGCAACTGCACCGAGTACTCGCCGGACTATATCATTCCATTTGATATTGCTGGTTTTTAGTTTACCATATCCATCTTGAAAAATAACAACTTCATCTGGGTCAACTCCAGCCAGGTTCATGATATCAGCGAGGTCATCTTTAGTCGCATACTTTGACAGATCAACGTCGGATTTTATTTTCTTACTAGTAGAAGATCTTCCGTAAATGTCAACCATTATAATAAGATCCGTTGTTTAAAATGCTTTACGCGCAACAAATCGGTTGCTTGTATAATCGTGCACGACTTTATGTGGCGGCTTGGATGATTTTGATATAGCGTCGAGTACATTAATTACTTCACGGCCGCATATTGGCTGATCTGTCATTGTTTGTGTGGGTAGCGTTGAATACCAAACTTTGGAACCGCTAGTTGTTGCGTGGAGTGGTGCGACATACTTGATAAATTCAACAGGTGGAGCTAACCCGTACGAATCAAAATAAACAATTCCACGCGGATCAATCGCGTATGATACCCAATGAGTACCGGGTCCGGAACGTTTGTCAAGATTAATAATACCTGTTTCTAGTTTGTTTGGTTGTTTCGGTAATTGATCTCGCATAAAAACACCTCTAAAGGCGGATATTTTTAATTTTTTAGCAGCATCAAGTAAATCAAAATTTGATGATGGAACGTTTAACGAAGTGACCCTGGAAGCCTTAGGCCTCTCCCCCAACGAGATCCCGGTAATCTTAGACCGCGTCCCTTTTTTTTGTATCCTCGCCCTGCTGCTTTCTTTAGTGCCATTCCAGCGGCTGTTCCAACAGCACCTAACGCGGCCGCTTTTGCTACGGCTGGAGCAGCTGCAGCTATTAATGCCGGAATGGCCGCAAGTAGTGGGAATATACCACCCGTTTTAACCATGTCTTTGATGGCGCTCGGGGAGAGATGGAATTGAACTCCAGTTTTTGATTCTAGGGCTTTATTGAAATGTTTAATCTGATTATTTGTCAACGATAATTTGTTTGGACCACCACTAATATGATCTCGTTTTAGTGATATTTTAGTTCCGCATTTGTTGGCGGTTTTTGATTGAAGCTTTTTTACCTGACCCGGGGTCAGAGTAACATTAACATGACTATACGACATTTTTATATAAAATATATTTTTCTAAATAACACGATTAAAGATGTTCCACCGGTGCATCAACGACCCTCATTCGACCACTGCCACCTTCAAGTAACATGGCCTTGTCGCTAAGTATGACCGCGATCGCTCTGTAAGGACCATAAACAATTGGTGGACCAGCCGCGATTTCTGGCAGGGCATTAACACGAGCTCGAAAGTGTATATCAACAACAGATTGTTTGGATAAATCAAGATGTTCTAGTGAAAAATAATAAATCGGATATAGACCTGTAAAATCTAGTTGTGATATTTGCAACCCGGTATCTATATTTTGATCACGTCCCATGAATGACATTAAACGATGATATGCGCGCGCTACATGATTTTGTGCATAATTTAGTTGTATATCCTCGGATGGTTCTTGATGTCCATTTATCCGTAAAGAAACTTCACTAACTCCAAGGTTGTCAAATATCATATGTGAACGTTGTTGATTATTCGTCCGAGCATTATCTTGTAGTGCAATAAAAATATGTCGTGGTGCAGAAACACCCTGTTGTGATGCTATATGCCATGTAAATAAACCATTAATATCGCTTTGAGCAGCATCTGTGGTTACTGTTAACCATGATAGCAATGATTTACCGCCTTGATCCATAAAAGATAGTAATTTTTGTTCCTCAGTAATAGATGGAGTCATTACTGGCATCCACAATGAAAGTTTTGATATATTTACTTTACCAGCATCAGCAACACCAGCACCTCGCCAGATTGCATCATTATCATTACCTTTTCTTACGAGCACAATTGTGTGTTTAGCTCCAAAGATGACTTTTCTAACATTTCTGCAAAACCCAAAGATGTGAGATAATGGAATTGCACACGAAAAATTTCTATTATCTCCCGACAGCGCCGCCCGGCGTGTTGCAAATCCTAAGTTGAAAGTCGGGGCAATATCTTTTATGATGTCAAATTCAGCAGCTGGTCTACCTTCACGGTCTGGGTTGGCAGCTTCTGCCTGATTAGCAACAGAAGTATCCCGTGGTGTGAGTAACTTGATATACTGATTATGGTTGGCGTTGTTGGTGATATCCTTGGCAAACATCATTGTTGGACCAGCTGATCTTGTAAAGTCGTCAGAATATCTCGCCAGACCAATTATTGTTGTAGCAACATCAACATCCTTCTGAATTGATTCAATATTTTTTCCATCAATCATGTATGTGGCGCTATCAAACAGTGCCATAATTCCGTTGTTGACAAAACCAACACGCAGATTGGCACCATATGCCGTATTATCCCCCTTTACAAGTGTACCTTCTACTTCAATAAACGCTTCAGCGGGCAAGAAATATCTACTTGTATCATGAACCTGTAATTCGATTCTCCCGGGATGATTTGGTTGTCTTGCGTCATAAGAATAAAACTGATAATCACGTACTGACTCGTACTTAAGGACAGGTGCCTCCATATCAAATGCTGGGTCTGATTCGCGCCTGAACATTTTATTATAGTTACCATTTTTCCAAATGATGATCATCGTCGACGAAAACCGCCCCCTGCTATTAAATTTGCTGTTATATTTTTTTCTGCTTCTTCAGATATCGCCGCTAGTTTTTGATTTGCAGCCTGATTTATTATTTTACTTACGTCTGCAGGCATCACCTCAGTACTTGCCAGTTTCACCGGTGGTTGTTGTTTTCGTCGCAATAATCGTGCTAATCTTTCTTTGATCGCCGAGAACGCCTTACCAGCAACATTGACAATTGCACCAGGAGCTTTATCACGAACAATATCAATAGCCTTCATCGATAATTGTTTTGCAACAGGTGCTACTTTTGGAGCTATCCTCGTGAATAATCCTCGAATGACATCACCAAGTCCATCTCCGTAAATAACACTATAGATTGGTAATCGTGAGTTTACCGCTCTAACCTGTGTGGGTTTACGATGATTATCATGCACAATCATCTTATTTTATTTACCATTTATCTAACAACTAGTCATCAACGAGCTCATCAATAAGTTCTCGGTAAACGCCAATATCCATGATACCACCTTGAAATAGTCGCCGACAAATATCAGCTGCTTCATTGGTTATTTCTGGTGAATTATTTCCGGCTCGTTTTCCTCCTATGAGAACTTCTAACCGTGACACGTCATTGATGATATTATCAGGACATAAACCAGATCCTGTTTTAGGTTCATCTTGAGGTGGTTTAAATACTGGTGGTTGCATTACCGGAGTAAGTACTTCAGTGGTGGCCGGGGGTGATTCACCTTCTCGAAACCCATGTGGTGAACCTGTCGGTGTAAATGTCATTTTCGGTGCAGAAATTTTCTTCGAGGGGAGTAATTTAACTAGCTCTTTATTCTTTTTAATTTCCGACATCAACCTTTGCTGTGGCGAAGAAGATTGTTGTTGTTCTATTTGTTGCAGAGGTGGAGGAAGCTGATACTGGGAGGACTCTCCTTGTTCTAGTTGTTCCCATCTCTCTCTATAAAGTCTTTTTACTTCTTCTTTAAGTCTTTCAAATTCTGGACCTCTAGCTTGTTTTTTGTTGTAATATACGCGATATATCCATTTAATGAAATTATCATCATTTGTTTTTTCATAACGGGGTTTTAAAATACTAGATTTATTAGATATACTATTTAATATTGCTTCAGGTAATCTCTCTCTTTCAATTTTTCTAATTTCCTCAACAACTCCTTCTTTAAATTTTGCAATTAATTCTACGTTTTCTCCTGCTGGTTTGGATTTAGATGCAAGTTTTTTTCTCACATCGGCGACTTCAGTATGAAGTTTTTCAATACCTTCAAGTATTTCCTCATCAACAGGTGGAGGTTGAGCTGCAGCTATGTCAGTTGGAAGGTCTCGTAAAATCTTCTTTGTCTGTTTAGTTCTTCTTGCTATTTTTTCAGCCTGCACTGCAGTTTGTTCTAATACCGGAAAAATACCCCTTTCCCTCTTCTCATCTTCCTCCGCAATATCTCCCCATATAGTTTTTTCAACAGCCGATGCAGCTTTCTTAGTAGCTGCAGTAACGGGCTTAAACAGTTTTTTAGTGTCCTCTTCATACTCAACTTTTGATTCTTGCTGCGCTTGTAGATTTTTTCTAAATGAGTCTCTGACAGGAAGAAATTTTTTAATTGTTTCTAATCGTTCTCGTGCTGTTCTTGCAGTATGAGATTCTGGATGTACCATTTCATTATAACATAATAATTTAATTAATATCAGCAGAAGAGGAGCAGCAGAGAGGGTACCTACCAACGTTGGTCGTCAAAAAAATAAACAAGAAATAAATAAACACGTAGAGTACTTTATTTTTTCAGATACTATTTCAAACTGAGGTTTTATTAGCACAATCGGTCATTGCAAAAATAAACATCTCAAGGAAAGTTCATTTGTAAAATCTGGACCTTTCTACGAGATGATTTATTTGTTTGTTTTATTTGTTTTTGTCGGAATTCTATGGTCTGTTCACCCTCTCTGCTGCTAAGCTAAAGTGTGTGTGTAATAAAATTTGTCTGCTTAATATTGTCATTGTTATGTTGGAATGGGCATGTGCAAATTGCAGGTTAATCCTATTTGATGAAAATTTTTTTACATCTCATTTTCATTATTTGTTTGTCTATTTTGTTATATCAATATGCCCAGTATTCTGACTGTTATACAATATCGTGTTTCATTTCTTTTTAAATTATGTTACTTTTGCTTCCCATTTCCCCAGGTATCACATTAGAAGGAAACAGAAATGCCAGTTTAAGGTGAAGGCCATTGATGTGAATATTACATAAAACACGATATAGTTATATTTACATAATCTTCATCTATTAAGTGTTTTATTGAAAAATAATGTAACTTGATAATTCTAAAAAGAAACCGATACAACAGTTTACTTTTTTGTAATGTAATGACATCCTAAATCATATATATATATATATATATATATATACAATCGACTCCGGTTAACTGCACAGCCTCGGGCCGTCACGAGACTGTGCAGTTAAACGGAGTGTGCAGTTAACCGAAGTACGGTACAGTACAGCTTTAAATCAGCACGGCACGAATATAGGTGAAGAATAACGTATAAAGATGAAAAGAATCCACTCTTTCAACGTTTATTTAAATGAAACAAGAGTCTACAATGAACAGCACTAACGTAATATTGTTAAATCAAACACAACGAAATTGACGATTTCCGAAAGAAATCGGCAATTGATGTCTGCACACAAGTTTTACTAATAAGTTTGTGAATTGCCGACTCTGTTTTTTAAAACGGTTCAAACAGCTCACATTCTCTCTGTTCCATGAATCTGCATAAATTCTGGAGTGACTGAATAGCGACTTTTGATGAAACCTGGTCATCTACTGCATCGTCGTCATCACTTCTTTCGTCATTTTCTACTGAGTCGTCGATTTCACCTTCTGTCTGAAGACTGTCATCTATTGCAACATATGATGTTCCCGTGCTATTGCTCCCTGGTGGGCGGGAATATACATGTATCTATCACCTATGGCGTCCTTTACATGTCAATCATTTACAAAGTCGCATTTACCGGCTTAATTGTCGGCTTATTTGAAGCGCTACAGCAGTGGACTGGCAAGAACTGATCCTGACTATACATTGTGCAGTTAACCGGAGTAAAATTGTGATGAATAATGTGCCACGGGCAGAACATTTATCGTGCTATTATCCGGAATGTGCATTTAAGCGAAGTGCAGTTATCCGAAGTTTGTTCTCATTGAAAAGCATTGGGAAAAAACGGGGCCGGCTTGACTAGGTGCAGTTATCCGGAGTGTGCAGTTAACCGTTGTGCAGTTAAGTGGAGTCGACTGTATATATATATATATATATATATATATATATATATATATATATATATATACACACACACACACACACACACACACACACACACACACACACTATATATATATATATATATATATATATATATATATATATATATATATATATATATATATATATATTTATATAAGTCAAAGAAAGGATCATTGACAAGAAAACAGTCATGGAACATGTTACTAAGTAAATCTATATTGAAGCAGTTAACATTTAGTAAAAATAAATATTCAAGCTCTTCTTAAAACCATTCATATTTACCAATGCTGGATATGACATATCTAATAATATTTCAATTTCTATCACAAAGTCAAAAGAAAGTGATTCCTATGAAACATTGCACCTTTCTGCAAATAATGACATCCAGATTTATAGCTCACTGAACATTCATGAAACATCCAAAGATACCTTTATCAGAAATGTATTTAAATTTTCTTTAATTATACTACCCCATGAAATAAAAAGACTAGATCATATTCAAATAATTATGGAGTCTTATCAAGCTGACAGCTATAGACCAAAAATACACAGTCATATCAGTTGACATGCTTTCTCTAACATCGCTGTGTTGTTAAACTGTCCAATTGTCAATGTTATATTGTTCTTTGCTTCCCATCAATTAAGATATTTAATGAAGATGCATTTTATTTTGGTTTGATCTAGCAACTTCTACAGCAGTGTCTAATTTTCTGCCATTCTGTTTCACTGGCTTATGTTGTCATAATGAATGTCAGATTCATATTGAGACTGTTAATTGAAGAGACAATAAGTTTTAGTCCATTGTTTGATTATTTTAATTTACATAGTGACTCAATTAATTGCTTAGATGCATATTTTGGCTTGTGTATCTAAGGTTATAGGTATTTTCTCTTATTTTCAGATTCTGATAAAAATTATGAAAAAAATGGATAAAAAAGCCTGACACAACTGCTGTGTACCAATACAATTCTTGAGAGACTCACAGAAGACATTTGTGAAGTTTGTGGCATAATAAGTGTTATTGGAATATCTTTTTTTATATAAAACAAATATAGTGGGTGTTACAAGTATACCAATGATAATGAAAATAGCACACAGTGAATATTCGTTGACAAGACTGTTGCAATAGTTTACATGTTTCTCATTTTGCATTTTCTACACATTCCTCCTACATTATCATCAAATGTCACTGAGGGAACATTCTTTAAACTATATATTTTTTTAGCTTCTATGACTGTAGTAATATTCAAATTAATATATATATATATATATATATATATATATATATATATATATATATATATATATATATATATATATATATAATTTTGGCTATTGCTTACATACCATCATCAATCATTCTACTAATGTTCTGGTCTATAATATGATTAGTAAAAGTAAAACATATGATTGATGATTTTTCAATCAGTGTAATATAAAAGATGTTGATTCAGTATGGTTCGTTTGCTTGATGAATTTGTATTTACAAAGTCTCCAAAATAATGTTTTCTAACTTCCTAATTCTTGTTTATATTCAGTGTGCTTGCTTTTTATGTTTTCCATGCCACTGTATAGATACAGATAAGTGTGCTAAATTGGAGAATTAACATACCATGAGTGCTTATATTGTATACCCTGAATGAAATGAGTTTGACAGCTGCAGCAAATTTTTAACATCAATGAATGCTTGTGCTGATAGAACTAGACCCAACAATGAATGCAAGTGTTGATAGAACTAGACCCAACAATGAATGCTTGTGCTCATAGAACTAGACCCATCAATGAATGCTTCTTTTGACAGAACTAGACCAAACAATGAATGCAAGTGTTGATAGAACTAGACCCATCAATGAATGCAAGTGTTGATAGAACTAGACCCAACAATGAATACTTGTGTTGATAGAACTAGACCCAACAATGAATGCATGTTTTGACACAACTAGACCCAACAATGAATGCATGTTTTGATAGAACTAGACCCAACAATGAATGCTTGTTTTGATAGAACTAGACCCAACAATGAATGCTTGTGTTGATAGAACTAGACCCATCAATGAATGCTTGTGTTGATAGAACTAGACCCAACAATGAATGCTTGTTTTGATAGAACTAGACCCAACAACGAATGCAAGTGTTGATAGAACTAGACCCAACAATGAATGCAAGTGTTGATAGAACTAGACCCAACAATGAATGCTTGTGTTGATAGAACTAGACCCAACAATGAATGCATGTTTTGATAGAACTAGACCCAACAACGAATGCATGTTTTGATAGAACTAGACCCAACAATGAATGCTTGTGTTGATAGAACTAGACCCATCAATGAATGCTTGTGTTGATAGAACTAGACCCAACAATGAATGATTGTGTTGATAGAACTAGACCCAACAATGAATGCATGTTTTGATAGAACTAGACCCAACAATGAATGCAAGTGTTGATAGAACTAGACCCAACAATGAATGCTTGTGCTCATAGAACTAGACCCATCAATGAATGCTTGTGTTGATAGAACTAGACCCAACAATGAATGCAAGTGTTGATAGAAATAGACCCATCAATGAATGCAAGTGTTGATAGAACTAGACCCAACAATTAATACTTGTGTTGATAGAACTAGACCCAACAATGAATGCATGTTTTGATAGAACTAGACCCAACAATGAATGCATGTTTTCATAGAACTAGACCCAACAATGAATGCATGTTTTGATAGCTGGACCCAACAATGAATGCATGTTTTGATAGAACTAGACCCAACAATGAATGCATGTTTTGATAGAACTAGACCCAACAATGAATGCTTGTGTTGATAGAACTAGACCCATCAATGAATGCTTGTGTTGATAGAACTAGACCCAACAATGAATGCATGTTTTGATAGAACTAGACCCAACAATGAATGCAAGTGTTGATAGAACTAGACCCAACAATGAATGCTTGTGCTCATAGAACTAGACCCATCAATGAATGCTTGTGTTGATAGAACTAGACCCAACAATGAATGCAAGTGTTGATAGAAATAGACCCATCAATGAATGCAAGTGTTGATAGAACTAGACCCAACAATGAATGCATGTTTTGATAGAACTAGACCCAACAATGAATGCTTGTGTTGATAGAACTAGACCCAACAATGAATGCATGTTTTGATAGAACTAGACCCAACAATGAATGCTTGTGTTGATAGAACTAGACCCAACAATGAATGCATGTTTTGATAGAACTAGACCCAACAATGAATGCTTGTGTTGATAGAACTAGACCCATCAATGAATGCTTGTGATGATAGAACTGGACCCAACAATGAATGCTTGTTTTGATAGAACTAGACCCAACAATGAATGCTTGTGTTGATAGAACTAGACCCATCAATGAATGCTTGTGTTGATAGAACTAGACCCAACAATGATTGCTTGTTTTGATAGAACTAGACCCAACAATGAATGCAAGTGTTGATAGAACTAGACCCAACAATGAATGCAAGTGTTGATAGAACTAGACCCAACAATGAATGCAAGTGTTGATAGAACTAGACCCAACAATGAATGCTTGTGTTGATAGAACTAGACCCAACAATGAATGCATGTTTTGATAGAACTAGACCCAACAATGAATGCTTGTGTTGATAGAACTAGACCCATCAATGAATGCTTGTGTTGATAGAACTAGACCCAACAATGAATGCATGTTTTGATAGAACTAGACCCAACAATGAATGCTTGTGTTGATAGAACTAGACCCAACAATGAATGCATGTTTTGATAGAACTAGACCCAACAATGAATGCATGTTTTGATAGAACTAGACCCAACAATGAATGCTTGTGTTGATAGAACTAGACCCATCAATGAATGCTTGTGTTGATAGAACTAGACCCAACAATCAATGCATGTTTTGATAGAACTAGACCCAACAATGAATGCTTGTGTTGATAGAACTAGACCCAACAATGAATGCATGTGTTGATAGAACTAGACCCAACAATGAATGCTTGTGTTGATAGAACTAGACCCAACAATGAATGCATGATTTGATAGAACTAGACCCAACAATGAATGCATGTTTTGATAGAACCAGACCCAACAATGAATAATTGTGTTGATAGAACTAGACCCAACAATGAATGCTTGTTTTGATAGAACTAGACCCATCAATGAATGCTTGTGTTGATAGAACTAGACCCAACAATGAATGCTTGTTTTGATAGCTGGACCCAACAATGAATGCATGTTTTGATAGAACTAGACCCAACAATGAATGCATGTTTTGATAGAACTAGACCCAACAATAAATGCAAGTGTTGATAGAACTAGACCCACCAAAGAATGCTTGTTTTGATAGAACTAGACCGAACAATGAATGCATGTGTTGATAGAACTAGACCCAACAATGAATGCAAGTGTTGATAGAACTAGACCCACCAAAGAATGCTTGTTTTGATAGAACTAGACCCATCAATAAATGTAAGTGTTGATAGAACTAGACCCATCAATAAATGCAAGTGTTGATAGAACTAGACCCACCAAAGAATGCTTGTTTTGATAGAACTAGACCGAACAATGAATGCATGTGTTGATAGAACTAGACCCAACAATGAATGCTTGTTTTGATAGAACTAGACCCAACAATGAATGCTTGTTTTGATAGAACTAGACCCAACAGTGAATGCATGTTTTGATAGAACTAGACCCAACAATGAATGCATGTGTTGATATAACTAGACCCATCAATAAATGCAAGTGTTGATAGAACTAGACCCACCAAAGAATGCTTGTTTTGATAGAACTAGACCCATCAATAAATGTAAGTGTTGATAGAACTAGACCCATCAATAAATGCAAGTGTTGATAGAACTAGACCCACCAAAGAATGCTTGTTTTGATAGAACTAGACCCAACAATGAATGCATGTGTTGATACAACTAGACCCATCAATAAATGCAAGTGTTGATAGAACTAGACCCACCAAAGAATGCTTGTTTTGATAGAACTAGACCCAACAATGAATGCATGTGTTGATAGAACTAGACCCAACAATGAATGCTTGTTTTGATAGAACTAGACCCAACAATGAATGCATGTTTTGATAGAACTAGACCCAACAATGAATGCATGTGTTGATATAACTAGACCCATCAATAAATGCAAGTGTTGATAGAACTAGACCCACCAAAGAATGCTTGTTTTGATAGAACTAGACCCAACAATGAATGCATGTGTTGACAGAACTAGACCCAACAATGAATGCTTGTTTTGATAGAACTGGACCCAACAATGAATGCACGTGTTGATAGAACTAGACCCAACAATGAATGCAAGTGTTGATAGAACTAGACCCACCAAAGAATGCTTGTTTTGATAGAACTAGACCCATCAATAAATGCAAGTGTTCATAGAACTAGACCCATCAATAAATGCAAGTGTTGATAGAACTAGACCCACCAAAGAATGCTTGTTTTGATAGAACTAGACCCAACAATGAATGCATGTGTTGATATAACTAGACCCATCAATAAATGCAAGTATTGATAGAACTAGACCCACCAAAGAATGCTTGTTTTGATAGAACTAGACCCAACAATGAATGCATGTGTTGATAGAACTAGACCCAACAATGAATGCTTGTTTTGATAGAACTAGACCCAACAATGAATGCTTGTTTTGATAGAACTAGACCCAACAGTGAATGCATGTTTTGATAGAACTAGACCCAACAATGAATGCATGTGTTGATATAACTAGACCCATCAATAAATGCAAGTGTTGATAGAACTAGACCCACCAAAGAATGCTTGTTTTGATAGAACTAGACCCAACAATGAATGCATGTGTTGATAGAACTAGACCCAACAATGAATGCTTGTTTTGATAGAACTGGACCCAACAATGAATGCTTGTTTTGATAGAACTAGACCCAACAATGAATGCATGTGTTGATAGAACTAGACCCACCAAAGAATGCTTGTTTTGATAGAACTAGACCCAACAATGAATGCATGTGTTGATAGAACTAGACCCATCAATGAATGCTTGTGTTGATAGAACTAGACCGAACAATGAATGCATGTGTTGATAGAACTAGACCCAACAATGAATGCTTGTGTTGATAGAACTAGACCCATCAATGAATGCATGTGTTGATAGAACTAGACCCAACAATGAATGCATGTGTTGATAGAACTAGACCCATCAATGAATGCTTGTGTTGATAGAACTAGACCCAACAATGAATGCATGTTTTGATAGAACTAGACCCAACAATGAATGCATGTTTTGATAGAACTAGACCCAACAATGAATGCTTGTGTTGATAGAACTAGACCCATCAATGAATGCTTGTGTTGATAGAACTAGACCGAACAATGAATGCATGTGTTGATAGAACTAGACCCAACAATGAATGCTTGTTTTGATAGAACTAGACCCATCAATGAATGCATGTGTTGATAGAACTAGACCCAACAATGAATGCATGTGTTGATAGAACTAGACCCATCAATGAATGCTTGTGTTGATAGAACTAGATCCAACAATGAATGTGTTGATAGATCTAGACCCAACAATGAATGCTTGCATTGATAGAACTAGACCCAACAATGAATGCTTGCATTGATAGAACTATGAATGCATTTGTTGATGGAACTAGACCCAACAATGAATGCTTGTGTTGATAGAACTAGACCCAAGAATAAATGCTTGTGTTGATAGAACTAGACCCAACAATGAATGCAAGTGTTGATAGAACTAGACCCAACAATGAATGCTTGCATTGATAGAACTATGAATGCATGTGTTGATGGAACTAGACCCAAGAATGAATGCTTGTATTGATAGAACTAGACCCAACAATGAATGCCTATGTTGATAGAACTAGACCCATCAATGAATGCAGGTGTTGATTATCATGACTCTGAGTTTTAAAAATATAATAGAAAGAAGCAAAACCAACGTTTATATTAAAAGTTTATAAAAAATATTTCCTTGAAAATTCAAAAGACTTACATAACTTTGAACTAAATCCCAAATATTCCCAAATGTCCTACCACAATGTCCAAGAATATAGAATGTTCTATATGAAATTCAATAGCCCTGAATGACCACATGTAACAATAATCTTGAATGTTATGATATACAAAAGATATAATCTAAAATGTATTTGAATGAACTCACAAGCATCTAGTTTGGGTCCTGGGTGTGGCTGATAGATCTATAGCATTCATCTTTGCCAATCCGTGCTATCTCACCCATGCTCATGTGGGTTCAGGTCTTGACTCGGGCATAGGGGGTATGCGAGAAAACTTGTCAATAGTTTCCAGTGGGTTGGTGGTTTTTAATACATACATACACACATATATATATATATATATATATATATATATATATATATATATATATATATATATATATATATATATATATATATATATATATATATATAACACGCATTGAGGTGTGGATGCAATTGTTATATTGATGCTAAAAAGATCCATCAAATTGATTTACCCTGGGTGATCTTCACTACTTAAGCTATTACATTCACTTTATATTTCCATGTCACTGTCATCATTATCGTCATTATTGCTACCTTCATTAGTACTCAGTGTTACTTTTTCTTGCACAATCTCAAATAACGACTTATTATCTTTCTCCTCAAAACATCTACCAAGACCACATCATTACTGTTCTAAGATAATTCCTAAGTTAATTTGCCAATGTGTTCTCCTCATGAAAATGCATATTTTTTCCTCATTGATAAATCTGTATGATGCAATCAAATGAAACAGTGATTTAATCTTTTCTGTAAATTAAACACTCAAATAAACTGATAGAATAATGCTACGATCAAATATCTCCATGAATGCTCTCAAAATACTATATACATTTCTCTGTGACTTTTTGCCATTATATACATTGTAATTATTTCATAAAAAAATATTCTTTGCAACAACAAATATCCACACTGTGTAATGGCAGTCAATAACCCTTTTTCTTTAATATTACATAAATGTGTACAACAGCCACAATCAATTATATAGGTATGACTGAAAATTTTCCAATGCAATTCATTATGATAATACATAATATCAAAGACATTTATGATAATTGTGTGGTATTTTTTTAGTGGTTACTGGTAAAGGTCATAACTTTCTCTCTTCCTAGGTTCATGTCCTTTACTATCACATATTGGTCACTTTCCTTTAGTATATTCAGTGTGTACCTATGTGTGTGTGTGCATACACAATTGACCTTTTGCCAGTATGTGCAAACATCATGGGGAGTGGAGGCCATGATCTATATGGGTGATAGTGGTTCAAAATATACCTTAACACACTACGTTTGAAGAAAAACTGGAGGATATAATTTTTCATGATGCAAAGACTCAGCTGTATTATGGCAGAATTTAAGAAAGCAAACAACTACATAACATGTTTTTTTTTCCCACATCAGTAAGGTGTAAGATAGATTATCATATGAGCTATGTTTATTTGGTAACTTATATGAGAGAGCCAAAATTAAAAAAGAGCTGGGCAAATATAACAAGTTAAAAATTCTGCAATGACAAGAAATCACCCAGTGCTGAGCAAAACATAAACATGGTATTAAAGCATACTAAACGAATTGAGTATTGATAACTTTGAGACCATGATTCTATCGAGGAAACAAAAATGCCAAAAATTAGATAAAAATAACATAGGGTCACACTGCACGAACAATTAGACCTTGATAGAAAAACAATTAAAAAAGCAAGAAAAACTTCAAGAAAAGATCAACAGGCGGTACTTTAACCCACCCCCAATGGTTTTGATTATGACAAAGCAAAAACGATTATGGAGATCATATCAGTGATTGATAAAAAAGACAATGATCTATATAGATTCGCTAGCGCCTGTGTGTAGTCAATCCAAACGACAGTTTTTCAACATGACGGAAACTCAGAAAACGATCAATTGGGGTGCATCAGCAGTGGAGACCGCTCAAGGGAACCCGGACTTACTCTCAGAAGAGGTGAATTGGGATTTTTTGGATTTTCTTACTTCGCAAGAATTTGTTCCGGAACCTTCGTCTCCTTCATTACCGCACGTGGAGACTTTTAGACAGAGAGAGAAAGAAAGATTGGAGAAATTTATACAACAGCAAAACGAAGCGGAACAAGCCTTTCTCCTACAGCAACAACAGCAAGAAGAAGAGGTAAGAAAAAAACAACAAGAAGAAGCAGCAGCAAAGAAACAAGGGTGTGAAAATCAAAAGGTCACGGTACTGTTAGACATTTTAGCGGAGTTAAGAAGTCTGAAACAAATGTATCAGACTTCTTTGTTATGACCGAAGAGAGTACGACCTTCCCGAGCTAAACACGCCAACCCTGTGACTAAGCCTACCGTGCCACCCTTAGTGATTTCAACCAAATCATCATCATCATCAACAGTACGCAGTCCAGTAGTAGGCCTTGGCCGTGGCAAAGGCTTAAGACAGTTAAAGTTGATTGCTTAAACTCACCCCTACACCACAAAAGGCCCTTTTCAGGGCCACCTACGTCTCTCGAAAAGAGATAGACTTTCAATTGCCAACATCCATTCAAACTCAAGAAAAACCCCAAAAACAAAAAAACAACCCATTTTACCCCATAGTACATGTTTATGAGTGTGTGAGTGTACGTTCTTATTTTAAAATCAAAACCCAAAGACACTTACCTTATATAATTAATTTATTCTTTGATCACTCTTTACAATCCAATTCACAATTCACAACATAGCACTTTAAAAAGTTCATAGACGTCTTCTGTTTCTTTGTTTACTCTCTCTGTTTTTTCAATTTCTTCACCGTCACAGTCTTTTCCTCCTCTTCATCCTCACTTTCTTCCCTTCTTCTTTTCTTCTCCTGTTTCATTTTCATCAATATTTTCTTCCTCTTCTTCTTCCTCTCCAGAATCCCTCTCTTCTTGCTCCTCTTGTTTCTTAGGGCAATCTGGAGACCAATGTCCTTTTTCTTGACAATAATGACAGGTATCTAGACATTTGTCTTTTCTAACCCTTTTTTCTTTTTTGACGGCCTGGACACTCTGAAGACCAATGCCCTTTCTTCTGACAGATATAGCAAGTATCTTCACTTTTATCTCGAAAGGAAGGAAATTAGTCCGTCGGCTGGTCTGAAAAAAATTTTCTAATGACCCCTCGCAACGCTCTGATGAAAGGTTCGATCTGGGTAGTCTCTTCCATCGTTGTGCTCGGTTTGAGAGTGAAATGAATAGTGAAAGGACAAGACACATACCCTTTATATACGCTGGTCTGCCATGACTATAAATTAGTCCATGGTGTTTAAATTTTAGTCATTTGACTTTTTGCTATCAAGATGAAACGATCCAATTCATTTGAGAAGAAAGTAAGAGGCAGAAACGTGATCTATCGCCTCGTACCAGAGCTGAAGTCTTGACACAAATTCATGCCAGTGATTTTGAAGAGGACATGAGTGAACTAGAATCCGAACCCTCTAAACAAAGTTCACCACCCTTAGTTAACCCTGAAAAATACTATTCCATTCGAGAGACAGAAAAGCGCTGCTCTAGAAAATTTAGAACCACGGCTTACAAATACACGGTGAAGTTTAAAGATTTCAAGTCCGACGTACCCTTAGAGAAAGCAGAAGGGTTCATTACCGGGGTGTTTGATTCTTTGCTTACCACACTCAAGCGACAATGTCAACCCAAAGAAGACGATCGCTTGAGACTTTCCATACAACACGACGGTTTGAAATCCCCTGTTTGGATCGAGTTTAGCACCCCTGCAGAATTGACCGCTTCCAAAGTCATGGACAAGATTCAACACGTACAACAATCCAATGACCAGTTTGACATCACCGATGGAAAAGCCACACTGGACATGACCCACGTCTCTCCTCCTCGAGGGACTGGCCGCAAAAAGGTCTTATTGGTGGACGGCCTTCGTAACACCAAAACAAGCCTCGTCCGAATTAACAACCCCCAAGACCAGACGTGTTTAGCCATTGCTATCGTGGTGGGACGAACTTATGCCAACAAGAACGACACGGTAGAATGGAAAAGAGACTGGGAGAACATTCAAAAATCGAACCGAGCTAAACAACGAAGCGAAGCAGAACTTTTATTACAACAAACAGGCCTGTCCAAAGGCTCACCCTGTGGCATTCCTGAGATGCAAAAATTGCAAGATGCCCTAGCTCCACGAAACACCTTGAAAGTGCACCTCAAGAAGTGCGCGGACCTCTGTTGTTTCGAGGCCAAGACTTTAAGGACGGAAAATACATTCACCTTTATCATCACGAGAACCATTTCGATACCATTACCAGTATCACCGAATTCTTGGGATACAAATATTACTGTGAGAAATGTGACCATGGTTATAATAATCGAGAGCAACACAAACATTGCGGATCGAAATGCTCAGGATGTTTGGCCTCTCAACCCTGTCTGAGCGAAGGGCAAGAACCAATGCATTGTCCTGCTTGTCTGCGCACGTTTGTCAGCCCTGCCTGTTACCAACAACATCTGAAGACGCAAGGTTCACAGCAGAAATGTGCTTGTCAACTCCTGAGATTGTGCCCTACCTGTGGACAAGGCATATGTACCAATACTGTCAAGGCACACGTATGTCGAGGAAAGAACAAATGTCAAATTTGTCATCACATCGTGGACTTGGAACACCAATGTTACGTGCAAAAATACCAACCCCAACCAGAGAATGAGGACGGTCACAAGAAGAAAGACAATTTCATCTTTTTCGATTTCGAATGCATGCTTGAGACTGGCATTCACATTCCTAATTTCTGCGTGGCTCATCGAGCGTGCGAGAAGTGCAGTCAAGAACCTATCTTCAGTCATTGCCCTCACTGCAGCAAGATTCCCGGAGGGCGTGAAAAAATCTTTCGGGGACCGAACACGCTAGCCGATTTCGCCCGATGGGTCTTAGACCCCATCGACAAGACGTGGAGCCAAGAGGACATCGAACGTTACGGAGATTGTCATCGTCATGCCACGGTGATGGCTCACAATTTCTCCGGATACGACGGACAGTTTCTTTTGAGATACTATACGGAACATGGCACCGAGCGTCCTAAAGTGTCTGTGAACGGAGCTAAAATCATTTTCATGCAAGTGGGACAAGTACAGTTTAAAGATTCGATGAGCTACTTGACCATGCCTTTGAGCCGAATGCCTAAAACGTTTGGAATGACAGAAATGGCTAAAGGGTACTTTCCACACTTTTTCAATACGGAAGCCAATCAACACGCCGTTCTACCCCATTTACCTGAGGCTCACTATTACGACCCCGACAACATACGTACAGAACAACGAGAAGCTTTCTACGCTTGGTACCAGGCTCACGCCTCGGACCCCTCCGACTTTCAGGAAGAAATGCTAAAGTATTGTCGTTCCGACGTGGATATTTTACGACGTTGCTGTGGAAAATGTCGAGAACTGCTCATGGAACACGGGGGGGGGGGGGTAGATCCTTTGAAGGAAGCTTGCACCATTGCCAAAGCGTGTTCCTTAGTGTACAGGCAACGATTCATGCCTGAAAACACCGTGGCTGTCATCAATCCTCAAACGACCAACTATGTCAAACGTCAATACTCGGTCAAAGCCTTACGCTGGTTACATTACTTGTGCGACAAGGAAGACAAATGGATTCAGCATGCCAACAATGGAGGAGGTGAAAAGACCATCGGAACGCATTCGGTCGATGGCTGGGACTTAGAAAACCCCAAGATCGTGTACGAGTTTAACGGATGCCCCGTCTGTTACCCTGACCGTGGCACTAAAAATCAGTTTTTACAACGAACCATGGAAGACTTGTACCAGACCACTTGTCAGCGACGCCTAACGTTAGAACAGGAAGGATACCAAGTGGTGGAAATGTGGGAACACGAATACGATCACCGTTTGAAAACCGATCCCGAATTTAAACGTGCCGTGGAAAGTTGCCAGTTCATGGACCCGCTGAACCCGAGGGATAATTTGTACGGAGGAAGGACCAATGTCACCTGTTTGCTGTACCAAGCCGACGAAGAGAAAGGAGAAGAAATGAAATACTTGGACGTGTGTTCGCTGTATCCCTACGTGTGCAAATATTGTCGCTTTCCTGCAGGGCACCCACAATTGTTCACCGAACATATCGACCTGAAAAACATTCGACAATATGAAGGCTTGATCAAGTGCAAAGTTTTGCCTCCCACGGACTTGTACCATCCCGTCTTACCTCACCATTGCCAAGGCAATCTGATGTTTCCTTTGTGCCGTACTTGTGCCGAAACGTGCAACCAAGATCAACCTTGTCAGCACACCCAGGAAGAACGGGAACCTGGGTCAGCGCAGAATTGTTCAAAGCTCTGGACATGGGATATCAACTGTTAGAAGTGTACGAAATTTATCACTTTCCCAAGACAGAACAATACCACAAGGGTGACCCCACGCAGAAAGGCATTTTCGCAGACTACGTGGATGCCTTTTTGAAACTAAAGCAAGAAGCCAGTGGCTATCCTTCCTGGTGTCACACTCCCGAAGACCAAAAGACATTCAAAGAGAAATACTGGGCACAAGAAGGCATTACTGTAGATCACATCGAGAAAAACGAAGGCAGGCGATCGTTCGCCAAAGTGATGTTAAATTGCTTGTGGGGTAAAATGGCACAACGCCCGTGTTTACCCAAGACGGAGTATTTGACCGAACCTTCCCGCTACTTCCAGATGATTCACGACAAAACCAAATTCATGAAACACGTGGACGTCGTTCGCGAAAATTTGATCTTGGTCAGTTGCGAAGAAGATCTGGACCTTGTACAAGACGACCCCTTTGGAAATGTCATCATTGCGGCTTACGTGACAGCTCATGCTCGCTTAAAATTGTACGAAACTTTAGAGCTGTTAGTGGAGCGTGTCCTGTACTTTGACACGGACAGTTGCATTTACATCCATCACCCGAGTCAACAGCACCCTGACATCGAAGGAGACCGTTTAGGAGCCTGGACAGACGAGCACCCCGACGACAAGATTCTAAGTTTCGCCAGTGGCGGTCCTAAAAATTACGGCTACGAATACCAGGACAAACAATGAGAAGTGCACACGAAGTGTAAAGTGAAAGGATTGACAATGAATTATCGTACCAGTCGAGTGGTAAACTTTGGGGTATTAAATGATGCCTTGCAGTCTGGAAAAGATGAACACTTTAAAGTGACCGCCTATCAACCCAACAAGATTGTACGTTTACCCACTCACCACATCGTCAGTCGACCCTTGGAAAAAATCTATCAAATCGTGTACCAGAAGCGAGTCCGACTTCCCAATCATTTCACCTTACCGTATGGACACGTCGGTATTGGTCTGTATATAAAAAGGAACCCTAGGCAAGATCGATAGTTCATTGTGACTACCAAGACTAAGCGAACAAGATGAATACTTTAGAGAAACACAAAACAAATTTAGACAGGCACACTTCAAGTGTGGGGCTTCTGAAGTAGCCTTGCGATAGGAACGATGCTGTACGCTGTGACCTTAGCGATGCCGTAAAGCATCATGGGAACTTTGTTTTCACTACCCCTATCATGGAAAGTGATGCTGTGCGTGCCAAACCTGAGGGATGCGAATGCAATGCCGCTCGTCCTCTTGGACACTTTACTGGGTTTCGTTTTAAAGGTGGATGTTCACCCTCACATTTACCCCGCTACGAACGTCATCCAGCCCTGAGCAAACTCCTGTCCATGTCACCCAACCCTCACCGAAACGAACATGTGAAAGACGAATATTCGTTCCCTGTGCGTTTGTCGGAATACTGCGACTTTGAAAATCGTCTTCAATCGTTCAAAGGAAAATGCCTAAGTATCTGGGAGGACCGACCCCCGAAGAATTAGCCAGAGCCGGATTGTTCTACTTGGGCGAAGGAGATAAAGTCAGGTGCTTCAGTTAAGGTGTGTCACTTCACCACTGGGAACCACTAGATTCGGCCTACGTAGAACATGCTCGATTATCACCGAATTGTCATTACTTACCCTTAGTGGGACCGAGACATTGAAGTAACTTACCATAACCTGTGTATGGATACTTTACAAGAGAACATTCGTGCTTTGCCTGTAGAGTTGAGAGAACGCATTTACCGAGAGCTGGTCAAAATACAAGTGAAACGTAAAGAACAGTTGCATCCGTTACGTCAAAAAATCTTTAACCACTGGTACCTGAATGGTATAAAAGAACTGATTCGTCAGAGATTGTTTCAGTGGTCAGACCTTGTTCAATACTTCCAGGCCCCCGATGATCCACGTGTTCATAATTTTGGTTACTTCGAGATTCACCTAGAGCAACGCATTGAGGAAGACAAGTTAAAGGATTATCAACATATTTTACGTGGAATCTACGTAGCGGAAGAGGAAACTTCTAATCGAACTCTGACGTTTCGGTTACAGTATGCAAGATTTAAATTTCCCACTGGAGAACGAAGATCTCTGGCTAGAAAGTACATGCATTGTTTCCGAAACAAAGAGAGTATAAAAACAGGCTGCCATGCCACGACTTTTATCATATGTAATTGAACGGATTCCGTGGAAGGAACTCAATGACCTTATTCAAACCGTGGATCATTACCATCGATTATTACAAGAACAGTATCCATTCAATTTGGGTCAACAAGTGATGTGTGTCTTAGTGACTTGTTTTCTAGGATTTCGTTTACCAGCCGATTCCTTGTGGACTCTTTACGATCAGTACTTACCATCCCAATGGCCTTAAATGGTCACGAATGACTCATTTTGCTCAAAGCCTTGAGTTTTCATTTGGATACTTCTCGACCTCTACGGGAAAAAAAGATTAGTCAACTTTTAGCTACCCAAGACGTGTATGACGATGTGTGTGTAGCTTGTGACTTACACCCCCATAGGACAGATGTCCGTGCCTGGAAAGAATGGGATTTTGAGGCTTGGACCCAAGAAGTGGTCCAGCATGCACGAGAGTTGTTCAAGGATAAAAGTCACTTTTCAACCTGTGTTAGTGACGGTGCCAAACAAAACCGTCACACAGGACAGGACTGTCGTGGACATGCCTAAAAGACCTTTCGGGAGGACACTTGTGTGACCTTACCCCCTATAGAACTGGTCAGAACTTTACCCAAAACATGTTGTACAGACACTTGTTTCTATTCCACGTTGATAATTTCGATGTGCCTTTTATCGTTGTACTTAAGCCTTTGGCTTTTATGTATTTTTGTCTTTCGTATTCATGTTTAAAACATTCAATAAATGTGTCCTGAAAAAGTATATAAACTCTTGTCTTCTTTGTTTTCGTGTCACAAGTGACATTCCTCACACTATGGTTACTTCTGCTCCCTCTTCCTCCACTGTCAAAGTCATCGACGAACACTTAGATCATGCCAGTTGGGAGGCTTTGTATTTTCGCCATCCCTTTAACATGCTGATTGCTGGACCTAGCGGTTCAGGCAAAACCGAATTCGTCAAACGTTTGATCGAACATAAACATCATTTGATCGATCGTCCACCTCAACGCATCGTGTGGTGTTACAAAGAGTGGCAATCGGCGTACAGCCTCTTGCGAGAAAGTCAAGGCGAATCCATCGTGTTTGTGGAAGGCATTCCTAAAGAAGACGATGGCATCGTCTCTGACTTGGTCATTTTCGACGACATGTTAGGAGAAGACGAAGAAGAAATTAAACTGTGGTTCACGCACAAAGGGCATCACCGTAATGCCAGTGTCGTTTACATCACCCAAAATTTGTTTCAACAAAGTAAAGCCCATCGTACCATCAGTCTCGATGCGCATTACGTGGTCTTGTTTAAAAGCCCTCGAGATAAATCGCAAGTGCAAGTCTTAGCCAAACAGTTAGGAACACCTTGGCTGACTCAGGCGTACGACGATGCCGCCCAAACACCACACGCCTATTTACTCATCGATTTGAAACCTACGACCCCCGATGATTTGCGATTTCGTACCCACTTGTTTCACCACTGGTGCCAAGACGTAGGGCCTGTCCTGTACACGTCTAAAATCTATAAAAACCTCAGACACTTTTCGTCTGTCTCACACAGTTTGAACATAACGTCCCTTCTGTCACATCTTCCCGTCAAATTGATTCGTGCCTTGTATGGCATCAGTCGAGAAAAAAATCCACAAATACGAGCTCGTGTCTTAGAAGCTAGTCTCAAAGAAGTCTTACGATGGTTCACGGTGACAGCACGTCAATTACTCCAAGGGATCATTCAGATTCCTCATCAAACCAAACGCTTTTTTGATCGAAACAAAGTCGCTTTGACCCAACTGGCCGATCTCCGCATCGACACTCAAACCAGAAAACAAATCATTTTGAAACCTGGAGGGAGCGGTACTCTAGGAGGGGTCATCATTCGCTCTCTCTTAAGATGGGATCCTAATGCTCCCAAAGTTCTTCCCAAGAAAAAAGAAGTCAAACGAAGCTCGAAGAAGAAGAAAAAGAGCCACGGTGGCAAGACCAGGTCCCCAAGGAGAAACGTGTCTCCAAGAACTTCTCCAGTGGCGGGACCCTCCTCTTACCAGACACTACCCCGCAAAATGACCCCCCCCCGAAAAAGAAGCAGAGAAAATGTCCCCAGAAAAAGAAAAGTCCACAGAAGAAAACTAGTCGCAAGAGAGGCACTTCGGCCAGGACGCAACCTTACACTCGCAAACCACGACCTGCCACAGCGGTGACCGCGTCTCCGGCAGCCTCAAGTTCATCCACTTCCCCGTTGATGACACCAAGAACAGAAGAGTACTTGGAGACGTTGATCACACCAAGAACGTCTCCGTTGATAACCCCAAGAACTTCCCCAGTGGCAGGACCCTCCAATTTAGCGGCAGTGGCCGCTGCTCACAAAGTACCTTCTCCCAAAATCAAAGTCCAAGAGAGACCGGGCATGTTACAAAGTTTACTGGATTTGTCCAAGCAAGAACTGGCTCGATTTAGTCCGTTGCGTACCCCTGCACGACGTGTCATGCCTGTCCTCAAGTTGATACGACGTAAAGTGAATCGGTGGCGACGCGTTCCAGCATAAAAAAGGTCTGTGACAAAGTAGGGGTATCAGTGTTTTTGGTGCTGAAGACTCAAAGATGTCACCCTCCAGAAAACATCCCTCTTCTAAAACCCAAGGAAAGGAAAGGAAAGGACTGCCTCCTCGTTTAGTCAAACATGGGGACATGTTATCTGTCCTGTCCAAAGCTTCTCCACCCCTACGAAAAAAACTCATTCAATCAGCCTCCAAAGAGGTCATAGATACCGTGTGCGAATGTTGTTTGAACGTGTTGAAAGGCACGATCCCTTTGTCCAAAAACCAGAAACAATGCTTAGGCAAACATCGTCACGTTCTTCGCCAAATGGTTCAAAAGAAAATTCCCCTTCGTCAAAAAATGAAGATGTTGGTCCAACGTGGAGGAATTTTACCCCTCTTGCTAGGCCCATTGCTGAAAGGAGTCTTGGGAACCATGTTGGGAGGACTGATGGGAGCAAGATAAAAACGTCCTCTGAAGTCCCAAGATCTCAGAATCGACCCCTGACATCCCATGGAAGGACGAAAACTAGCTTTAGTGCCTTATAAACGATGGATGGAATACCATCGTTGGCAAGAACAATGCATCCCACATTTACCTCTCAATCCCGATTTGAGCGAAATGTCCAGTTACAACACGAATTGCAGTCCTTGATGGATCGCCAAGATTTGTCCGAAACAGAAAAATCGCAAAAGTACGGTCAACTCTTGCAACGACTGCAACTCTTTCACCAGAAAGCTTTAGACGAAACAGCTCTACCCACTCTGAAAGATTTTAAGACCTTGATGAAAAGTCCAGCACCATCACCAGTACCACCACTACCAGTGACCAAGACAGAAAAAGGAGAAGAAGACGAAGGGTTTCAAACTCCACCAGAAAAAGTACGCAAGTAAAACACCACCTAACTCCAGAATTGGATGGATTAAAAAGATGATGACCACCCCTTCTTCATCAGAAGAGAAAAAGAAGGTGAAGACAGAGGTGAAACAAGAAAAAATATCCCCTGTTTAGACATCCTCCTCCTCCTCCTCGACACATATTGCCGGCCGCACACGCAAAGCATTACAATCCATGAAAGTACCCCAAACGAAAAAGAGTAGCATCTTCCAAGAGTGGGTGCCTTATTAACACACAAACCAACAAATGGAAAAAGTCTTAGCCAGCATTTACTACGATCCCTCCCATCCTGCAGGTTACGCAGGAGTTCAAAAATTGTATCTTGCTGCCAAAAACGCGACTGAAACGTCCCCGTTTACCTGAAATGCAACGATGGTTACAAGAACAAGCTACCTACACTTTACACAAACCCATTCGACGCAAGTTTTCCAGAAGTCGCACCCGAGTGGAAGGCATCGATCATCAATGGCAAGCCGATTTAGCCGATGTCTCTCATTTGGCCAGCTACACTCGCGGGTACAAATATTTGTTTTATGTCATCGACGTCTTTTCCAAATTTGCCTGGGTCGTGCCCTTGACTTCCAAATCGAGCAGCGAGTTAGTGCGAGCCCTGCAACGGGTGTTGAAACAAAGCGGTCGTCACCCTCTTCGATGGCAAACTGACAAAGGCACCGAATTTCTGAACCAAGCTTTCCAAAAAGAATTAAAGAAACGTGACATTCATTTTTTTACCATCGAGAATCCTGAAACCAAAGCCAGCATCGTGGAACGTTTCCATCGCACTTTGAAAGAACGCATGTGGAAATATTTTACGCATCACCACACTCTGAAGTACATCGACATCTTATCACACCTGGTGCAAGCGTACAACCAATCTTAGCATCGAAGCATTGGACGTGCCCCGCAAGAAGTGACTCCAGAAACCGAAGTGCTGGTGTTTGAGCGCCTGTTTGGTGCATCACCGACGAGAGCTGTCCCCAAGAAAAGTGGAGTGTTGGCCATAGGAGATTGGGTACGCATTGACGACACCAAACGCACTTTCGACAAAGGTTACTTACATCACTGGACTACCGAATTGTTTCGTGTCACTGGACGAGTGCATGGTCGTCATCCTGCTGTCTATAAATTGGAAGACATGAACGGAGAAGTGCTCAAAGGAACGTTTTATTTGCCCGAGTTACAACGTGTCACCAAAAAAGAAGACGACGTGTACGCCATCGAAAGCATTCTCGAACGCAAAACCCGTAAAGTGGACAAACGACGTGTCAAAGAAGTCAAAGTACGTTGGAAAGGATATCCGCCCAGTTTTGATTCTTGGATCGACGCTTCGCAAGTCATCGACTATAAAAAGAAGTGACCATCATACCCTTTCACACAGACGCAGCTACGTCGACCACTCCTTCACCCAGTTCTTCTCTGCAAGATTTACAGAAACAACCCTTGTGGGTGTGGTGTGGAGAACGTGTGCCTAAAACGCAAATCGTCTTTTTCTGCCAAATCTTCGTGGTGTATTGTGTCATCGGGGCAGCCATTGCCAATTTGAGTTTGCAACAAGGAGACAAACAAATGTGGACCATTTTATTGAGCAGTTGCATCGGTTACCTGCTTCCTAATCCCTCCCTGAAATTCACCTCGAACGGGAACAACGGGAACCTTGTGTCCAGTGCCAGTGCCAGTCACCTCTCCAATAACAACAATAACCCCATTTTGGGCGGAGACACACCTCTGACGTCCAGTAACCCCTCGGACAGCCACAGAACTCTGGAATTATGAGCAATAACAACCAATTTTACTTAACCTTACCCAGTGACAGTTCCATGGAGGTGTTTCCCAAGAACACGTTGTGCTGTTGCGCGGCCAAATTACCTCAGGCCATCCCATTAGATCACGAAGCACATTGGGAAGTAGCTTTAGTGGAAATCATTCACCCGACCCAAGTCCTCAATGTCCTTCCTAATCAAATTGTTTTTTTTTACGGTGGAAGTTCATGACGAGCCAATGCAAAAGTATTTGAATACCCATGTCAAATATGATCACAAAACCTAGGATGACAAAACTCAAAAGTGGTCCTACCACTTGTTCATTCCCCCAGGCTATTATTTTAGTGGTCAACATTTGGTCAGCACCATTACCTCCAGATTTAATATCGTGTTTCTGAAAGCTTTGGAAAGTGTCAAAAAAAGTGTCACCATGGAGTACCACAAAGCAGCTCATCGCTTCCTGATGAAATTTGACGGGGGTAAAATCGTGTCCATTTTATTTTGTCCTGAATTGTTTGACTTGTTGGGCGGAGACATGGACATGAGAATGGCCATGATCAAGAAAAACGAATTACCAATCCTTTACGACAACGAGTCTTTTAGCAAGTTATTTCGTTCCCCGGTAGAAATGAACCAAGGACTGAATTTGATGTTTGTGTACTCCGCTGTGGTGGAGTACAACGTGGTGGAACACACCTCCGTACCGTTAGTGCGTATCATTCCTTTCAAAGTGGATTCTGTCACGAACACTGACGAGGAAGGTGGAAACACTTATCACGTCCACCGCGAATTTGTACATCCTCACTATTTGCCTGTCATCAATTCGTATTTGGACACGGTCAACATTGCTATGAAAGGAGATTTGGGACAAAATATTCCATTCACCAAAGGAAAAGTCACGGTGAAACTCCATTTTCGAAAACGGTTCTCTCACGACTCGTAAGTCATGTATCCAGTGTACCGAGGGGTTGCTCGACAGCGAGGACACGGTTTAGGAGATATGTTAAAATCGGCTTTTCGTTCGGTGGCTCCGGTGTTGAAACCGATTGTGACACGCGGATTGCACGCCATGAAAGATGTGTCACTGACACAAGGCAAAAAACTTCTCCAAAATGTCATCATCGACAAACAAAACCCCAATGAAGCTTTCTTGAGGACAGGCAAAAATGTCTTGCTGCAAACGGGTAAAGACCTTTTGGGTCGACGAGAAACACCTATAAATGCCCTGCACGCTACCGAGTCAGGCATTCAGCAAGGACAAGGCAGAAAGAGACGACGAAGAAAACACCCCTTCAGCAGACTTCACACTTCTAAAGCTAGAAAGACAAAGAAAAGAAGAACCGTTCGAGACTTAGAAGTTTTCGATTATTAAAATATTGAGACACAGAGCAAAAATGATGCACCGAGAGTCTTGCGCCTGTTCTAAGTCGGAACTGGATCTGTTTGCCATGCCACCCAGCATGATGACGATGCAAGAATCCCAGTAGGTGGAATTTCATCCTGTCTCCTCTTTGACGGATTCTGCTCCCATCGAGTTTGACATCAAAGGTCAGCCCGAAGATTACATCGATCTGAATAGCAGTTACATGTATTTGAAAGTCAAAGTGATCAAAACGGACAACACCAATCCTGGAGCCAATGATAGGGTAGCGCCCGTCAACAATTTCATGCATTCCTTGTTCAGCGAAGTGGACTTGTACTTGAATAACGAACTGGTCAGCAGCAGCATGGATACTTACCCGTATCGTGCCTACCTGGAAAATCTCTTGACGTACGGAAAAGAAGCCAAGAATACTCATCTGGATGCTTGCGTTGTATGGAAACCTGACACAGCGGGTGATAAAATGTTTAAGGATAAAGCCCTCACAGCAGATGACGATCCTCACAATGTGGGGTTTAACACAAGTAGAAATAAAATTCTGCAAGTACGTAGTTTAGAACTGATGGATCGTTTGCATTTGGACATGTGGTTACAAGAAAAGTGTTTACTGAACGGAGTGGATATTCGTCTGAGACTGAATCGTAGCAGTAGCGCTTTCGATTTGTTGGCCCATGCTAACGAGTACAAAACCATTATTCAAGAAGCAAGGCTCTACGTGCGACGCATGGAAATGTTACCCAAAGTGGTAAACGACATCAGTCAAACGTTGAGCAGAACGACCGCCAAGTATCCCATACGACGCGTGGAAGTAAAAACGTTCACCATTCCTACTGGACAGCGATCCATGATCGAAGATCATCTGTTCCAAGGTCAGTTACCCAAGCGTTTGATCCTTGGTATCGTCAAGAATTCAGCCTTCAACGGAGTCCACAATGAAAATCCTTTCCTGTTTCATCATTACAACGTAGCCAAGATCGAAGTCAGTCGCGATGGCAAGACACTGTGTACCCGACCGTTTGAGCCTAAGTTTGGTGACAGGAATTACCTGAGGTCGTACTTGTCCCTGTACGAAGCCACCGGACAGTTAGGAACCAACACCAGTCAAGGCATATCGTACGAGGAGGCTACGGTTTGTATGCGTTTGATTTCACTCCAGACCAAGGCAGCGACGAGGGACATTTCCACCCTATAAAATCCGGCCAGATTCGTGTGGAACTTCAGTTTACTAATCCTCTACCTGACACAGTGAACGTCCTCCTGTATGCAGAATTTGACAATACCATATAAATCAACAGTTTAAGAGAAGTCATTCTAGATTATTAGAAGCCATGGTAGACTGTTATCCCTCTTTACCTAGTGGAGAAACTTTGGACATGAAATGTGAGGAGACCGTGGAAGAAGAATCCCAAGACAAAGACGAAGAAGTTATCATGATGAAGTCAAGATGGCCAGAACAAGAAGCCCATTTAGTCTCCTGTTTTGCCAAACACTTGGTCGAAAAAATTACGGAACTGATCAAGAAAGATTGCTATGGATGTCAAAACGACCATCCCAGTCAAATTCAACACGATAAATGCCTGATGCTGAGTCAAGAAGAAAAATTGGACGAGTATCTGGAGAAAGCTTGGAGTCTCATCTCGGACGAAGTCGTGTTGCATCAGTGGTATAAAGACTTGCGTGAATATTCTTGTCCACTATTAACCACTCAAGAGATCCATCGTATCGAAGCTCTCCTGAATCAGAGTCTGGAGACGAAGCGAAGAAACGGTTATTTGTCAGACATTTTCAAGCAAAAAGTCAGGATCGAATTGATGACTTATTATTACCTGTGCAAAAAAACCCCACAAAAATATGGATACCTGGGAACTTTATTACCTTTTGAACCACAGTTCGTACACTGCTTCTTGGAATCCTGTTGTCTGTGCTAAAGATGAACTCCCTCATCGCAAACCTCAAGACCATCAAGCTTATGTGATGAACACGGACGACAGTCATCTCCCAGGAACCCACTGGGTAGCCGTCTACTTTCCTCAAGAAGGATGTGTGGAATATTTTGATTCGTATGGATTGCCTCCTTTGGAAGACGATATCATTTACTTTATGAGAAAAAATGCTCAGACCACCCGATTCAATAATGTGAAATTACAAGGCACAGATTCCTTGGTGTGTGGACAATATTGTGTGTATTTTCTGCATCATCGCAGCCTGGGCTATTCCTTAGAACATTTAGTAACTCATTTTGATCCTCGTTCTTCTTCTAGAAACGATGTGAAAGTACATCGATGGTTTTGTGACCAGTATGCTTATCTTTTGTCTCTAACTAGGAACGTAGTGTCCATCAATGGCCTAATGACTTCCAACAGTGGAAATCACAATTTCATTCACAACGTTGTCAGCCCTGTCCAAAATAATGTGTGAGTTGAAAAAAATGTTTGGTATTTGAAAAAATGTATGATGTTATATTGTTGGTTTATTGTTAAACATGTTAGAGTTGTTTGTTAGTGTTAAGTGATTTTGAATAAAAAATGTTGTGTTTTGAAAAAAATGCCTTTGTGGTTTGTTTGGCTATAAGAATTTTGATTCATGCGCTTTGACTTCTCTCTATCTCTCTCATGACACTCATTGAACGTTCCGGCTCGAAAACCGTGTAAGGATGTGTTCCTTCACTTCCGCGCTTTGACTTTAAAAACCGGGGCAGTTTCCAGTCTAACCATCCATTGCCGACTCATCCTCCTACGAAGATGTGCTCCAAACTAGCTAAGCTAAACGAAGCCTACGTGAATTTGCATAGGGTCAGACACAGTCTGATACCGAAGCCAGAAGAGATAGAGAATGTGAGAATGTTAAAAGTCACTGAAGACCTGATAGAAGAGCTCTTCAGAGAAGATATTAACAGGGAGAAAGAAGAATGGACAGAAAAGTACAGACTTCAGAAACAGCAGACAGAGCAGCAACAGCAACAACAACAGCAGCAGGAACCTGAACCTGACAGAGGCTTTGCCGATCGTCGTATCGATACCAAAGAGTTCTTCTTCTCTTTCCGAAGAAGCAGACCTATCGTCAGAAAGTCTATCGTTAGAGGACGTCGCATTCTTAGAAACTAAAAGATCGCCCTAGCTTCAACTTCACGCAAGCAAAAAAAAAAAAAAACAGCCCTTTTCAGGGCTACTCAAATCTCTGGAAAAGAAATAACAATCGATTTGCCAATGTGTGTATGTAGAGTAGTGTGAATATAAACACTGACTCTTTTCTGGTGTGATTGTATGTGTTTGTGTTTGTAAGCATTCACGTACGTTTGTGTGGATAGTATATAATGTTTGTTGATGTTTGACGTGTTTCAATAGTAGATTTGGGGTTTGTTTATTGCTGCTCCGCGTATGTGGATAGTATATTATTTTTAATGAAAATTTTTAAAATAGTAATGGGTAGTAAAAAAATTGAGTGAGTGTTTCTTTTAGGTCCGCGCGTTGTTTGGTCATTATCTAGGTAATATAAATTTTGTTGTATGGGATGTTGTCCTTCACGTCCGCGCTTTTAGCATAAATTGAAAATCGCTCGGCAGTCTAGCTACCCTTTTCGATTGATCAAGAGAATGAACACCAGACTAGCAAAACTGCTTGAACTTCATGTACACCTGGAATATGTCAGGTGTATAGTGAATGAGCTCGCTGCAAAAGACATCGTAGAAGAGGCAAGGATAAAGAAAGAAGAGGAGGAGAGAAGACAGAGGGAAGAGGAGGAAAAGAAAATAGGAGAGAGGATGTTGTATAAAATTCCAGAGACAGAGGATTGGGGTGCTGAAGCCAATCATCCCACCCCTGCACTCCCAAGAAAAAAGTAAAAGGAGAATGGGGAAGAAGATGTGTGTATGGTGCCAGGCCTGGAAGGTGCCATCATTAACCAGGTGTCACTGAACTTCAAAAACAAACAGCCCTTTTCAGGGCTACCCAATACTCTAGAAAAGAAATAGTAATCGATTTGCCAATGTGTGTATGTAGAGTAGTGTGAATATAAACAATGACTCTTTTTTTTTAAATTGTGTGTGTGTATTTGTGTGTGTGTGTGTGTGTGTGCTTGTAAGCGCTCACGTACGTTTGTGTGGATAGTAGATTATTGGGTTATGTAAGAGCTTAAGTTGGTTTGTGTGGATAGTAGATTAGGGTTTCATTTTAATGCTTTGCGTGTGTGGATAGTAGATTTGGAGTTAGTTTATTGCTGCTTCACGTATGTGGATAGTAGATAATATGAAATGAGAAAAGTAGAGGCTGTTTTCCTTCACGTCCGCGCGTTTTAAGTAATGATGTAGGTAATATAAATTTTATGTCTTAGGGGATGTTTTCCTTCACGTCCGCGCTTTAACTATAAGAATCCACAAGGTTTGATGTTCGAACCATTCTACGGAATAAAGACAAGGAAGATGGTAGCTGTAACATAATTGTTTAACCAGTTGAAGGACATTTGGTATTGGATGATGGATGGAGCTTATGTAGTGGAAAGGATTGAACGAGAATGGAAGCATGAAGTTACCCGGGATTTTGTCAGAAGGCAAGTGACCAACCTGAAATTAGCTATGGATCTGGTGAAAGAGATGATAGAAGAAGAAGTAAAAAGACTAAGAGGCTTTATAGATCCAGAGTATGTAAAGATTGGTCACTTAAAGGAAGCCATGGATAATGAGATAGAAGTAAGGTGCTTTTTGGAAGACGTAATGGAATGGACAGAGTGGTCCTTTGTCAAAAACGGCCTGGACCAGCTTAAGAAATCGGAAGAACTTATGAGAAAAGTAATGGAGGAAGAAGTAAAGAAGATCAAAGACAAGTGGAATAAAGAACGAAAGGATCAGGAAAACTTAAAGAAAAAAGAGACCTTTGACAAACACAACAACAATTGGATCATAATACAGGAGAAATTCCGAGCAATGGGTCATCCAGACTGGATGCCAGAGAAGGAGAAGAAGAAGAAGAAAGGAATGCTGGCAAAAGTGAGAACTTGGTGGAAGCAGTGGAGGAAATAAAAGAAGAAGATGATGATGAAACCAAAGGCACTTTTCAGGGCCACTCATAGGTCTCCAAAAGATCTTGACTTTCAATTGCCTAGCCCATTTTTTTTTATTTTTAAAAAAATTAGAGACCCCCTCCCTGTTTCAATTTTTTGCCCGTTCCCTTTCCATAGACCCATCAGGTCGGGACCGTATTAAAATAGGGTCCCGACCCTGTTCCATTTCCCCTTGTCCCTAGATAGGCCCACACAGTATTTCCATGTTCCATTCCCCTTGTCCCTAGACAGGCCCAAACTCTGTTCCCATGTTCAATTCCCTTTGTCCCTAGAATGGATATTTTTTCTCCCATGTTAAATTACATAGTCCCCAGAGTGGATATTTTTTTCTCCTATGTTAAATTTTACATAGTCCCCAGAGTGGATATACCCTTTTAACATGGAAGTCCTCTAGTCCCTAGAGTGTCCCTGTTCACTACTGACGGCTGCACGAGTTCGCAAGCTACAACAACTTGGTACTAGCCAACACCCTGGGACAACATAAAGCTTCAGGATGCTGGACATGGCACTCACCAAATGGAACCCATCACAACCAGATCGACTACATACTGGTTCAAAACCGTTACCGATCTGGCATCAATAGAGCAAAAACAAGGATATTCCCAGGTGCTGATGTTGGGAGTGATCACGACCTCGTGATTATGAACTTCCGAGTGAGGCTGAAGAAAATTAACAAGCCAAAGAACATCAGGCTCAAATTCAACCTTGAACAACTGAAGGACCCTAACATCTGCAAGTCATTCCAAGCCACAACCGGAGGAAAATTTGCTCCACTCCTTGTGATGGATGGTGATGTCAATGAGATGACAGACACCTTCAACACAGTCATGACAGCAACTGCCAAGGACATCATTGGCCTCCATCGCCCGAAGAAAAAACCCTGGGTTACAGAAGAGATTCTGAAGTTGTGTGATGCCCGAAGAGAACTAAAAAACACCAGACACACAACAAGGGCATTGAAGTACCGAGAAATAAACAAGAATATCGGAAAAAAACTTGAGCAAAGCAAAAGAAAATTGGATTGGACAAAAGTGCACAGAAATGGAGAACAGTCTGATAAAGAATAACAGCAAAAAGGCATTCCAAATTGTGAAAGACCTCACCAGACAGAAACAACCAAGAGTCAGTACCATTCAAGACAAAAATGGAAAATGCCTCACAAAAGCGAGTGACATTGCAGAAAGATGGACTCAGTATTGCAAAGAACTCTACAACCATCAGTCCACATGAGACCCAGAGGTGCTTGAAGTTCCAAACTCCTCAAATGATGATGACTTCCCCATTCTCAAAGAAGAGGTAGAGTCAGCAATAAGAGCACTGAAGAATGGGAAGGCAGCTGGAGTAGACAACATCCCAGCTGAACTTATCAAGAATGGGTGAGAATCAGTGAAAGAGCTACTAACAAAAATCTGCAACAAGATCTGGCAGACAGGTGAATGGCCAACACAATGGACCCAGTCACTGATTATAACACTTCCCAAAAAAGGCAATCTCCAGCTGTGCCAAAATTACAGAACTATCAGTTTGATTAGCCATGCTAGTAAGTTAATGCTGAAGATCATCTTGAACAGACTGAAACCACAAGCAGAAGAAATAATCGCTGAAGAACAGGCCGGGTTCCGGAGTGGAAGAAGCACAACAGAACAAATATTCAATCTCAGGGTTCTGTGCGAAAAGTACTCGCAACACCAACAAGACATCTATCATGTCTTCATAGATTTCAAAAAGGCCTTTGACAGAGTGTGGCATGAGTCATTGTGGGCGACAATGAAAAAGTATAACATGGGTCAAAAGCTAACTAATACCATCAAGCAGCTGTACGCCAAGGCTACCAGTGCAGTAATTGCCCACGGTTCTGTGGGGGACTGGTTCCAGACAACAGTGAGAGTGCGTCAAGGCTGTCTCCTGTCACCCACGCTTTTCAACATGTACTTTGAGCGCATCATGAGCGAAGCCCTGGAAAACCACAGTGAGACAGTCAGCATTGGAGGGCGTAACATCACCAACCTCCGCTTTGCAGACGACATTGATGGGCTGGCAGGCAGTGAAGACGAGCTAGCCACCTTAGTGAAGAACCTGGATGAAACATCTTCCAGATTTGACATGGAGATAAGCGCTGAGAAGACAAAACTGATGACAAACAGTGACAAACAAATCTCAGCCAAGATTAAAGTCAGAGGACATGAACTGGAAACAGTGAGCCAGTTCAAATATTTTGGTTCCATAATGACCGAAGAGGGATCAAGAGCAGAAATTTTGTCAAGAGCAGCACAAACAATGGCAGCTTTGACAAAGCTAAGACCCATCTGGAGAGACAAGAATATCTGTCTGAAAACTAAAATCAGACTATTGCGAGCTCTAGTCATCTCAGTCTTTTTGTACTCATTTGAGGCATGGACCCTGATTGCAGAATTACAACGAAGAATCCAATCACTTGAAATGAGATGCTACCGACCCATCCTTGGCATCTCTTACATGGACCACATCACAAATGAAGAAGTTCGTAACACCATCAGGCGCAAAGTAGGCCAATATGAGGACCTCCTCACCACCGTCAGAAAGAGAAAGCTGAAATGGTATGGCCATGTCACTAGAGCCAACAGTCTATCCACAACAGTCCTGCAGGGCAGCGTCCAGGGTGGCAGAAGGAGAGGTAGACAGAGAAAAAGTGGACTGATAACATCACAGAATGGACCAGGAAAAGTTTTGCGGAGACACAGGCGTTGGCACATGATCGAGACAAGTGGAGGGAACTGGTCAGATGTTCAGCAGCACAGTGCCTCAACGACCACACTAGGTCATGAGACTGATGATGATGATAATGGGGTGTTGATTCCTTTTCCCAGTCAATGAAAACGGTTCTTGACCTGTATACTGTCAACACACTGCTTTCACAATCACAAAAGCATCTTAGAGTCAAGAATACTCCTTCCCAATCATTCCAAGATATAAATCAGTCTCTGTTTTGAATATTTTACAGTGAAAAGCAATGCCAAACAAAACAGCTAAATTTAGATAGAACTACTAGGCTCCACACTCAACCGGAAACATTTTATTGCTGTGTGACATTTGTTAAAAAGCTGGCAGTGGTATATTATCATCGTGTAAGATACATTGCTAAGCATGACTGTGATGCAAATTACTTTCGTCAGCGACAGATTATTTTGATACAGTAGACTTAAAGTATGATGAATTAGAAATTCTGCCAAAAGCCTACTTGAAAAGGGAAGAAATACCTTTGTAAATCCATCAATGGACAGCGCAAAAAGAACACATACTTTTAAACAGCATGAAATTTATAAATGTATGATATTTATTATTGTGCAATAGAAAGTGTAAAAACCTTCGACAAAATAATACTAAAGAAAATTGCTCCTGATCTGTACAGTAATAAGTCCAAGCTAGTACATAAATAAAAAAAATACTCAAGGCGCATTATCTGATCACCATATATTTCTTACGACAAAAAGTTGAATAAACTCGCTTGTGGTAGGGTTAGGGTTAGGGAGGAGAATTTACTGAGTTTCCAGACAATGTTTAATTTGTAAGTACGTCACCGACCAGCACTGAAACAAGAACATTTGCTATAAGATAGTCTCTCACATAAAATCCCACCTTGCACAACCATGCAAAACTTGGTGTGCCTCAGACTGAGGAACAGCACCAGCATGATATTCCAGAAATCACAGTCTTATTACCACATCATAAACTACGAATTACGATTATGACGAACACAAAGCTAATGCCCCAACTCGTGAGCACACATAAAAACTAACACAAGATGATAAATCGAGTCTGGCTGTGTTTTGTGGGAAGATGATGTAGATAGCTAACGGACAATCTGTCAACATCCGACATCCAAGTATGGCAATGACAGGACGCCATACAAGGATAATATTGAGAATATTGCAGAAACTATTCCCAAGCTGATAAATAACAAATTAAAAGTTGTCCTGCACAAGGCCACTAAGACTCGATAACTTATTCTTACAATCCACCAGAAGCTAGAGTATGATGCTCATGAGTCTGAGGCGGTAATTTCTTATCTTTGGGCAAAACATGACAATTAAATATACATGATTAGAACGCTTGGAAAAGAAACAAAAATACATGCTGTCCACTTTGCAAGTACCTTAGAGACACCAGAACTTTTTTGCAAGGGAGATTCGCACAAGGAATACACAGTTGTTATACGATTTGGTGCAGCAAAATGCATCCATGATTGCAAAACTGGATCCACAGCCAGATGATAAAAACCAAAGTTAGCCGAAGCATACCATATTAAGATCGTCTTCCTTTGATTGAATGTTACTTTCATAAGAAAAATTAAAGTGAAGGATTTCAAGCCTTCTTTCTATCGTTTCGTAAATTCCTGGCACTTACTTAGCCAAAGAAATGGATGAAAGAGCTTGGACAAAATTCAGCATCATTTAAAAGATTTGATTACTGAACTACTTCAGTGACCAATCCAAGATTTTCCGAACAACTGATAATCAAGCTTGATGCGGAGCATCCACAAGATAGCAACTTGTTCCAGAAGAGGACATAATTGGCAAGCATTATCGTATATGATGCAGATTCTCCCGAATCAGCAACCTCACCTTAGTCAGTATCAGATCCTATAATAAATAACATGACTGGATCTTTAATGTGTTGCCGTTATATCCGTTATAACAGTCATATCATATTCAAGGAAAAATCCAAATTGAACTTTTATGGAAAATGGTATCGACAAGAAGACCATATGAGGCGACCATTGAGACTTCTAGACCTGAAAGCACTCGTGGTAGTTTATACATTGGCTATTTCTTCTTTCCTTTGCTGAACTGATGCTTGCCTAAAAGTGATATTTTTGACTGATCCCAATGTGACCAGGTAAAACATTTTTGGGGATTGATCAAAAGGTTTCAAAGAAATTCTTGGGATTGATCATTATAAAGACATATTTGGGATCAATCATAGCTCGTAAAGAAAGTGATTGTTGGGGCTGATCCCAAGTTTGCTAGATAAAAGATTAATCTGGTCCGAATCGTCCCGTAATTTGGATCGAATAAACCTGGGCCGATTCAGCCTGTTTCGGCAAATTCTTGGGACTGAGCCCAAGTTTTCCTAGTAAGACATTTTTTCGAATCAAACGCTAGTTTATTTGGTAAGATAATTTTGGGATGGATTGTAAGTCCATTTCTTGGGAGAATTTATGGATCAATCCCAAGATTTTCTGGTGATATATTTTAGGGACTGATTCCATGTTTGCATAGTTATAGATTTTTAAATCGTACCCAAGATTGTTTTCTTAAAGGTATAATGGAAAACAGGCAAGATCTTTAAGGATCAATTCCAGCTCTGATTAAAAACAGGGTCTGGAATCAAACAGAATCCTAAGACTGCTTGAACAGAAAATATAGTTTCAAGTCTATATATCAACGCCATCGTGTATTCCCTGTCCAAATAAGTACATATTACACAATCAAGAGCGAGTATGTTATATTATTCCTTTCAGGTACACATGATCTTGGTATGGGAGAACAAATGGTCACCGAAGATAAAAAACAGTCGAAGATAAAGAAAAGGTATTAAAGACCAGTGGACAATACAACAACTAATGAAACAACTGCAGGCGGTGTAGTTAAAACGATTCAAAAAGATCACCAGTAAACACAGTCTTTAAAAACTACCCCAATGGTTTGCAAAAGCATGGCAAATACTTTTGCTATACTTTTTAAAATACAGTGAATGTGCGAACAATTTAAATATTTGCCTAATAATGATTTGCTGCAGAAATTTAGCAAAGTAGCGTCTAAAAATACATGTCATCTTCTCCCGGTACGCAGCTTAAAACACTTTCATAGCTCAGTTACGGAGTTTTATTTCACAAACATTTAGATATTTAAAATCAATAACTGAGCTTTCTTTGCTGCAGTATCGAGCGGTAGGAAATATTATACATGCGAATTGTTATTACGTTAATATATTATTGACTCTAAATATAATTAAAGTTAATATTGTAATTTTAAGAGACTTTCATTATCGTTAGTTGTTGGTTTGCAGAAGAAATATGCATAACAATTGTTTCTGTCCGCCTTCATTACGTTATATGTAATGATAGGGGCACTTTTACTGCTTTAGTATCTCATTATTCATTCTTATTATTGTTGTCACTATTTTACTTATATTTTGTTAATATTATTATGTATGTCAACATTTTTGGTAGCCCTGGTACACGACCTTGTCTTTTTCTGTGTAATTTTTATTCATGACTTTAAATTGTAATGATTATCCATAGTCGTATTTGGCGTACGTACATGGGATCTATTTCAATATATTTAAGAACGTAAAATTGCATAGAATCGGATGCTTAATTACGTCTTAACAATTGCTAAAAATGGAATTATTAGTAAATATGTTGACGAGTTTTGGCCTTTTTCCCATTAGACCGCTGGGTCAGGAGGTATCTTAGAAGAATTAAGTTAATCCCTATTGGATAAGTTAGGTCGCATGAATAGGTATTGTGAAATATTTGGTTCAGTAGTTAGATATTTCACGTGGGGTATATTGTGACATATAGTCGTAATAGGCCTTTCAAGGTGTATATAATGAGAGTACTGATCATATAGATTCATTCCTATTTTGGAGTCATTCCTACTTTAGAGTCATTCCTATTTCTTGTGTTCATGTTGTAACATCAAATCTGCAGACGTATATTATGTTGTATTCAGATATTATTTGGGCGGAAAAAAACAAAAGCAATTTTTTGATTATTCATTGGAAATAGAAAGTGCTCATGGCTATAATGTTATTTTCGAATTATTGTAAATTATTCATTCTTTTGGACTTTTTCATTGATTATTTTGGATTAACTTCATAATTCTGTAAGATCCTCTCACATTTTAATTTATAACTTATAAAACGTGTCTGTATTGCTTAATTTCTATTATTGAATTTGTGACCATAGAATCGAAACCATACATGATTGAACACACACACGCACACACACACACACACACACACACACACACACACATATATATATATATATATATATATATATATATATATATATATATATATATATATATATACACAAATAGTTACATTTTTTAGTCTTAAAGTAATGATAATAAGTAAAACCAGCAAGGTTTGTAAACCGTAAGACATAATTTCATTCTCAAATATGAAAGTGAAACTTTCAGAGGCACTTCCAGTATTTTGATTCGCAAATCTTAAAGTCTTAAAGACTAGTGTTCTCAATGAATTTCAAGACTTTAATGTACTGATGTGCAAATAGCCTTCAATGTGCTGAAGTGTCAACAATCTTGCTTTATTACAATGATATTATCCAGAATGTTTTTGAAGGAATTCACAATAATCTCAAATTAATCTTTTAGTCTAAAGTGAATCAGAACTTTGTAAGTCCAGTGAATAATTTAAACAAATGTCTCCTTACAAATTTAATCTACATACAAAAGTAAATACATCCGCAAACTAAAAATAAAACAGATATTGGAATAATTGTTCACTTCTTAATCCTTATATAAATCGTCACGACACTATTACGAATCTATGCCGCAATATGTTCCTACTTGATCTTTTTTGTGTTATCTCCCAACTAGATTTATGGCGAAAAACTAACCCACCGGACGCTCTCTCTCTCTCTCTCTCTCTCTCTCTCTCTCTCTCTCTCTCTCTCTCTCTATTTCTCTTATTCCATGTGTTTTATGAAGAATAACGCAACAATATTGTGGGATATTTTTCTTATGTTTCTGCCCCTTCATGACTGATATTCAGTTGTGTGCTTGTATTAAAATTAATTGCTAAACCATGATGGTGTAAAGTACTTTGTCTTTAAATTTTGTTCGTTTAATAAGTATCCAAAGGTAAACATTTGTAAAGAATTATATATAATGTTTATGAAAAGTTTTAAATATAGATTTTGAAATTATTTTTAGGAGAAAATGTTCAAACAAATATTGGCATGTCTAAAATATATTCATGTTGAATGTGGTGATTATTCATTTGCAGGTATGTTCCAGTGAAGAGAGTATCATATACTTTATATAACACGGCGTGTTGAATTCGTATTATACTGTTTCACATGTCGTTATATATATATAAACTTCATGTTCAATAGTTCAAATCTACGCAGATACTCTAAACTCCCCGATATGATTCAATAACTTCAATATAGGATTGATCTATTACCAGTTATTTTTCAATTTGTATTTAATGCATTCGATATTGTTTTTGACGTAAGAATATTCAAAACAAAGTTTGACTTGCGTTTATTTCAAGTGTTAGAACAATAGTGTCTCTTAAAATAGTGTTACGCTAAACTTTCAATTGGCTGTTTACTCTTCGCTTCCTGCTTCAAAGAAAGCACGGTTAGATTCCTATTGAGAGAACACTGTTATACAAGATATGCATACCATATCTAAGCCTCGTTCATTTTGTAAGCCTCCCTATTACCAGCATATGTTATCATGATTATTACGAGGCCGCAACATTATCCTCATTATAAATTTCTTCTGTCTAGTTGTTTTTGAATCCCTTCACGGTGTTTCCATAGTCATATATCGATGAATCTTGTTACAAGACTGGCGGCAACTAAATGTTTAGATAATCAATTTGATAACAACTGAACCTCTGGCAGTCGGCTCAGTTTAAGTCTACTGAACTACCACTTTCATATGACTAATTATTGTTAGCAAAGGTCGGAGTGTTAGTGCCAAATGATACAAAGGACTAAATCTTGTATTTGGTGGACTTTTACCCTCAGTACGCCACTGATGTAATGCAAAGTTGTACGTTAGGCAGCACTTTCCGATTCACACCTATGGACTCCCGACCTAGTCCGAGTTTCCTCTGACCCTTGCCACCCAATTTTTGATATTTGGACATTTATGTATAGGTGTAGGGTCAGAGTCCACTGCCTATCGAAAAGTTGGAAATCGCAGACACCATTTCGTGTCAGCACAAGGTAGTCGCTTGAAAGTCGGCCTAGCAAACTTGAACGACCTTTCATGGAGAAATACCTGCATGAATCGACAGGAATATGATTTATTTTCTCAGACACTGGAAGCAATTTTGTTATATCTTTAATCCGCTGACAATCGAGACGAAACTATATATATATATATATATATATATATATATATATATATATATATATATATATATATATATATATATATATATATATATATATTATTACGTGTTTAGGGTCTCAAAAACAGTAACAAGAAAAAGATGAAGACAACAAACTTTGTACAATTTAACAAATAATTTATTTCCCTAGAAAAACAAGGTAAAACTGAGAATAAAGAACTTACGGTTTTACGAATCAAATCCAAAACTAATCCAAAAACAATTCAAGAAGTCCTGGTAATAAAATGTTCTAATGAATTTTAGTTCCTGTCCTGACAAAATCCAAAATGCAAGGCGATGACGTATGCTATAGTCAGTGTAGTACTGATGTGTCAACAGTTCTTTGTTGAACCACAGAAAATAATAATCCAGTTTTGAATTGCGAATTAAAGTCTTAGAATCCAAATAATTTGGAAGAAAAAATAAAATTTAACTCCAACTGGTCACGACAAAACAATCAACTTGACGTCTAAGTGTTTAAAAGCCCAACTGAAACTATTTCCCAAAACTTCACTATTAAATCTGACTACTGCGCAATTCCGGTAAAACCAGAATTTCGAAATAGAGACTATTTACATGTATAAAGCCACCTACTCCCAGTACAACCTCGATTTTACTCTATAAATCCCACACTAAGAATGAATAATTTTTTTAAAAATAAAAAAGCTGTTTACTTCAGCCCTCATTAATTCTGAAAGAAGGTCTGGAACTAGGTCAGCGTTAAGATACAAAGATCTAATATTAGGATTTCGAAAAACTGAACTGAATTTCTGGAAAATATCAAATCCAGTAAATAAAATTACATTACAATGGCATGTAATAGAATTAAAAAAATAAAATAGATTTTTTAAACTAACAAACAAACAATTAAATCAAATCAGATATAAATTAAATTAAATATAATATATGTATGTATGTATGTATATATATATAGTCACGTGATATCAACAATAAACTATTTCTAGTGTTGCTGTAGGACAAGAAATCGAACATAGAAATGAAAAATGAAACAACACAATCTTCTCAAAATATTTATTCTGATAACAACGACCGGAAATCTGTAATTGTTGCAGCAACTTGATGAAAACCAGATTCACTAAGCAGATAGCACATGTTAATGCGGTATTCACGTGATACAATAAAAAACATTGATGACACGTGCTCGGTACTTGTTGAAAATGGCTTTTCCACCCTGCTGCGTTACCGACATGTTTCTGGTGGTTGTTCTCAGAACAAATATGTTGAAAATCGAGTATGCATTATATCTATTTACAAACATTAAGCGACTTCTATATAATATCTCCAAATTCTATGTACAACTTAGACATTTATTTATTGTTGATATCACGTGACTATTCGACCTCTGATGTCATTGACATGTAGGTTTCTATATCTATATATATATATATATATAATCATGTGACTAGATGTCCTTAACGAACCGTGTAATAGGCTAGGACTCCGATCTCTTGCTAAATAAATTATAAATAACATTCAATCTCTAAAAACATTAATTAATAAATAACTTAAAGAGGTAATATCTTAAAACTTATAAATAACATAACGTAGGAAACATACCCTAAACACCTTGACTAGTAATACCATACTAACCTTGAAAATCTCTCTTCATACATAATTTCTACTAAGAACCTCTATAAACAGCATAGAACATACCCCCCTTTTAGAACATTTTGAAGAAAAAAAATCGAAAAAAAAAATCGTAAGAAACACCAGGCAAATGCAACAAGAAACCAGCGATGTAAAGCAAGCAGGACCGTTCCCGAGCTCTCCTTCCCACTAATGACAGCCAACCATTCAACTGTAAGGGACCTTTATGGACCCACAGATTGAGGCCAAGCTATCAGGGTTCCTTGAATCCATAAAAGCCTGGTGGAGGTGGCACCATCCCCTTCTCCAAGAACAACTAGCAAGCTGCGGTGCAGTCAGAAAAAAGTGGCACATGCACAATTGTGCGCACGCCACTATAATTAAACTCAGCAACAACAACAATGTGACTCAGAATGCAAATGGCGAGATCAAGGTCAAAATTCAACAATGATGTACTTTCGTAACGTCTGTCAACGGATCAAAGACACGACGAATTCTATGCTCGCGATTTTTGAGAAAATAAATCATATTCCTATCGATTTCACTGAGGTATATCTCGATGAAAAGTCGTTCAAGTTTGCTAGGCCGGCTAGGAAGAATTCCAACATTTCGATAGGCAGTGGACACTGACCCTACACCCTAACAAAAATGTCCAAATATAAAAAATGGGGTGGCAAGGGACAGATGAAACTCGGACTAAAGCCGATCAAGCCTACCTCTGGCAAATGTGCATGGTGTACCAGAAAGGTCAAAACTCTCAGAACTGTTGCACAAGTATATATCATTACATTTGTATGCGATAGAGACAGTTCACATATCAGATAGGTCAGAACTTGGGTAACCAATGACCGTACTATCACCTGGATATTAGGACGACGGTGATAAGTATGCTACTGGTGCAACAGCCATCAAAATGCTGTCAAGCGATAACATCACCATTGGAATATGGAATGTTGGGACATCAAGACCAATAGTTAAACTCTAGGAGCTAATCAATGAGATGGGAAGATGCCGGTGCACATCCTCGGACTATCCGATGTGCATTGAAAGAATTTCGGAGAGAGATCAAAAGACACATGGTTTATATCAGTGGGCATGAAGAAAAGCATGAGCATTGAGTCGTATTTATAGCACATATGGACATCATGAGTGCAGTCATGGGTTGTTGTACATCGGTGATACAGATTTTTGTTCAACCATTAATTAATGTTGCTGAGGTATTACAGTAATGGTATCTAGTATGACCACATTCGCTAATGTGAATGATGCACTGATGCTCCCAGTTTTTGCCACGGAGCTGTACGTAACAGAACAGAGCTAGACAGGAGTAAAGTCTATATTTTCTCTGCTATTATACGTAGCCCTCGTGTTTTATGATCTGTTCAGCTTAATATGACATTGATCTATAGTTTAAATGCCATTGGATTGCTTAACTATATATAAAACTTAAAAGTGTTTTGATGACCAGAATAATTTTGTATTGAATCAATCTTAAAATCAATAAATGTATATGATATGCATTTCACTAATTGTTTCTCACAACACAATTACACTGTACTTCACTTTCAAGTGAAGTATAATTCGTTTAGAAATAAAAGATAGGAATGAATGAAATATACACTTCATTTATAAGTAAGATGCCTAATTTCCGTAATCATGATTAAGTGAAATGCATCGTTAATTATGTATGCTTATATGATAAAATAGTTAAATTATCGGAGCAATCGCTTGACTTGTTTGAATCTCATGTCATAAGACATGATAAGCTACCGAGCAACATACGGCCAACTTCTGAGTTAAATTTGCTTGAAACGATAAAGGCGATACATACTCTTCCACGCACCACAAGTAGCTTCATTTATCCACATTTATTCAGAATTTTCATAAAGTATGTTACAATTGAATCATTAATTGTATTTCGATTTTTCAACTATACTTTTTATCTTTCTATGAATGGTGTTTTCTTTATCGAGCCTCGGGGGCTCTCCTCAAGAATCCAGGAGGGTATTATCACGATGCAAATTTTGAGGAAATGTTAGAAAGTCCACTTTTAGGATAGTAATTTAAATTTGTATAATTTTAATAACGACGATGATTGTAAGAATTTTTGTATTGTGTAATTCAAAATTATGTGCCAATCAATAAAGTTTATCATTATCAAAATATTATTATTATAACACAAATTGTATTGAAATTATTATTCTTATATATTACAGCATTAAACCAAAATATATTACTGTTCTTATTGTATATTCCAATAAAGAAAGGTTGCAGATACAGTACTATACAAAAAGCAATTAACGCAACATTCCCAGCCGTGGACGTAAAGAGAGACATAATGACAGAAATGAATAGAGTCATAGTCCAAGTGTTGCACAGCAGGCAAGTTTTGACGAGGTAAATTATTTGTCAAAACAGAATGCAAAATATGGGCTGTTCGTGGTTTTTCGGAAGCACGAGAAGCCATCCGACCTCCAAGAAAATGTAAGTTGAAAGTGACTCTTGAAAACCATGCCCTATTAAAGACAAACCAAATGCCTGTCAGCATAGGAAATATATATATATATATATATATATATATATATATATATATATATATATATATATATATACACTCGGCTCTCGACATTTTAGTCAGAATTGGTATGTTGTGGGCTTCAGGTTTTGACTTCCACTTTCCAGGCAAGAGAAATGTAATTAGTCTTAGTTTAGTGATTTCTTCTAAGTGTTTTACTACATTGAGAAGACACATGTTTAGAAAATATTTCACTTACGTTTAAAGCGTAAGAAATCTTTTATTATTAAACGATATTACTTTTAAAATAATATCTGCCATGGCTTCTTTAACTTTATTTAGGGCTGGTGTTAATTTATAATTTTGGGATTGACCTTTGTAGAAATGGTTTGCTACCAACTTCATGCTACAGAATAATTAATTTATAAACAGAATACCTTTTAAATTGCAGAAAGTAATATTTTAGATTTTTAGATCAAACATCCGACAAAATGTTCTGATCGTAAATAGCTTTGACATTAGTTTGTAACATTTAATATTTAAGCATTTTAAGCAAATTTAACAGGTATAATGTACCGAAATATCCCACTCTGTTTTTAACAAGAGCCACTTTAAGGGACTGAAACTCTATGGTATGAAAGTAATGTCCAGAAATATAAGATAAGGCCACTTTTTCTTTTAAACCGTCGAAAGTTGAGACGCGTGTAATATTTATGAGCAATAACTTATTTTCAAAAACGTTGACATGGCCTGCATATTGAAAAAATATAGATAAGATTTTCAAGGCAACTTTCCATGGAAATTTTAAATATCATATTATGGCACCATTCTAATTTATAATCATTTGGATATCATAAGGAGTCTTCTGTTAGAAACCACATGTTACCGTCATTTACCGTTCATGCTAAGTAGTGATAAGCAAATCATAAATATGACTGCCATGAACACCATATTGAATGTCAGAACTGCAACATTTTTATTGAGAACCAATTAGTTACCAAAAGAAGTTTTCTGGCAGCAGCAAATATAGGAATTTCAAGATTCTTGTCATGGGGACCATATTGAATTCAGATCTTTCCCGGATTTTTGTTGGACGATCTAGACATTATAAGAAGTATTTTGATGAAAGCCAATGTTAATATGATTATCCATTTAGGGGAAATAGCAATACCTAGATTTTAAGACGGATGTTGTGTTGAATACATTGGATACAAAAGCAAGTCCATCATCATTTAAAGTCAAGTAGGTATACTAAGAAGTATCATGATAAAGTCCCATATCCATATGAGTTTCCATTAAGGAGGAGCAGTATTGAATTGAGTTTGCATATGATTGCTGTGATGGCCATCTAGGATGTCAGATTGACACTGTTTCATTTACTACCAAGCAGATATCATAAAAAGTGTTCTGGTGAAGATCCCGTGTTAGTATGGCATCCCATTCATAAGACGAAGTGATAATAATATTTCTTGAAATGTTAGATCATATCAGATCCCTGAGAAGCAGCATTTTCAATTAGAACCAACTACACTATGGGATGAATGTGTGCACAAGTTTTCATTACAATCCCTCATGCAGTTTAAGAGGCATGAGTAACATAACACAGTTGTGCTGACTGACAGACATAAACGGAATGTCAAACGACGAAGAACATGCACTCCCATAACATCTTATGGTCTACGACATGTAAAATGTAAACAACGTGGTCATAAAGATGACCTTTTTCCTTTTGTTTCAATGCCAATGAAAGGAGTTCAGTGGAACACTCTAAGTTACTTTCGAAACCTTAACTGATATCACTAAAATGGATTTCCATAGTACAATCACGTATTTCATTTGCATTCATTTATAGTTTTGGGTGCACAGAAACACATGCACATGCGCACACAAAATATTCGATACGAGATTTCAATTCTACACTAAAAAGATTCGAAACGAAAGGTAACGTGGGAATAGGCATCGGATACCAAACTGACGGCAAACTGTTCACGATCTTGTCACCACTCTGTCCCAGAATGTCGTCATCGATGACGAGGTTAATACCAGTATTGCAAAGGCCAGAGCAGCCTTAGGCAGACTGCACGCCAATGTCTGGAACAGAAGTGGCATTAGTCTAGAGACAATGCTGAATGCGTACAGAACGACAGTACTCACTAAGTTATTATACATCTGAAATTATGGACTGTGTACCGGAGCCATGCAAAGAAGTTGAACAACACAACTTGCTTTAGAAGACTCCTCAACATCATGTGGCAAGACAGGATCCCGGATGCTGTGGTCCGTGCCCAATCAGGTCTGCCCAGTATCTACACCATCTGATGCAATCACAATTGCGACGTCAACCCATTTAGTACGCATGACAGACCAAAGGATTCCTAAAATACTCTTTTTACAGAAAGAGAGAACAAGGAAACTATTTCGAAAGAGGGAGCAGATTGCACAGGACATATGGCGAGTGGTGCTCCTCTATCGGAAAAGGGGATTCAGCTTGAGAGGCCAACAGGAAAGCCGCTGCAGAATAGCGAAGGCAGGCCAGGAAAGCTCGACCCAGTGACCCCACGATTTGTGTTGCTGCCATCCCCTGTCCACACTACCATTGAACATAGAAAAATCCTCTTCAGTCGCTGCGTACCAATATACCAATCGACCTCTCTCAAACACTGGATTACTAAACTCTCTATGTATGTATGTATGTATGTATGTATGTATGTATGTATGGATGCATGCATGCATGCATGCATGCATGCATGCATGTATGTATGTATGTATGTATGTATGTATGTATGTATGTATGTATGTATGTATGTATGTATGTATGTATGTATGTATGTATGTATGTATGTATGTATGTATGTATGTATGCATGTATGTATATTTTAACATACGTGCGCCTTGGCACTATTGGTATGTATGACTTGTCCACAAGTAGAACACAATCTCAGGAGTTGGCTAGTACTTATCTGCTGTGAACCTTGCATCTTCAGTTGTTGTTGGTAATATATTGGACTAACAAATGTTCGCTGACACGTTGGGCAATCCACTCGTTCTTGTCCTTTGTCAAGACAGGGTTTAGAGGCAGAAAATTCCTCACATCATGATTCACAATGCTTGTGTTGCTCTCGATTGTTATAGCCATTGTCACATTTATCACAATAATAACTTTATCCCAGGAATCAAGTGATACTGGTAATGTCATCGAAATGTTCATCGTGATGAACGACGTGAATGTATTTTCCGTCTTTGAAAATTTTCCCTTGAAACAACATAGGTCTGCGCACTTCTTGTTGGTGCACTTTCAAGGTGTAGCGTGGAGCTAAGTGGTCTTGCAATTTGTACATTTCAGGAATGCCACAGGGTGTGTCATTAGATAGGCCAGCTTACTGTAAAAGGAGTTCTCCTTCTCTTTGTTGTTTGGCTCGGTTTGATTTTCGAATGTTATCCCAGGCTCTTTTCCATTCTATTCTGTCGTTCTTGTCGGCACACTTTCATCCCACGGCGATGGCATGGGCTAAACACATCTTGTCCTGAATGTTGTTAATTCTGAAGAGAATCGTTTTGGTGCTACGAAGGTCGTCCACCAGTAATACCTTTTTGCGACCTGTCCATTTGGAAAGAGAAACGTGGGCCATGTACAGTGTCGCTTTTCCATCAGTGATGTGAAACTTGTCGTTGGACTGCTGAACGTGTAGAATCTTGTCGATGACTTTGAAAGGTGTCAAATTCTAATGGCCTGCTAAACTCGATCCAAACGGGGGACTTCAGACTATCGTGATAAATGGAAATTGGCAAGCGATCGTTTCCGTTGGTTCAACATTGCCGTTTCAGTGTGGTTAACAAAGAATCCCTGAAATGGGTGATGAACCCCTGTTTTTTTCAGCGGTACGTCTGACTTGAAATCTTTAAATTTCACTGTGTACGTGTAAGCCGTGGTTCTAAATTTTTTAGATGAGCGTTTATCCGTCTCTCGAATGTGGTAGTAGTTTTCAGGTGTTACTGATGGTGGACTTCGGTTTGACGTAGACTCTCTGGGTCTTGATTCTGGCTCACCCAAGTCATCTTCAAAATCTCTGGCATGGATTTGAGCCAAGAGTTCAGCAACTGTGCAAGGTGATAGGTCAAGTTTCTGTCTCTTACATTCTTCTCCTTTCTTCACGAAATGGTGCGATCGTTTTATCTTGATCAAATGACTACATTTTAAACGTCATGGTCCCTTTTATAGAAATATGAGGACAGCGTCTCCCCTATATAAACCGTCAGTGTTTTCTTCAAAGTACTTATTTCACTCACAATCCGACCGTAAAGATAGAGGAGCCAACACAGATCGAACTTCGGATCAAAGATTTGCGAGGTGTTATACGATATTTTTCTTCAGAGAAACCGACGGACTACTCCCCCTCAAGATACTTGCTATATCTGTCAGAAGAAAGGACATTGGTCCTAAGAATGTCCACAGCGTCAAAGCAAGACAGGCATTAAAAGAGACAAAGGTCAATATATCTTTATCGTTGTCAAGAGAAAGTACATTGGTCTTCAGACTGCCCCAAGAAAAAAGAGAACCGAGCCAAGAAACAACAGGAGCAGGAGACGAGGGCTTCCGAAAAGGAAGAAGAGGTACACCCCGAAAAGGAAGAAGAACCCATACCCGCGAAGAAAGAAAGAAAAGAAGACGAGAAGAAAGTGAGAAAGAAGAGAAGGAAAACCTGTGACAGTGAAGTAATTTAAACAAGGAGAGAGTGAAAGGAAAAGAAGAAAAATCTTCTAAAAGTAACGTGTTTTTAAACTTTTTTGTAATTTGTACTAGAGAATATACCAGGAAAAAGAACTTAAGTGTCTCTTGGTTTTGATTTTTATAATCATATGGACATACGCTCATGCACTCACACATGTATAACATGGGATGAAAGGGATTTGAATTGTATTTGGTTTTGGCAAACATTGAATAGTCTCTTGTCGAGAGATGGCCCTGAAAGGAACAGTTTGGTGTTTGCTTTGTGAGGGTTTTTTTTTTGTTTAAAAAAAAGAAAACAAAAACAAAAACCTCAGGAACAAGAGGTAATGCGCTTTATCTGCCTTGTCCCTTTGTCATTGCCAAGACCTACGTCTTGACCTGCTACTGTCGATGACTTGGTAGAAATCACTAGTGTTGATATCTCAGGCATATTTGGAGTGTTAAGGGGATTGGAGTGTTTGGCTCGGGAAGGTCTTTTTCTCTTGCGTCGTATTGAAGAAGTCTGATAGATTTGGTTCAGACTTCTTAATTCTGCCAAAATGTCTAAGTGTGCAGAGACCGTTTGACTTTCACTGTCCTCCTTCTCTCCTAGACCTTGTTTCTCTGCTTCTTCTTCGTCCTGTCGTTTTCTCCTTGCTTCTTCTTATTCTCACTGTTGCAGTTGAATGAGAAAGGCTTGTTCTATTTCTTTCGGCTGTTGCAAACATTTCTCCAATTATTCTTTCTACCTCTGTTTCAAATCCTCGACGTTCGGTAAGGAAGGAGAAAGAGTAGAAGGTACTTGTACAGGAACAAATTACTTGTCAAGAGAGAAAATTCACTAAATCCCAATTAAAACTGATCTCTTCTGGTGGCAGGACTGTGATTGTTTTAGTACCCGCTGCTATGCCATCACTCCTCGTCTCCACACCCAGTGTACCCAAATTCACCGTCTTCGTAGTTTCCGTAATGTTCTAAGAATGTCACATCGATTCACTGCGCACAGAAAATAGCGCACCTATAGTGGTAATGTGACATCACATGTAGCTATCTTCGGATTGGAATACAGACTCCTCACTGTGACTGAACTTCATAATGCGTGTTAGGATTGGTGAAAGAAGTCAATACGTTTCAATCCGCTCTTCCACTGTAAATAATCGCGGTTTACCTCATTCAGTTCATATATTCTCGTCACAAGATGTGGATTAATGTAGAATCGTCTATCCTCATAACGTCGATGCTGTTCCACCCGGACTATCCGATGTATGTTTAATCATCAAGGGTTATCATCCAGATCACCGATAGGGCCCTTTGGAAACGAAGGATCTATATAGAGAGGCAGGGGTGTCTGAAGCGAGTCTTAATCTACGGTACAGATGTAGGAAGAAGTTTCAGGAAGAGAAGAAGACCCGTCTGATGCACTCAATGTTAACTGAATGGTTTTAAAAGAAAAGCCCTTTTCAGGGCCACTCAAATGTTCGGAAAAGATGCCTATTCTATTTTGCCTAATTTTTTTTAGTCGGTTATATAGTTGTTTTCTTGATAGATTTATGTCGATAAATCTATGTGTGTCTATGTCTATGTCTCTAACCATGTATCCATGTCTATATTGTGTTTGCCCCACAGAGTAGAGCGTATTCAGGTCAGCCCCTTGCTACACTGTTCCGTCCGATTGAGGTCAGCCCCTTGCAACATTGTTAACATTGTGTCCAGTAAAGTGACGTCACCCCAGTTAAATTCCTATTGTCCCTAGACAGGCCTAATACATTGTCGCTATACATTCCCTATGTTAAATCCCACTTGACCCACGACGGCCATATATATATATATATATATATATATATATATATATATATATATATATATATATATATATATATATATATATATATATATATATATATATATATATATATATATATATATATATATATATATATATATATATATATATATATATATATATATATATATATATATATATATATATATATATATATATATATATATATATATATATATATATATATATATATATATATATATATATATATATATATTGCTTTGTATAGTTCATTTAATTCATATTTGATTTTATTTAATTGTTTGACTGCTAGTTTAAATTTTTTTATTCCATTACATGTCATAGTAATGCAATTTTGTTTGTTGGAATTTGACATTTTCCAGAAATTAGTTTGACATGACTATATGTTTTCGTAAACACCTAATTTTATTACTTTGCATCTTAATGCTGACCTGGTTCGTGACCTTAATACAGAATTAGTAAGAGTTGGAGTAAACAACTTTTTTCTTTATCTTTTTTATTCATTCTTAGCGTGAAATTTAGAAAGAAATCGAGGCTGTACCGGGTGCATGTGACTTTATGCATGTGAATAGCCTCTATTTCGAAATTTTGGTTTTACCGGAATTGCGCATTAGTCAGATTAAATAGTGATGTATTGAGAAATAATTTTTGTTGGTCTTTTAAACATGTCGACGTCAAGGTGGTGTTTTTTGTTGTTGTGACCAGTTAGAGTTAATCTTTAAATTTTCTTCAAATTATTTGGATTCTATGAGATTATTTCTTTTCCCTGGGAATATTTTAAGTGCTCATACAAATTCTTGGACAAAGATATTTATTTAAATTGTATTCGGAATTCAAACACCGAATATCATTTTATGTGGTTCAACAAAGAACTGTTGACTCGTTAATAATATACTGGCTACAGCATACGTCATCGCCTTCCATTTTTGATTTTCGTCGGGACTCGAACTCAAATTCATTAGAACAATTTATTACTAGGATTTCTAATTTTTAATCCTTGGATTACAATTGGATTATTTTTGGATTCGGTTCCTGATTTTTACCTTTTTCTAGGGAAATAAATTATTTGTTAAATTTTACAAGCTTGTTGTCTTCACTTTTTTCTTGCTACTGTTTTTGAGAGCCAAACACGTAGCAATATAGCAGCAGAGAGGGTGAACAGACATTTTGCTAGAATGCAAATTTTGAAAAATTAAAGCTTCCTACGAAAATAAAAAAATAAGTCAATAACGCCAAACCAAAGGCTCTAACTTACCGAGAGTTACTCTAATTGAGTTAGTTTATAAGTTACTGTTTTTTTTTTTTTTTTTTTTTTTTTTTTTGTTGTCGTTTGTGTTCTTTTCAAGTTTACCCGTGTGACGTTTCATTGAGGTCGCACCCTCTCTGCTGCTGTAATTAAATCATCATTATAACAGTCTCTCAAGCAAAGATTTCATCAAGACATACATGATATCTTTTTATGGGGTCGTGTAAATTTATTGTTTTAAATCCGTGTGGAGTAGATTGTACTTTTGAGAAAAAAAATTCTTGAACTTAATCATGTCCATGTCCCCACTACACCAAGTCTGATGAATATTTCGCAGAGTATGTGTATCAACTCCATTAAACACAGCTAAAATAGTACAGTTATCTCTGATCACTTTAGGTGTTTGTACATATCACCGAGCAACATAGATAATATCTGTGTTTTTATACCTTCCACGGGAAAATATTCTTGCTGGATTTGTTTGTTTATCTAACATTACGTCGTCTTAAACTAGGAAATTATTAATAACTCCATCTAATTCATCTACGGACGGTGCTACATTAATATCTATAATAAAATTAATAATATCATCGTCATCTTCATTTTACAATTTTGCCTTTTGATTAAAATCTTTACGTACATTATAACACCGCTGATCATCAACTGACGGTGTTACTAAATATAGTTTATCCCACTTTAACCATCTCATTATTAAGTTAGGTAATAATTGCGTTTTACCAGACCCAGATGGTCCTATGATAATTGCTCTGATAGAATTTGGTCATGATTGATGATGATTAACTGGTTCTTGCTTTCGTGTCGCTGAGAAATCAATGACATCCATGTAATACAGATATAAAAAATAATATGGATTTATATTGCATTCGATGCAGAGCATCCACATCGACTTGTGGACGGGCAACGATAAAAAAAAAAATAAAAAGCGTGCACTTACAGCCAAATGTGTCAAATGAGGTAAAAAAAAAATTATTTCGTCCTCGACGGATGTCAAGGGTGTTGATATCGCTACTTCATTGGGAAAATTGCCGGTTACTCCATGGACTAAATACCCAGGAGAAAAACACCTTCCTGGGTATAATTATTGTGGTCCTGGAACCCGACTTGATATACGACTTGACGAGCGAGATATACCAAGACCTGGCGAATATCCTATAAACGCGATTGATAAAGCATGTCATGTTCATGATGTAGCTTATACAAATCCAGATTTAGAACAACGACATATTGGAGATGTTAAGTTAATTCATGCGTTAAATTCCATAAGAAATAAATCTTTTAAAGAAAAATTCGCTAACTGGTTGGGAAAATCTACGATGAAAAGTAAATTATTATTCAGAGCCGGTAATAAATCAACCGATTATTAAATAATGGAATCGATTTATTATAGCCCAAGAGGATATTGTAAGGGTAGAGCAAAGATTAGTAAATTCGCCGATGCAGCAAATACTACACGTTCTGCTGCTGAAAAATGGTTAACACGACAGGCAATATGGCACATTTTAGCTACCAACACCTAAAAAATTTAAGCATGCACATTTTGATGTCAGAATTCCTGATGAAGTTCACCAAGCAGATATTTTATTTTTACCACATGATACTGTTAAAATTGGAAGACGTCAATTAACATACAAATACGCGTTAACTGTCGTTGACGTTGCAAGTAGATATATGGAGGCAGAACCATTATCAGCTAAAACAGCAACTGAAGTTTCATCTACGCTTGAACGAATTTATCAACGATTACCCTTACGATGGCCACAATTATTACAGATTGATCCTGGCAAAGAATTTTTTGGTGCAGTATTGTCGTTGATGAAAAAACATAACGTCAAAGTTAGATCAGGACACACCGCAATTCATCGTGATCAGGCAATTGTTGAACGATTTAATCGAACCCTTGCTGAACGGTTATTTGGATATCAATATGCGAAGGAAATAATTCATAAGGATACGAGATCTCGCGAATGGGTTGCAAGATTGCCAAGTGTGATAACTGCACTAAGTAATGAAATTTGTCGAACAACTACCATGAAACCTATTAATGCGATTACAAAAAACATATACCAATACAACGACATAAATTTTCAAAACAACCAGTATTAGGTAATGTGACTGTAAGATATTTATATGAAACCGGTGAACTTGAAGGCGGTAAAAAAAGAGAGATTGATTCTATTTGGAGTATTGCAACACATAAAATTTCTAGCGTGGTAAAATCTAAGTATAGACCTGTAATCTAGAGATTAGATTCAACTGCTCAACAACGTAGATTACAAGTAATTCCTGAAGACGCACAATTACCACCGCGTTCACTTTTGTAAACTAGCCCATCTACGTCGATTACATTAAAGACAGGTCAGCATCACATTTTCTCGTGTATGACCAAAGTTACTATTAATTCTGTCTACGGTACATTGTCTTGGAGTATTATTTGAATATTGCCATAACATTACTGTGGTACATCTCGCAAAATGATTATTTTGTTGTCGTTTCAGCGTCATGATAAATTCAGTATCGAGATCAAAGTCGCGTTTATTTTTGTTGTCACATTGCTTATAACCAACTAATTTTTTTCTTACTATATCATCGCCTTTACCAGTAGTTTGATTATTTTCTGTAAAGTCTATGACAATACTCGTCAGTGAGATATTCTTCTGACTCAAAACACTGCGAGATAAACTAAGTTTGACCATTCGATACGATCATCGACGATCCAAGCTTTTGTATCAGAAATAGGTAATCCTGGTGATGAATGAATCGTCATTGCGTATCCTAGCGTCCACGGAGTTTTGTCCATAGTTAACACGCTCTCAACAACATTGTTCTTTATGTAATAACCGCTGTTTAAGTGTATCACGAACTATCTTTCTACTTGCAACTATCAAATCATTTTGTCTCCACACTTGCAGTAAATCGTTCATATTAGTTTCTGAAATTATCTTACGCATTATTTCACATTGAATTTTATTTGGTTGTAGTCTGATTAATTTCTTAAACTCTCTTAATTCTGGATCAAGCGATCAATGATCATTAGTTATTTCTTCAGAATAGTCTACAAAATTCTTCAGCCATTCATGTGGAGACAATTCAACAAAGGGTGGTGGTTGACCATGATTGCCACACATTATTACAGCTGTATTCTTAATAACAGCCAATCAAGAAATATTTTAAACATTTCTAATGAAACGGTGCATATTTCATCCCAAACGATAATCCTTGGAATAGTTTTCTCTCCCATTCGTTCAGGAGTCCATTTATCTCCCTTCCATTGAAAGAATTTATGACAAGTGCATGATTTAATATTTATTTCTCTCATTTCTTTTGCGAGTCTGTGTGTAGGTGTTAATATAACTATTTCTGAACAACTGTTCAAGAATAATTTAATAACACGAGTTGTTTTGCCAGAACCCTCAGGCCCATTAAATTAAACTGTTTAAGACTAGATACAGGATCGTATACAGATGGTGCAGATGATAAGTTTGATGTTTGATTTTTTTTGGCAATAAATACCCTTAACTTCAATGTCGGCGGATTCAGAATAATTAAGTATTTTTTCTTGTTTTATTCTCCATTCACCCCATGATGCATAAGTGCCAATATCTAGTTGTTCTAGTAATCCTGTATTCTTGCTGATATAAACGAATCCGTAGCGACTCTGACAGCAAACTCAGAAACTCTATTTATCATCGATAATAGATTTATCGAAACGTACGCGAGCACTGAAGATCTTAAATGAGTAAACTGCCATGCCTCACCATCAATAGAACTCACACTTGTACCTAATTTAGTTCCGTCTGATAAATTAACATTACTTCGACTTATAAACGTATTTCTTTTCGTTGTATCAGCAATTATAAAATCTAACTCAACATCGTCTATAATTAATCTTGTAAAATGTCGATTATGATCATATGATCCTCCCTGGGTAATTTACCGATTATTTTTCTGTCAAGATCTTTTGTGATTTTATTTTCAAAATATATCAGGATTTTCATCAACATAATATTTCTTTTGCTGTGGAAACCAAACTTCTTTCTGCGGACAATATGATATAATTGCTTCACTTAATTTTAACATAATAGTATTTTTACATTGAGCATACATCGTAATAATATTATTGGTACCCGCATTTTTTCTGAAAAATGTTTGCCATACCAGACATAACAAATGATATTGAGATTTTCAGCAAACTTAAGTGACTCGATACAAGCGAATCCAGTCAAGTCAAAATCCGGTAATGGTCCATTTATCGATACTCTGGTCATCTCGCGTGTGGGATGACCAAATCACTCAAAATACTTAGAACACTCTCCCATTCGAAGAAAACGTCAGGGATAACATGCAACCATATCAAGTGAAATAACATCTCTATAATCGTATTTAGTATTCAGTAATCCACCGTGTACATATTCGCAGCAGCTTAGCTGCACATCTTCAAGAAAATCTAATAGTGTTGGTTTCCACGAATTTTTCTATTTAGCAAAATGAACAGCAACTGAAGGAATTGTAAAACAATTACTCAGTAATTGTTCAGCCCTGACATCGCCATATTTCAACGCAAGATTTTTCATTTCTTCTTGGAGAGATTCTGTGCGATAAATATCTCCATTAGGCCGTACAAACTGATCATAATTTCCTTTATCGGAACTTTGAAACAGCCACACGGATACATGCTCATTCTTGCTTATTTCGTTAATACAATCAAATATATCTCAGTGGTAAAGTCTGTCAGTTCGATTTCGTGGAAATATTGTTACTGCATTAGTCCACGCATGTGCATTATGATCAATAATTTCAATCGAAGCTCCTTTCGATTTAAACTTTGATTCGTATAAAATCTCTCAGCTTATTGTTCTTAATATTATCGGGAATTTTAATTTCTTTTCTAATTCAGCTACGTCTATGACAGATGCTCCGGTATCTTTAGCTATTTCTCTGCACTCGTTTTTTATTTTGCGACTTTTGTCCGTTAAACCATTTCCACGTATTGGGTTTGTAAAATGTTCCGCTACTCGTTTCGTAACACAATTTATGTTTGAAAATATCATCGGTTTTAGATTATTAACACTGGGTTTATCATTCAGCAGATAAATTCCATAAACAGTCGCGGTCACAGGTTATGCTCGTTGATGATATGGTTTGTCAATACCAGTCAACATTCCTAGCTTGTAATTTTTACTTAATATGGTGATTGTTTCATTATGAAGGACAGGGTCGCGTTTGTCACTGATAACCAAAGTATTGTTTGTTTCCGCTAATACAATAAAGTTTACTCTGAAAAAAATCTTTGATCGTCGAGAAAATTAATAATCGCTGCCCCTCGTTTATTGCTCATTGTTGCATCGACGAATTTATCGAAATCATCGGTGTTGCGTATGATTTAGAATATCGACCACACATGAGATGCACCATCCTTGCTAAATTCTTTCTTGGCGTCATGAATAGTGTTAATCTAACTTGTATTCGTCGGATCAACCAGTGCTATAATAGAAGATACTACAATAGATGAATATTTGCCAGTTGAGTGCGACATAATAGCATCAGAACACAAAAATTTGTGTGATGAGCTCATCTCGACGGAAGAAATTACAAATACCACTAAAACGTTAACAAAAGTAAAATCTCCAGGTGGAGATGGACTCACAGCGGAATATTACTCTAAATTCAGCGGTGAGGTGTCGCCCATCTTAGAATGGCTGTTTAATAATATTCTGTTAAGAAATGACACAATGACAAAAAGCATGAGGGAAGGGATAATAAAATTGATATAAAAGGGGATGGGAGATAGTGAGGACCTAAAACTTGGAGACCCATCTCCCTCCTAAATACGGATTATAAAATTGTAAGTAAACTGTTAGCAGAAAGAATTAGAAAGGGAATGGGTAAAATAATAACTAGCAATCACTAGTGGGGCAAAAGGAAGGGACATCCAAAATAACATATTAAGCATTAGAACAATTATAGATTATATTAATGAATGTTGTCTAAAAGGTGCTATGGTACTTTTTGACCAGGAAAAAGCATTTGATAGATTGGAACACAACTGCATACAAAAAGATTTAGAAAAATTCGGTTTTGGGAATAATTTTCAAAAATGGACCAAAATCCTGTACAGTATAATAACTTCAAGAGTACAGGTCAATGGAGCGAATACTGGACAATTTGAAATCAAAAGATCGGTGTGACTGGGATACTGCTATCGATGCTATTATATATAATAGCAATAGAAATTCTAAATAGAAAAATAAGACTTAATAAAAAGATCGAAGGTATTAAAGTTCCGAATATAAAAGAGGAAATAAAAATGCTACACCATGCTGATGATTGCACAAACATTATAAAACACCCAATTCCTTCAAACACCTAGAAATGCAATTTGAAAAATTTGGAAAGGCTTCAGGGTCTACAATCAACCATGGAAAAACAGAAATTCTTAAAATAGGAAACTGGAGGGCAACCTTTCCGGTCTGCCTCCGCAGCTAAATAACTAAAGAGTAATAACATTAGGGATCTATTTTGGGAAAGGAGGAGAGAATGAAAACTGTAAGAAAATGAGAGAATAAAATAGACGAAAATGTTAATATCTGGGCACTCACGCCACTTTGCCTCATGGAACGGGCCAAAGTGGCCAAAACATACCTACATGCAAACATAAATTATATTTTCAGGTCTATTGATATTGAAAATAAAATACTACATAAGATTGATACTCCAATTGTAAATTACATTTGGGATTTTAAAACACACTTTGTTAAAAAGGAAACACTATATAAAGCAAGGGAAAGGGGTGGGCTAGCAATACCAAGCCCAGTGCTAATTAAATGTACAAATATTTTAAATAGATTCAAAAGAATACAGATAGAACCGAAATCACCACTGTTCTTTTCTGTGTTAATACGGTTAATGGGTCTATAACTACGTTGATAAAATGAAGTTCTGACATTTTATAATAATTTCGACCTCTGATGTTATGTACACATTTCTAGCACTTATTGATACAGAGGAAAGTCTTGAGGGGTGTCGAATGATTTTAGAGGGGTCTTTTTAACTGACTTCAGAGAGTAAGGGCCTTAAATTTAAGATTTGTATGATTGTTAGTTTACCTATTAGAATATTGTTTATTGGTCAGTTCAAACGTGAAGCTTGAAAAGTATTTTGCTAATAGACGCTATTCTCAATTATTGTTATTGACATTTTGTCTCAATGTACACTCAGCAATCATTTACCTCCAATTTAACCATTGTTTTCAACCATATTATGAGTATGAAATTACACAAGGACATCAATTAACAATTTTGCAATATTTTATTTAATGCAGTTTTGCCCTAAAAGCATTTGAGTGTTTGATGTAGAGTTTTACAGGCACGAGTAGCATTGAATGTCAAATACAAACAGAGTATCTGAGTTCAGATATTGACAAATTACACAGTTTATTTGGAGAATTACATTTGCTAAAATACGTTAACACTCGCAACGAACTTTTTGTTGTTTTGAGTTTGTTTCAGGTCATTCTCGTTTTTTTAGATCAGTGTTGTCCTAATTTATGATATTTCCACTTTGATAGAGAGAATGAAAGACAGTAAATAAGATGAGAAAGAAACAATAAATTGGACTTAGCTATAGAAATATATTATGCATAAGGGAGACATCGTTCCTGAAGGGAAAAATGAAATAGTTTCAGATATGATATCGCCATAATGTCGATACAAATTTTTCTCACACTGATCTATTTCGATCTTACATTATGAATCATAAAATATTTATTTCTAACCCGTTTCCAATCTGTATTACCTTGCTTAATGTCGCTAGTTTATGGCCGCAATAGAATATGCTTTAAACTATTTTTCTAAGCATGCTTAGATTGCAGAGATAACCAAATAGTTCATGTCTATTCCAGACTCAGTACATGAAGCTGATGCGTTCTTGCCTATTCCAGAATTATTCTCTTAGAATCCAAATAATTTGAAGAAAAATTAAAATGTAACTCCAACTGGTCACAACAGAAGAAACACTTTGATATCTAAGTGTTTTAAAGCCCAACTGACATTATTTCTCAAAGCATTGATATTAAACCTGACTACTGCGCAATTCCGGCAAAACCAGTATTTTGAAATAGAAGCATTTATATGTAAAAAGTCTCGTAGACCCAGTACAGCCTCGATTTTACTCTTTAAATCACATATTAATAATGAATTTTTAAAATGATTGTTTACCTCAACTGTTACTAATTTTGAATCAAGGTCAGGAACTAGGTCAGCATAAAGATACAAAGTTCTATTATTAGGTGTTTGCAAATATACATAAAACTTTCCCCATAAAGGAAAAGAAAGATTTATGTGATAAAGCTTTCTTTTTACCATAGATAAATTATAAGTGAGATTAAAAAAAAAGAAGAACTCATATGAATTATACAAAGTGTACATGAAATAATAAAGTTATATACACGGAAAAGTGCATCTGCTATTAAATTATCTTTTTCTTTGATGTGCCTGATGTGAATGTTGTATTCATGTTACAATAAACTCGACCTTAGTAGTCTTTATTTTTATTTTTCATCTTGCCGATGAAAGTAAGGGGGTTGTACTCATTAAACACAAAAATTGAAGTAGGAGCTGAACTAATGTGAATTTTAAAATGTGGTAATGACAATATCAACGCCAAACATTCCTTCTCGATTGTTGAGATATTTCTTTGGTGCTTATTTAGTTTCTTAGAAAAATAACACAATGGATGATCAACACCATTTTTATCTTCTTGATTCAATACTTCTTTATCCCCAACCTTACTTGCATCAATAGACAGTTTAAATGATTGGCTAAAAATTGAGGCTATAAGAACTGGCGCGCTTTTAAGCATGGCTTTTAACTTATCAAAAGCCTCCTGACATTTTTCAGTCCAAAGAAACTTGTTGTTCTTGCTCCATAAATTTGTCAGGGTTTCAGCACTTATATAACAATTGGAACAAAATTTCCGAGAGTATCCAGCTATATCCAAAAATCTCATCAGTTGCTTTTTGCTATCAGGCACAAGAAATTCAGAGATAGCCTTGACCTTAGCATCTATAGGTTTAACTTGTCCATGTCCCACGATATGTCATAGAAAAGTTACACTAGCACGGCAGAACTATCTTTTGGATAAATTAATTACCGAACTTGCATCAGTGAGTCTGTCAGAGAATTGTTGCTAAATGTTCTTTCCAGGTGTCGTTGTAGATGATGATACCATCGATGTAAGCATCACAATTGCCTAGACCAGAGGTGATCATATTCATGAGACGTTGAAAAGTACTTGGCGACTCTTTCATCCCAAAAGGTATCACTTAAATTGATAAGTCCATCTGGAGTCAGGAATGCCGAAATATCCTTTCCTTTTCCGTCAATGGAATTTGCCAAAAAATTCATTCTTTAAATCACACATTAAGAATGAAGAAAAAAGTTGTTTACCTTAACTGTTACTAATTTTGAATCAGGGTCAGGAACTAGGTCAGGAAAAAGATACAAGGTACTATTATTAGGTGTTGACGAAAAAACAGTCAGGTCAAAGTAATTTCTGGAAAATGTAAAATTCTAGTAAACAAAATTACATTACTATAACATGTAATGGAATAAAAAAAATAAAACTAACAATCAAACAATTAAATAAAATCAAATATACGTACCATCAGTGATGGTTCAAAAAGCTGAGAAAACTCTATTCACTAATAAAAAAGCAAAATCAACAAAAACGAAACAGAAAATAAAATAATAAAAGACAAAACCCTCTTTTTACGGGTTAATATAAGTTACATTATATTGTGCACAATCTCACTGATGTTCCCACCTCCATTACTTTGTCTCTAATTTTTAAGTCTTTCTCCGAGTTAATCTTTGTAAAGTGCGAGACCCATAATTTGGTAGATCTATGAATTAGTCGAGCTGTCGTCAAACTTTACTTGGTTTAATATATTATTCTTAAAATTTCTAGCTAATATAAATAACCGCAATTTAAATTTTGGAGTAACATTTCCATATATTTGGGTAATGTTTCTTAATTGAAATGTCGAGGAAAGATGTAACACGGAACAACCAAGAAAACATTTTGCTTTGCTAATTTGCTATTTTGTTGAATTTTGGTAAAGTTTAATGACATTTTCCACTAGTGAGACTTTCATTCTTCCGACCAAATGGAACTAAATTTTATACTCGGGTCGAAATAAGTAAGAAACTTTAAGTCTTAACAAAACAAACGAAGCAAGAAGGTGGGCAGGAGAAGGTCATCAATACTGTATAAATGACCGTTAATGGACATATTTTTAAGGAGGTTGCAATTTTAAATTTATTCTCCACATACTATATCTTTTCTGGACTACTCACCTATTTCGAAAGCAAACAATTACCCCAGGCCCCTGGATTGTATTAGATACATTTATGTTGTCTTATTCAGAACCACTAATATTTTTTTACACTGCCATCTATACTCTCTGGGATAAAATGTTCCTTCTAATACGAAATAATTTGTAACCTAAGAAAATGCTACGAATTTTGTCTCTCGAGGTGATCAGATGTGTGAAGAGATAGTTTTCTCACCCATGCTATCCTTGCTTTTCTTATCTCAGTCCAGTCATCTCAGACCAATCGTCTCAGTGAAGATGTCCACGCGCTCAGAACTACTTTTAAAAAAAGAAACCCTTGTTATTTCTGCTGTTCCTGACGTAGTTGTTCTAAAATCAAACAACAACAATAATAGATAACAAAAACATAGTAACTTAAGGTAAATCATTCCTTGAGAACAGACCATACAAAAACATTTCGAGAGAGACAAAGACACACACGCATACAATGTTAAGCTTTTTGGTAGTATACTAGTTCGTTCCACACAGCATGATCAATTTCATCCAATATGCAGGCTTATGTCAATACAGTTTCAGGTCAGCTGAAGCTACGTAACTAGTTTTAAATACTTCGTGTGAAATAAATTATATACTGTTAGCTACATTTAATGTGGCTGACCTGAAAAATGACTGCTACTGTTAGGATAAAATTATGAATGCTGTGTGAAATGATATATGACAGAAAACACTGATTCGTGTAAGTAGACTATATATCTATACTTTTCATAGCCTCTCAACTCTCGTAACAACTTCCGAAAACTTAGTAACAGCCAGAAAATGTGTTATGTCAAACATGTTTTAATCTAATGTTGTTAAACATCTCCATTTTGCTCCAGTTGAATTAATAATATACCTATACTATTTAATGACAAATAATGCACTTACCAGAAAGAAGTAATCATTTATCCGTAAATACATTAATCCATAAGCAAATTTCACGGTAGCACTTACCATATTTCCAAGACAGAAAATAAATTTTCAAAGAATCCGTGAACTTGAAAGTTTAGCACATGGCTATCTCCCATGGTCCGCATTTGGAGGGCATTCTATACACGGGGGTAATTTTACAATCATTATTAAAGACAACACAAGTATGTCACAAACAGTTTGACTTCCTCCAAAGAAAAGAAGTTATATAAGATAGTGACAGAGATCACTAATTACCCGTTATAACCTAAGCGCGGACACTCATGCTGCATGTAAATGTTCGTTATAATAATGGCCTACACTACAGCATTGGTGTGAGCCCAGTATCGTTTCATTATTTAAAATATAATTTTCTAGATTGGAACTGATCAAAATGAAACATTTTCTTGTAATGAATATTGACTATTTATTGTTAATTTCATATAACATCAATATATTAAATGTGATAGTACCTCAGTATTATGCAACGTTTTATCTTGTTATCTTTTTTGGCTCAGGCACAGTCCTAATTAACATATTTGTATTAATGTACCGCATATAAACATTGGCGCGTGAACTATATTGCAGAAGTGAGAAGTTTTTTTTTTGCTTTAAAGGAAATTAGTGGATGAGAAAAAGAATCTACGTTAGGGTTTGGACCGAGACAAGGAAATCCCAGTTGCGGGGTTACATTAGTAAAGGTTCTGAATACTCTAAAATACTTTTGGAGACTTCATTAGCTTGCACGCTTGCTTCAGAAGTATAAGGCAGTTATCGTTGTTGCGTTTCATTGAGGTGAAGGGTATGGTTAAGTGTTGATACTAAGTTAGAGACTGAGATTTTGGTTAGGAAATTTCCTTTGTCTTGGAAACAGTTTATATCAAACCATTATTGCCAATCTCCAAGACAGAGTGTAACGAAGAAAAAATGCCATTTCCAAGCGGATTTAATGACAGATATTTTAAGTGCTTACATTTATTTTAGATCCAAATGAAAAATTTATTAGGTTCGCTAACCATCCATATTCACTTTTGACTAATACTTCCAGTCTAGCATGAAATGGTCGTCAAATGACTTTTTTATAGTCAGTTATCCAAGCAACCTCATGAAGTTTCCGACATTTTCAAAACACGGACTATGGTTTTATATAGGATACAAGATGTTTCTTGTATTAATTGCGGAATAGGGTTGAAGTAGAAATTCGTTTTGTAGAATGCTGTTTAAGTTAAAAATAAAAAGATGGAATGTGCTAGGTCGAAATATTTATTCAATATAAGCACATTACTTAAACATAACTAGACCATAGTCAACATCTGTACGGGCCTAGTTTGAGAACTTCTGTCTTTTCATATCAAAGTCATTCAAATACTATTAGTATTATTGTACACACACACACACAAATATATATATATATATATATATATATATATATATATATATATATATATATATATATATATATATATATATATATATATATATATATATATATATATATATCATCATCATCATCATTGGCGACTCGGTCTCGAAAGACCATGCGAATAGCGCCCTTGGGGTGTTGCCTGTCTCTGTTGGCAACGTCTGCTGTGGCTGTGCAGGCCTATACGTGAGTGACAGTCCCTACTGCAGTTGGTGCAGACATACTGGGAAGTCTGCATTACTGTGGTTGCTGTTGCGTTCTTCTTTCTATTACGTTTCTCTGCCACCAACTGGCCTCTCCTTGCATCAGCGACTGATATGCCATTGTTTACCATCAGTCTCCAGGTGCCTCGGTCCTCAGCCAGCTCTTCCCAGCCATCGGGTGAAATGTTGCATGCCTTCATGTCCCTCTTGCACACATCTTTGAAACGGGGTGAGGGGCGTCCGACTCTTCTCATGCCAGTAGCCAGCTGTCCATATAAGATGTCCTTTGGCAGCCTTCCATCCTCCATGCGTCGGACGTGACCCAGCCATCGAAGGAGGCGTTTAATTAGCAGGGAGTACATGCTGGGGGTTCTTGCACGCTGCAGGATCTCGCTGTGTGGAACACGGTCTTGCCAGCTGATTTTCAGGATGCGTTTTAGGCACCGTATATGGAAGGAGTTGAGCCGGCGTTCTTGCCTCATGTAGGTACTCCACGTCTCACTTCCATATAGAAGGGTGCTGAGAACGCAGGCCTGGAAGACTTGGACCTTGGTGTGCTCTGTCAGCGCTTTGTTTTCCCAAGCCCTCTTTGTTAATCGAGCCATGATGGTGTTTGCCTTTCCAAGCCTTCTGTCCAGCTCCATATCAATCGAGAGAGTGTTGCTGATGGTTGACCCTAGGTAGGTAAAGTTGTTGACTGCTTCCAGGGTGACACCGTTGATTTTGATTGAAGGGGCAATGGTGGTATCTTGCACGCTGACATTTGTTTTTTCCAAGCTGATTGTGAGACCAAAGTGCGTGCAGGCAACAGCAAAACGGTCTCCCAGTCTCTGGAGGGCTTCCTCGGTGTGGGCCACAAGAGCTGCGTCATCTGCAAAAAGCATCTCCCTGATGAGCACAGCTCTCACTTTGGTCTTTGAGCGCAGTCGTGCCAGGTTGAACAGGCTCCCATCAGACCTGGTGTGTAGATATATGCCATCCGTGGACGTGTCGAAGGCGTAGGACAGGAGCAGGGAGAAGACGATCCCAAAAAGTGTTGGTGCCAGCACGCAGCCCTGCTTCACACCACTGTTAATTGGGAAGGAAGTTGAGGATGATCCATCATACATGACTGTTCCCTTCATATCTGCATGGAAAGAGATTATCATGCTGAGGAGTTTTGGGGGGCAACCGATCTTACTCAGAAGTTCAAAAAGGCCCTTCCTGCTGACCAAGTCAAAGGCCTTGGTGAGGTCGATGAACATCATGTAGAGTGGTTGACCTTGCTCTCTGCTCTTCTCTTGGAGTTGTCGTAGGGAGAAGATCATGTCTGTCGTCGACCTGCCTGCTCTGAAGCCGCACTGTGATTCCGGGTACACACGGTCTGCCAGCAACTGCAGCCTGTTGAGTATGATGCGGGCGTACACTTTACCAGTGTGTCGGCTACAAAATGCAGTTTTATTCCTTTTTGTGGTTATTCACAATAACATTTGCATATTGATAAGTAAATTGTTTTCTTTTTTGAGTTTCTATTTATTTTTCTTCACATTGATTAAATAAATATAAAACACACTTATGGTTTAAACATAAAAGGCGGTTTTAATGAAGAAAGTAGAGCAATATAAACATATTGTTAGCTACACCATTCGCATGAACGCTCAGCCCTTCACGTATCGTCGCATGGAAATTAATGTGGAATAGAAACTAAGCAAAATGACGAACCAACAAGAGGAATTAAAATATTTTAGTATATTTACAGTTGATCTAAGTCATTATTCTGCATTAATTCTGTGCTAATGACCATAAAACTCTCTCTCTCTCTCTCTCTCTCTCTCTCTCTCTCTCTCTCTTGTCGGTTTTACTTTAACTAACTCTCTCCTTTCCTCTCTCTATCTCTCTCTCATCCTTTGGTCCGTTTGATGTAACTTTTACCTTCATCCTCTACGCTCGTGTTTTCCATACATTTGCGCCCGTATCTTCCTCACGATGGTCCTGGGGGGGGGGGGGGGGGAGGGAGAGAGAGGGAGAGAGAGAGAGAAAGCCTTTTTATGTGGAATTAATACTTTTTAGAGCATTATAATAGGTTTACGAAACAACAACAACAAAACATTAAATACTTCACAGTATGTGGACCACGTAACCGAGAAATTTACTGTATAATGTCGACAAAGTTTGCAACTTTGTATCATTGATTATATAAACACTGCAGATAAATCCAAAGGAAGGAAGTGCACACATACCGTTACGAAGAATCATACTCTTGTAGGTTACTTGGTATAAGTTCAATTTCAAGGTTTTCATCCACGACACATTCTTTTACTCTCTCATTCCAGATTTCTGAATAGTGTATTTACGTTAGACGTGAGAACGGAGGGGGAACATAGAGCATAAAGGATTGCAATGAAAGTGTGTACCATATTCAGTTCATTTAGAAAACGGGGATTACTTACACTTTTTATCGTTATTTTCATATGTCACTAATGATTAATATGTGGAAATTCATCAATGATCTAAATCAACAGCACACGGTTGCGGGAATGTTTATATATGCGTATTATTGTGCCATGCTTTATACCAACACTTTAAATGCCATGTCATTTTTAATGTATGTATGTTGCTTACAAACACACATACACACACAAGCATTACTTTTTGTAGTTTAGGAACAAGTGTTTTTTGTTAAGGAAAAAAGAAACAAACACACACAAACGTACGCGCGCACACTTGCACACACATACACTCACACAAACACACCATCACTAGTTTTGTCTCTGTATTCTCCCTACGCTATCATTAAATGTGTCTCTATAATGTTTTTTTTCTATGTCTCCATTTATATGTCCCTAGGTTAGTGACAGGGTTAGAGACATAAACAGAGATATAGACAAACAAATACATCAATATGGCAAAGAGAGAATATATATCCTTTCGAGGCAATGGAGTGGCCCTGAAAATGACCTTTTAACTGTTTCTAATTTATCTCATCCCTTCTTCTTCTCCACCATCTTCACATCTTATCCATTACTTTTGTCTTCTTCTTCTTCTTCTTCTTCTTCTTCTTCTTCTTCTTCTTCTTCTTCTTCTTCTTCTTCCCTTTCTCTTTCTTCTCCTCCTCCTCCTTCTCATTTGTTCTTTTCTCACTCTCATGTTTTTTTCCAGCGTAGCATTCCAGGCTCTCATTTGTTCCTTTTCCATAATTGTCCTCCTGCTCCTTCATTTCCTGTTTAATCACCTCTCTCAGCCTTTCCTTTACCTTCTTCAAATTATTGATCTCCATTTTTAATATGTGAGGGCTATAGGCACCATTCTCCATTCTAATTATCATCTCCTCCATCATGCCAAGGTCATCCAGTACCCCTTGCAATGTAATCATTTTGTCAATATGGTTACAAGGCACGATTGATGAGCGTTACACTTTATATACCTCAACCACAGACGTGAAAAAAAACATCCCCTATCACCAACTACCCAAATTACCTCATATAACCTGCCTAACAACCCACAGTGATGAGAGTGCTAACTTGAAATAAATTGTGATACAAACCAAGACACATTTTCCAACAAAGCCACTTTATTTTCTATCAACACATATTTTTAATAAGAACTTTTTTAAATTATAAAAACACATTATCACCTACAATCACTTTAGGCAAGCAAGTGTTTATAGCTACACTACTTTAACACATAACACATATTATTGTGTGCATGGACGAGGGTTTTGTTAAGGAAAAACCAAACACACATACACACACACAAACGTACGCGCGCAGAAACACAAAAACACATACACACACAAACAAAAACACATACACATACAAACAAACACACACACAAACGTACCCGTGCACACATACACATACACATACACACACACACATCAGTAAAGGAGCGAGTGTTTATAGTCACACTACTCCACATTCACACAAATTGGCAATTGATCAGTCTCTCTTTTCTAGAGATCTCGTTTGCCCTGAAAAAAGGCTGTTTTTTCCAACTCCAGTCGCACCTGGTTAATGCTAGCACCTTTCAGGCCGGACACCACATACGCAACGAAGGCTCCAGTCATTGTCCCACGAAATGGTGAAAATCGGAAGTGATGAAGAGGGTTAATTCGCTTCACTCTCCCAATCCTTAATTTGAGGGATTCTGAACTCTATCTCCCTCACGACTCTTCTACCTGCCTGGGCATGTTACTGTGTCCGCTGGGGTTACCGCTCAACTTATTGTAGCTCCAAGTTCCAGTCTTCTGTTTCAGGCAAGCTCGAGCATTTTCCAGGTGCATCTGGATTTCCATTATTTTCTGCCATGTATTTTTGTTTTGAAGTTATCGAATGAATGCTGGGGTGGCCAGACTGACGAACGCTCCGCTTTTTATGCCTGAAGAGCGGACGTGAAGGAAAAAACAACCCTTACACGAAAACTAACGAAACCCATATAATCCACTTGAAAAGGAACGACTCACAGTAACGGTATGGAGGTGTGTCCCACCACTTTGTACTCCACCACATCTTAGCACACAAATATCAAGTTTAGACCTTGGTTCAGTTTTACAGGGGCTAAAAAATACCTCGCAAAATTCGCGTTGTTGGCAATGAGGGGCATGCGTGAACGCTGGATCATCATGAGGTCTCCACTCAAAATGTCAAACAATTCAGGGCATAATGTAAAGGACAACGTTTTGCCATCCAAAAATTTCATCATCATGCGACGAGCCACTTTATGGTACTCGAGGGTGACACTTCGTTTAGTTTTGTCCAAGGCTTTGTCAAACAGCGTATTGAAATTGGCAGCAAACTTGTCCACCAGATGTTGACCGTTAAAATAATAGCCTGCAGGAATTTTCAACAGATAGATGTATCGTGAAGTATGGGGGGACACTTATCGTTTCATAAAGGTATATGCAGTTTCGTTTTCATTCAAGTATTGTTGCACTTGCTTATTCAGAACTTTGACCTCAAAGGCATTTTGATTTTCAGTGATGTTTTTGATTTGTGTAGGGTGAATAATTTCAACCAAAGTCACTTCCCAATGGGCTTCGTGATCCATTTGGATGGCCTGAGGTAATATGGTCGTGAAACAAAGTATTGTGAGGAAACACATCCATGGAACTGTCACTGGGTAAAGTTAAGTAAAACTGGTTATTCATAACTCCAGAGTTCTGCTGTCCGAGGGTCACTGGAGGTCGAGGACTGTCCAAAAGAGGGTTATTGTGGTTGTTTTGGTAGTGACTGTTGAAAGGGTGACTGGTCTTGGACGCAAGACTCCCATTGTTACCTTTCGAGTATTTCAGGGAAGGATTGGTGGGAAATTAACCGATGCACGCAATCGTCCAGTTACACGAAATAATTTGGTGGTCCACTTGCGTAAGTAACCTTTGTTGAAAGTGCGTTTGGTTTTGCCTGTGTGCACTTAATCTCCCTTTTTCAACACTTTACCTTTCTTGGGGACAGCCGCAGTCGGGGACGTACCAAATAGGCGCTCACAGACGGTCGCTTCCTTGTTGGGAATCACTTCATGGGGAGCACATCCGATGCTCTGATGGTAATATTGGTTGTACGCTTGGACTAGGTACAGTAAGAAGTCGATGTACTTGAGAGTGTTGCCACATGCTTTCTTTCAAGGTGCGTTGAAAACGTTCCACGATGCTGCATTTGGTTTCGGAATTCTCGGTGGTGAAAAAATGAATGTCTCGTTCCTTCAATTCTTTTTGGAAAGCTTGATTCATACATTTGGTACTTTTGTCGGTTTGCCATTGAAGAGGATGACGATCACTTTGTTTCACTTTGTTTCAACACCGGTTTGATGGCTCGCACTAACTCAGTTCTCGTTTTGGAAGTGATTGGCACGACCCAGGCGAATTTGGAAAAGACGTAGATGACACAAAGCAAATATTTGTATCCACGAATGTAGGGAGCGATTTCTGGAACATTTTCGTCGAATGGGTTGGTGTAAGGTGTACGTGGCTTGCTTTTGTAACCATCGTTGCACCCTTGAGGTAAACGAACACGTTTGAGTCGGGTTTTGGCAGCACTATACAGCTTCTGAACTCCTTCGTATCACGCAGGATGGGATAGAGCATAGTAAATGCTGGCTAACACATTCTCCATTAGGACATTTTTTGAATATGTCACCCATTCTCCACAAATGCTACTTGGGATGGGGTGAGGTGGTGGTTTGGAAACGGCTTTACGTGTCTGGAATAGTAGTCGAGGGTAGTGGTGGCGGTGGCGGTGGTAACGGGATGGCTTTTGTCTTGATTAATTTTCTACTTCTCGTTTCACTTCTTTCTTGCTGATTTATGTCGAAGGAGGAGTGGACATCATCTTTTTAACCCAAGCTTTAAGTTCTTCTCGTTGGGGTTTGGGGGAGGGGGTCAATAAGGACGCTGAAATCTTACTTGGGATGGGAGCCGCCGAGAGTGTTTGAAAGACTTATCGTGCCTCTTCTTCCTTTAGCGTCCATGGGGCTACATCTGTCTTTGTCACTGGTGGTGGTGGTGGTGGTGATGGACATTTCATCAGCGTCTTAAAATCTTTCAGAGTCGGTCGAGCTGTTTCGTCTAAAGCTTTCATGGTGAAAAAGTTGAAGTCGTTGCAAAATTTGACCGTAACGTTGCAGTTGTTCAGTTTCAGACAAATCGCTGAGATCCATTAACAATTGCAATTCGCGTTGCAACTGGGACATCTCAGTCAAATGAGGATTGGGATGTAAATGCGGGGTGCGTTGTTCTTGCCATCCATCGTTTGTAATGCACTAAAGTTAGTTTTCGTCCTTCAATCAGATTCCAAAGGTGATGTCCGAGATCTTTAGATCCCAGAGGGCCCTGCTATCTTCTCGGTCCTTTTATCTTGGCCCTATGGGTAAAATACCTCCCAGGAGTCCTCCCAGTATGATATTTTTTTGACAATGGGACCAATTAGGGGTAAATGTCTCCGCGTTGCACCAACATCATTTTCTTTTGACGCATGGGGATTTTCTTTTGAACCATTTGGAGAAGAACATTTCGATCTCTGGCGAAGCGTTCTTTCTGGTGTTGATACAAAGGTGTCGTTCCTTTCAAGTGATTCAAACAACACTCGCACACGGTATCCATGACACCTTTGGAGGCTGTTTGAATGAGTTGTTTTCGCATGGGTAGAGGAGCTTTGGCCAGGACGGACAACATGTCCCAATGTTAGGCTAAATGAGAAGGCAGTCCTTTAATTTTTTCTTTTTTTGGCAAGAGAGCGATGCTAGTGTGCACGTCTTTTAGGGGACATCTTTTTGGTTCAGGAGCATAAACACATTGAAGTCCATTGCTTGACATGTGTCCTTTTGTCTTATTTGTTGACTGTCTCCGTTGGAGAAGTTCCAGTAGACATGGGTTTTCAGTTTTTCATCAAATTAGGAAAGATGTATGTCAAATTGTGTTCGACTGGCATCACCATTAACGGACAAGTAGAAGAACCTGAGACTACTGGAGAAGCGGTCACCGTCGCTGCAGGTCGTAGCTTGTGGATGCAAGGTTGTGCCCTGGCCGAAGTGCCTCTCCTGAGGGTAGAAGCTGTTTACTGGGGTCTTTTCTTGGGGCTTTTCTTTTTCTAGGGCTGTGACCTGGTCTTGACACCACTGCCCGTTTTCTTCTGTGCACGGTGGGGTTGGGAGTAGTTTTTTCTTGTTGATGACTTTGGGGGCATTGGTATCCCATTTTAAGAGGGAGCGAATGATGACACCTCCTAGAGAACCGCTAACTTTATAGATTTTTTTAAAGTCGACGGGGACGTGTATACGACAGGCCCACCGTCTTGACACCAGTGGCGAAACAGATGTGTACTAAATCGCAAATAATTGAGGGTAGTTGATTTTAAATTCGCGAGGAAATATGCGTGAAGGGATTGAGTGTCATCGTCGTACGCATGAGTCAGCAAATGTGTTCCAAACTGCTTGGATAACTCTTGCACTTTCGATTTATCTCTAGGGCTTTCAAAACAAGAGGCTATGTAATGAGCATTTAGACTGATGGTGCGATGGGCTTTCTTTGTTGAAACAAATTTTAGGTGATGTAAATGGCACTGGCATTACGGTGATGCCCTTTGCGCGTGAACGACAGTTACATTTCTTCGCCTTCTCCTAACATGTCGAAAACGACCAGATGAGTTTGATTGGGGTCAGACATGATCATGTTGTCTCAGTCAGGAATGCGTACAACGAACACGATGGAATCGCCTTGACTTTCTCGCAGGAGACTGTATGTCAATTTCCTCTTATTATAACACCACACGATCCGTGGACGATCCATCGAATTATTTTTATTTTCGATCAAACGTTTGACAAATTCGGTTTTCCCTGAACCACTCGGTTCAGCAATTAACATGTTAAAGCGATGACGAAGATACAAGGTCTCCAAACTGGCACGATCTAAGTTTTCGTCGATAACTTTGGAGGAAGAGGAAGCAGAGACAGCAGAAGTAGCCTTAGTGCAGGAAAAGTCCCTTTTGAAACGAAGCCAGACAAGACAAGAGTTTTTGTACTTTTTCAGGACACGTTTATTTCAAAACATTTTAAAAATGGAACAGTAAGACAACGTACATAAAAGCCAAAGGATTAAGTACATTGATAAAATGCACATTAAAACGATCAAAGTTGAATATAAACAAGTCACTGTACAACATTTTTGGTGACGAAGGTGTGGCGTCCTAGGGACAGTTTGTACTGTTCTTAGAGTCTCTACACTTGGCACAGTCGCACAAGGGTTCTACCGGCTTCAGAATCACCGAACATGAATGGTGTCTGTTTGAAAGGATTCATCTTTCTGGCTTGGCAAAGGTAGTCACAATGAACTATTGGTATTGGGCGTTTTCCTTTTTTATATGCTGACCAATATCGTCATACCCGTACGGCAAAGTAAAGTGATTAAGAAGCCCTACTTGCCTGTGGCACACGATTTGATACAGTTGTTCCAAAGTTCAACTGACGATCTTGGTGTGTGGCTAAACGTACAATCTTGTGAGGCTCGTAGGTGGTCACTTTAAAATTTCGATCCTCTCCTGACTCAAAGGCTTCATTCAATATCCCAAAGTTCACTACTTTGACTGGTGCAATAAATGCAGAGTCAATTCTTTCACTTTACAATCGGAGTGCTCTCCTCCTTGTTGGTCCCGGTATTCGTAGTCGTAATTTTTGGGATTGCCACTAGCAAAATTTAGAATCTTGTTGTCGGGGTGTTCGTCCGTCCAGGCTTCTAAACGGTCTTCTTCAATATCAGGGTGACGGTGACCTAGGCGATCAATGTAGATACAACTGGCCGTATCAAAGTAAAGCACACAATCTCCTAACTGGTGTAAGGTTTCGTATAACTTTAAACGATTATCGGCTGTCACGTAGGCTGCAAAAATGAATTTTCCAAATTCGTCTTCCTGTACAAAGTCCAGTTCTTCTTTGCAATTGACCAGGATCAAGTCTTCACGAAGAACGTCCACGTGTTTCATGTATTTGGTTTTGTCGTGAATCATCTGGAAGTAGCTGGAAGGTTTTGTCAAATACTCCGTCTTTGGTAAACATGGACTTTGTGCCATTTTGCCCTCCAAACAATTTAACATCACTTTGGCAAACGATCGCCTTTCTTCGTTTTTCTCGATTGGCTTCTTATTTCAGTTTCAAATAGGCATCCACGTAGTCTGCAAAAATGCCTTTCTGAGTCTCGTCGCCCTTGGGGTAATGTGCTGTCTTGGGAAAGTAGTAAATTTCGTACACTTCTAACAATGGGTATCCCACGCCCAGGGCTTTGAACAATTCCACGCTGACCCACATTCGTGTCAAGGCGCGTTCTTCATAGGTGTTGTGACAAGATTGGTCTTGGTTGCACGTTTTGGCACAGGTACGATACAAAGGAAATATCAGTTTTCCTTGGCAATGTTGAGGTAAAACGGAATGATACGAGTACGCTGGAGACAAGATTTTACATATAATCAACCTTCGTATTGTCGAATATTGTCCAGGTCGATGTGTTCCGTCAACAATTGCGGATATCCTGTAGGAAAGTGATAATATTTGAACACGTAAGGATACAGGGAACACACATCCAAGTATTTGATTTATTCTCCTTTCTCCTCGTCGGTGTGGTAAAGCAAGCAGGCGGCATTCGTCAGTCCTCCAAATAAACTGTCTTGCGGGTTCAGAAGGTTCACCAGATTGTAACTTTCCACGCTGCGTTTAAACTCGGAATCGGTTTTCAAACGGTGATCGTACATGTGTTCCCACATTTCCACCACTTAGTATCCTTGCTGTTCTAACTTTAATCGCCGCTGACAAGTGACTTCGTATAAGTCCTCCATGGTACATTGTAAAAACTGATTTTGGGTGTACCGTTGAGGGTAACATGTCGGACATCCGTGAAATAAGTAACCGTTAACCTCGTATACGATCTTATGGTTTTCTAAGTCCCAGCCATTCTTCGAATAAGTTCCGATGGTCATTTCACCACCTCCGTTTCTGGGTATTGGATCCATTTGTCTTCCTTGTCACTCAATTAATGCAGCCAGAGTAGAACTTTGACCAAGTATTGACGTTTGACAAAATTGGTCGTTAGATTGTGGATGACAGCCAGGGTCTTTTCAGGCATGAATCGTTGGCGGTAGACTAAGGAACACGCTTTGGCAATGGTGCAGGCTTTTTACAAACGATCGATGGCTCCGTGTTCCATGAAAAATTCTCGACATTTTCCACAGAATCGCCGTAAAATGTCCAAGTCGGAACGACAATACTTTAATATTTCTTTCTAAGCGTGAGTGTGGTACCAAGCGTAGAAAGCTTCTCGTGTTTCGGTACGCATGTTGTCGGGGTCGTAGTAGTGAGCATCAGGCAAATGGGGTAGAACGGCGTGTTGATTGGCTTCGGTACTGAAAAAGTTCGGAAATTATCCCTTGGTCATTTTTGTCATTCCAAATGTTTTAGGCATTTGACTCAAAGGCTTGACCAAGTAACTCATCGAATCTTCAAACTGCACTTGTCCCAACTGCATGGAAATGGGCTTGGCTCCGTTCAAAGTCACTTTAGGACGTTCTGTACTTTTTTCCGTATAGTATCTTAGAAGAAATTGTCCATCGTATCCCGAGAAATTGTGAGCCATCACCGTGGCATAGCGATGGCAATCTCCATAACATTCGATGTCCTCTGGACTCCACGTCTCGTTGATGGGGTCTAAGGTCCATCGGACAAAATCGGTCAGCGTGGTCGGTCCCTTAACGATTTTGTCACATCCTCCAGGAATCGGTCTACAGTGAGAGCAATGGCTAAAGATTGGTTCTTGGATGCACTTATCACATGCTTGATGAGCCACGCAGAAACTAGAAATGAGAATGCCAGTCTCTTGCATGAATTCGAAATCGAAAACGATGAAATACCCTTTCTTCTTGTGGTCATCTTCTTCATCCCCTTATGGGTGTTGGTAGTTTTGAAAGTAGCATTCGTGTTCCAAGTCCTCTATTTGTTAACAAGTGTGACACCGTTTCTTTCCTGGACAAACGTGAGCCTTGGTACTATCGGCACGTATGCCTTGTCCACAAGTAGGGCACAATTTCAGAGTTGACAAGCACTTTTCTGCTGTGAACCTTGCGTCTTCACATGTTGTTAGTAACATGTAGGGCTGATAAACGTTCGCTGACAAGCTGGGCAATGTACACGTTTTTGTCCTTCGTCAAGACAGGGTTTAGATGCTAAACATTCCTCACATTTCGATCCACAACATTTGTGTTGCTCTCGATTGTTACAGTCATAGTCACATTTCTCGCAGTGATAACTACATCCGTGGAATCTGGTGATACTGGTAATGGCATCGAAATGATGATAGACGTGAATGTCTTCTCCGTCTTTGCAATTGTTGCCTCGAAACAACAGAGGTCCACGTACTTCTTGAGGGTGTACTTTCAAGGTGTAGTGTAGAGCCAAGACGTCTCTTAGTTTCTGCATTTCAGGAATGCCACACGGGGTGTCTTTGGATAGTCATGTTTACTGTAACTGGAGTTCTGCTTCACCTCGTTGCTTGACTTGATACGATTTTCGAATATTCTACCAGTCTCTTTTCCATTCTACCGTGTCATATTTGTCAGCATACGTTCGTCCCACCACGATGACACGGGCTAAACACATCCTGTCTTGAAGTTTGTTTATTTGGAGGAGAATACGCTTGATACTGCGTTGGTTGTCCACCAATAAAACTTTTTTGCGTTGTCCGTTCCCTTTGGGAAGACTAACGTTGGACAGTATCGCTTTTCCATCGGTTGTGAAACTTGTCACGTGTTGAATCTTGTCCATGCTTTTGGAAGGTGTCAATTCTGATGGCCTGCTAAACTCGATCCAAACGGGGGACTTAAGACTGTCGTTATAAATGGAAAGTGTGATGCGATCGTCTTCGTTGGCTCGACATTGCCGTTTCAGTGTCGTTATTAAAGAATCCCACAAATCGGTGATGAACCCCTCTGCTTTATCCAGCTTCTGAAAACTTAAAATTTCACCGTGTCCGTGTAGGCCGTGGTTCTACCTTTACTAGAGGAGCGTTTATCTGCCTATCGAATGTGGTAGTACTTTTCAGGGTTACTGGGGGTGAACTTTGGTTTGGCTTTGACTCTCTCAGTCTGGATTCTGGTTCACTCATGTCATCTTCAAAATCACTGGCATGAGTTTGAGCCAAGACTTCAGCTACTTTGCGAGGCGATAGGTCATGTTTCTGCTTCTTACTTTCTTTTCCTTACTTCACGAAAAGATGCAATCGTTTTATCTCGATTGCATAATGTCAAATGACAACATTTTAAACATTTTGGTCACTTATATATCAATGTAAGGTCAGTGTATTCCTATATAAAGGGTTAGTATTCATTTCATTCTCAATCCTTCAAGAAAGATGGAAGAGCCAATACATACCGAACTTCTGATCAGAGCTTTGCGAGGTGTCATACGAAGGTTTTCTTTAGAGAAGCCGACGGACTACACCCACTCCTTTCGAGATAAAAGTCAGGATACTTGCTGTATCTGCAGGAAGAAAGGGCATTGATCTGTAGAATGTTCATAACGTGAAATTAAGTGGTCAATAGAGACAAAGGTCAAGATACTTGTTATCATTGTCAAGAGAAAAGACAATTGGTCTTCAGACTGCCCTAAGAAACAACAGGATCAGGAGGAAGAGAGGGATTCCGAACAGGAAGAAGAGGCACCCTCCGAAAAGGAAGAGCCCAGAGGAAAGTGAGGAAGAAGAGGAAAAAATGTAAGAGTGAAGAAATTCTAAAAATGGGAGAGTTTGAAAGAATACAGAAGTCTATGAACTTTTATAAAGTGTTGTAACATTGGATTGTAAATCTTTACAGAGAATAGATCAGAAAGAAAAATGTATGTGTCTCTTGGTTTAGAGTCTTATAATAATAAGGGCTTACACTCATGCACTCACATACAGCCATCACAGGGAAAAAAGGGATTTGACATTCAGTTGATTTTGGGAAACATGAGAGTAGCCTATTTTCGAGAGAGGTGGGTGGACCTGAAAAGGACCGTTGGGAATTTAAAAAAAAAAAATCAGGAACGGGAGGTAATGAGCTTTAACTGCCTTCCCCCTTGTCACGGCTAGTTCTGACCTGCTATTGTCGATGATTCAGTGGAAATCACAAGCGTAGGTTTCTCAGGCGTAGTTGTGTAGACGGGGTTGGACTGTTTGTTTCGGGAAGGGCTTTTTCTCTTGGGTCGTATTAAGGAAGTCTCATACATTTCTTTCAGACTCCTAAACTCTGCCAAAATGTCTAAGAGTACTGCGACCATTTGCCTTTCATTGGCTTCCTTCTCTCTTAGATCTCGTTTCTTTTCTGCTTCTTCTTCTTCCTGTCGTTTTCTTCTTGCCTCTTCTTCTCGATGTTGCTGCTGAATGAAAAAGACTTGTTCTACTTCTTTCTGCTGTTGCCAAAAATTCTCTAACTCTTCTTTCTGTCTCTGTTTAAATTCCCCGACGTACGATAAGGAAGGTGTGTGTGCGTGTGTGTGTGTGTGTGTGTGTGTGTGTGTGTGATTTATATTTTTAGCTAGCTTTAACAATTTTTCAGTCATATCGCTGCGATCTCTGCAGTGTGGCAGTTTATAGTGATATCTAGCACTGGGGCATCATGCCGCAGACATGTAGCATGATGTCTTACCCAGTTACATTATCCTGACACCAGGCCGATCAGTTCTAACACTAACTTCTTCAGCGAGGCAGCTGTTAGCACCATTTTTGTAAGTCTTTGGTATGACTCGGCCGGGGTTCGAACCCGCGACCTCCCGCATCCGAGGCGGGCGCTCTAATCTCTAGGCCACTGGAGCGGTCACATTCATTTGTACATTCGTGACAAATATAAGACCTTGAAATAAATGGCCTTTGAAAATCAATACATTAAATTGCAATTTTGAGGTTGGGGTGTCATATTATTATTTAAATGGGGTGTCATATTATTATTTAAATGAGACCATGTTATTGTTCCTACTAGTATGACCAAGCAAGTTAACTAATATTTTGGCAAATTGTTTTGAGAAACAACTGCCTAAAACACTGTTTTAATGTAATTTTCGACAAAAAATTACCTTTTTATTCAAACTGAAGACTTTATGTTCCAAAACTTTTAAATGACTTCTTTTACTAATTTGACCAAAACATAAATCTTAAAGCGTATTCGCGAATTTCTAACTTTTAGTACTTAAATTATAGCTAATGTACTGAAATTGAATTATTAGTGACTTGTCTCTTTATCACAATTTTACTACAAATCTGCGTTACTGGTCCTCAAAATTTTGCTAAATACACCTAAATAAAGTTGAAATAGATACATTTGTGTCAAAAAGATTTGAAAGAAAAACAAAGGACCTATGACGGATAGAGGATGGTTTGGTCACCCCGATTATGATTTTATAAAATTCAGTGCAAGAAGAAAAACAAGTAAAGCATACGGCTTTCTGTGAATTATTAGAGGAGTGACATAAGAATGAATTGTACGTTTAATTCGGAGTATTAAATCGTTTGTGATATCAATTTCATTTAGCGAAGTAAATAAATGAAACAATACATTTCTATACACGGGAATAGGCATCTGTTATTGAATTATCTTTTTCCTTGATGTGCCTGATGTCAATATTATATTCCTGTAGCAACAATCGCCACCTTAGCAGTTTTTGATTTTTATTTTTCATCTTGCCGATGAAAGTAAGGGGGTTGTGATCACTAAACACAATAATCGAAGAAGGAGCTGGGCTAATGTAAACTTCAAAATGTTGTAATGCCAATATCAAAGCCAAACATTCCTTTTCGATCGTTGATCAATTTCTTTGGTGCTTATTTAACGTCTTAGACAAATATCACACTGGATGATCAACACCATTTTCGTCTTCTTGAATCAATACTGCTCTAACCCCAACGTCACTTGACTCAGCAGACAGTTTAAATGACTGGTTGAAATTTGGAGTTGTAAAACTGGCGCGCTTTTAGGTAAGGCTTTTAAATTATCAAAAGCCTTCTGACATTTTTCAGTCCAAAGAAACTTATTTTTCTTGCTCAATCAATTTGTTAGGGGTTCAGCAACCATATAAAAATTTAAACATTATTTCCGATAGTTTCAAGCCATACCTAAAATTCGCATCAGTTGTTTTTTTATTAAGAGGCACATTGAATTCAGAGATAGCCTTGACCTCAGCATCTATAGGTTTAACTTGTCCAAGGCCCACGATATGTCCTGGAAATGCTACACTAGCACGGCAGAACTCACTTTGGATAAATTAATTGTCAAACTTGCATCTGCGAGTATGTCAAAGAATCTCCGAAGTGTTGCTAAATGTTCTTTCCAGGTGTCGCTGTAGATGATGACATCATCGATGTAAGAATCACAATTATCTAGACCAGAGGTGATCATATTCATTAGACGTTGAAAAGTACTCGGCATCACTTTATATTGGTGACGTCGACCTGGAGTCACGAATATCGAAATTTTCTTTGCTCTTTCCGTTATTGGAATTTGCCAAATTCCTTTCAGAAGTCAAATTTGGTGACATGCTTGGCATTTCCGATCTTATCAATATAGTCATCGATTCTTGGTAATGGAAATGAATCTGTTTTAGTCACACTGTTCGCGTTTCTATAATCAGTGCACATACGGAAAGTTTTATATGGTTTCGGAACAAGTATGCATGGTGATCTCATATCACTTTTACTGGGCTCTATGAAATCATTCCTCAGCAAAAATCGAAAACCGACATCAAAACGGCGGTTAATTAATGACAAATATATCTCCGTTTCCCACCACTGCCTACTGAAAAGTAAATATATGTAAAAGTGTTTTCGTTTATTTCTATCACACACACACACACACACACACACACACACACATATATATATATATATAGGAGAGGATATATCCGGGAAAGGCTCCTTATCATGCTGGTCTTGAATAACGCATATACAATGGAATTACGAATCTTCTAAACAGGAAAACAAATGGCCGCGCCCTGCATTGCCAAGATAAGACACTATAGTTTAATATTACTGTAGTATAGCCAACTGTGAAATGACTCTCGGAACGCTGAAGCGGACAATCTTGCACCTGGTGACCGTTTGGATATTTATTACCGTCTTGGCAGGAATTAGGTAACAATGTGATGTATACGCACAAGTCATCAATATTTGCAATATTCAGCGAGCATCGTTCTTACTATTTCTTGTAAACTATCTAAAGGTGCGCTCTTAACCAGGTGAAGTAGTTCCGGTATTTAGGGATAAGGTGGACTGGCCGGCTGTACAGTTGGGGTTTATTATATGGGGCACAAAATTAAGGGGAGGTGGGGAAGGATCACACCAATCATAGAGGTAAACAAAACGATGTAAAAATGATCATGTCTCACTATATTCGATTCTTCACAATGACTAAATGAGTTCCAAAGGTCACAAGAAGAAACCGAAGCCTTCTTAACTTGGCCGTTTCGTGTTATTTATCTTTTAACCTGAAGTGATTTAATATTGCTTTATAGACTCTATAATTATATTTATACGTCCATTGGCTCACTTGTCTGCGTAACATTTTTTCTTGATCAACTTGTTATGGGATTTGTCACTGAAGTACAGCAGCAGAGAGGGCGATCAGACAACTTTAGGGAATGGTCACCCTTGTTTTTAGACAAAAAAAAAATAGTGACCCTTCATAGAGGTCAATACCACGTCTACGATTATTGTTTATCCCAAACAGAATTGTAGACAAGGCCCTCTCTGCTGCTATGTTATTCTGAATAATCTTGGGAATCTTCATCTGAATATTGGGAATTTGGTTTATGTTTCAAGTAATATTCAAGTTCTGATGGTGGTTTTTCTATTTTTGGATTTATGTTCTTTCTTTTTCTGTAATATATCATCAAACTTCTGTATCGATCTCCACCGCAATTTTTGCAAATCTGATATAATCCTCTAACGCCGTTGTTACATCTAACACAACTTCGTGGACCAGCATGAGGGTTTTTCTTTATAAGATAATTATGTGTTTTGCAATATTCTCCACGGCATTTTTTATCACATTTGTTAGTGGTTCCTTGACCCGGGCTTGTTTTCAGACAAATGAGTTTAATATAATCGCGGGAACAAAATAATGTGAAATCAGTCGCGCGGGAACAAGTAATAACACACAGAAACATCATCATGAAAAACAATTCACGAGAATACCGTGTGGAAACAAAATAACGTTTAATTGGCGCTGGGGAAACATATCACAAGGAAACAAAATAATGTTTAATTGGCGCAGGGGAAACAGATTACACGGAAACAACAATTGGCGCGGGAACAAAATAATGTTGAATTGGCGTGGGGGAAACATATCACATGGAAACAAAATAATCTCACATCAAAACAAAGGTCAGATTAATAATCTGCAATCATCATCGCAGAGTTGACAATAAATCTAACGCTGGGTATCAGATTATTGATTAACCCTCACCCTTGATATCGTCATTGTATGTGGCAAAAGTGACACATTTCCTTATAAATATATTGATTGTGTCACTTTCGCCAGTCATCATGCGTGAAACATCCGTGCGGAAAAAACATATCATACCTTTAAGGAATGCCAAATCATTTTCTCACAGTACCGCTCGACATGTACCTGATCGCGCCCGCTTAATATGCAAGAACAAAGCGCTGAATGGAATACTGTCCTCTCATTGCTTAAATGAAAATGACGTCCTGTATTTATAGCTTTTTTTCAGATGTACAATGATCATCTAGCGATGTTTCATTATTTACTGTCAAAACATTTAAAATAGTTCACATTAGGTGACATTTTTTCGATGGAATCCTTTCCTTAAAATAAAGAAGGCTATATAGATATTTATATAATTATGTCCGAAACAAAGATAACAGAGTTCAACTGACCTTTATTTAGTATCTTGATCTCGTCTTTGATCTGTACGAATTCAGGAAAGGGCTCTAGGACTGCAGACACCTTACGGGTGCTCTCGTCACTATAGGCGACTTCTAATAACATCGAAAGAAGGACCAGAATAACAACGGACAAATTCATGGCTGATAGTTGAATGAATACTTAGCAATGGTAGACTATCATATGAATGGTAGACTATTGTATGAATGGTGGACACTCAATGAATTAAGTATATAACAACAAATGCGACAGTGCAGTTTGAGGAGGAAAAATGATACAGATTTTTTTAGCACCGCCCGACAGCGATAAGTGGACCTATCATTGGGATAAAGCTTATCCCTCCCACTTATTATTACAGAAGGCCATGCCAAATGCGACGTATCATTGGTTAGATTTCTGTCAAATAAAGAAGACAAACCTTTTACACGTTTGCAAATTTTCTTTAGGATTCGATATTTTTCAGAGGATTGAATGAACATTTAGTATGCAAATCATAGTGGGCAGTGCTAAAACAGGCAGCAAGATTGCTCTTTAATATGCATGTACGTGTCATAAAAGATGTACCAGTCACGTTGACTCCATGACATATGGCATTCATTAGGGCAATTACTACTGACGAAACATTAAGACTTTTTTTATTATTTCGCATGAAAATTTCATTGAGCGCGTGCACACACACACACACACACACATCAGTTACAGTAATCTCTGAACATGGTTGAACACATTTAACATTAATAAACTTCATCACCATCAGAACTTATTTTGGTCTAAAAGATGCAATGATTTCTAAAACAATATGCTACTGGCAAATATGCGACAATTGCAACAATGTATTATGCAATACGTAAAACTGATCAAGTAAACAAAATATGATTGATATAAAAAGAGATAGACTTTGGTGTGTTAAAACACAAGTTTCAACTCAAACAGAGGACTGCTGATGATGTTGAGAAAAATATCTGAATTTATATTTTATTTCATTCGCCCGATGACTTTGATTTGCATAATTATCAACACAATTTAGCGGGAAATATTGTGATATCCTCAGTCCGTCCGTACCTTTAGCTCTTAGTACACAAAACCAAATCAGCTGGAGAGCATGATGGACGTAGAGGTTCAAGCGGAAATAAGCCTTCTCGACATCACAAGAGCTAGAGAGCATGCTCCAAAAAATAGCTGAAGCTAAGGTTAAAGCAGAAGCAAGTTCTCTAGCTCACCAAGAGACAGATGAAGAGAAGGACGAAGAGGATATTTGGATCTTGGTTTAGAAAAAGCACATGATGACTCCAAGAAAGCCAACCACCTTGTAAGTGCGGTGAAGTACTTAACCTGGAGGCAACTAAAAGCAAGGAAGCCAAGACCTCAACAGTGACAATTAGGGGTACGTATCCTCACGCAGCAGTTATGAAGAGGCGCGTCAACAGTATTTTGACCACCCTCATCGAAACCGCAGAACAACGACTCATCTTTACGGGTTCGAGGCATTCCCGGAACAGCTGTTCTCTGAACAACGGAGCGCAGCGGAGATTAAAGAATAAGAAGACACCCACCAAACCTTGGACTACCGTCCTGAAAGCCCATTTTAGGGCTATTTACTAATCAGTTATCTCATTATTAAAGGAATCCAATTTGACTTGGAAATCCGACTTGACAAAACTTAAGATACAAATTTGACTTTTCATTACCGTTCGAATTTGTTTCCTTTAATATTTTGATTTGTGCAACAAAACTAATAGTCATTTCGACTAGTATGCGTTTTCTAGGGTGATTTTAGGAAGTTCTAAGTACGCTAAGTACATAAAATTTTAACCTAATTATAGGAGAATTTAAATCATGATTAGCCTGACCATAATTGCGACTGTGGATAACACAGAATTGGCGATAGAGACTAGCCCGATATGGCTAACACAGAATTGGCAATAGATAATAGCCCGATCCAGAGACTGGGCATCATTTGATAGTAGTACGCCTGTCGTTCAGGTTGACGCTTCGAGCCTCCACCCGAGTCCCTTCCCTTCCTTTCCTAGGTCTGACAATCAAAGACGAGTATATGGTACGATTCCGCTTTTCTATCTAGCAGAGTCGCGATTTACGGACCCCGGGTGATGTCGTATGGGCGTCTTCACTCACGCCCAACGTCTGATATTGCAATTAGATACAGTTTCGCAAAGAATGAGTGTTGGCTCGAGTCGCAGTCGTTATTATTAGTCGCGGGGGATGGGGCTTATGGCCCTGGAGTACAATACAAATTAGAAAGCACACCGTGTATGTGGCTTGATTATTTCCCGTCGGACTATGAAATAGTTGCGTCGCAAAGGCACTTGTTACACAAGCGACGTTGATCAAAATTTGGTTGGTTGGTTGAATTTCCGTTACGTCCGTACTTTTCAGGCGGTGCGTTTACCAGTCTGGCTACCAATCGTTGACGCCTCAACACTCGAAAATGAGCAGGCTACAAAAACAGATTCACGTATGCAATCATGGCGATAGTGTAAGTAAAAAATCTCTTGTTTGCTTTGCAACGCGAACAGGATAACATTATTTTAGACCCTACGGCAGCGCTCAGATGAGAAAGTATAAAACTTGGGAGTGGGAGGCTGAATACTATAGATATTTGCGGTCTAACTAGTCCGATATTTCCTCTGACCCTGTGCTAGATGTTTTGATACGTAATTTTAAGTATGATTATACTACACTTACATACATTTGAAACGAAAACAGATGTAACATCGCAATAGCGACCGCCTTCAGTTTTTAGTCAGCTGGTTGCTGGGGCTATAAGGTAGGCAACTCCAGTAAGTTTGTTCTGTTAGTGACAAGAATTATATCTCTTAGATAAAACGTTCTGATTACATTAAATCGATACGAATATTCAATTGGTATTAATAAATAAGGGCGAAAAGTCGTTATTGATATTGTAATTAATTTTTTTTGGTGGTTGTTCTAGGGTTTAAGGCCATTTTTCAGCACAAGATAGGCTATATATGGCGGCCAGTATAACTGATGGGGGAAGAACCCTGAAAAACCCAGGGAAGAAGCACCGACCCACGAGAAGCTACTGGCAGGCTTTCACATGTACCCACGCTAGACGAGCCTTGGACTCAAACCCGGGCAGACAGAGGTGAGATGGCAGTGATTCGGAACTGTGAGCGCTTTAGACCACTCGGCCACTCAGAGTCCCTTGTAGTTAATTAATTAGTTAATTAATATATCATTTATTAATGAGTCTGAAAGATGAATATTTGTCTATTCTTTATTTTGCATACAGAAGCAAAATGCTTTCTACATTTACATTGAAAAGCGTACTAATTTACTATGCCAATAAATCAGCCAATACGACTGGAGGGGGTGGGGTGACATGTGTGTACATACTTGTGCTGTTATGCTTAAACGATCTTGTCAAGTCAGTATCTAAAGCTTGATATAACACTATTCGGACGTGATTACTTACCTAAAGTTTAAATTATGACTGTGAATATCTTTTCCAAAGTATAATGGGTTGTCGATAAAGGACGTCCGCAAAGATGGGGGGAAGGTTTTTGTTTCAATGCGGACAAGGGGGAGGGGTGTGAAGGATGCTTTCATTGCTGCACACCCTGATCTGAAGGCAGATCTGGCACATAAACGTGCACAGGAGTAGTAGAACAATTGTAACCAAAATGAAGAAGAAGTCAAAAACTTGATTCGAATTTGGCAGAAAGAGAAAGTCGTCTGATGAGGATGTGAGCCCGCGCTGCTGCGCCTAAGGCAAGTCTAAGCCAAGCATTGGATTCAACTACTTTGACGCTAACCACGTCATCTCAGGAACTTCCGTTAACTGTGGTGATAATAAATAGTGACGTTTAGTCAGAGGTGGAAGAGGCATCTTCTGCTGACGTAACAGCAAGAGCGACGGATGCCGAGATGCAAACGACAGCAGCAGCATGTCTAGTGAAGAAAAAAAAAAAAAAAACAGGGCTCTACACCGGCACAAGACTCAGCAAGCAATGAGTTAGAATCTGTCAACGCACAAATGGCTAGTCTTCTACAGGTACAAAACACTGGACTGTGGACAGCTGATACGAAAACAAAGTCTGATGAACTCGGCAGCAAAAAGGTGCAGCTGGAAAAAAAGTTAAACGTCTGGCAGCTGAACGAGCACGCAAAGAGAGCACCAGCTATTACATTGCCAGACCATAGAGCAGTATATAATTCTAGATGCGGACGTCCGCAGCGGGGGTAAGCCACATGCGGACAAAAGCGGACAAGGGAGAGCGGGATAGGAAAACAGGTATTATCTGCGGACGTCCTTTATGGACAACCCCTAAGCAAAATTTTCAATTTCCGAAAATATCCTGGCACGCTGTAATTTTTTAATTTAATATAAAAGATTATTTCTTCTTCTATCATTTATATTATTGTAAGTCCCTCAACCAATTTATTTAGTGTCGAGCGATGACAGGGTTGAAAAGGGTTTCAACCAGCTCCATTTATATTATCGTTAATGTTATTTGTAATTCAATGCACCTGCATATAGCTTATTAGGATCATACTTTCTAAGAGGCATTAACTTCTTTTTCTCTTCCCTTTCTATATTGCATGATACTACCAATGAACCGTAAATTTCTAGATTTCAATAGCCTAACCGCTTTCGACTGCGAATTTGCTGAAGGCAATCACAAAACAGACACAAATACAAACAAAAAATACAAAAGAAGGTGTTAAATTTAGAGAACTTCGATGAAAGTGCCAAATGGAAGTAGTGTTCGAATTTTATATATGTCTCGGCTAATTGATTTGAACTCCAGTTATAATATGATTATTTTACAACAGCTATTTTTGGGCTTGGTAATATAAATTGGAACATTTTTACATTTCACTATGGATGAATTCATTATCAAAGTAAGCTTCTTAATATGAAAATGAATGTTAATTCTTAAAGAAATGTGTGTACATTGGACAATGTAATATGTATCCTAAAGAATGTGGATAATGTAAAATGGTCATAAAGTGTAATTTAGAATAAATTAAAATGATATAAACCGCTTCATTCGACCACCGGGAAATGTGGGGCCCTGCCAGTACCCCCCACCCCACCCCCATGAGTGACAAAGTTGTTCATTTAGATGCAGTGTTTTACAGATGCAGGTTTCACACTTTTCCAGGTTGTCAGCTTGGATACTATAAACGCTTTATCCAGTGGTTTGGGTTTAAAATGAATAAACTAGGTAAAGGGTTAATATAAAGTACGAAATATGAACTGTTGCTATGGTGGCTCGGTCTTTAACTTGTCGGACGTGCAATCAGATGATCGCGAGTTTTAATCCTGCCCAGATCAGTGCGGATAGACTGCCGTTGAGTGTCTCTGAGCAAGGCACATCACTCCATTGACAGCAGCATAATGTAGCCTCTCAGTTGTTGATGTACCAGTTAATATAAAGCAAAAGAACAAACTGGTATTGCATACACAGCCTCTCGGCTAAGTGGCTCAGTTTCTTTCGCTTTCCTTAATTGTGTCAGAGCAAGATGCAGTTAATTTATAACGAGATATTAAATAGAAAGGTATCAAAGAGACTGAATACTGAGAAATTAACAAGAGCATTCTGAACAAACAATAGGCATTGTTGTTTCTAAAAGTATTCATTTTGTATTGGATGTATTGTTTTGACAGTTTGAATAACGAACCATCGAGCAATTGAATGTGTTACATTCTGATATGGAATAATGTATTTAGTTAGATAAAAAAAGAACATTTAGTTTGGTATAGAAAGAAAGAAAAATCTTTACTTGAAATGTTTACACTATTTACTATAAAATAAATTAGATAAAATCGCTGCAGTCTGTTAATTTCACAGATCATATTAGCTAGAAGTTTGACATTTTGAAAATGTACCGAAGGGTATTATATGGTCTGGTCTTGTCCACAAAATTTCATTTCTACTGTAAACAACAGGCGGAATAAATGTTCCGGATTGGCAAAAAGATCTAGGAAACGAATTACCGTCTACATTCTCTTATACGTCGAGACCAAATGCAAAGTGCACAATGCCGGCAGATCTGGGTCTATGCAGCTTTATAGGATTAATCAGAAGAACACAAATAATTGACCCTGATCTGCTGGCACATTAGGCAACGTGGTCTGTTTCTATATCATTTCAATTTAACTCAGTCTAAGAGCGAATATATAAAAAAAATTGGAAACCTAAATCGTCGAATGTTGATATAAGAAAAAAGAAGAAAATATCCATCATATTCCAGAAGAAATGTCCTCTATCCACAATATCAGTTGAAGCACAATATCAATATAAAAAGCAAGTGAAATCAACGAGGTTTTTATAAAACCACTTGAAAAATTGACAACACGTTCCTCGCTGAGTCACAAATTATATGCAGTGTGTCCTGTGCGGCGTAGTTGAGTAGTCGGTAGCGCTAAGAAGTGCTGCTTTCCTCCTCTCGTTTCATATGCCTGTTCCTTCTAGTCTCGCCACTATTTCACAGTCCGTCGATATTCTGATTAACTTCCTCACTTTTCTCCCCACATATCACACACAAACCATAAAAAGAGATGGTAGCACGGACCTAAAAGAAATCCTCTCAAATTTTATTACAAAGAAACACACTGTACTCTATACAAACACACATTGGGTAAGATAGGTGAAAGAGCATATATTCATACAGTATCAGTCTTTTCAACATAGAAAAACAAAAACAAAACAACATACGCCATTTTTTCAAGCATCAGCATATTTAATCACAACAAAAACTTATAAAGACAAAACGACAAACAAACAATTCAACAATTTTTAAAGAGTAACACATTTACAAGGTTTACAACATTATGGAGTCAAACTTGACTTCCATTGATCTAGGTCATTTTTGTAATTGATGCACACTACGTTTCTTAGCTATAGACAAAATGTAACCATAATCTTCACAAAACCAGCTCTCTACTTTTATCATCGTACTATCAAAACAAGTCACTAAATGTTCTAAGGGCAATCCAAGCCTGCTTTGATTTTGAAAATACACACAATAGTGTCCACACACCACAAATATGTTCCTTGTAATCTTACAGTATTGAATTGAATCGAATTTTCGTTTTGTCTCATCAAATTAATTATATCTTTTTAAAAAGGAGGGATCCATAAAGAAACGAAATTGTCCACACTGTCATCGTTGGGAAAGTATATGGCTACCCAGTGAGTTCATGGTTGACGACCGTCGTCTGTGTCGATGTCATGGTCTTGAATATCTTTAGGTTTACGATGAGGAGATTCATCGATAACACACACAACATATTCCAAGAAGCACATTTCGTGTGTCAGTAGGTAATGAAGTTCCCAGGTATCCAGCTCTTTTTCACACATACTAATAAGTTATCAATGTATTCCTGACTTTTTCTTTAAAAATCTCTTTCGAGTAAATAGCTTTACGCTTCGTCTCCTTATTCTGTGGAAAAAGAGCTTCGATGCGTTTGATCTCCAAAGAAGTCATGGGAGGGGAGAAATAGTCACGCAAGTCTTTATACCGATGATGCAACACTTTCTCATCAGAACTGAGATTCCATTCGTCATCAATATACGATTCCAACATTTTTTCTTGGCTCATCGTTATACAAATGTCGGGTTGAATCTGACTGGAATGATCGTTTTGACATCCAAAAACAATGATAAACGGTCAAAACTATACTGTTTTCAGCCAGATGCTTAGCAAAACAGGAGAATACGTGTTCTTTTTGTTCTGGCCATCTCGACATCATGACTGTCTCTTTATCTTCTGTAATTGTTTGTTTTTCTTGTTATTATTCTTTTTCAAAGACATTCTCGTCCCCAGTCTCCAAAGAGGCTCCTTTTTATTCAATAACTTCATATAGTCTAGAATCAATTTTCTTAAGCTGATGATTTCCAGGGTATTATCAAATTCTGCATACTAGATGACGTTCACCGTGTTTACTAGAGCATTAGTAATCTCGAGTTCAACACAAAGTTGGCAGGCTTTTATAAGGTGGAAATTAACCCTTTCGGTGTCTAGATCATGAGTGAAATCAACGGCCCACACAGCATAACCTCCTGCATAATCCTCGTACGAAATGCTGTAGCTGTCGTTGGCTTCATACAGGGACAAGTAACATTTCAAATAATTCTTCTGGGTAAAGTTACGTTAAAAGGGTTAGTACACAAAATCTGTCCATTTTGACTGATTTCAATCTTAGAGACGTTGAAGTTTTGAAACTCGAAAGTATTGTAACAAATGGCTGCATTGCTGGCTAAGTAAATGATTAAACGTTATTTAATAATCCATCAACTATCCCCGATATAAGATATGCACTAAAGTCATACCGGATCATAGTAGGTGGCATTACACTTACATCATTTGAAACATTCCTCTATGTTTAAAATGGCCAGCGATGTAGTAAATCAACATTATCAACTTATCAAAGAAGCAGCAGAGAGGGCGAACAGACCAACTTTTAGAAGGTTCCAAATACCGAAATAAACTTTCCTATAAAAGGGCTTAATGACCTTTAATCAAAATAACTAATTATGTCGAGGGTTCTCCGAAAGTCTCTCCGAGAGTCCCTCTTGGGTTAGTTCATTTTAGTTCTCTGACTGAAAACTCATCAATAGCGTAAGTATTACAAAAAATGAACCAACTCGAGGTCGCGCCCTCTCTGCTACTATCATCCAATTTTTTTTATCAAGATCGACTCGGTATCGTGTTCGAGGATCATGTAAGTTTAATGTTATAAATCCATACGGGGTTGACTGAACTCGACCGAATACATTTTTAAAACGATTATAATACATATCACCGTCACACCAGTTCTGATAAATATATCGTAGCGTATGCACACCAACTCCGTTAAACACCCCAAGAACATTACAATTTTCTCTAATTACTGATGGTATTTGTATACATTTTTGAGTAACATAAATCACATCTGTTTTTTATGTCTTCCGCGCGAGAATATTCTGGCCGGATTGGACTGTTTATCTAGCATCACATCATCGTACACTAATAAATCGTTAACAGACCCGTCAAGATCATCCACAGACGGTGATTCATCAATACTAGCGATAAAATTAATAACATCCTCGTTGTTTTCATTCAACGATTTTGCGCGTTCATTAGAGTCTTTCAGCACATCGTAGCATCGCTGATCATCAGCTAACGGAGCTATCAAATACAATTTATCCCATTTCATCCACTTTATTATTAAATTAAGTAACAGTTGTGTTTTACCACTCCCAGATGGACCTACAATAATCATTCGAATATAATTTGGCAACATCGGATGAAAAGTCAGTGACCTACATGTTATAGAACTATACTAAATAATATGGATTTATATTGTGTGAAATGCAGGGCTCGTACCCCAACAAGTGATCCACCAACTATTACAACAAAAAAATAACAGATCAGCAGTTACAGGTAAGTATGAACGATGTGGTACAAAGAAATTTAAATTTATTCCCGGTGACAAGTCAGGCGATAAGCCAAAGTCAAAGCCAAGGCCAAAGTCAAATAATATTTAAAAAAACGAGCAGGTGATAATGCCGCAAAATTAACAAAGTTACCAGGGACTCCGTGGGCTAAATACCCAGGAGAAAAACTTCTCCCAGGATATAATTACTGTGGCCTTGGAACACGACTTGATATCAGACTTGACAACCAAGACCAACCAAAACCAGGTGAATATCCGATAAACGCTATTGATAAAGCGTGTTATGCTCATGATGTAGCTTATAAAAGTAAAGATCTGCAAGACAGATACATAGCAGATGTGAAATTAATTCACGCGCTAAATTCCTTAAAAAATAAATCTTTCATGGAATCATTGGCTAATTGGTTAGCAAGATCCGCAATGAAAGGTAAATTAGCGCTAGGTGCTGGTAATTGATTATAAATGGAATCGATTTATCATTCCCCAAGAGGATATTGGAAAGGTAGAGCAGCGAGTAGTAAACTCGCCGAAATAGCAAAAGTTAAACGTGTTACTGCTGAAGCGTGGCTAGCACGACAGGCAATATGGCAAATTAACTACCACCGCCTAAACAAATTCATTTTGCAAATTTTGATGTTGGCGTTCCTAATGAAGTTCATCAGGCTGATATTTTATTTTTACCACATGATACTATATGTCGTAAAACATACAACTATACGCTAACTGTCGTTGATGTTGCAAGTAGATACAAAGAAGCAGAGCCGTTGTCAACAAAGACAGCAACTGAAGTAGCTTCTACGTTTAAGCGAATTTATCAACGTGGAAGTCTACGATGGCCACAGCTGTTACAAGTTGATCCTGGCAAAGAATTTCAGGGTGCAGTATCATCGCCGATGAAGCAACATAATATCAAAATACGACAAGGACCTACTGGAATTCACTGCGATCAGGCAATTGTTGAGCGATTGAATCGAACACTTGCTGAGCGGTTATTTTGATACCAGTACGAGAAGGGATTCATTCAAGACATGAAACCCATTAATGCAGTCACATAAAAAACATATACCCGTACAACGGCGTGATTTTTCAGCACAGCCAATACTGGGTAATGTGACTATAAGATATTTATATGAACCCAGTGATCTTGAAGGTGGTAAAAAAAGAGCGACATATCCTATTTGGAGTATTACCGCACACAAGATATCTAACATAGTAAGATCAACGGGTAGACCCGCAATCTACAGACTGGATTCAACTGCTCCTCAACGTGGATTTACACGTGAACAATTACAAGTATTTCGGGAGGATACACAATTACCACCCCGATCACTTAACTAGCACCCCTACGTCGATTACATTCAAGACAGGTCAGCATCACATTTTCTCGTGTGTGACTGCGACTGTTATCTTTTCTATCCACGGTAAATTGTCTTGGATTATTACTCGAATACTGCCATAACATTACACAATTACAGCTCGCACACTGATTATTCTGCTGTTGTTTCAGCGCGTTGATAAATTCAACGTCAAGATCAAAATCGCGGGTTTTTTTTGTCACTTTATTTATAACCGGTTAACTTTTTTCTTATTATATCGATGTTCCATATTATCATTGATCACTGATCTGTCCATGACAATTCTCCGCAGCTGAGATATTCTTCTGACTCTAGACACCGCGAGATAAACTAAATTTGACCATTCGATACGATCATCAACGATCCAAACAACTGTATCAGTAATAGTTAACCCCTGAGATGAATGTATCGTCATTGCGTATCCTAGCGTCGACGGAGATTTGTCAGCATGCAGCGCATCTTCAACAACATTGACATCAACTAAAACAATATCATTTAATACAAGATTCCGTTTTTCCCTTGACTCTGTGAAGGGTCCTGATATATCAACATCGATATTCTGTCGTCGTGTATCAGCTGGTCTATAACACAATGGTACACAATGGTACACAATGGTACACGTAACGCTGAGAATTTCTCCTTGTGTAACCGAAACAACTCCCGTTGAAGTGTGTCTCTGACTATTTTTCTACTTACCACTATCAAATCATTTGGTCTCCACGTTTCCCAAAAGTTGTTCATAAAAGTTTCAGAAATTATTTTACGCGCTATTTCACACTGAAGTTTGTTCGGTTGTAGTCTGATTAATTGTTTAAATTCTCTTAATTCTGAATCAAGAGATCTATGATCATCGGCTATTTCCTCGTAATAATCTACACAATTCTTTAGCCAATGATGTGGAGATGGTCCAACAAACGGTGGTGGTTGACCGTGATCGCCGGACATTATCACAGCTACATTCTTTAACAATAATCAATCGAGAAACATTTTTAATATATCTAGCGACACTGTGCATATCTCATACTTGTGATGATACCAGGAACATATTTCTCTCTTATTCGATCAGGAGTCCATGCGTCACCCTTGTATCTGAAAAAGCTGTGATAAGTACAAGAATTGACTCCTCGTTGTTTCATTTCTCGTGCAAGTCTATGTGTTGGTGTTAGCACAATCATGTCATCGCAATTATGTCGAAATAATTCGATCACCCGAGTTGTCTTACCAGAACCCCCCGGTCCGCTTAAATAAACCGTCTTGTGTCTGGATACTGGATCATACACGGACGCCGCAGATGACAATTCTGATATTTGATCGCTGCGATAACTATCTTTAACTGCAACATCCGCGGATTCACAATAATTATGTAACGTTTCTTCTTTTATTCTCGACGAACTCCATAATGCATCAGAACTCGTAAACCGAACCAATAATTCTAAATATTTTTTATCGATATAAAATGAATCCATGGCAACTCTGACTGCGATGTGAGGAAATATGTTTATCATCTTTAACAGGTTTATAGACACATAAGCGAGCATTGAAGATCTTAAATGAGTATACTGAGGAGATTCTCCACTGATAAAACTAACAACAGTACCTAACTTTCTCCCTTCAGATAAGTAAACGTCTTCCCGATTACAAAATATATTTTTCGCTACTGCATCAGCGACCACGAATTCATATTCGGTGGGATCCATAATCAATCTTGCACAATGCAGTTGATGATAATATGCACCACCCTGAGTAAATTTACCGATTATTTTTCTACCGAGATCTTTTGCAATGCTTTCTTCGGTGGTATTTTTCGCAAAAATGTCGCGCATCAAAGTCGTCAGCGTCAGCAGGATAAGGAAGTAGTTTAGGTGTAGGTTACCAAACTTTGGTCTGCTTCCGATGCGATATAATTGCCTCGCTGACCGTCAACGATATCAGTATTTTACTGTCAAGCATATATCGTAATAACACTATTGACGCCCAGCGTTTTTCTGAAAAATGCCAATATATAACAAACCGGATGAAGATCCCTGCACATTCGAAAGACAACACATGAGCAAATCCAGTTAGATCAAAATCGGGTAACGATCCGTTTATGGCAACTCTTGTCATCTCGTTCATGGGATGTCCAAACCGCACAAAATACTTATGGCATTCTCCTTAACCAAGAAAACTCACCAGATAACATTCGATCATGTCAACGGATATCATACCGTCACGATCATATTTGGTATTCCACAAACCGCCATGCCCGTATTCGACACAACTAGCTTGAACATCCTCGAGAAATCGAGTTCGTGTTGGTTTTCACGAATTTTTCTGCCTTGCAAAATGAGCCGTGACTGACGGAACTGTACAACAATTACTCAGTAACAGGTTAATGTTTTCTGTTGAAAATCTTCCCGCGAGTTTTCTCATTGTTTCATGAAGAAATTCTCGACGACATAAATCACCGTTAGGTCTTACAAATTGATGATATTCTTCATCAGAACTTTCAAATAACCACTGTGAGTGGTAAAGTCTTACAGTACGATTCCGTGGAAATATTGTTACTGCGTTGGTTCAGGCGTGCGCATTATGATCAACGATATTTATCAAAGCTCCTTTCGATTTATATTTCGATTCGTACAATACTTCCCCTGTTGTTGTTTTTACGGTTATTTTAATATTTTTTCTAACTCGGCAAAATCATTTATTGTATCCTTGACCGAATCAGCCCATTTATTTATTTTTTCACGTCGTAGATCCATCAGACCGTTTCCACGTATCGCATTTGTAAAATGTTCCATTACTCGTTCGGCTACACAATTCAACCTTGAAAATCTCATTGGTGCAAGATCATTAATGTTGGGTTTATCATTTAGCTGATAAATTCCATAAATAACCGAGGTCACAGGATACGCTCGAGCGTAATAAGGTCTGTCAATACCAGTCAGTATTCCTGGCTTGGAAATTTTACTTAACACAACAATTTTTCAATTAGCAAGGACAGGGTCACATTTGTCACGGATAATCCATGTAGCGGAATCTTCTAGCACAATAAACTTTATTCAGAAAAAATATTTCTGATTATCAAGGTAATCGATAATCGTTTTCGCCCGCGTATCGTTCATTGTAGCATCAATAATTTCATCCTTGACAGAGTCGATGACTTTGTCATCGCGTACAATTTTGAATGTAGACCATGTATGGGATGCCCCATTATCATGAAATTCTTTTGTAGCACCCCTGATAATATTAATCAGATCAGTCAGACCTCGTCTCCGCAAGTCAGGGGTTAGTCTGCCAAGATCGAATCTGGAAGTTTTCCAAGGCTGGATTGTAGATAATCTCTCAAACTCTTCCTTATTATATTTCAGACAAATATATAAATAAAAAATAATGTATATAATGACTCAAATAAGAAATCAGTGAAAGTGGTTGATGGTAGGATCTTCAATTACTTGTAAAAAGTCCTGCGTAAATGAATTCTGCGGTCAACATTTACAAAGCGTACGACGAGGAAGTCTTGGTCCACAATCGTGTTTACGATATGGTATTGGAGTTAGTGGAAAAAAACACAGCTGTGCGTGCAGTGTGGTGGTAAGAGATATAGAGAATTGAAGCCGTATTATGACAAAAAAGAACCACCCTTAACTATGTCATGGTCATTGAGAAGGTTATAAGAACTCCTGAAGACTATATAGCCAGATTTGAAGATAAGTTATAATTTAGACAAATAATATTACATATAAAGGTAGCAAAAAGAATTTGTCATACATCATATCATTAAGAATTATGAAGCAAATAGTGATGGTATAGTCAGACACTTTAGGTTGAAAAGACCAGTTGGTCTTGTGGCTGTAATGATAAGAGCGACAAAGCAGTTGTATCCATAATTTAGAGACTGGCGAGGACAGAATTTTTCAATGAACGAATGCAGCTGGCAAATATTTTGATATTTGTATACCTTCAGTAAGAAGAGTCGCAGAAAATATATATAAATCCGCATTCTCAATAAAATATAAACAAAAAATTATTTTCCATTATTGCTAGATCGGTAGGTATGCCTATATGCCTAAGTATATTCATAAACCATTTATTTAATTTTTTTTTGTTGTTATTCTATATCACTAAAATCCGAGGTTTCAGCATTATTTCAGGGAGATAACTCCGTCCAGGATACTTTTTGCGATTAGTTACCTCCCTTTGACCATGTCAGAAATAATAATACAGACTTGTAAATAAATATTCGTTTGTGGTTAATTATCTCTCTTATATATCAGTTGAGAATCCGTAGTATTGTAATCTTAATTCGACAAACCGTGCTTATTTTGATTTCTGCGTTTGCCGAGAATGGCTTATCGGTTATTTCCCCTGTTGTATATCAAGGAATATCAGTACGGTATGTGTAAGGGTAAATAAGAAATAATATTTTCTTTTTAAGAAACAATATTTTTTTTTTGTTTTATTAAATAAGTCTGGTTTCCTGGTTTATCTGTATTTTTTCTGCGATAGTAATTAATAAAACGAAAAAATAAAAATGAGTATCCACACCGTTTCCCGAATTATTTTCGGGTACATATATTATCCAGAAAAATACTCACTTTACAAATCTGACTTGTTAGGTAGAAATACGTTCATCCAGGGTATTTCTTCCGAATTTGTTTGTTCAGAACTAAAATTCAGTTGTATTTTTCAATCCAACTGGGAAAATGTTACGGCTAACTTTATAATGATTTCTAAAACATGTATCTCTCAGATGCTGCAGTAGCTCATTGCTAGAGCATAGAACTGTGATACTCGAGATCTGGCGATCGAGTCCCATGACTGACAACTTCTGTGGTTTTCGCGTATTTGCGATTTTATTAATATATAATTGGGGCTCCGCCTAGCCTCGAAGCTCAATAAGAAAAACTCCCTTTCTCCACACTCACCACGTGGTGGGTATACGTTTTGCATCACCCACGGGGTGATTATGGGCAGGGTGTGCAAAAATCTATTGAGCGTAGAGAATGCCCCGTATAAAATCTTAAATCCAGAAAGTGGCCGGACTGGTCAGTTAATTAGAAATTTATTCTTGATAACGATGGATTATGACATCGTAAATAGACCGGATTGATCGATTCTTGTACAATCAGATATCCGGGTGGTTCTCTTGGTGTGAACGAATAAAGAACAAATCCTTGCTGCGCTTGATCTGATATTGTTGTGTCTGTGCTGTAACTTCCATCAATTACATCACACACAAGATTGACCGCGACCACCTGGGTTATATTTACGATTTCCGGGGATACATGTCGTCCTTCTCCTTGTGGATTGTTGTTGTATCGGAGTATAGTTGGTAACGGTAGTGTTTTTCTCCATTGCTGAAGTATTTCAGAAAAGTTTTCGTCGATAAGATCAATGACGGATTTTCTTAATTCGTCTGAATTATACCCGAGAAATTTATATTTCGGTAAATCACATTTTTTATCGGATATGCAGTCAAAAATCGTTGATTATGTTTATTTATGTCGTCGGTGTAATCAATTATTACCTGGATCACCCGCTGGTTAATATATTCCATGTCGGATACAAGCTGATTTAATGTTTCTACTTGTTTAATGATTTCGCTGCGTATAGTTCCATCAAAAAGATATTGTTGGAAGTTCTGCCGTAGTCGATCTCGTTGTATTTTATGTTCTTGATTAATTTCTTTAAAATATTCAATAATTTCTTTTAGGCGAATAACAATGGATTTAGTTCTTCCCATGGGAATTTGTTCATAAATAAAACTCCACGACATATCGTATTTATCAGAGAAGTTAAAATCACTACCCACCTATAGCAAGTAAATGATCTTTGTAACATGGGGTAACATCGTGGTATGAGTGTTTGGCTGTGATAAAATCATGCTTTGTTGGTTCAAGTAGTGGAAAAGTCAGCGGTGGTGGAATTTCAGGCCATCCTAGCACTGTTCTGATCGATGACTGATATATATCCACGGCGTAATCGGTAGAGTTAATCTCTGTCGCGGAAGACAGTGTTGGTTCGTGAGCTGTTATTGTTATCTTGGATTCTTTCCCGGTGATATTTTTTTTATTCTGCGCTGCAATTCCTTATTTATTTCTTCGATTTGATAGCATCCGGTTGGTATTTCAACAACGTCCAGTCGGGTGTACCATCTGGTTTATTTTTATTTGCAAACACAAACGAATTATTTGCTGGTAATCTACCAAATGATTTTGATCTGATATTTGGCCAACTGTGGTATACTCGCAACTGTCATAACGCAATCTCGCTTACCGAAATCGCAGTTGAAAAATTGATACTGAATTCAGGCTTGGTTGAGCTTACTGTTATCATTGTTGTTTTCGGTGGAGTTGTGTTTGCGGCTATCTGCTGAAGTAGTTCTGTCATTATTTATTTTATTTTCTTTTAAATTGACTTCATTGTATGAGTCAACCATTAACGCGAATTCGGAATCTGGTATCGTTGTATCGTCGAGGCTTGATGATATCAGCGACGATAATTTAGAATATGCTGCTGTGGCTGCGTTTAGTCGTGTAACGTAGTCGTTGAGTTTTGTATTCGTGCACGTGGATATCCTTTCGCGATAATATTAAAAACACCAGCGATGGAAGCCCACGATGAAACGCATATTGTTACTGCTACTACAGTTGTTACTGGTGTTAGCGTTGATAATACTACCCGGGTGGATGCAACTAACGCAAATGCTGAATAAACCACAACATCGATGAAAGCTGCACGCAGCTTGTATTTTTTTTACTTTCAGCGTATACTCTTCGATGGTATTTTTTTTAACTCTGATTGCCATTCACGTACTTGATCATATCTGTAATGTTGTGCTACAACATCATTTTGAACATTTAATGTTGTCGCTGACATTATTATTTTAAGCAGTAACCAATTGTGGTGTTTCAGCTACAAATTTTAGACACCACCAGTAAGATGTTGCGGTTAATTTCTTATCAGCTGCTTCCAGCATAAATGTTTATTCGGTTCCCTTATTTAATATGATAGACACAACTCTAGAAAACTTATCGGTTGAATGCCGCCATGGATACGTTGTAAATATCTCATATTTTTCAGCACTGAACACAAACAGCCTGTACACACCAGCGACTGTTGCGGTATATTTTATAGTATTATTTTGCTTTGACCATGTTGCGAATCCAGATGACACCGTGTATACTTTGTTGGTAATATGCCCGGGAGTTACTCCGCGTGGAATTTTAATCAAACTAATTTTGTTAACAATCTCAGGAATTCCACTAACGACATGTTCGAGTGTTTTTTTAATCGTATCCTATTTTTTTTTATATCAGAGAGTATTGCGCAAACGGTCAATGGAGTACCAAATAATTCCTCTGCAGCATCTTCGTAGGATGTTGGATCTCTTAACACTACTAGTTTATTTCCGTTCATGTTGAGTTCACCCAGTCATTGTTTCACCGGCTTTTTTAAGCGATTAGCAACTCTCTGTATGATTTCATCTCTGATGGTTATAAACGATATATTTGAGTCTCTGATTTTTCCGCTGTCAGTAAACATAGGGATGTTATCCGTGACTGCACCGAGTACTCGTCGAACTATGTCATTCCAACTGATATTGCTGGATTTTAACTTGCCATATCGATCCTGAAAAGTAACAACCTCATCTGGGTCTATCCCAGATAGGCTCATAAGATCAGATATGTCATTTTTGGTCGCATATTTTGAAAAATCAACATAATCGCGGTTTTTGCCGTTACGCCTGCTGAGAGATCTTCCGTAAATATCAGCCATATTATCCTTAAGGGTTGTCTAAAATGTTAAATTTTGCTGCGGTATACTCGTGCACGACTTTGTAAGGTGGTTTTGGTTGATCTCGATAACGCGTCAAGTACATTAATTACTTTACGGCCGCATATTGGTGGATCGGGTAATATTTGTGTTGGTAGCGTTGAGTACCTAATTAACCTAACCCATACGAATCGAAATAAACACTTCTACGTGGATCAATCGCATAAGCAACCAAATGAGTTCCTGGACGATCGCTGTTATCAAGATTAATAATTCATGTTTCTGGGTTATTTGATTGGCTCCGTAACTGATCTCGCATAAAAACACCTAAAAATCTTTCATATTTAATTGTTTAGCAGCATCGAGTAAATCAAAATTTTACATCGGTGAAACACTCTGGGTTAAAAAGATTTGGGGTACCATGATGGTGGAGTTCCTGGAAGTCTTAGGCCCGCTCCGTATTGTTCCACTGGTAATCTTAGACGACCCGGCTGAGGCATATTGGACTTTTTTGGGCGTCTTGTTGGTTTCATATCCGTGATGATCTTTTTTTAAGCTTTCCTTGTGTAAAATTCCTTTCCCAGTTTCTTTCTTTAATGCCATTCCAGCAGCAGTTCCATCAGCGCCTAACGTGGCTGCTTTTGCGACAGCTGGGGCAGCAGCATCAATTAATGCTGGTATTGCTGAGAGAAGTGGAAATATACTACCGGTTTAATCATGTCTTCGATGACACTTGGAGCGAAATCAAGCTGAACTCCGGTTTTTGCTTTTTGCTCCTTATTGAAATGTGTTAGTTGAGTTTTAGTCAGCGATAACTTGTTTGGACCACAGCTAGCAATTTGATCTCGCTTTAATGTTATTTTTACTCCGCATACGCTCGAGTTATTTGATTGTAATTTACTTCACCTGACCGTAAGTCAGAGTGACATTAACGTGACTATATGACATTTTTATAATAACGCGGTTGATCTAATTGTCTACATATTTTCTACTGGGGCATCAATAACTGTCATTCGCCCACCGACACCTTCAAGTAACATTGATTTGTCGCTGAGTATAACGGCAATTACTTTGTAATTAACACCACCTGTGTTTATGCGAGCTCGAAAACGTATATCAACGACAGATTGCTTAACTAAATCAAGATGTTCCAGCGAAAAGCAATTAATTATTTTGATCGCGTCCCATAAATGTCATCAAACGATGATATGCACGTGCTACATAATTATTTTCAAAATTCAAAAATATATCCTCGGATGGTTCTTGCTGTCCGTTTATTCTTAAAGATACTTCAGACACACCAGGTTTGTCAAATACCATTGGATTTCTTTCTTGATTGTCTAATCGTGCAGCATCTCGTTAAGCAACAAAGATATGCCTTGGTATAGAAACGCTTTGCTGTAATACTATTTGCCAAGTAAATAAATCGTCGACGGGATTTTGAACACTATCGGTAGTTGTTGTTAACCATGATAATATCGATTTTCCACCTTGATCCGTAAAAGAAAGTAACTTTTGTTCTTCAGCGAGTGATGGAGTCATTATCGGCATCCACAACGAAAGTTTAAATAATATTACTTTACCATCAGCAGCGCCATTTTCACGCCAGATAGCATCATTATCTTCTTTTCGATGAAGAACAATTGTATGTCTGGCTCCAAAAATAACCTTTCGTACATTTTTGCAAAATCCAAAGATGTGGGGCAGTGGAATTGCAAATGAAAATCTCCTACGATTACCCTTTAACATTAATTGACGTGTTCAAGATCCTAAATTGTAATTTGGGTTGTTATGAACCACCGGCCATACATCAGCGTCAGCGTTGTCGGCAAAGTTTCTTGGTCGTCTTACAATATCAGATCTCCCATCAGGATGGTCAGCATTATCCTTGGCGATCATCATGGTCGGACCAGCTGATCTAATATAATCATCTGAATATTTTGCTAGACCCATAATCGTTGTAGCAACGTCAACATTATCTTGGATTGTCTCAATTTCTTTTCCATCGATCATGTATATAGCACTTTTGAATAAGGCCATGATGCTATTATTAACAAAGCCAACTCTGACATTAGCTCCGTATTCTGTATTAGCGGCAACGTTTGTTACGAGTTCACCTTCGACTTCAATAAATTCTTCAGCGGGAAAGAAATATCTACTTGTATCGTGAACTCGTAATTTAATTCGTCCACGCTGATTTGACGATAATATTTCATAAGAATAATAATAATAATCACGCACAGACTCATCATTGAGTACTGGTGCGTCCATATCAAACGCTGGGTGGGATATACGTTTAAACATTTTATTAAGATTTGTTATCGTCTAACATGAAGACCAATTCCTCATATCAGACTTGTATTTATTTGTTCAGCCCCTTGATTTATCAAGGCTATTAGTTTTTGATTTGTGGCTTGATTTAATACTTTACTGACATTTGCAGGCATCACTTCAGTGCTTGGTAATTTCACTGGTTGTGGCTGGACCGCTTTTGGTGAACCTCCTTGAGGTTTACGTATTACTCGTGCTAGTCTGTCCTTAATTGCCAATAACGCTTTACTGGCAACATTACCCATAGCATCAGGAGTTTTATCACGAACAGCGTCAATAGCTTTCATTGATAATTGTTTTGCGATCGGTATTGCTTTGGGGCTATCCTTCTGAATAAATCCTGAACAACATCACCGAGTCCATCTCCGTAAGTTGCTTTATAGGCTGGTAATCGCGAATTTATCACCCTAGCCGTTACAGGTCCACGACGAGCATTACGTATAATCATCTTATTTGTTATGCATTTATCTAATCGCGATAACAACTAGTCACTGTGATAGTTATCAATGATTTCATCATTGTGTTCCCGATAAACATTAATGTCTATGATACCACCTTGAAATAATCGTCGACAAATATCAGCTGCTTTATTGGTTATTTCCGGAGAATTATTTCCAGCTCGTTTACCCCCAATCAGAATTTCTAACCGTTGCACTTCTACGAGAATTTTATTAGGACAGGCAATAAGACCACTTCTCAAACCACTACCACTAGCACCGGTGTCAGGTATATCGTAAAACTCTTCTTCTGGAGATTGTGGTCGCTGTTTCTTGTTTTGCTGATGTGGAGGAGGTTGTGGTTGTTGTTTTTTCTGTTGCTGCGGTGGAGGAGGTTTTATTTGTGATTGTTGTATTCGTGTAAAATAATTATCTATTGAAAATGCAATATATCTAATATCACTGTTTCTAGCCTGATCAGCATCATAGTGTATACGAAATATCCACTTGTACCAATTTTCACGACCTATAGCATCATTGGCATACTCGGATTTTAAACTTTTGCCTCGTTGATCATAACTTCACGCGGCAAACTCAACTAATTTATTTATTTCTTTAATTTCCTTTATGACGTTAATACTTTTTTCGGTAAATTTATCGTTTATATCAACTTTAGCCCTGGATTGTTCTGTTTCTGTTTCTGGTATGCGATCTTTTATATCACCGATTTCAGTACGACCTTTGCCAATACCTTCAAGTATTTCTTCACCGACGGGTGGAGGTTGAGATGCAGCTATTTCAGTTGGGAGTTCTCGTAAAATCTTTTTTGTATGCTTAGATCTTTTAGCTATTTTTTCAGTCTGCGCAGCGGTTCGTTTAATACTGGAAGAAGACCATCCTCATCATCATCATTAATATCTCCCCATATAGATAGTAACCGCTGTAACAGGCTTAAATAATTGTTCTGCACCCGTTGCAAATTCAACTTGAGATTCTTGTCTTGCTTATAATTTTTCTCTGACAGCATCTCTCAGCGGCATATCCTTTTTGAGTGTTTCTAGTCGCTCTCGAGCTAATCTAGTGGTATATGCTTCTCCGATGTTTGCCATTATTGATATAATAGTAACTTAATTTACAGCAGCAGAGAGGACGCGACCTCGAGTTGATTCATTTTTTGTAATACTTACACTATTGATGAGTTTTCATTCAGAGAAATAAAATGAACTAACCCAAGAGGGACTCTCGGAGAGATTTTCGGAGAACCCTCAACATAATTAGCTATTTTGATTTAAGGTCATTAAACCCTTTTTTTAGGAAGGTTTAATTCGGTATTTAGAACCTTCTAAAGGTTGGTCTATTCGCCCTCTCTGCTGCTAAAGAGATCAGAAGTGTTGTAAACAATAAATATATCGACGGTTTAATGTCACAAGCTGTTGGAATTATAACATTCCTCACAATGTTTGTAACCCTCCAAAAAGTACGTTACTGAGAGACTAAGAAGTGTCTTGTCCTGGAGAATCCGAGGTTTCATTCCTTGTAGATAAACTGGATCATATAGAGACGACGTATACATATTTATTTTCAACTTCAATTGTATGCATTCGTTGTTCAGCAAAGTGATATGTAACTGAATAACAAACACTTTAGCAGCAGCATGGATACTTACCCTTACCGAGCGTACAGAGAAAGTTTCTTGACATACAGAAACAATGCCAAGAAAAACCATCTGAATGCTTCCTCAGTATGGAAACCTGACATGTTGGAGAAGTTCAATTACACGGCAGTCACAGCAGATGACAATCCTCACAACGTGGGATTCAACAACCGTCGAAACAAAATCAAACAAGGGCGCACTTTAGAATTGATGAATCGTTTGCATTTGGACATGGGGTTGCAAGACAAGTATTTATTAACAGATTGTATGACTGTCGGAGACTGAATCGAAGCAGTGTCGTTTCCATTTTATGGCCAATGCGAGCGAGTACAAAACCATCATCGAAGAAGTCAGAGTCTTCGTACGCCGTGTCGAAGTAGTACCTAAAACAATATCAGTCACACCTTAAGCAGAACGACTGTCAAGTATACAATACGACGAAATCCTTCAAGATTGCCGCCGTACTTCGATCCAAGATCGAAGATCATCTTTTGCAAGGACATATGGAGGAGAATGATTTTCACTTAGCAAAAGCAACAGATCATAATCAGTGGTTTGGTGAAATATTCCAAGTTGATATTACTATCCACTCAGAATGAGTGCCAATGAGATTCTCAAAATTGCAAAGAGACAAGACTTTCTAAAGTTTCGGAGAAGTAGCAGTGTGGAAAAAATGACGATCGGATGGACAAAGGATGGTATATGCTCTTCTGGCACGCTTTTTACCAAGAGAACATAGGTCCATACTTAACCCTATTTCGAGCATCAAACAATCAGAATGGCCGAAATGTAAACATCCGACCTTAAATTGACCAGTGTAATGGTTAAGTCAAAACTCAAAGACATACGTTGTTAAATTATAGCCAGCTCTTTGACCAATCGAGATAAGCAGGCGTTTATTGAATGGATTAACACTCGACTGGCTTAAAAGAATGTCCAGAAAATGCTATATCTTGCTCTTCTCTTTAGCTGCCGGGTATTGAAACTCTCATATATTTTTCAGAAACTCGGCAATTTTGGTAGCAAACCTGTTTGTTTTGTATTAGAACTAGCATTATCACAAGATATATGTAACGTACAAAAACTCTGAAATAGCGTTGGATTTTTTAAACCTAATATGGTGGACAGAAGGTCAGCGAGCCAATGTTTCATTCAGTTCTATACTTAGTTTATTTAATCCGACTGTCCACATATTGGGGATGCAATACCACGAACAAGTGTTTGCAAATAATTTGCAACTAGGAACGTAAAACAGGCAAAGACAAAAAAGGCATGAAACTAATTTTTATTGTACGAAAGAATGTACACGTGCTAATTCAAGTAAAATACGAAGACTGATCTGTTCTTAGCAAAGACAAAATCGTAACAGCTTCTAAGGCATTCTTTGATAGGCCCTCTGAATCAAATCATCCTCTTTTAAGTCTATTTGATTTGTATTATTATTATTATTATTATTATTATTATTATTATTATTATTATTATTACTATTATTATTATTATTATTATTATTATTATTATTATTATTATTATTATTATTATTATTATTCCACAGCATTGGTTTGTGAGTATAATAATATTTGTCCCGGTCATGTTTAACTGGTATAATAAGTATGATTGTTTTCATAACAGCTTTATTTAAAAGCAAACTACCCAAGCAATGAGACCTGTAGATCTATAACACTGCAAAACTGCATGTTAGCTATATGCCCTTTACTCGTCCATACTTTTGTTAAAACTTAGTTTAAAAGAAGGGCAATTTTCTCTGCTATTCACTTCTTGGCATTGTCAATGGATAACTTTTGTGACTTGTATTGTTTGGCAATAATATTGCCTTTAGTTTAATATCTTGACAGGATAATTGGCAATTAGTAGTACCCGACTATAAGCTGACAGTTTTTTCATTTGCTAGTGCTTTTGCATATCATTTACTCCGTCATCAGTTTGTGATCTACTTAACTATTTTAACCATCTTTTCTAGAACCTTGTTTTATCTGTGAAACGTTATTCCGTGTCGACAAGCAGGCATATTCTGCATAGTAGATCCACTTTTATAACTAAACTTATTCAAAGTGACCTGCGCCATTTTGTGTTCACGTACATGTATGTTGCTGTTTATAACACAATAGGTGTAAGCCTACGGAAGCAAAATTGGTCAAAAAGTGTTGAGATTAATATAAACCTACAGTGAAATTCCCTGTATCAATAAAACTCTCGAAATTGGGTATTCAATTTTAGCATGAAATACACAATGTATGTGAACAATGTACGTTCCTGATCAATTTTTTGACATGTAGGATGTTGATTATGAGTGATTCGCGTACAAAATTAAGTGAATGGTAACACCGAATGAATCTGTCTCACTGTAAAAATATACCCACATGCCCAGTTTCGTTAAATCTATGATCAATAATAATCCAAACAACACGCTTAATAACCATATAAAACAAAACCAAAAACAAAATAGCAAACCCCTTCCTAGCCCAAACATAGTTCACTTTTATGAATTGAAATTACGCAAGGTATTCCACCAAATGGATTTGATAAATCATTACATGCCAATTCAGCTAAACATCTAAGTCAAAAGTTTATAATCAATGTTAGAGTGCTGACCATCAACCTGTTATTGAAATGTAAATATTACAAATTCTAAACAAATTTATTTTCTAAATCTAGAAGAAGATTGTGATCATTAATTGAAAAACTGCAATCCATGAACCTTGACCTGACCAATTTCAATGATTGCAAGATCTTAAATATGTGTATATGTTCTTGTTGTCAAATATGCAATGTGGTTTGATTCAAATGACGTGCGCTAATGTAAACCATAATGCTACCTTCTGTTTAAAAAGTATTTAAAGGAACATTTTAAAAGGTGGATATGGAGCCATGTTCGACATCAGTTGCGCATAATTTAACTTCTGAACCAGCTACATGTTGATAATGTTTTAGTTACATGCAAAAGTTGATTTGACCATCCACTCAGGGGAAATATCTGTAAAATGATTTTCAAGATGGCCATGAAAGCAACCATTTTGGAGGTTGTATTAGTATCTTTCATATATAAACAAGTATGTATTGCATAAAAACAGTGCTTTCGGCTCTAGTTTTATTATGTCAATGTCAGTACGACCATACATTTAGCAGTACCTTTAATAACAGATCACAGTGTGCTAACTTTGGATGTCACTTCATCACCATTTTCATTTAGGACCAATAAAGATAATGAGAATTGTTTTTAGTGAAAACACCAAGATGATTCCCACGCAGCATTTATATTTGCTTTTATATCGTGTTAGTAAAATATACCAGCTTTTTGGATGTATTTTAAGAATGTAAGTAATAAGTTTAAATACATCATTGATGTGGATTTCGCCTTTAGGAATTTTAAAATTCTACAATGTTACTCTTATAAACTTTGTTTCAAAGTGACTTGAATTAACTTATATAATTACTTGACTGGACACATTTTAACTATTCTTTGAGTGTCATAAATAATACTACTTCTATGAGTTTACAAGATAAGGCAAACTCCCTCAGTTCTTTTTCACAGGCAGGCCAATCTATACTACGTGACTACTCGCAACTGTTTGTATCATTTATAAGTTATAAACCAGTTGTTTACTGATGTTTAGTTCATAGTCTATATTTTCTAATAAATTAAAAATGTTCTTGAAGAAACTTGTTTCTGAATTTTTAATTTGATGGGATAATGACCTTCATCCTGGTTCTCTTATTGTGTATTAGGTTTTATATTAAGGTTGCTTACATCAGGTTGCTCATTCCTAATCTAAATAATTGTAAAGATGAATCGGTCTTTCGATTGTGTTTAGTTACACACCGACCCACCCATCCACCCACACATATATATGGGTGTAATGTTTGCCTAATGATAATCTACAGTAGCAATGTATCATGTTTCTAGACATTTGTTTAAAGGAATAGAGTGATTGTTATATTTTTCAGCGTTATATCCGGCTAGTGATAATCAAGAACAGACTCGAAAATATTGGCTTGACCTGGGTAAACTTAAGTTTGGCAATATAGAATTTCCCATGGAGATTACAAAGGCAGCATTGATCAAATCTAAAGCACACAATCTGGCTATTGATGTAAGCGTATTCGCTTTGGATAAAGGTCTTTATCCACTTGCTCTCTCCTGACATGGACATCATGGACGAATCGAGATTGATTTGTTCTTGCTGAGTGATATGAATGATTCAGGGTCGGTATAGTACTATAACCCAGCGCGAGCGTACGTAAAATCCATGCAGACACTGCATGCATATTTCTAACACACAGCAACAACTGGTCACTGACCAGGACATTTACTGTTGTGGAATTAGTGAAAAACCGAAGTGGACAATTACGCCCCAACCTGCTAAAAACATTCTGAAATTTACTGCGTTACACAGGGTGCTGACCGCCCTCCATGCGGATTCTGTTATACAGATGTCAGATGCAGTGCTAAACCATCATTGTTGCATAGTGGAAGGGATTCCGATTCGAAAAGAGCTCTGTTCAACAGCAGACATGATTAGGATCCGCGATAACAATTCTGAGTTTATCGCAGCCATTCATAGCTGGATATGTGATGGTCTTTTTGGGACTGATGCCCAAGTACGCGATCACTGTCGCACACAATGCATACAATCTACAGTTGAGAATATTCCCAAACAGAACAAAAATCCCTATGGCGCTTCATAACTTGTGTGAGTATGACGGTACTTGATTATGCCAAAATAGCATCAGTGTAAAAAGCACCAGTAAGTGTTATTCAAACACGGAAATATACACGACATTTAGATTGTGCCAACTGCAGTTCATCGATTCATTACTGTTTCTGAATTCATCATTGAAAAGGTTAGTGACGAACCTATTAGTTAAAAGCTTCGCAATCACGCATAGTTACTATCACACCATTATAAACCCTTTAACAAGAAAAGTGTGTACCCATAAAAGTACATCAGCGACGGGGACAAGTTTGTTGAAACTCATTTGCCACCAATCAAAATCTTTTTTAGGTCGCTGTCTCAAGAAGGTATTTCTGCAACGAATACGAGCACTCGTATAGAGTCTGGTTAGCAAAACACACGAGCAGCGGAGAGTGTGAACAGACCTTTTGCTGAAACTTCATTTATGAGACCTAAAACCTCATACAAAAAAATAAAAACTATAAGCGTAATAACACTAAACCAAAGCCTCTAACTTTACCGAGAGTTTCTCTAATTGTGTCAGTTTATTTTATTACATTATCTTTTGTCGTTTGTGTTTTTTTTTAAAATTCGCATGTGTACTTTTGTTTGCCCACCGGACGTTTCATTAAGTTGCCCCCTCTATGTTGCTATAATTAGATCATTATTATATCAATAATGACACCAGCTATGGAGTCTTTTACAGCTAGATTATCTCGAGAGGAATTAGAAGCAATCAAACAATTTCTTCCCGCTCGTGATTCTGTTAGACAAAAACGACAGGAACGTCAAGAATCTCAAGTTGAATATGTAGAAGGCGCAGAACAGATATTTAGACCTGTTACAAAAGTTACTGAAAGAGTTGCAGAGGCTACAGAAGGTCTTCTTCCACCAGTAAAACAAACTGCTGAGCAAACTGAAAAAAGCAAACACAACTAAATAAACAAAAAAATATTTTACGAGATCTTCCAACTGAGATAGCCGCCTCACAACCTCCCCCTGTAGATGAAGAAATACTTGAAGGTATTGGCGAAGTTCGTACTGAAATAGCCGATGTAAAAAAAGATCTTGTACCTAAACCAAAAGTGAAAAAAGAAAATATTGAATTAATTACAAAATTTAGAGACGAAGAAAAATTACCTGAAAATATATTAAATAGTATAATTATTAAATATAATATTTTAAAAACCCGGTTATGAAAATGTAAATGATGATAATCTTACTAAATGGATATATCGCATATTTTAAAACAATAAAAAGCCAGAGAAGATGATTTAAGATATACAAGTCTTGTTAAAAAGGTACAGAGACTTTATAACGAGGCACTAAAACAAGAACCTCCTCCACCGCAATCACCCCAGCAAGAGCCTTCATATAAACTTCCTCCACCGCAGCAACAAATACAACGACAACAATCTTCTTCACAGCAGCAAGAGATGATGCTGGAACTTGAAGAGTCTAGAGAGCGACCTAAAAAAGCAAAAGTAGAAAATCAACCTTAAGACTATGGAAGAGAAAAGCGGATGAAACAATACGTGAGGAAGAAGGAGCAACTGGATGTGGTTTTTCTACTCAAGGAAGTGGTCTTATTACTTGTCCTGACAGTATTCTTGCCGCTGTTGACCGACTAGAAAATCCGATCGGAGGAAAACGCGCATGAAATAATTCTCCAGAAATTATCAAAGAAAAATCCGATATTTGTCAAAGATTATTTACAGGCGGTGTTATGAATAGCAACATTTACCATTCTCTCATTAATGAAATTGCTGACGATTATCACAACGACTGAAAACAATTAATTAATTAGCATGTAATTTAAAAATGATTATACACACTGCTCAACGTGGGCCTGTACTAGTTAAGGTAATAAATTCACGATTTCCAACATACAAAGCGATTTACGGAGACGGACTCGGTGATGTTGTTATGGGTTTATTCAGAAGGATGGCTCCACAAAGCAATGCCGATTGCAAAACAATTAGGGATGAGGGCTATTGAGGCTGTTCGTGATAAAGGTGTTAGTGCTATTGGTAATGTTGCCGGTAAAGCATATTCATCGATCAGAGAAAGATTAGCTCGATTAGTACGAAGAAAACTACAACCAGTAAAATTACCCAGCACTGAAGTTATGCATGCAAATGTCAGAAAAATAATAAATCAAGCTGCAAATAAAAGACTAACAGAGTTGGCTAATATACTTCAGTCAGAAAAAGGAAAATATAACGGCAAGTTTAATAACAGGAAGTGGTCTTCGTGTTAGAGGATAACAATCATAATAACTTGTTCAAACGCGTATCCGACCCATAGTTCGATATGGACGCACGGTCCTTAAACATAAATCTATAAGCGATTATCAGTATTATTCTTATGACGCACGTGTACCAGATCAGCATGGTTGAGTTGAATCAAAAGTTCAAGATACAAGTAGATATTTTGTACATGCTAAGCATTTATCGAAGTAGAAGGTAGACGTTTGAAAGCAGATGATACAGCGTACGGAATTGGTGATCAAGCTAGTTTTGTTAATAATAATGTCATGGCATTATTTAACAGTGCTAAATACATGATTGACGGAAACATATTGAATCGTGTCTCGAAAATGTTGATATTGTTTCGATGATACTTGGCCTTGCAAAATATTCATATTATTCTAGGTCAACTGGTCCGTCAATGATTTTTGCAAAGGATTCCATTGATCAGCCTGAGAGTAGAAACATAGTACTAAATGCAGCTGGAACTGAAGTTGCATCGATGCACAAAAATTTCAACTTAGGATTTGCCACACGCAGATCAATGTTAAATGACGAAAGTTTTTCATGTACGATTCCACTATCGCATATCTTTGGATTTTGTAGCAATGTTATAAAAGTTATACTTGGAACTAAACACACTGTGGCATTTGTAAGGAAAATCACTGACAATGATGCAATCTGGCGACCTAGCGCAGTTGATGCTGGTAAAGTAATACTAACAAAACTGTCACTGTAGATGCCGGTAATGACTCCATCGCTTGCTGAAGAAGAAAACCTACTTGCTTTTAAGAATTAAGGTGGCAAATCATTGTTATCATGGTTGACAATGACTACAGATAGCGTTCAAATTAATGCGGCTGGTTTATTTACATGGCAGATAGCATCACAGAAAGGAGTTTCTGCACCACGACACATATTCATCGCATTTCAGGAAACGGCTAGAATAAATTCACAGGAACGAAATTCAATGGTATTTGACACACTTGGTGTTTCTGAAGTTGCTTTGAGAATACACGGACATCAAGAAGCATCTGAAGAAGTTTTGCTAAATTTTGAACAAAATCATGCTGCACGTGCTTATCATCGGTCGATGACATGTATGGGGCGTGATCAAAATGTTGACACTGGTTTACAAATATCTCAGCGGGATTTCACAACATTATATTCGATATATTACTTTTCGTTGGAACATTTAGATTTATTCAGGCAATCTGTCGTTGATATACACTTCCGACCTCGTGTAGCTCGACTGCCCGCTGGTGGTTACGGGGCAATCGCTGTTATACTTTGAGACAAAGAAATGTTACTCGATGGTGTTGGTGGACGAATGAGAGTTATTGACGCTCCAGTAGAAAACACGTAATTAAATCACTCATCACATTATAAAAATTTCGCATAGTCACATTAATGTCACTCTGACTCCAGGTCAGAAAAAAAAATACAATCAAAACTTGCAAGTAAATGCCGAACAAAAATAACATTAAAAAAGGATCAAAATTCTAGTAGCGGTCTAATATAAATATCATCAGCCAAGACTCAACTCAAACATTTTAATAAGGATTTAAAATCAAAAACTGGAGTTCAACTTCCTCTTTCTCCGAGTTCCATTAAAGTCTCAATGAAAACAGGCGGTTTATTTCCACTTCTTGCGGCTATACCAGCTTTAAAAGCCGCTGAAGCTCCAGCTGTAGCAGAAACAGCTGGACTTGGTGTTGTTGGAACCGCCGCTGGAACGGCATTAACGAAAGCAACATGACAGTGATTTAAAACAAGGGGAAATGCCTAAAATTACCAGGAACCCTTATCAGTACGGAAAAGGCATGAGATTTCCAGGATCACATCGTTAATTCTTCCAATGTCAAATTTTGATTTACTTGATGCTGAAAACAATTTAAATATAAAAAATGTTAGAAGTGTTTTTATGCGTGATCAGTTACCTTTCAAACCAAATAATGTTGAAACAGGTATTATTTATCTCGATAATAGTTCTGATCCAGGAACGCATATCCTGGCATACGCAATTGATCCCCGTGGAATTGTTTATTTCGATTCGTATGGGTTGGCTAAAAGAAAAATAAAAAAGAAGACTTCAATCCTCAAGCAAGGTACCTGGAATGTCCGGATCATGCTGACTGGGCTTTCAGATGATCTCCAGACAATCAGTGATGTTCGTAAGACTTCAGTCATCAACGACGAACTTGCAAGGCTCCAGGTCGACATTGCCTCACTACAGGAGACACGACTACCAGATTCTGGGTCCCACAGAGAAAAGAACTACACATTCTTCTGGCAAGGAAAGAGTGCAGATGAAGCCAGAGAGTTTGGTGTTGGATTCGCTGTCAGAAACACTCTGCTGGGAATGATAGAACCATGCCAACAAGGAAATGGAAGACTGCTATCCCTTCGCCTCCACACCACAAACGGGCCTGTCAACCTGATCAGTGTTTACGCTCCCACACTAAGATCCTCCACCGATACCAAGGATGAGTTTTAAGATGAGTTAAACGTGCTCATCGACAAAATTGCCAAGGACGAGAACTTGATTTTGCTGGGCGACTTCAATGCTAGGGTGGGTGCCGATCATGACTCTTGGCCCTCCTGTCTTGGCAAGTTTGGCGTTGGGAAGATGAATGAGAATGGTCAGCGCCTTCTAGAGATGTGCTCGTACCACGAACTCAGCATCACCAATTCATTCTTTCAGACAAAGCAAAAGCACAAAGTGTCTTGGAGGCATCCCCGGTCTAAACACTGGCACCCGCTGCACTTGATCATTACAAGACGGTCAGCCATGAAGGGTGTGCTTCTTACCCGTACCTTCCACAGTGCTGACTGCGACACCGACCACTCGCTGGTGTGCTGGTGTGCAAAATGAAGCTTCAGCCAAAGAAGATCCACCGCTCTAGGCAAGAGGGTCAACCACGCATTGATGTGAGCAAGACATCATATCCAGACAAAGCTGAGGAATTCACCTATGCTCTTTCCAAGACGTTTGACTCAGAACCCCCCAACGGCAGTGCCAAAGAAAGATGGGATCACATCAGAGAGACTGTATACAGCACATCCACACGGATCTTTGGTAAGAAGCAATCAAAGAACAATGACTGGCTTGAGGCTAACTCTGCCACACTCATGCCAGCCATAGAAGAGCGTCGCAGTGCTCACCTGCAATACAAGCGATCCCCCTTGTCAGAAGACACTACACGCATACAGGTCTACCAGAAGCAAAGTGCAGAGATTAGCACGGCAGTGTGCCAATGAATACTGGCTTCAGCTCTGTCGGAGTATCCAGTCAGCAGCAGATATTGGAAACATCAGAGGCATGTACGATGGCATAAAGAAAGCAATGGGTCCCATGAAGAAAGTGACAGCACCACTGAAGTCTGCCACAGGCGATACCATCCACAACAAGCAGATGGAGCGTTGGGTGGAATGCTACTCCGAACTGTACTCCAAAGAGAACCACGTGAACAATGATGCTCTCAAAGCCTTTGAAAATCTCCCTCTCATGGCCGAACTGGACGAGAAACCTACTGTAGCCGAACTAAAGAAGGCCTTAGAGAAACTGTCCCTAGGTAAAGCCCCAGGGAAGGATGGCATCACAGCAGAACTCATCAAGTGTGGATGTAGCGTGCTGCTCACACACCTGCACGACCTCCTCTGCCAGTGCTGGGACGAGGGGGCAGTGCCTCAGGACATGAGAGATGCTAACATCATAACCCTGTACAAGAACAAGGGCGACATAAGCGACTGCAACAACTGCAGGGGCATATCACTTCTCAGCATCGTGGGTAAAGTTTTCGTACGCATCATCCTGAACAGACTGCAGACACTTGCTGACAGAGTTTACCCAGAGTCGCAGTGAGGGTTCCGCGCAGAGAGGTCCACAATCGACATGATCTTCTCTGTCAGGCAACTGCAGGAAAAGTGCAGAGAACAACACAGACACCTCTTCCTGGCCTTTATAGACCTCACCAAGACATTCGATCTGGTCAGCAGAGACGGACTCTTTACAATTCTGGCGAAAATTGGTTGCCCTCCAAAGCTGCTAAGCATGATCCAGTCCTTCCACGATGACATGAAGGCACAGTGCAGTACGATGGCTCAACATCCGACCCCTTTGACATCCGCAGTGGAGTTAAACAGGGCTGTGTCCTTGCCCCCACTCTCTTCGGCATCTTCTTCGCAGTCCTGCTCAAGCAAGCCTTTGGGACGTCCACAGAAGGGATTTACCTGCACACACGATCAGACGGTAAACTGTTCAACCTAGCACGACTGAAGTTAAAGAGCAAAGTGCGTGAAGTAACCATCAGGGACATGCTCTTCGCAGACGATGCTGCTCTAGCCACCCACACAGAAGCTAAGCTTCAGCGCCTGATGGCCCGCTTTGCTAAAGCAAGTGATGAGTTTTGGGTTAACCATAAGCCAAAAGAAAACAAACGTGATGATTCAGGACGCGGACCCCCCAAGCATCATCATCAACAACTAAGAATTTGAGGTGGTGAGTCAGTTCATGTATCTCGGCTCTACCATCACCAACAACCTCTCGCTCGATGCTGAGCTCAACAAGCGGATCGGAAAGGCATCAACAACTCTCTCCAGGTTGTAGTAGAGAGAGTGAAACAACATCATGCTGACCATGAACACTAAGATCAGTGTGTACCGTGCATGCATGCTAAGCGCTCTCATGTACGCCAGTGAAACCTGGACTCTCTACGCCTCACAAGAGAAAAGACTGAGCGCCTTTCACATGCGATGCCTCCGACGCATACTCGGGATCACCTGGAGTGATCTAGTAACAAACAACGAGGTGCTCGAGCGTGCCAAGATTCCGAGCATGATCACACTCCTCCGCCAATGCCGCATCAGATGGCTGGGCCATGTACGTCGGATGGTTGAAGGACGGATCCCCAAAGACATTCTTTATTCGGAACTCGCCTCTGGCAAAAGGTTGATCGGACGGCCAGATCTCCGCTTCAAGGATGTCTGTAAACATGACACGAAAGTCCTTGCTATTGATGTCAACATCTGGGAAGAGCTCGCTCTAGACAGATCAGGCTGGCGACATACTCTGATCACTGGTCTTGAAAGCCGGAGAGGACAAGCAACGCTTGCTAGCTGATGAAAGACGATCGCAGAGGAAGAAGAAGCAGCTTCAACCAACACCTGACACAACCTTCAAGTGCAGCAAGTGCAGCTGGGACTGCCACTCCCGCATTGGACTTCTTAGCCACAGCAGACACTGCACAACCACCAACCGGGACATCTCTCATGGGCGCAATTCCATCGTCTCTCGAGACTAACGGATGCCAACTAGGGTTGGCTGCACCAAAGGAATTTATAAATTACTTAAGCACAATAAAAACTCCAATTTCATATTCAACATTACCAACACAAACACTAAATGATCCGCCAATATGTGGTCGTGAAGTAATTAATGTACTCAATGATATTTCTTCATCATCATTGCCACCTTATAAAGTCGTACACGATTATACAAGTAGCCGTTAATAGTTTTAAACAGATCTATAAATACATTGGTTGATATATACGGAAGATCTTCTATCAAAGACAAGAAAAAAAGATGATAATCATTTGTCAAATTACGCGACTAAAGATGAACTCGCTGATATTTTTTCAGGATAAGGACGGTGTTTTAAAGACAAGCAATATCAAATGGAATGACATAATTCATAAGGTTCTAGGTGCTACTGAGGATAACATTTCAGTATTTACTGACAGTGGTAGAATCAGAGACTCGAGTATATCAATCGTAACTATTAGAAATGAAATTGCAAAAAGCGTTGCTAATCGTTTGCGATCTACCGGTGATATAATGACAGGTGAATTCAGCATGAATGGAAATAAAATAGTCTGATGAAGACGCCGCAACAAAAAAGTATGTAGACACAGTAGATACTAAATTAACCATGCTGAGAGTTGAGTATGGCGCTCACGTAAGTACGTTTACAAAGCGCAGTAGAAATTTTAGAAAAGTTACTGAAATTGCAGATGATTTCTTTGGAAGTCCGTTGATTGTTGACGTAAAACTATCTGAAATTAATACAAAACTCGGCGATATTAAAATAGCTATGTCAGACATTGAAACGATTAATAAAAGATTAATTGTTATCGGAGACCCTAAATCAATTTCAGAGATAATTACGATAGCGCAGAGTAATATCGATGATATTAGAAAAAGACTAGAAGATGTTATTAGTGGAATTCCTGATATCGTTAAAAAATTAATCTGATTAAAATTCGCCACAAGCAGATTATCAAACTGTTCTATACAGTAGCGCCTGACTAAGCAATATGGTCACCACTCAATAAAATCATTAAACATCACGCTGAGGTTACCGTTACATACAGGCTCTCAGTACTCGGTGTTGTAATATTTATAATATCTACCACGATTTCACGGCGTTATCCACTGACTCCGTCAGGTGGATCTCCTGGATCTATGTTAGTGATGTTAGAGCAAAACGACGAGGAAACATTTACTGTGGAACCTGAAGAAGAAAAAAAGCTCGGCTTGATTTATTATTGGTGCCTTGAATTTATAGCTAAATTCCCACCTACTTAGAATATAATGAGTATTTGATTAACGTTCAACGTTTTAGATACAATCAAGCACGTGAATTGCAAACAAAATTAAAAATATCGTTGACGAGTATGCAGTAAAAGTAAAAAACATATAGCAGACGTATAATTATCGTTGACATAATTGTTTATTCAGTGTCTGCTGTTATTTCTGGAACCAGTGTATTATTATCAACAGTAACAATGACATCACAATTTGTGTTTCAGCTGCAAAACCGATTGCCGGTTTTCTTAATAATATTGGAAGAAAAAAAGTAATGTACGTGCACAAATACAAAATTGCATACCTATGTAATAAAATTATACACAGCGACGTTAGCATACTCCAAATTATCCTTGTTATCATTAACAAGCCTTAGTGATGGAATAATATATGATTTTGAGTTCACGAAGATGATTAAAATCTACACGGATGCAATGACTTTGGTAGAATCCACGCCTGATTTAGAAAATCAGGATTTAAATAAGAATGTCAACTCCGAACGGGCTACTGTCGTTAATACAACTCCGTCAAAAACTACGATGATATCAGTGAGCTCAACTAATCCAGAATTTAATATTAAATTTCCAACTTTAATTCCAGTGAAAGAAATCGCACTAGCACAATTACGAGTATATCGTAATATCAGATAAAACTCATTCGGTGGATTACAGGCGAATAATTCGCTTGTATTTGCAAATAAAAATAAAGATGATGGAACTTTGGAAGTTATGAAATCGAACAAATCAATGATGAATTCCAACGTAGAATAAAATTAATAATTGGAATAGAAGCCAAAATAGCTATAACAGTTCACGAACCAACTTTATCAGCTGCGATATAAATGTATTCCTCAGATTACGTTGTAGATATTTATCAATCATGAATTAGATCTGTTTTAGGTTGTCCTGAAGTTCTAGCAGAGTATCATGGACCACTGAAACCAAAGTTAAATGAATTTCTAATAAATAAGAAAATTTTATATAACAGCTGTCGAATATCGCGATGGATATCCATGATGTCATTATACAAATAATCGTATTAAACGTTCTGATGGTAGAATCTTTTCTAAAACATCAATAATCAATTTTGATGAAAAATCTTCGACCATATTGTTTATGAAAGAGATGTCAGTTTGCTGCCTGAAAAAAAATTAAAACTGAACATATAACTACATTCACGACATGAGTGCAATTATTTAAAAATTATATCCCTTAGTATCCTAATAACGGTCTAAAAAAGAAAATTACTGAAACGATACAACATTTAACTCAAATTGCATCAGATCTTGAGTTTACTAATCGAGTTATTATATAAATAATAAATGCTAGTACTTATCATATAGGAAGTAGAAAAATAGCAAACATCAGAGAATTATATATTAATCACTATAAAATAGCTGAATCGAATTTATTAAAATGTATACAACCAGGATTTAATACCGATAAACTAAAGAAATCAATTAACAATCTTATCAAAGAAAACTTTCCTAAAATTGTTGAATCATGGAGAAAAATAGCCCCGTCTCCAAGTATTTTCAAGTATAACAATGATCCATACAGAGGCGGTCGTTATTTTTCACCAGGAATTGTAAATATAACATTAACAATCGCAGTCAATCTTGTATGTGATGCAACTGATGGCAGCTATCAAATAGATCTTGAAAAACCAAATTTAAGCTCAAAAAGGTTATATTATGTATAGATTTACACCTGAAGTACCTCATGGATATTTGATTGTACAAGAACTTATTAATCCTGTTTATCTATCATGTCATAATAATTTGTTATCAAGAATACATTTCACACTCACTGACAAATCCGGACTCTGAATTGACTTACGTAGAGAATTTTTTAAATATAAATCTATATGTAAGATCTTAAAGAGATATTTTTTCAGAGTGTTTTAGAATTAATTATTTAATCAAGAGGTATTATCTAATGTGCCAACATTTGAGAGTTTTCATACACGACGAAAGAATTGCTACCTGAAAACGCCACCAGAACAATAATGACACAGCCCCCAGTCAATACAGAACGATTTAGTGTTAATATAGTTATTGATGAACATGGCAACGAAGACGCAGGATCAATTAAATGAACTGCGGCGAGACCATATTATTATGATCAAGTGTGATAGAGATCAGATTATGAATTGTGTACATTCCTATATTAAATTTGTTTATCTTAAAAAATATTGTCTAATTCTGAAAAAAATCTGATTTCATTAAATTGATGGGTATATTACCATAAGCTAAGATAAAAAAAAGTTACAGACAAAGTTTTTTTATTATTTCTCAGGTAGAATAAAAGTTAAAGGATAATTAACCACGACATTGCCGTAACTTTCATTTTCATCAGTGATGTTGTCAATACTTTCAAAATCTTTTTTACAATTTTCACTTTCACTTTCACTACTTCGAAAATCTTCTTCACTATTTCATTTTCAAGATCTGACATACACTGTTTTGACTGCCTCACGCGCCTGTTAATAATATTCTTCGTTTCGTATTCGTGAGCTAATTCTGGTCATATTTTTTTCCATCATGCTTCAGAGGAAAACGAATTTTTTTAACTTACGTATCTGTTACAGTAGCCAAAGATTGGAACATAGTTTGTTGTATTATCTTTATAAACCTATATTCCGCTGGCAGTGCATGTCTATCATCAAATATACGCGTTTGCAATGATTCAAAATCACAAATAATTTTTGCTGGACAAGTTGAACGTTTATGCGGTCTTTTTTGAAAAAAATTATTGGAGAAATAAGATCATTAATATTTTCTTAATTCATTATGCATTAAATATATTATAGAATATTTACTTAAAATACATACGTTATCTCATCATTGACTCTTTTTTAAACCAACAATCGTTTCTTGTTTTGAGGACGGCACAACATATCATTTTTGTTTTAAGGACGGCACAAATACATCTAGTAGCATATTTACAGCATTGTATTAAAATATTTACAGCGTATATATAATTTTAATTCTAAGGACAGCACAACATATAATCTTAATTCTAAGGACGGCAATTTACGATTTTTCTAGTGAGAATAGCCAAATTGACGTTTGTCAAGTGAGAATAACCAATTTGAAGTTTGTCTAATGAGAATATCCAACGTGAAGTTTGTCTCATGAGAATAACCAACGTGAGGTTTGTCTAATGAGAATAGTCATAGTGACGTTTGTAAAGTGAGAATAGCCAAATTGAGATTTGTCTAGTAAGCTATTTACATATATACAATCTTAATTCTATAACTAAGGACGGCACAATACATATACGGGAGTTTTCTCACTTCGTTTAACATTTTTTTTGCACCTCCCCCAAATTAACCACTCCGGGGGAGTGCAACAGATCGCTCACCACGGTGACATGATGGGGTGGGTGTTTTTTTCTGTTGAAGTTCGAGCTTTGGGTCGGATCCTCATCTTATGCAAAAAAATCGCTAAATTTCGCCACCGTCGATAATTCGATCTCCAGACCTCGAGTTTGAGAATCCAACATTCTAGCATCTTGCCACTGTACATATCTTACAAATATATGTTTCAGAAATTATTATAAAGTTACTTATGCTGGATTGCAAGAAATAATCATTATGATTAATAAAATTATAGCGTGAATTTATTTCTGTTGAGAAACACGTTGTATAAAATAATTATAAACGTATTTCTGTCATGACAAAGTCAGAGTTGGAAGAATTTTATTTTCTGCATAACAATTAGATCTAAAAATGGTCCAGACAATTGTGTGGTTCATTATCGCTATTTGTTTTTATTAATCATAATCGCTGAAAAATTTAGATGAACAAGAAATCTGACAGATTCAGAAAAATAAGGATATTGTTTCTTAAAATACAACCAAAAACACATTCATTAGGAAATAAAAGATTACTGACTCTACTTTCGTTGACAGTCAAAGGGAATAGTCAGGGGACTGTGTCATCGTCGAGGATATAAAACATTAAATTACTCTGAATTAAGGTACTTTTGTTTGTATTTCTTTGAAAATACCGATTTGGTTCTATTATTTATAACGGCGATTTGCTTGTTGTACCGATAGAGAGAAAATTAATCACAAAAAATATTTTATTTAGAAGCGAATACTATTATAAAATATAGGTGATAACTCTTCAACACTCTTCGTATCCATTACAGAGTTATCTCTCTACATCTTTCTGTGTCTAACACAATTGGGTGATAATGAAATAATACTTTCTGTTGATATTTTTTTGAATACGCCGATTTAGTAATATTTTTGCGAAACGTTGTACCGAAGGAATAAAATATCAAAACAATTGCCAGCTGCATTCATTGATTGAAATATTATTTCTTCACCAGTCTCTGTATTTACCCATTTGACAGGTTTTTCTCCGATTGTTTTAAATTTCCCAGTAATACCAAATCTGCAATTCACGCTTTGAGTAATGGCTCGTAAATTATATAAAGTGTTTCTGGTTATTAATATGATCGATCACAAGTCCGTCTTCGGGTACCCACCGGGAATATTCGTATACAAATGTATGGCAAAGATATATTTAATTTCTCCCGGTACTGAATATGAGGTAACCAGTATTAATGACATAACCGACTGGTTTTTTTTAGTCGAGAGGTAAGATGCTTCATAATTCTCGATGATAGGATGTCTCAAAAATTCTTTTTGCTCCATTTATATATAATATCATTTGTTTGAATAATAATTTGTCTAAATCATTCAATTTAAACTCTAGCTAGATAGTCTTTTGCATTTCTTATATCTTTGCCATTATTATCAGTATTAATTTTTTAATCATAATATCTTTTGAGCTCTCTGTATTTTTTGCCACCACATTGCACATACAACTGCATGCTTCTTCTAACTCCAACACCATACTTCTGTCACGGTTTAGGTCCTAAACTCCCTCTCCGTACGCTTTGTGAATGGTTTATGCAGGCTTTGTTTAGAAGAAGTTGTAGAAACTATCATTAGCCACTTGCATTTCTTCTTTTTTTGTATCATTGTATATATATATATATATATATATATATATATATATATATATATATATATATATATATATATACATATCTATATATATATATATATATATATATATATATATATATATATATATATATATATATATATATATATATATATATATATATATATATATATATATATATATATATATATATATATATATATATATATATATATATATATACTTGTCTTAATTATAATACGGATGAATTTGAGAGATTATCTAAAATTAAGCACTCTAGAGATAAATTTATTCTTGACAGAATACCCCCCGACTTACCTATGCGAGCTATGGTTGATCCGACGAATAAAAGTTTGATTAATACTATTTATGACGCCAAGGAAGAATTTAGCGAAGATGATGCATCTCATGTGTGGTCGACTTTCAAAATCATACGTAACACCGATGGTGACGACAAAGTCGTCGATGCGACAATGAACGAAAAACAAGCGGCAACGATTATTAATTATCTCGACAATCTTGATATTGTTTCAGAATAAAGTGTATTGTTTTAGCAGAAACAAACAATACTTGGATTATCAGTGACAAACATGACCCTGTCCTTCATAATGAAAAAATTGACATATTAATTAAAAATTCCAAACCAGGAATGCTGACTAGTATTGACAGACCGTATTATGAAAGAGCGTATCCTGTAATCGCGGTTATTTATGGAATTTATCCGATAAATGATTAACCTAGCTTAATAATCTGAAACCGATGGAATTTTCAAAAATAAACTGTGTAGCTGAACGAGTAACGGAACATTTTACAAACACGTTACTTGGAAATGGTTTAACGAATGAAAGACGTACAATAATAAACGAGTGGAAAATAGTTAAAGATACCGGAGCATCTGTCAAAGATGTCGCTGAGCTAGGAAGCAAATTAAAATTTCCAATAAAAGTAAGAACGATACCCGGAGAGATTTTATACGAATCAAAGTATAAATCGAAGGAAGCATCGATTGAAATTATTGATTATAATGCTCGCGCTTGGACTAATGCAGTAATAATATTTCCACGAAATCGAACTTTTAAATTTTACCAAGGAGATATATTTGATTTTATTAACGAGATAAGTAAAAACGATCTTGTATCAGTGTGGTTATTTCAAAGTTCAGATAATGAACATTATGATCAGTTTGTACGACCTAATGGCTTTATTTATAGTACAGAATCTCTCCATGAAGAAATGTAACAATTGCGTTGAAATATACCCATGACCCTGACGTAGTCAGGGCTGAACAATTACTGAATAATTGTTTTACTGTTCAGTCACTTGCTGCTAATTTTGCTAGAGAGAGAAATTCGTGGAAACCTACACGATTTGATTATCTTGTAGAAATACAACGCAGCTGGGTCGAATACGGACACGGTGGATTATGGAATAATGAATAGGATTATAGAGATGTTATTTCATTTGATATGGCTGCATGTTATCCGGGAAGTTTTCTTGGTATGGAAGAGTGTTCTAAGTATATTTAGCGATTTGGACATCCAGCACGCGAAATGACCCGAGTATCGATAAATAGACCATTACCACATTTTTATTTGACTGGATTCGCTTGTATTTAAGTTTGCCGAAAATCTTCATCCGATTTGTTATGTCTAGTTTGGCAAACTTTTTCAGAAAAAATGTGGGTACCAACAATATTATTACGGTATATGCTCGATGACACAATACTATTAAGGTGAAGCAATTATATCATACCGTCCGCAGAAAGAAGTTTGGTTATCACAACAACAAAAATATTCTGATGATGAAAATCCAGATATAACTGATTTTGAGAATAAAATCGCAAAAGATCTTGGCAGAAAAATGAGGATCATATGATCATATATGACATTGTACAAGATTGATTATGTATGATGGTGAGTTTGATTGTATAATTGCTAATACAACGAATAGAAACACATTTATAAGCCGAAGAAATATTAATTTATCAGACGGAACTAAATAGGGTACAATTGTGAGTTATATTGATGGTGAGTCACCGCAGTTTACTCATTTAAGATCTTCAATGCTCGCGTATTCTTTTCCAGGATCAACTTGTAATAGCTGTGGCCATCGCAAGGGTCATTGTTGATAAATTCATTCAAAAGCAGAATAAACTTCAGTTGCTGTATTAGTTGATAATGGTTCTGCTTCCTTATATCTACTTGCAACGTCAACGACAGTTAACGCGTATTTATATTTACGTTATTGACATCTTCCAATTTTAAAAGTATCATGTAGTAAAAATAAAATATCTGCTTGATGAACTTCACTAGGAGTGCTGATATCAAAATGTGCATGCTGAATTTTTTAGGTGGTGGTAGGTAAATTTGCCATATTGCCTGTCGTGCTAACCATTTTTCAGCAGCAGTACGTGTACCATTTGCTGCATCAGCGAGTTTACTAATCGCTGCTCTAGCCCTCCAATATCCTTTTGGGATTTAATAAATCGATTCCATTATTTTAATAATCGGTTAATTATTTACCGGTTCTGAATAATATTTTCCACTCATTTCAGATCTTACCAGCCAATTAGCAAATGATTCTCTGAAGGATTTTTTTTATATAGAATTTAATGCATGAATTAGTTTTACGTCTGCAATATGTCGTTGTTGCTGATCTTTACTTTTATAAGCTACACGATGAGCGTGACATGCTTTATCAATATCATTCATAGGATATTGACCAGGTTTTGTCTGATCTTGGTTGTCAAGTAGACTGTCAAGTCTAGTTCCAGGAGCACAGTAATTATATCCTGGAATATTGTTTTCTCCTGGGTATTTAGCCCATGGAGTTCCTGGTAATTATCCTAATGAAGCAGCGATATCACCTCCAATTTTCCTTGACTCGTCAAGAGAAATAAAATTTATATTTATTTGTACCACATCTTACACATTTACCTGTAAGTGCACTTTTTTATTTTTTGTTATTATTGTTGTCAATCCACTTGTGGGAGTGGATGCTCTACATCGAACACAATATATACCCATATTATTTATTAAATTTCTACAACATGGATGTCATTGATTTATCAGCGACACGAAAACAAGAGCCAGTAAAACATATTTCAGCATAACCGACTGTTATCAGAATGATAATAATAGGTCCATCTCGGTCTGGCAAAACAAAATTACTCCTTAGTTTGATAATGAGATGGCTCAAATGGGATGATTCATATATAGTAGCTCCGTCAGTTGATGATCAGAGATGTTATGACATACTTAAAGATTTTAATTAAAACTCAAAGTTATTCAATGAAGATGGCGATGATATTATTGATTGTATTACATATATTAATGAAGCACCGTCCGTAGATGAATTAGATGTATTTATGAATAATTTAGTTGTGTATGATGATGGTATGCTTGACAAACAAATAAATCTAGCAGGAATATTTTCTCGTGGAAGGTATACAAATACTGATGTGATTTATGTTACTCAGCGATATACCCTAATACCTCAAGTCATCAGAGATAATTGTAATATTTTAATTGTGGCGATATACATACTCTGCGAATATTCATCAAACCTGATGTAGTGGAGACATGGACATGTATAAGTTTAAAAACTTTTCAAAAGCACAATGTGCTCCACACGGGTTAAAAGCAATAAATTTAAATGATCCCAGAACATGATATCGTGTAGGTCGTGGTAAGATATTTGGCTGTTATAATAATGATATAATTAAAGCAGCAGAGAGGGTGCGACCTCAATGAAACGTCCCCTGGGTAAAAAAAAAAAAAAACACACATACAAATTTTGAAAAACACAAACGACAACAGATAAAGTAACAAAATAAACTAACCCAATTAGAGAAACTGTCTGTAAAGTTAGAGGCTTTGGTTTAGTGATATTACGCTTATATATTTTATTTTTTTCGCATGAGGTTTTAGTTTTCATAAATGACGTTTCAGCAAAAGGTCTGTTCACCTCTCTGCTGCTCCAATACAGGTGACTATCACAATTTGTATGTGCATACTGATGTGTTACTCACTGATGTATTTTAAAAAAAAAAAATTCCTGACACTCACATGCACACTTATGAGGTACATCCCGCGTGTTACTTCTCATCACCAGTCAAGACTTGAGATGCGTTGTGTCCACACTCCAAATCAAAATGGAATCCCTCACTGACGTTCACCAACATTTGTTTATTAAGCGATCACTTCGTAGCGGGATCTCTAAGGTGAGTCAGATATATGGTTGTGCAAATACCCCAAGCATGGATGGGTATGACCCTGGTGCCCCTAACAGTTACATGATGTATCTAGAAGTCAAAAACCTTATAACAGGGCGATTTCGCAACTGTGACCGGCTGGTTTATTTCACTGGATTGATCCCTTGCTCGTGGATCTACACAAACATATACGCAAGTGAAACAGAAACAACAACTACGGATATTTGTTTGAATCTGTCCTAAAATATCCAGGTCATTAACATATTTACACAACGGTTATCCGCTTTCACTGAGGCGCAGTTGGTACCATGTACATGGCTGTCTTTTTATCTGTGAGAAAGTGTGAATGAATGCGGACTTAAATTTATTGAATGCACTAAACTTGTTCAAGGTTTGGGTCGAAACACAACTATGTACTACACCAGTGGTTCCCGAACGTTTTCGGGCCACTGCCCCCCCCCCCTTGGTTATCATCAGGGACCCCTACCTTATCCCGAAAAACTCATTAATCAGCATTAGCGCCCCCCCCCTCGTTAATCCAAATGCCCCCATGGGTCTGTACCGCCCACTTTGGGAACCACTGTACTACATGCACGAAATATTTATCTTTACTTCCGATTGGGAATGCGAGCAACCAGGATCCATCGAGTGCTTGAATTTCACCCGCACGAATGGTTGGTACCGTATATAAAAATTAATACGGATTTGCACACAGCGGTCACATTAGTTTAAAAAAAAGATATCTTTAAATTCATGAACAATGATTTATAAGCAAGACGACGGTGAATTTGCGCAAGTGGATTTCAGTCAACGTTATCAGTTATAGTGAGCAAGACAAATTTTGAAGACTCATTGATGGCCCGGTATTTGAAAATCAGCAGATCTTTGACGATGGTCGTGTTGCCTCTCATAGGCAAAATATTGAAACTAATGTTCACACAACCTATCGATGTTGGACATATCCAATTTACATATGTACGAGTTTTATTTTTACGACAAGACTAAGCCAAGATACGATGACAATGTCAAAATATTGTACACCGAAAATGACCCAATGCTGGTACATATCTCAACCAATGAAGTGTTCGCGAACATGAATGAAAACAAATTTGGTAAATGAAGTTGAAACCATTGAGTATCCCAAATATCATCAGTTGTTTAGTAATTTAAAGTAAAAGGCTATTCATAAGTTCAAAGATAAAAGCTCGGGTACCCAATCAAATACTATGTGGGACCCAACATGTATTAAGTCGTGCTTGTATCCGGCAAGAATATTAAAAATGTCAAAGGTATCCTATGGGTCATTTTGAAAAAGGGTCTCACACACGACATGGACATTCTTCGAGGGGAGACGTGTGTGTTTTGTGCTTTAGGATTTTTAACGTAGCTTTAACAATTTGAGTCATGTCGCTACGATGTCTGCAGTATTTCAGTTTATTGTGATGTCTAGCACTGGAGCGTCATGTCGCAGACATATTACATCATGTCCCACTCAGTCATAATATCCTGACACCTGGCCGATCAGCCCTAACACTAGCTTTTTAATGCTGAGCACCAAGCGAGACAACTGTTAATACCATTTTTATAAGTCTTTGGTATGACTAGGCGCGGGTTAGAACCCGAGATCTCAAGCATCCAAAGTAGACGCTCTAACCACTTAGGCCGCGGCAGCAGTCGAAACAGACGCGAATTCGCCCACACGGCAAATATAGTATGGTGTCGGAAACATCGCATGAGTGTATATCGATGTACCAAAGTAAGTTTGTCGCACTTGATACAAAGTGATGTATATTCCATGACGGAATTGACACTTGCAAGTTTGGACATGATATTAACGGCTGGTGTATGTTAATATGATTGATATCTAAAGACGTTCAGTAGCGCATCAATGTGTTTAAAGAAATATTGGTGGTAGTTCATTTGCTTGAATGACATTCATTTCTCCTCGTAAAAGTACTCCTCCTGGTGGCATTGCTGGTCATTCATTAATAGACCATCAAGGATTACGTGTTGGCTTTCTTGGAGTATCATTCCATTTCAAGACTGTTTACACATCAATAGACATCGTGAGTTGAAGTTTGTCCACATGAAGTATAGCCTTCTAAAACATTACTGGCTTTCATTCCGCCTTTGATAATCCATCTTGCGATTCGTTCTCCGAGTATAGTATTAATAGCGTTCAAATCATGAATTAGGTCCAAGCTGCACGTTGAAGTGCACGGATATATGTTGGTGTTTGGTACACAATGTCGTGTCGGTAACACGTATCACCAACATGATTTACTACTATTTCAGCATGCTTTGGTTGGGTGTTGGAATCCACCCCTACCACCCGTTTATGAGTGAATGATGGAAACACCAAAGCAAACCATTAATGATAAAAGTCGCAAGTGGATCTCTGAAGATCCCATTCATGCAGTTTTATCTATATCCCCAAACGGAAACATTTTTTGACCAAAGAACCATCACAGGATATAAAAAGGTATGGGCCAAGTGGATAAACAGGTGTCTACTGTGCTGAAACAAGTCTCTGGTGAGCCATTTGAATATAATAAATTGCATTGGCTAAGGTGGAAATGATAATAAAACAAGGCAAAATATGCATTATTTTATAAAACTCCTGGTGGGGAAGAATAATGTCATTAAACCTCTGAAACTGAGACAGAAGCGGCAGATGAATATTTGGATTAAGCAGCAGCCTAACTATTGATAAAAGAGAAAAATACACCCTTAGCTCAAGAAACATGGTTTACTATACATACAAAAAAACGTGTATCAATATTGTCTCCGCCAGCAAAAATTGCAAAGAAAACATTGTAAAAACAGCACAACAAAAGCAACCACTAGCACCTGAATTTCGCACAACGGAAGAAAAATCAGAATGGATAGAAGAACAAGTTAATAGGTTGGCAAAGAATCATTTACCAAAATGTACACATACGCCTATACAGGAAGAATATAAGAAAGGAAGTGGCCTTGGTGGACTGTAATTCTAACGACCTTGCTGATTAATGAAGTCACATTGTTTTGTCTGCGGTTGCTCACCAATGGTATCATGGTCAAAAAGAACGTTTTTATGTTGATACATGAACTTTTTGAAGATGTCAATGTTGTATATGACGATACAGCTAAGTTGAGATTATATTTTATATAAAATATGTATTGCGATGCAACAGGATGTTTTAAATAAAATCAAAAGCATTCCTTCGATATTCACAATCTCATCAACCAAACTATAATTCAGTGTGACATTTTATACAACTGTTACAGCTGGCAAATCACGCACAACTGTGACTAAACTTGCGTTGCTATGAGTTTATTAGTTAGCTTGATATCCTATCACAATCATCGTTTTGTGGTCTGCCTGATAATAGCACATTTGTGTTTTCACAAGATTATGTATATTAATACCTCAGTCAATGTTGAGGTCTAACAAAGAATTTCAGTGCAGACCGGTAAAGACTAATATTTATATACGTGAACATGAGCCCACACTCACCTCCATCATCGCAGCTGAATCTTCATAATATTTAGTTCACATTGGACAATCATCCTCCACAATATCTCTTGGTTGGCTTTTTAGATGCTCATGAAAATGAAATATTTTGCATGCTGGAACTAAAAGGACTGCATATCATATCACGCTTGCCATAGACACCTTAAATACACGAATAAAATCAAACCTATAACTCCATCAGTGGTAATTAGGAAAGCAAGTCCGAAAAAGGCCTAGGTGCGGGAGGCATAGCCTCATATAGTTACGTACTGTTTGAGTTTTCAACAACTTTGGGAACAGGTAATTTAATATCAGTTATGTCATTGGGATCTGTATATCTTCAATGCTACAATAATTGTTTGTTATATATCCGTTTTACTATTGTGGATGGAGATCACTTGTTGTAGATAATCGAAGTGAAATACTGACAATACAACTGCACATTAGAAATCAACGGGATATTTACTATAATGAGATCATGACGGTTGTACCTGGACAAGTGACACCCATGCACGATGTTAAGAGAGAAAATATGTTTACATGACATATTATGGAATTGGCCTCGGTGACCTTGTTCGCCGATTGTTCACGGGCGCAAACAAGATACTCAAAACATTATCATCATGTTCTTCTCCTATTGCCAAACAAGTTTCAATGTAAGTCGTTTATAGTCTTAAAAATTCTGCTGAGGATCAGATGAAACAACTGTGATAGCAAGCAGTTCAATCAATTTGAGATCGGCTACGACTGTTAGTGAATAGAATACCTTCTAAATTAAATTACCATTAACAGAAACAATGCTGACTGAGGTTTGTAAAGTTATTAATGAGGCTGCTTAACGACTGTCTGATTCAGTATATGTAAGTCTGGCAATGAGAAGTGTATTACAGTTTAAACATGAGTGAAGTGACAATGTCAGTTTTCCCAGTCACTGTATGTCTCTTGCTCGGGCCACTTCACTTTTGTAGATTATTGATACTAATCAGTCACGGGTTTCACATATTAGAATAAGAGGTTTGCTCGCTAAGATGGACAAACATCTTGGGGGACAAAGGCTGTGACGTACATCAGGTAGAGTAAGAGAAAAAGGGAAGGCAAAGCTGCCATAATGACACTACTTCATATTACATTTTCCAGTCAGGTGATGCATACTAATTCTAATTGTGCATGCACAACATACTAATGTTACCACTTTAAGCTGGATGAATTGATATCATGGTGATTCAATACCCATTAATATTCTATATGCATACCATAATACAATTTCAATCATTCAAGGCTATCAAAAGGTGAAACATTTTATGACAGATCGAAAAAACATTCAGCTTGCTGTAGATAGAACCTACGGTAATAATTGTCAGCTGCTAAAAGAGCACCTTAGTTCAGTTTATGGGGGCTATACATTTTCTGGAGAAATCCTTGGGTTGCAGCTGGTATTAAAAAAAAAACACAATTGAGTCACCCACCCACCCAATCAATTCTTTTACATCTATTCACTGCCTATATTTTGGTACACTTTTCTCACACCAATTAAAAAGTCACAATGAGATCATTGCAGGTAAGAATATATATATATATATATATATATATATATATATATATATATATATATATATATATATATATATATATATATATATATTTATGTATATAACCAGAAGGTATTGTAAAATCTTTATGAAACATGAATCATACAGCAAACAGTTTGGTATGAAAATTAAGACAAGATATATTTTTTTATTATTGAAATGAAGACAATGCACACAAAGTTACACAAAGCTGATTGTTTTCTTATTAGATGATATATTAATTATCAAAAGAAAATTCCTTAAAGGAGTATAAAATAGTGTGACAAACCTGGACGGATATAAAATCAATTCATAAGTTCCGACAACACATAGATTTTCTTATGTAATATACAAAACAGACCAGGGTATAGGAATGTAATATACAAAACAAGTATTCTTTAGATTTGTTTTACATCATTCTTTTCTTTCCACTTTGCACTGTTGGACAAACAAGTTTTTGTCATGTCATCTTGTCATAATAAACAAATCCATCTAAAATACACTACTCATACATAAAAAAGACAAAGGACTCCCAACCTTCTAAAGTATACATATTGTCAGCAAGCCAATGATGATGCAATATGGAATGTTGAAGCCAGCGCCAAGTCCCAGGAAAAGTCTTCCAATGCCTGCAATACAAGTTTGTATTACTTCACCATATGAAAGAGTAAACCTTATGCTATATATCAACTATTTAGGTTCAGGCATGTAAATATATATATATATATATATATATATATATATATATATATATATATATATATATATATATATATATATATATATATATATATATATATATATATATATATATATATATATATATATATATATATATATATATATATATATATATATATGGTCTCATGCTACAAAAATGTATATGGATCATGCCTAAAGTTTGTAATATGAATGAAGCACTGAACATACTAATCATAAGTGAGACCATGAGTCACATCTGTAACACGAAGGAACATATTAATTATCAGTGTGACCCAGTGTCTCACATCTGTAACATGAAGGAACAAACTAATAATCAATTTGACCATGTATCACATCTGTAACATGAAGGAACATATTAATTATCAGTGTGACCCTGTGCCTCACATCTGTAACACGAAGGAACAAACTAATAATCAGTGTGACCATGTCTCAAATCTGTAACATGAAGGAACATATTAATTATCAGTGTGACCCAGTGTATCGCATCTGTAACATGGAGGAACAAACTAATAATCACTGTGACCATGTGTCACATCTATAACATGAAGGGACATATTAATAACCAGTGTGACCCAATGTCTCACACCTGTAACATGAGGGATCATATTATTAATCAGCATGACCATGTCTCACAACTGTAACATGAAGGAAGCAATAAATAGATTAAGAATTAGTATGACCATATCCCGAATGGGCAACATGAAGGAAGTTATGAACTTATTAATCAGTGATAACTGCTGTATATTTATATTGTCTTAACTCCATTGCATATTTACACGATACAGTGAACTTGGATCTAATGAACCCCAAGGGAACCAGGAAATAATGAATCTCAAATGAACCAAAATATAAAATCATGTGTGCAAATATACTAAGAATTTATGTTTGTTGTCTTTCAATAAATTAAACCTATTTTCTTCACTGGGTTCAATCGATCCATAAACTTTTTATATAATTCTAGAGGAAGAAAAAACATAGTGTATAGGATACACTGCCTCTCTGTCTGCCTATGGTGTTTTTATACATGCAGGTGAGAAAAGAAAACAGAGATTCCGTTACATCAGAAAAAAAAACTGGTAAAATTTGCCCTTGTATAATATTTATGGTGTTTAAATTTGTGAATACAATTTAAATAAATGTTTCTGTCCAAAAATTCTGTATGAGCACAAATATTTTCAGAGAAACGAATTAATCTTTTAGAATCTGAAAAATTTAAATGAAACTCAAAAATTGGTCACAACAGATGAAAACAACTTGACGACAAATGTTTAAAAGCCCAAAGTGAAATTATTTCACAAGACATCTCAATTAAATCTAATTTCGGACATGCCTGAATTGCGAAATAGAGGGTCACGTGATCAAGTTTACAGTTTAAGGTCACATACTCCCAATATGACCCTGAGAAAAACCAACCATTTTACTCCAATAATAAAATAAAAATAAAAAGTTGTTTTACTTGTCACAGTGATTTCTGTATCACGGTCGGGAACTGAATCAAAGATAGAAACAGTGTTTCTATCATTAGGTATTTATGAAAAGAGTCAGGTCAAAATGAATATTTCTGGAAAAATATAAAAATTTTGTAAACAAATTTACATTACATTAACATGTTATGAAATTAAAAAAAAAGATTTTGAAACTTACAAACAATTAAATTAAATCAAATATACATAACACTATGCATTATAATACTGTATGCATTATGATTCTGTAATCATTCCATTGGATGTATGACTGGCAAGATTTTAGTTCACAACAAACTAGGTATCATAGGAAATTAATGTACGAAAACCTGATTTTCAAGTTCACTGTCACAATCATATTGGTTGTTTGAGTGGTGCCATTTTTATTTATGAATAACTTGGCAATATGAAAAGTCTTTCAGTAAAAAATCGATGTTGATATAACCATTCATTTAGGAGTGGTGAGAACAAGATTATCAAGATTACTGCTGTATGGGGCATCACCCTGGTACCATTTTCATTTAGGACCAACTTGATGTTATAAGAATTCTTTCAGTAAATACTCCATTTTGTAAAACTATCCAGATATAACATTTGAAGAAAACAGTCATATGTAGTTGTCTTATGAAAACACTATGCCAAGCTGGCTTTTATTCTGAAAAAAGTAACAGTGACAAGATTTGCAAAATGGCTCTTGAGTTTGTCATGCTGGATGTCAGATTAGAAATACTTTCATTCGGGCCCGACTATAATCATCATAAGAAGAGATTGCTGCATTTGTATGGGAAAATAATAACAAGTTTTTCGGAAAAAAATACTGCACGAACTTGAGGGCTGAAGTATTTTTTTAAAATCAAGTTTATATTTTCCCATACTAATGCAGTAGCTTTTTATTATATGCTCATTTTGTCTAACAACCTAAGGTTTAATAATAAAAGAAATTTAAAGAAACAATGTAGTTGAATTTATGATTAATTTCAAAACAAATTCACAACTGTAGATTCATCAACTGACGATAATAGTATTCATGCACACAAGGCTCCATCCTGTGACCTTTTAACTTAGTCGCGTACCCTACATCAGTTTCAAAACTAACTGTCATTTTGATGTACTTAAAATTGAAATTTAGAGGATTCTTAGTGTGAATGAATGTGCATGGATTTTGTTTCTATGTTGTTTCAACTCAATTCTGCTTTTCTGATTATGAGGGACTGGATTATTGGGTCAATTCAGTGCAGTAAGAATAATGGATTTCAGCTGGAAATATAGGCTACTCAAAATTCCAGTACAGTTTTGAAGAACTAAGAAAGTACATTTTGATGAAATTCAAGACACATAAATCTGAGTATATTACCATTCTTATTACCAGCTAAAGAAAACATGCTTATGCCCTGTCACTAGCATCTTGCTGTTGGAGGGACCCTAGCTATGACCTGTATCATACAGTGTGTTCTTCTTTCATTAGCCTAACATTGTATCAAAATAGTTACATGGGGAAAATTGAAAAGAAACTGTTGTGTGATACTCCATTTACCCAGCGGAATAATACTTTTTCTTCGTCTTGGATTATTGGCTCTGAGGCACTTAGTTTCCTACTAAAATCTTAGTTGCATTGTTTCTCGAATCAATTATTTTGAAAGATTTTGAAAATGGTCCATCTTTGATGGATATGTCAGAACCAATTGCTTTAATATGCTTTACTGTGCTATATTTGTTTAACCCCTAGAGAGCACTCATCATAGTTGTATCCATTCTATTTTCTAAAAGATATGAATATCCTCCTAAATAACTGTATCAACGATCAGAACAGTATTTTCAATTACCGCATGTGTCATATTTGTTGTTGACATTGTGAATATTACGTTCATTAGTTTGCTTATTTGAAAGTTTCATTTATGGCTCGGTGAACTCGTCTACGTCGTTAACTTTATCATTTATACTTTCACATGGACAAAACATCTGTTTTAATTCATTCTGAAACAAATTTAACCAACCAAAACCTAAAGCATCTACTACATGAGTGTACCTGGTTTGTTTACTAAGTAGTTCTTAATTAACTATACAGATATAGGTGCGTTCGTGCAACATAAATGTGTTCAGTATCGTAAAATACTGCATGATTCTGACAATGTAAAGTTAACGGAGACAAAAATGAGCATATAATAAAAGGAATTCTGGTCAAAACCCCATGTACATATGATGTTCCATTCAAAAGCAGTACCTACAACTTTTTCAAGATGGCTGCTACATTAGTGGCTAGAATGAATGTCAGATATGTGATATTGGTACCAATTTCGTATAACCCCAAGCAGAGATCATTAGAAGTCTTCTAGTGAAGATACCATGTTGATACGACAATCAATGCAGGTGGGTTAGCCTTAAAAACGATTTTAATATGGTCACTGTGATGAAAATATTGGATGTCCTTGTGGAACCATTTCATTTAGGATCATGCAAAGCAGGGGTCTCAAACACGCGGCCTGTGGACCGCATGCACCCCACTAAGCAGAATCCTTTGCCCCGAAAAATGATTGGCATCACAAGGTGTCATGAGAGATGATAAAGGTGGTACGGCCCTTGGGCCGTCGAAAATGCCCTCATGCGGTCCTCAGGGTGCTATGAGTTTGAGACCCCTTGTATAGAGAATGGGATGAATTAGTACAAAGTTTCATCACAATACTCAGTGAAACTTAGGATGATTAGTGAGAACTTGTGCTAAAATACTTCATCTATGCTTTATATTGCTTATGTGAGAGTAGATGTAAAAAAACAAAGCCATGACAACTTCCTATAAAATCGAATTCAGCGACCAAGAGGTGACTATCAATTTATTCATTGTAATGTAACTAAATACAAAGTCAGGTTAAAACTTACTTGAACATATACAAGTCAACTCAATGCATTTATAAAGTGCAAAAGTGTGAAAAATGACCTTGGACACTGCCAGAAGATCCACTGCATTTGCCTTCCTACCTCTTCACAAAAGTTTGGTTATGTTGGTCGTCAGATTTGCACCATTTGCATACAGACCCAATTAGTTATAGGTAGAAGTATGTAATGAAGCTCATATTGATGCCACCATTTAGACAAGTGGAAGTATTGGAAACATGAGTTTTGAGATGCCTATAGTGCCATGATGGAAGTTTAATAGTTTGTAGGTACATTCTTAGTAGGGGGAAATGATTCATTGATATCTAGATGCATCGATACTTTTGCTGGAATGATATACATATCAAAACAAGAGAAGAAGAATCGATACAAAACAATACTAGCCGTGTTTGTTATTTTAGTCTTCAGCAGTTATGTATACACTACAATCTGTCTTGAAAGACCACTGCTATGTGAGACCACCTGTCTTGAGAGACCTATTCTCAATGCACAGTTTTATTAATTATATAGTGGTATAATCTTTTCTGAGAGACCACCTGTCTTGAGAGACCATATTTTTTGGCAGAAGGGGTGGTCTTTCAATGCAGGTTCTACTGTAATTATCATTAGTCTGCCTTCTTATTATTTAAATATAGAATTCATCTGAAACAGCATTTGCTGTCCTAGGTCCTCATTTTTATTAGCTGTGTTGTTGTTGTGGGGTTTAACGCCATTTTTCAGCACACGATAGGCTATACATGGCGGTTAGTATTAATGGTGGAGGTAGAACCTGGGAAAACCTCGGAAAGAACCACCGACCCACGAGAAGCTACTGGCAAGCGTTCTCACATACCAACATTGGCCGAATCCTAGACTCGAACCCACGCAGACAGAGGTGAGATGGCAGTGATCCGTAACGGAGAGCGCTTTAGACCACTCGGCCACTCAGGGCCCCCATTTTTATTAGTAAATACGAAAAAGACTATCGAGATTACTTGCTCGTTGTCTGCAAATTCAAAATGACATAATTCGTAATCTGCCCCACCCTAATTCCTTGCTAATTATCTTAACCCAGCAGCATGTTCAGCATAAGGGATACATTCTAAATGTGTTCCACATTCAAATCTTATTGGTGGTTACTGTTTGTTCCAGTTGAGGTTAAATAACAACTACCAATCAGGAATCAGTGTAGCTGATTCCCTGCGTGACAGACAAGAAGTACTGGCAAAGCACCAGAGAAACCTCGCTCTAAAGTCACTGATATATAAAGTAATTAAACAGAGATGATGTCAGGGTGTGCGATTGCGTGAATCATGCAAAATATGTATGAATTTGCACAGTTGGAGAATGGTGATGCACGAGAACTAATTAGTTGAACGTCCCGCATATGAAAACGTGGTCGACAAATTATACCATTTTTATTTAACCATTCTTGTCGCGACATCTGTTTTGTAGGGTAGGCTAGTGTTTACATATCTAAGGTCTTGAAGTATTGCAAAAATGATTGTCAAACTAAATTTGATTGGCATATTTTGCCCTGGAATAAGCGTTATATTGTAGTTTGAACCGTCATGAAAGAAGTTTTACAAATGAGCATATTAAATACGGGCAACCTAGAAAACCCAAAATGTCTGATCCCAGGCGTGGTTCATTACATTTACATTCGCCAAATACCGGCTGGTGATAGTTATGATGGCAATAATTTTTAAAGTTATGAAGTATATTGGATTACTGGAGCTGGGAAATTCTTAATGAAGATGCCAGTGACTGAATCTGAGTCCAAAAATGGTGTTAAATACAAGTCGATGTACATGTTGGATGGACAAAAATAGATGGCATGACGGTCAGTCTCCCTTGTAGCGGTATTATGAAATTAAATGTAGAAAGGTCAGAATAACTGAGCCTAATTAAACTACAGACAATTAAAAGTAAAAATGCAATTTTCATTTATTTAATCAATCAATTTAGCCCTGTGAATCATACGCTACAAAACCATATATCAATATCAGTGTTAAGATAAACCGAATAATTAAGGATTATAAAAAATGAAATTTAGAAGTAAAGATATTTACTTGAATACTTCTGTCTGCACAAGAAGATTATGGCATTGATGGACTGAAAACCCTAACACAGCATTATGGAACAGATAGGAAATCAGGCACAGTAGCCAGTAAACTACTGATTCAAGAAGTAAGTTTGTGTTTGTGAAAAATCCTATTTTGGAGCAGATGTATCCAAAAGAAAATATTTATGAGTACTGGAAAATTCTAAATAATAGGCACAAATATTAGTTTCCCAACATCTTCAAGCTGACAAAGCTATCTATGTATATGCCCTTTCAGAAGGAAGCACAGACAAATATTCACACGCAGATAAGGAACAGATTATGCTCATAAATAATTAACAGATTAATACTTATACAACTAGAGGTAACATCTATTCAAGATTTTGATTTCAGTAGAGCTCTAAAAAAGTTGAGTATTGAAGTGGTAGGTAAATACTGAACCATGATTGTTTTTTTAACCCCGCATTCTTTTGTACTCTCCCCTTATTTCAGTGACAAAGGGTGAAGCCCTAAAAAATATCCTGGAAGCACCTTTCCTTAATAACAGCAATCATGACTTTATTTAAAGAGGGTAACACAATTAGCTAAGAACTAATTTACCTTGAGACCCTCATACAAAGGAATTTATTTATTTTATTTAATTTGTACATGCGGAACAAATTCGGAATTTTTCCTTTTATGCATTGATATTTAACCAGTGAATAAAGGTGCTGATGGAATAACAAAAATTAGCACATAATCATCATGGCTCGGGAAAATTTCAAACAGCTGAAGTTTACCGCCTTGTGTACATTACAAAAAGTTATAGAATAGGACTGGGTATTATCAATAGTTTTCCTTCTTTACTAATACATACAAATACCCTTGGTCTCAGCAGTCGTTTGTATATGCAGGAAGTACAATGTGTGCGATTTTGTTGGATTCATCCTCATTCCCATGCCTGGATTTGTTAAAGATGAGATCTTCTTTGCACGAGGGAATTGCTTTATTTCTTCTGTTTTGAAGGTACAGTGTAACAAACTTTTTTTTTGTTGTTCCTGGATAGTAAGTGTTATTTCGTAATTGCATATGCCTCAAAAGTAAAGAAAATTGCCATTATTCCCTACAAACTTTACCTTAGTGACCAGGACCGTGATATTTTGATATTTATCAAGATTCAGTACAAAATTCCATCCAGATTTTAATCTTTATAAATAGCTTGACATCTCCTTACTTAAAAAAAACAATGTTTCATCTCCAGATCTCTAAAGTGATGATACCACATTCTGATACCCAATTTTCTTTATCTGTACTACCAACTAATTTAGAAGGTACCCTAGTTCACTTAGAAGTTTGATATGAACAAAATGGAAATTAATGAAATGATACAAGTATTCTGATTACAGCAACCCAGAGAAGATCAACATTATTAACCTTATTAGCTCTTCGAGATTACTAGCAAGCTAATGTCAAGGAACAAATGTACACCACTTCCAAATACCTTCTGTATATTCGACCTTCTGGATCTGTTTGCAACTTTCTTCCATGACAAAGTACAAAGCATTAGATATAAGCTTGACAACACAATTTCAATTGACTCGTCGTCACAATACAGTTGGGATACAGAATTTCAGGGGCAACCATTAGCAACATTTGAACCTGTCTCTATGGATTTAGTACGTACAATCATGATGAAGAGTGCACCAAAGTCATGTGAACTTGATCCAATTAAAACATCACTGCTGCTTGAGTGTTTAGATACAATATTGCCTTCACTAACTGATGTTATTAATACCTCTCTCTCATCCAGGGGATTCCCATCATTTTTCAAAACTGCCATTGTAAAGCCTCTGCTAAAGAGTGTGATTCGGATTTGTAATGTAGCTTTAACAATTGTTCAGTCATATCGCCTCGATGTCTGCAGTGTGGTAGTTTAAAGTGATATCTAGCACTGTGGCATCATGCCGCAGATATGTAGTATGATGTACCACCCAGTCACATTATCCTGACACCAGGCCGACTAGTCCTAACACTAACCTCTTAATACTGAGCTCCAAGCGAGGCAGCTGTTAGTACCATTTTTGTAAGTCTTTGGTATCACTCGGCCGGGGATCGAACCCACGCCCTCACAAATTCGAGGCAGACGCCCTAACCACTAGGCCACAAGAGCGGTTCTCTGCAGAAGAAACGAACACTCGACCATAACGATTTAAAGAACAACCGCCCAGTTTCTAATCTCCCATTCATATAAAAAAATCTTTAAAAAGGTTGTTCTATCCCAGCTTGTATCTCATCTGAAATTAAACAGTCTTTTTAGCAATGAAAAATCTGTATATCGCCCTTGCCACAGTACTTAAACTAGAATCCTAAAAGTAGTTATTGACATTCTCTTTGCTTTGGATAGTGGAAAGATTACACTCCTCACCCTCCTTGATTTGTCTGCAACATTTGACACAATAGACAATGATATATTACTTCACCATCTCCAGCACGTATTTGGCATTCATGATACAGCCTTACTGTGGTTCAATTCCTACTTGGTCAACAAGACACAAATTGTGTCTGCAAATGGAATACACTCCAGCCCAGTTAATCTATGTTGTGGTGTTCCACAGGGGTCTGTTCTTGGACTTATTCTCTTCATTCTATACACTCAGCCTCTCTCAAGTGTGATAGATCATCATGCAGTGTCTCATCAATTGTACGCTGACGACACACAAATATACAAATCTAGCCACCCATCTAAGGTGATGCTACCACCCAAGGTGTAGAGAGGTGCATTGCTGATGTAAAATCATGGATGACATGTAACAAGCTGCATTTGAATGATAATAAAACTAAGACCATTCTGATCACAACACAAAGACTTTCTCAGTCACATCCTTTGCCTCAAACAATAAAGATCAGCAACACCAACATTAAATTCACACAGTCAGTACAAATCATAAGTGTCACTCTGGACAGTACTCTCACATTGCACCAACATGTAATGAACATATGCAAGGCTGAATATCTTGAGCTGAGATGCATCAGCTTCGTTCGCAAATATCTTACAGTTGATGTCACTAAAACACTTCTGTGTTCATTAGTACTTTCAAGACTGGACTATTGTAACTCAATTCTGTCTGGTTCATCTCAATATCTACTTCAGAAACATCAAAATGTTCAAAACGCAACTGCTCGGATCATACTTAGAGTACCACGATCAAAGCACACCTCCCCGCTGCTCGCTACCCTATACTGGCTATCCATTCGATCCAGTATCAAACACAATTTTTTTTCTCTGTGCTACGTTTCACTGACGGACTCCAGTCCAACATATCTATCAGACCTCACCCATGCGTACACACCAGCAAGATACTTACCCTTCTCTTCTGACAATCGTATACTCATTATTCCCAATACAAAAACGAAGTCATATCGACAGCGTTCTTTTGCATACCAGGGCCCAGCAACGTGGAATGAATTGCTCACTGAACTTAGACACAAAAACACAGTGATGTCATTCAAGAGTGCTCTTAAAACTCACTTATTTTGACTGCAAGAACAAACTTAAGGACCTAATAATGTTTCCTACCTTAAATATTTTCAGAATGTTTTTTATGTTTTCTAATTTCATGATGTTAGTTTTTTGTACTAATATGATTGTATGTTTTGTATGTTATAGGTGTTGTCTAATGTTTCAAAGCGCTTAGAGCTTCTAAAGATTAGGCGCCATACAAAGTCCTCATTATTATTATTATTATTATTATTATTATTATTATTATTATTGTTGTTGTTATTATTATTATTATTGTATGATGTAGAAATCTTTCTTACAAGAAAGCATCAATACATGTTGTCACATTTGATTTGGTTATCGGCGTGGATGTGAAAAAAGAACCTTAATAATGAATGAACACATCAGGCACATAATCATCTACAATCTGGTTACTCTCCCAGATCAAACATGTCCTCCGTATTTCTCGCAGTATCTGGCTTTTATAAAAGCTATGATCAGTATTACTTTGATCATTGTAATATGGTACGGGGAAACTGTTGCCAAAACCTATTCAACAGCTTGCATAATTGTCATTTAGAATACCATAATAAGTCATCTGATGAAACCCCATGACAAAATGACTTTTCCATTTAAATCGGGTAATGAGAATAATATTCTCAAGATGGCCAATACGGTGGCCATATTAGACATTAGATCTGCATCATTTTACTTTCAGACTACATGTTGATATCTATTTATGTTTTGATGCAGTAACAATAACAAGAAGATTGCCATGGTAGCCATATAAGATATAAGACATGAAACGCTTCCATTTGGAACCAACCAGACACCTTAAACTGTTTGTAGACTCGCTATCATTATATTCTGCAATCATTTAGGAAAAGTATTAATAATAAGATTTTAACACAATTTTCATTCAGGACAAACTAGGCATCATAAGAATTCTTTCAGTGATAACCCAACGTTGATATTACCATCCATTCTGGTGTGGTAACAAAATATTATCATGAAGGCTGCTGTGGCAGCCATATTGTATGTGAATGTGATACCACTTTTATTGGAAGCCAACCAGATACCAAAAGAAGTCTCCTGGTGGAAATATCACAATATCCCAATATGGCTTTTCATTTGGGAGGAATAGCAAAAACAAGATTTGCATGTTGACAGCTCTTGTGGCACTTAGATCAGTATCATCTTCATTTAAGACCATGTATTAAATGTGTGTATATAATTTCATAGCAAAACTGAGAGACAACCTGAACTAACAGACAGGCAGATAATGGACAACAGACTATCAAAGGGTTTCTTCTGGTCTATGTCTCTTTAATCTAAAAATTAATAATTTCAACTTACCATGTATATTTGATGATGACGAACCTGTAAGAAATAAGATTTAAATAGCTCACAAAAAGCCTCCATCATACCAGTGAATCATAATGTACTGGCACCAATGTCAGAACATTGGTAACAACATTTTGCTCTGCTACGATAAAAGTGCTGCAAATGAAGAGGTTTCATAAGAAATTTCTGCATTATGCATACCAAAATAAAATAAATTTAGATCACAAACCTTTTCTTTCTAGCAATATTTGTTTATTCGACAATACTTGCCCAGTCATAATACCTTTGGGGAACTACTACTACCTTGCAAATCCTGCCCTTCCAAATTAAATCTTTTTAGTTAAGAAGCTAAACGTTTTCTGCCCACCTAGGTAGCAGTTAAATAGAGTGATCTCCACGTGATACTGGGATTGGTGTCCTATTCCATGAATTTTTCAGTTGCTACTGGAGTGGAAGGCATGATCTTTATATGGATATATCTGTCTGGAGGTTGTATGTATTATGACCTGGTAAATATTATTGAAAAAACATATTTTACTAGAAAAAAGTTGTTTTCTTCTTCAGATATGTTACCCAATCAAACACCTTAGGAGAATAGATAAGAGATGGAGGGAATTAAATTCTTTACCCCTGAGACACCATTCTTTTCTCAGGTCCACTATTACGTATGGTAGACAGCTTCTAGATTACCAACTAGAGAATACATTTCATTTATAAGGGAGATGCTTTGAAAGGGAATATTTTTCCCTACAGCAAATCCAGCAAAAGTCACACGGATGAGGCGACACTCTGATTCTTTAAATTGATGCATCACCTTTGCAACCCGAGGACTTTGGGGAGTAGCATATGCTGTATTCATTTGGTCATTCCAATCTATATTTAAAAAAAACATATACTATCAAGGCCTTTTGATCAAGGACTGGTGAGACAAATGTTGTTATTTTGGCATTGCACCTTGTCACTAACAGGTCCACGATAGATCAGTTCCATTGGATACATGCTGACTGCAAACCGGGGGATGAAGTGACCATTCTGTTTGTATTTAATTAAGTTGGCTTTTGTGGTTGTGCCAATATATTAACCATCCAAGTGGATGTTGAATTTGGACAACGATTTGCCATTGAGGACACCACTTTAGAAAATCCCAGTCAAGATTAAAACGTTCTGGTGATTTGGTTTCACCTTGCTGTTTGAGTTAAGTCACCACAGCGTTGTTGGACAGAACGAGAACTCTAGTCGCATGTAGGTAATCCAGCCACCAAAACAAGCTTTTGGAATGGTTTTCATCTTGAGAATGTTAATATGTAAATACTGATCCCAAGGGAACACACTCCATTCGCATTCCATTATGATAGAAGGAAACTCGCCCCTACCTGCCCAGTCCTCTGTGTTCGATTCCATACAGATCATGATTGCTGGAAGTTATAGTCCCAGATGTATCCCTGATGTGAGTCAGTGAGGTTTCTCTCCCTTCACGATGGAACCTCATATATGCGAATTGTGAAAATTGGTACAATGGTCAAAGCTCAAGAGAAAAAATAATATACGCTAACCTGTTTAGAGGTTTTGGTTTAGTGTTATTGACGTCTGTGTGTCGTTTTCGTAGGAAGGGTTAATTTCACAAATAGACCCTCCTAGAAATGGCCTGTTCAACCTCTCTGCTGCTTCTATAAAATTCTTGGACAGAAACATTCACTGGAATTTGTAGTGAATTCAAACCTAGAATTATATCAATATGATTCAACAAAAGACTTCATACATCAGTCGTCTACAAGCTACAACAGACACATCAACAGCTTCAGCTTTGGATTTAATTTGGGACTTCTCCTGAATATTATTCATAACTTTAAATTATTACCACTTATGTCTGTAATTCTAGGAGTATTTCGTAATACCTTAAGTCTCCTTTTATTTCACTTTGTATTCTTGGGAAATAAATTATTTGTTGAATTTTACAAAGTTTGTTTCTTTTCACTCTTTCTGTCACTTATTTTAAGACCCAAGACTCGCTCGTAAAAGTATTTGACCATGATAGAAGCCATACATTAACAAAAAGAGTTTTCCACAGTACACGCTGTACCTGAAGATAATACGGAAACTGAAGCATCATTATTGACTCTTATGAAGTGGATGCTGCAATATCCATTGTAAAACAATGTCCATTACATTTAGGAATGACCAAATGGCAGTCAATACAGTAACGCACCACATATATAACTATGAAGTGGATGCTAAGACTAAATAATGAAGAAAATTTACCTATATGTATCCATGCAAAATGGAAATTATACAATAATATTAAATGTGTTTCTATATCAAACACCAGACCTGCACGTATTAGTATGGTTATAACAATATGATGGGACAACACCATCATGAACCCTGCTGGTGTGTACTAATGATCCGCAAGTGGGTGAATATGAATAATAATAACAATAATAATAATAATGCTTTATTTATAGAGGGTGACTCATTAGTCAATGACTATTCTCCCTTGAGGCCATTATAACAGTGTACATTATATGAAGATAGAAATAATTACTGTTTATTTTAACATGTTTAGTATTAAAATACTAAATTCCATTATCTATTAGAAACACATACATGCTCATGATATCTCTTCTTAAATGCTCTAATATTTTCAGCAGATTTTACATGTAGTGGAAGCTTGTTCCACCGAACTGTACCAGAGTATTGGAATTTCTTTTAAATTGCTCTGTTCTTAGTTTTGATGCCAGAAGGTGTCCATGTGATATTCATCTCAACTGGTATTGTGTTGGAAAAGGCCTGAATAAGTCCTGCAGATACTCTGGTGTAGTTCCATGTAGACATTTATATAAAATAGCTGCCTTATGAAAATCTATCATGTTATATATTGTGAATCATTTGAGTTATGTAAACAATGCTTTTGAGGCATGATCAATAGATGTATCTAAAATTATGCGTGCTGCTCGTTTCTGAAGTTTATAAATCCTGTCAAGCTCCGATTTAACACGGTTCCCCCATACATTTGAACAATAATCCATTGTTGAAATAATATATGACTTGTAGCATAGATTGTGAGTTTCCATAGGTATATATTTCTTGATTCTGCTGAGTGGGGCAATTTTGGATGACAGTGTTTTACTAAGCTTGTCAATATGGTCATTCCATAATAAATTATTATCTACGGACACGCCTACTATTTTTTATGTTTGACATTTTCTAACGGATGATTATTTTTTGAAGAAGGCTAAATTATAATACTGAAAAGTCTGAGCCTGTGTCGTTGACGAATGGAAGAATAAATGATTTTAAATTTATCATATGGCGTATACTTCCCTTCAAACGTAAACTTCCTCGAGCTTGTTTTAAGGCAGACAATTTCCAAACAACTTCTATGGATTGTGTGAGGCCTAATTGTAAATAGAGAGCATGCTACTAGGTATGAGCAGAAATAGTAACTGAAAACTTCACTATTGATGGAGATCACTTTAACTGCCATGAAGGTGGGTGGATAACATGTATGAGACTGAAGTTGTTATTCTAAGGAATTATAACTGGGCAACATTTTCGTGGAAGAAATAAGAAATTTACTGTTGTTGTTAAAAGCAAGCACGAAGACCAAGTGTTTTAAACACTGAGGATGCTAAAAAGTTATCAATAATAATACACACACACACACACACACACACACACACACACACATATATATATATATATATATATATATATATATATATATATATATATATATATATATATATATATATATATATGTATGTTTATACATATATGTATGTATATACATATATATATATATATATATATATATATATATATATATATATATATATATATATATATATATGTATATATATATATATATATATATATATATATATATATATATATATATATATATATATATATATATATATATACCAGAGCATCTGAGTTACATTAATAAGCTTAATGGTGAACTAAAGCCGACTTGCTCAACAAAAAGATATAACCACATTTGCAATAGAGGACCTGTCCATGTCTGACTCAGTCTGATGAATTCTTGTAAATCTGGGGTTGTTCCTAGTCCATTTACAGGCTGTATTGGATGTCACATCCGCACCATTTTTATTCAGGAAATCGAAGACATCTTAAAAATAGACATGATTGAAAGTCTTTCAGTGAAACTCCAAGCTGATATGACTATCCATTCTGGTGGAGCAGCAATACGATAATCAAGACAGTTACTGTGAGAGCCATATTGGATGTGCACACGATACCAAATTTACAAAACTAGGACCACCTAGATATCTTCAAAGGTCTCCTGGTGGAAATCACCAGTCAGTATGTCGTTCCTAGCTGAAAAGTAGTGATAAGATTTTCAAGATGACTGCTGTTGCAACAAGATATTCAAGATGGACGATGAAGTTTTCATATTGGATGTCCCAGCAGCAACACTTGCTTCATGACCAACACTACCAAGAGAAATATGGTAATTATCTAAATAGTTCAAGAGCATTGGTGACAATAAACTTTGACCAGTAGAGCAAAAAACTGATTTCAACTTACTTGCTGTTCCTCCTCCACTTGCTGAAGAGATAAAATTTAAATAGTCAACCGAAAGCTGATTTCACAAAAATAAATTATGATACACTTGTATCAATGCCAATGGAACAGGAAAAGCCTTCTTATCTTTTGGCTACGATAAAAGTGGTATATAAATGAAGGCTGGTTCCATAAAGAAATTTCTGTGTAGTATGTATATAAAATAAATAAACAATTAGACAAGAAATATAATTTTCTTGCTGTTATAAAGTATATACAAAGGCCATGTTTATCAAAGCATGCACATATTATTTAAAATATCAAGAATTTATAAAATTAGAGATTAAAGATGACCTAAAATTGTTAAAAAAGTAAGCAATTAAAATATGTTTCGTGTGTAGAGGCTGAAGCCAAAGATAGTTTGGAGAAATTTGTGATCTCTAAGGTGAACTGATGCTGACTGCTAAATAGAATGATATAATCACATTCACAGTAAGGCCGCAGCCATGTCGGAATCACCATGATAGTTCTTTGCAAACAATAATTGATCTATGTTCATTGGCAGCCTCTAAATTATCACTGTGGATGTCAAGTTTAAAAGAGAATTTACCACAACTTGTGGACTTTTCCATTCGTATTGTTGCTGGAGTTCGGTATCTAGGATAGCTGTTATAGATTTTGAACATGACCAGGTTACTCAAGTAATTAGGTATTTTTTTGACGTATCTTATATACTTTAGTTTCCATTGTTTCTCAGTCTACTAATATATGGAGTAGGAAGTCAGCTTATGAGAAAGTCATTTAAACAATTAAAGTAATTAGAACCAGTAATATAATTTCAACGTTGTCATTGTGGCGACTATTTTACATGTCAGATCAGTACCATTTTCATAAAAAAAGAAAAAAAGACATCATTATAAGTCTTTCAGTGAAAACCCCAAGTTGGAAAAACCATCGATCTAGGTCGAGTAGCAATACAATTGTTATGTATATTTGGCTTAATTATATCTGATTTAAAATATATTTATTTCATTTAAATTGTTTGTCAATTTTTTTACATATTGTTTTATTATATGCTATTTTAATGTAAAGTTATTAACTAGATATGACACTTTTTCAGAAAGTAATCTGACCTTGATTGTTAGTTTATAAACACCAGGTGTTGATGTAAATCCTGACCTTGATTAAAAATTTGTAGCAACCATGTAAACAAGTTCTATTTTTATTTGAAAATGATTGGGTGTTGTCGAGGTGATGATGGGACTATGTGTTTATGATGTAAACAATGTTATTTATTTCTTAGAGAAAAATGATTGGTTTTCGTCAGGGCCACACTGGGTGAACGTGATCTTTAACAGGAACTTAATTTCTACGAGCTTCCAGAACATGATCACGTGAACCTTGTTTACATTTCTAAAGACAATATAACCTCCGTTTCGGAAAATTATTCTCCGTTGCAGCTGGGCTTTCTCTTAATCTGGAAGTTATATGTTGTACTGTTTGGAGTTATTTCAAGTTACTTGGATTCAAAAGGATTAATTCTGTTATTTTTCTGGAAAATACATGTTTACACGTGAGATTCTTAATCAAAGACAGTTCTTATAAGAAATGTATTTAGATTTCCAAAACCGGAGTAATAATTCTTGTTTCTACAAGGAACTCTAAATTTCAACACCACAGGTTACAGCATACATCATCATCTTCCATTTTGAATTTTCTGTCGAGACTAGAACTTGAAATCATTGGAACATTTTGTAATTAGGACTTCAAACACTTCATTCGTGGATTATGTTTTGATTTGATTCTTAAAACTGTAAGTTCATATATTTTTCATTTTTACAGAATGTTCCAGGGAAATATATGATTATTGTATTTTTTAAAGCTTGTTGTTTACACTCTTTCTTGTGTTTATTCGAGAATAAATATGTGACTAAAACAAGTATCAAGACAGCTACTGTGGCAGCCATATTGGATATGTGTGTGATACCATTTGAACCAACTATATGTAAGAATCACATATATATCATAAAAATCTCCTTGACAGATATCTCAAGCCAATATGTCTTTTGAATCTGGAGGAGTAGCAATAACAATATTTTGAAGACGAATGCTTTAGTGGGCATACTGGAACTCAAATCAGTATCGTTTTCGTTTATTATCAACTAACCATTAGAAGGAAAAAGTTTCAGTCTCAAATCAAAGTTGATAAGACTATCCATTCAGAAGGATTATCAATAACAAGACTTTGAAGTTGGCTCATGTGACTGAAATACTTTTCTCTGAGCAGCAGCAGTTGCTTTATGACCAACTATACCATGGAAAAAGAGTAATATTTTAAGTAGATTATGAGGAGTAGTGACAGCAAACCAGGACAAGTAGAGATAAAAAGAAAAATTAAACTTGCCTAATCCTCCTCCTCCACCTATTGTTGAAAGGATAAAATTTAAATAGTAAACAAAAAGCTGATTTCACACTGGTAAAATTATAATGAGTCTGTATCAATGCCAATGGAACAGGAAAAGTATTTTTATGTTCTGGCTACGATAAAAGTAAATGAATTTATATAACCATTTTCCATGTGTCAAGTTTGTAATAACAAATAAAGAATTAGACAAGAAATTGCTTCACTGCTCTTATTAAAGGTATACATACAAGGCCATGTTTATCAAAGCAAGCAATTACCGATATTTATTAATTTAAATACCAAGGATTGAAGAAATTAGAGATTAAAGCTAACCAAACATTATTTAAGAAATTAATTAATATAAATAAGTTTTATGGGAGTAGGGTTTAAAGCAGGGAAAATCTGGAGAAATCTGTAATCTTTAAGGTGAACGGATACTTTAAACTCAAGATGACTACTCAGGTGGCCATACTGGAACTCAAATGAGTATAATTTTCATTTAGGACCAAGTAGAAACAGAAAGTGCCTTCCAGTCTCAACTCAAAGTTGATAAGACTATCCATTCAGGAGGCATAGTAATAACAAGATATTCAAGATGGCTGATGCAGATGCCATAATGAATGTCTGACGAGCATCACTTGCTTTTTTAACTAGACCATGGGATAAAGAGCAGTTTTCTAAGTAGTTCAAGAGGAGTAGTGACCACAAAATTGACGAGCAAAAAATAAAAATTGATTTCAACTTACCTGATCCTCCTGCTCCACCTGTTGAAAAGATCAACACCAATAATCAACAAAACGCTGATGTCACACTTGTGAATTATGATGCAATTGTGTGAATGCCAATATATTAGGAAAAGCATTCGTATGTTTTGGTTGCAATAAAAGTGGTGAATAAATGAAGAGGTTCCATAACCAAATTTTCTGTATTATGTATATAAATAAAACATAAAGATGGACAAGAAATATAAATTTCTTGCTCTTATAAAGTATTTACAAAAGCCATATTTATCAGGCTCAAACCAACGAAATATTAGAGACATTTGTGATCTCTAAGGCGAACTGATGCTGACAGCTAAATAGAATGATATAGTCACATTCACATTAAGGCCACAACCATGTCGGAATCATCCTGATAGCTCTTGGAAAACAAGAATTGATCTATGTTCATTGGCAGCCTGTAAATTAGCACTGTGGATGTCAAATTTAAAAGAGAATTTACCACAGCTTGTGGACTTTTCCATTCATATTATTGCTGGATTTAGGTATCTAGGATAGTTGTTACAGATTTTGAACATGGCCAGGTTACTCAAGTGATTAGGTGTTGTTTTTTTACGTATCTTTTATGCTACAGTTTCTAATGTTTCTCAATCTACAAATATGTAGACTAGGAAGGTTAGCTTATGAGAAAGTCATTTAAACATTTAAAATAATTAGATGGAAATTAAGACATCTTAATATGATTTTTGTGACAATGTCAATATGGTCAGTCATCTAAGAGCAAGTAATACTATTTTCAACATCGTGATTGTGGTGATCATTGTACATGTCAGATCAGCACCATTTTCATTCAGAACAAGATAGACATAATAAGAAGTCTTCCAGTAAAAACTTCAAGTTGGAAAAAGCATCAGTCTAGTCGAGTATCAATACTATGATGAAGACAGCTGCTGTGGCAGCCATATTGGATATGTGTGTGATACCAGTTGAACCAACTATATGTAAGGATTACATATATATCATAAAAAGTCCCCTGGTAGATATCTCAAGCCAAAATGTCTTTTGAATATTGACGAGTAGAAGTAACAAGATATTGAAGATGAATGCTTTGATGGCCATACTGGAACTCAAATCAGTATCGTTTTCGTTTAGGATCAACTAGACATTAGAAGGTATAAGTTTTAGTCTCAAATCAAAGATGATAAGACTATCCATTCAGAAGGATTATCAATAACAAGACTTTGAAGATGCCTCATTTGACTGAAATACTTTCGTCTGAGCAGCAGCGGTTGGTTTATGACCAGCTAGGCAATGGAAAAAGGGTAATATTTTAAGTAGTTTATGAGGAGTAGTGACTGCAAAACAGGACCAGTAGAGGTAAAAAGAAAAATTCAACTTGTCTGACCCTCCTCCCCCTCCTCCTCCTCCTGTTGAAAGGATAAAATTTAAAATAGAACCAACTATATGTAAGAATCACATATATATATCATAAAAATCTCCTTGACAGATATCTCAAGCCAGTATGTCTTTTGAATCTGGAGGAGTAGCAATAACAACACTCTGATGTCACACTGGTAAAATTATAATGAGTTTGTATCAATGCCAATGGAACAGGAAAAGCATTTTTATGTTCTGGCTACGATAAAAGTAAATGAAGTTCCATAACCATTTTCTTTGTGTCATGGTTGTAATAATAAATAAAAAAATTATTTCGAAATTTGGTTTAATTCCTATTATTAAAAGTATTCATACAAAGTCTTGTTTATCAAAGCATAAACTTACCGATATTTATTAATTAAATACCAAGAATTAAGAAAATTAGAGATTAAAGCTAGCAAAACATTATTTAAGAAATTAAGTAATTAAAATAAATTTTATGCGAGTAGGTTTTAAATCAGAGAAATTCTGGAGAAATCTGTAATCTTTAAAATGAACTGACATTTTTATCTCTGGTTACGAAAAAAGTGATGTATAAATCAAGAAGTTCCATAACCAATTTCTCTGTATTATGTAATAAATGTAAATACATAAATTAGACAAGAAATCAATCTTTCTTGCCATTATGAAAAGTATGTACAAAGGCCATGCCTATCAAACCACGAATATAGGCAACATTTATTAATTAAAATATCAAGAATTAAGGAAATTAGAGACTGAAGCTAACCACAAATTATATAACAAATGAAGTAGTGAAAATAAGTTTTCTGGGAACAGAGTTTAAAATAAAAACAGGTTTGAAAAAATATGTTATCTTTAAGGTCAGCTGATACTGACTGCTAAACAGGACGATATGATTACATTTAAAGTAAGGCCTCAAGCCAGACAATTCTATGAAGTCAAGGATTGTTCTCTGTTCATTCGTATCCTGTTCCAGACTCTGTGTCAAATATGAAAAAGAACCTTCCACACCTTGTGGTATTTAACATTGGTATTGCTACTGACTATCAGTATCTATGATAATAGTTTTTGAATGTAACCAGATTTATCAAGTAATTAGGAGATTTTAAGTAAAGTATCTTATATGTATCAGTTTCCATTTTTCTTAATGTAGTACTATGAAGAGTAGGACTATTGACTTATGAGAAAGTCATTTAAACAATTAAAATAAGTAAATACAAATTGAGATATCTAAATAAGATTTTGGTGACGATGTCAATATATGGGGCCCGCTGTGGCCGAGTGGTCTAAGGCGCTCTCCGTCACGGATCCCAGCCGTCCCACCTGTGTCTGCGTGGGTTCGATGTTTGGATTTGACCAATGTTGGTATGTGAGAAAGCTTGACAGAAGCTTGTCGAGGGTTTGTTGTTCTTTCCGGCCGGGGTTTTCCTGGATTCTTCCTCCACCATTAATACTAGCCGCCATGTCTGGCCTATCGTATCCTGAACCCCACAACAACAACAACATTGTCAATATGCTGAGTCATCTAAGAGCTAGTAATAAGATTGTGCAATATGGGCATTGTGTTGAACATTTTTGATGTCAGATTGGCACAGTTTTCATTCAGGCCAAAACATATATCATAACAAGTCTTTCAGTGAAAAACCCAAGTTGATAAAACTATCCATTCAGGTGGAGCAGCAATATGCAAAATGATTATCAAGAAAGCTGCTTTGGCAGAGACATAGGGTGAGCATTTGATTCCAGTTTTACCAAGCATATGTAAGGATTACTTGGATATCATAAAAGGTGTCCTGGTGGACATCACAAGTCATTGTGTCTTTTGGATGTGGAGGAGAAATTCAAACAAGATTTTCAAGATGACTGCTCTGGTGGCCATTCTGAAACTCAAATCAGAATCATTTTCGGTTAGGACCAAGTAGAAACAGACAGAGTCTTCCAGTCTCAACTCAAAGTTGATAAGACTATCCGTTCAAGAGGCGTAGTAATAACAAGATATTCAAGATGGCTGATGCAGATGCCATAATGAATGTCTGAGCAACAACACTTGCTTTTTTAACTAGACCATGGGATAAAGAGCAGTTCTCTTAGTACCTCAAGAGGAGTAATGACAAGAAAATTGACCAGCAGAAATAAAAATTGATTTCAATCTACCTGATCCTCCTGCTCCACCTGTTGAAAAGATAAAGACCAATATTCAACAAAAACTGATGTCACATTCGTGAACTATGATGCGATTCTCTCAATGACAATTGAACAGGAAAAACATTCTAATGTTTTGGTTACAATAAAAGTGGTGAATAAATGAAGAGGTTCCATAACCAAATTTTCTGTATTATATATATAAATAAAAAATAAAAATGGATAAGAAATATAATGTTCTTGCTGTTATAAAGTATTTACAAAGGCCACGTTTATCAAAGTATTTACATATTAATTAAAATATCAGGAATTAATGAAATTAGAGATTAAATCTAATCTATAATTATTAAGAAAGTAAGCAATTAAAATATGTTTTGTGTGAACAGGCTAAAACCAAAGAAAGCTTAGAGAAATTTGTGATCTCTAAGGTGAACTGATGCTAACAGCTAAATATAATGAGATAATCACATTCACAGTAAGGCCACAACCATGTCGGAATCATCCTGATAGTTCTTGGAAAACAAGAATTGATCTATATTCATTGGCAGCCTGTAAATTAGCACTGTGGACGTCAAGTTTAAAAGAGAATTTACCACACCTTCTGGACTTTTCCATTCATATTGATGCTGGATTTAGGTATTTAGGATAGATGTTACAGATTTTTGAACATGGCCTGGTTACTCAAGTGATTAAGTGTTTTCTTTTGACGTATCGTTTATACTTCAGGTCATATTGTTTCTCAATCTACAGATATGTAGACTAGGAATCTTAGCTTATGAGAAAGTCATTTAAACATTTAAAATAATTAGATTGAAATTAAGACATCTTAATATGATTTTGGTGACAATGTCAATATGTTCAGTCATCTAAGAGGAAGTAATAGGATGTTGAACATCGTGATTGTGGTGATCATTGTACATGTCAGATCAGCACCATTTTCATTCAGAACAAAATAAACATAATAAGAAGTCTTCCAGTAAAAACTTCATGTTGGAGAAAGCATCAATCTAGTCGAGTATCAATACTATGATGAAGACAGCTGCTGTGGCAGCCATATTGGATATGTGTGTGATACCGGTTGAACCAACTATATGTAAGGATAACATATATATCATAAAAATCTTCTGGTAGATATCTCAAGTCAATATGTCTTTTGAATACTGACGAGTAGAAATCACAAGCTATTGAAGATTAATGCTTTGGTGGCCATACTGAAACTCAAATCAGTATCGTTTTCGTTTAGGATCAACTAGACATTAAAAGGAACAAGTTTCAGTCTCAAATCAAAGTTGATAAGACTATCCATTCAGAAGGAGTATCAATAACAAGACTTAGAAGATGGCTCATGTGACTGAAATACTTTCGTCTGAGCAGCAGCAGTTGCTTTATGACCAACTAGGCCATGGAAAAAGGGTAATATTTTAAGTAGTTTATGAGGAGTAGTGACAGCAGACCAGGACCAGTAGAGGTAAAAAGAAAAATTCAACTTGCCTGACCCTCCTCCCCCTCCTCCTCCTCCTGTTGAAAGGATAAAATTTAAATAGTAAACAACACGCTGATGTCACACTGGTAAAATTATAATGAGTTTGTATCAATGCCAATGGAACAGGAAAAGCATTTTTATGTTCTGGCTACGATAAAAGTAAATGAAGTTCCATAACCATTTTCTTTGTGTCATGGTTGTAATAATAAATAAAACATTATTTCGAAATTTAGTTTAATTGCTATGATTAAAAGTATTCATATAAAATCTTGTTTATCAAAGCATAAACTTACCGATATATATTAATTAAAATACCAAGAATTAAGAAAATTAGAGATTAAAGCTAACAAAACATTATTTAAGAAATTAAGTAATTAAAATAAGTTTTATGGAAGTGGGGTTTTAAATCAGAGAAATTCTGGAGAAATCTGTAATCTTTAAAATGAACTGATATTTTTATCTCTGGTTACGAAAAAAGTGATGTATAAATCAAGAAGTTCCATAACCAATTTCTCTGTATTATGTAATAAATGTAAATACATAAATTAGACAAGAAATCAATCTTTCTTGCCATTATGAAAAGTATGTACAAAGGCCATGCCTATCAAACCACGAACATAGGCAATATGTATTAATTAAAATATAAAGAACAGAGGAAATTAGAGACTGAAGCTAACCACAAATTATATAACAAATGAAGTAGTGAAAATAAGTTTTCTGGGAGCAGAGTTTAAAATAAAAACAGGTTTGGAAAAATATGTTATCTTTAAGGTCAGCTGACATTGACTGCTGAACAGGACGATATGATCACATTCAAAGTAAGGCCTCAAGCCAGACAATTCTATGAAGTCAAGGATTGTTCTCTGTTCATTCGTATCCTGTTCCAGACTCTGTGTCAAATATGAAAAAGAACCTTCCACACCTTGTGGAATTAAACATTGGTATTGCTACTGACTTTCAGTATCTATGATAATAGTTTTTTAAATATGATCAGATTTATCAAGTAATTAGGAGTTTTCAAGTAAAATATCTTGCATACCTCAGTTTCCATTTTTTAAATCTAGTACTATGAAGAGTATGAATATTCACTTATGAGAAAGTCATTTAAACAATTAAAATAAGTAAATACAAATTGAGATATTTAAATAAGATTTTGATGACGATGTCAATATATGGGGCCCGCTGTGGCCGAGTGGTCTAAGGCGCTCTCCGATACGGATCACAGCCGTCCCATCTGTGTCTGCGTGGTTTCGAGGTTTTGATTTAGCCAATGTTGGTATGTGAGAAAGCTTGACAGAAGCTTCTCGTGGGTCTGTGGTTCTTTCCGAGGTTTTCCCGGGTTCTTCCTCCACCATTATTACTGGCCGCCATGTACAGCCTATCGTGTCCTGAAAAATGGCCTATAACCCCACAACAACATCAACAACAACAATGTCAATATGTTCAGTCACCTAAGAGCTAGTTAGAAGATTGTGCAATATGGTCATTGTATTGCACATTTTTTTATGCCAGATTGGCACAGTTTTCATTGAGGGCAAAACAGATAATATAACAAGTCTTTCAGTGAAGAACCCAAGTTGATAAAACTATCCATTCAGGTGGAGCAGCAATATACAAAATGATTATCAAGACAGCTGCTGTAGCAGATACATAGGGTGAACATTTGATTCCAGTTTTACCAAATATATGTACGGATCACTTGGATATCATAAAAAGTCTCCTGGTGGACATCTCAAGTCAGTGTGTCTTTTCGATCTGGAAGAGCAAATCAAACAAAATTTTCAAGATGACTGCTCTGGTGGCCATTCTGAAACTCAAATCAGTATCATTTTCATTTAGGACCAAATAAAACAGAAAGAGCCTTCCAGTCTTAATTCAAAGCTGAACAGACTATCCATTGAGGGGGCGTAGTAATAAAAATATATTCAAGATGGCTGATGCAGATCCAATAATGAATGTTTTGAGGAACAACACTTGCTTTTTTAACTAGACCATGGGATAAAAGGCAGTTCTCTAAGTAGTTTAAGAGGAGTAGTGACCACAAAATTGACCAGCAGAAATAAAAATTGATTTCAACCTACCTGATCCTCCTCCAACACCTGTTGAAACGATACACACCAATAATCAACAAAAAGCTGATGTCACACTCGTGAAATATGAAGCGATTGTGTTAATTCCAATAGAACAGGAAAAAACATTCTTATGTTTTGGTTACAAAAAAAGTGGTGAATAAATGAAGAGGTTCCATAACCAAATTTTTTGTATTATGTATATAAATAAAAAATAAAAACGGACAAGAAATACAATTTTCTTGTTGTTATACAGTATTTACAAAGGCCATGTTTATCAAAATAAGCAAATATTAATTAAAATATCAAGAATTAATGAAATTAGAGATTAAATCTATTCTAAAATTATTACGAAAGTAAGCAATTAAAATATGTTTTGTGTGAACAGGCTAAAACCAAAGAAAGTTTAGGGTAATTTGTGATCTCTAAGGTGAACTGATGCTAACAGCTAAATAGAATGATATAATCACATTCACAGTAAGGCCACAACCATGTCGGAATCATCCTGATAGTTCTTGGAAAACAAGAATTGATCTATGTTCATTGGCAGCCTGTAAATTAGCACTGTGGATGTCAAGTTTAAAAGAGAATTTACCACACCTTTTTGACTTTTCCTTTCGTATTGTTGCTGGATTTAGGTATCTAGGATAGTTGTTACAGATTTTGAACATGGCCATTTTACTCAAGTGATTAAGTGTTTTCTTTTGACGTATCTTTTATATTTCAGTTTATACTGTTTCTCAATCTACAAATATGTAGACTAGGAATCGTAGCTTATGAGAAAGTCATTTAAACATTTAAAATAATTAGATGGAAATTAAGACATCTTAACATGATTTTGGTGACAATGTCAATATGGTCAGTCATCTAAGAGCAAGTAATACGATTTTCAACATCGTGATTTTGGTGATCATTGTACATGTCAGATCAGCACCATTTTCATTCAGAACAAAATAGACATAATAAGAAGTCTTCCAGTAAAAACTTCAAGTTGGAAAAAGCATCAATCTAGTCGAATATCAATACTATGATGAAGACAGCTGCTGTGGCAGCCATATTGGATATGTGTGTGATACCAGTTGAACCAACTATATGTAACGATCACACATATATCATAAAAATCTTCTGGTAGATATTTCAAGCCAATATGTCTTTTGAATCTGGACGAGTAGAAATAACAAGATATTGAAGATGAATGCTTTGGTGGCCATACTGGAACTCAAATCAGTATCCTTTTCGTTTAGGATCAACTAGACATTAGAAGGAACAAGTTTCAGTCTCAAATCTAAGTTGATAAGACTATCCATTCAGAAGGAGTATCAATAACAAGACTTTGAAGATGGCTCATTTGACTGAAATATTTTTCTCTGAGCAGCAGCAGTTGCTTTATGACCAACTAGACCATGGAAAAAGGGTAATATTTTAAGTAGTTTATGAGGAGTAAAGCCAGCAAACCAGGACCAGTAGAGGTAAAAGTAAAAATTCAACTTGCCTGACCCTCCTCCCCCTCCTCCTCCTCCTGTTGAAAGGATAAAATTTAAAATGTAAACATCACGCTGATGTCACACTGGTAAAATTATAATGAGTCTGTATCAATGCAAATGGAACAGGAAAAGCATTTTTATGTTCTGGCTACGATAAAAGTAAATGAAGTTCCATAACCATTTTCACTGTGTTGTGGTTGTAATAATAAATAAAAAATTATTTCCAAATTTAGTTTCATTCCTGTTATTAAAAGTATTCATACAAAGGATTTGTTTATCAAAGCATAAACTTACAGATATTTATTAATTAAAATACGAAGAATTAAGAAAAATGAGAGAATAAAGCTATCAAAACATCATTTAAGAAATTAAATAATTAAAATAAGTTTTATGGGAGTAGGTTTTAAATCAGAGAAATTCTGGAGAAATCTTGTAATCTTTAAGGTGAACTGACATTTTTATCTCTGGTTACGAAAAAAGTGATGTATAAATCAAGAAGTTCCATAACCAATTTCTCTGTATTATGTAATAAATACAAGTAAATAAATTAGACTAGAAATCAATCTTTCTTGCCATTATGAAAAGTATTAACAAAGGCCATGCTTATCAAACCACGAACATAGGTAATATGTATTAATAGAATATCAAGAACTGAGGAAATTAGAGACTGAAGCTAACCACAAATTATATAACAAATGAGGTAGTGAAAATACATTTTCTGGGAGCAGAGTTTAAAATAAAAACAGGTTTGGAAAAATATGTTATCTTTAAGGTCAGCTGACACTGGCTGCTAAACAGGACGATATGATCACATTCAAAGTAAGGCCTCAAGCCAGACAATTCTATGAAGTCAAGGATTGTTCTCTGTTCATTCGTATCCTGTTCCAGACTCTGTGTCAAATATGAAAAAGAACCTTCCACACCTTGTGGAATTAAACATTGGTATTGCTACTGACTTTCAGTATCTATGATAATAGTTTTTGAATGTGATCAGATTTATCAAGTAATTAGGAGTTTTCAAGTAAAATATCTTGCATACCTCAGTTTCCATTTTTTAAATCTAGTACTATGAAGAGTATGAATATTCACTTATGAGAAAGTCATTTAAACAATTAAAATAAGTAAATACAAATTGAGATATCTAAATAAGATTTTGGTGACGATGTCAATATATGGGGCCCGCTGTGGCCGAGTGGTCTAAGGCGCTCTCCGTCACGGATCACAGCCGTCCCATCTGTGTCTGCGTGCTTTCGAGGGTTTGATTTAGCCAATGTTGGTATGTGAGAAAGCTTGACAGAAGCTTCTCGTGGGTCTATGGTTCTTTCCGAGGTTTTCTCGGGCTCTTCCTCCACCACTAATACTGGCCGCCATGTATAGCCTATCGTGTCCTGAAAAATGGCCTATAACCACTCAACAACATCAACAACAACAATGTCAATATGTTCAGTCACCTAAGAGCTAGTTAGAAGATTGTGCAATATGGTCATTGTGTTGAACATTTTTGATGTCAGATTGGCACAGTTTTCATTAAGGGCAAAACAAATATTGTAACAAGTCTTTCAGTGAAAAACCCAAGTTGATAAAACTATCCATTCAGGTGGAGCAGCAATATGCAAAATGATTACCAGGACAACTGCTGTAGCAGATACATCGGGTGAGCATTTGATTCCAGTTTTGCCAACTATATGTAAGGATCACTTGAATATCATACAAAGTCACCTGGTGGACATCTCAAGTCAGTGTGTCTTTTCGATCTGGAGGAGCAATTCAAACAAGATTTTTAAGATGACTGCTCTGGTGGCCATTCTGAAACTCAAATCAGTATCATTTTCATTTAGGACCAAGTAGAAACAGAAAGAGCCTTCCAGTCTCAACTCAAAGTTGATAAGACTATCCATTCAAGAGGCGTAATAATAACAAGATATTCAAGATGGCTGATGCAGATGCCATAATGAATGTCTGAGCAACAACACTTGCTTTTTAAACTGGACCATAGGATAAAGATCAGTTCTCTAAGTAGTTCAAGAGTAGTAGTGACAACAAGATTGACCAGCAGAAATAAAAATTGATTTCAAACTATCTGATCCTCCTCCTCCACCTGTTGAAAAGATAAAGACCAATAATCAACAAAAAACTGATGTCACATTCGTGAACTATGATGCGATTGTGTCAATGCCAGCGGAACAGGAAAAGCATTCCTATGTTTTGGTTACAATAAAAGCGGTGAATAAATGAAAAAGTTTCATTATCAAATTTTCTATATTATGTATATATACATGAAAATTGGACAAGAAATATATTTATCTTGCTTTTATAAAGTATGTACAAAGGCCATGTTTGTCAAAGAATGCACACATTGATTGAAATATCAAAAATTTATGAAAATTAGAGATTAAATCTAATTTAAAATTATTACGAAAGCAAGCAATTAAAAATGTTCTGTGTGAAAAGGCTTAAACCAAAGAAAGTTTGGAGCAATTTGTTATCTCTAAGGTGAACTGATGCTGACAGCTAAATAAAATGATATAATCACATTCACAGTAAGGTCACAAGCATGCTGAAATCATCTTGATATTTCTTTCAAACAAGAATTGTTCTTGGTTCATCATTTGTCAGCCTGTAAAATAACACTGTGGATGTGAAGTTTAAAAGAGAATTTACCACACTTTGTGGAATTTACTACTCATATTGTTGCTGCATTTCGGTATCTAGGATAGTTATTAGATATTTTTAATATGACCAGGTTACTCAAATAATTAGGTGTTTTCTTTTGACGTATCTTCTATACTTCAGTTTCCATTGTTTTCCAATCTACTAATATGTAGACTAGGAAGGTTAGCTTATGAGAAAGTCATTTAAACAATTAAAATAATTAGATGAAAATTAAGACATTTTAATATGATTTTGGTGACAATGTCAAAATGCTCAGTTATTTAAGAGCTAGTAATACGATTTTCAACATGGTCATTGTGGTGATCATTTTACATGTCGGATCAGCACCATTTTCGTTCAGAACAAAATAGACATAATAAGAAGTCTTCCAGTGAAATCCTCAATTGGAAAAACCATCAATATAGGTCGAGTAGGAATACAATTATAAAGACAGCTGCTGTGGCAGCCATATTAGATATCTGTGTGATACCAGCTGAAGCAACTATATGTAAGGATCACATATATATCATACAAATCTCCTGGTAGATATCTCAATCCAAAATGTCTTTTCAATCTGGAGGAGTAGAAATAACAAGATTTTGAAGATGATTGCTTTGGTGGCCATACTGGAACTCAGATTAGTATCGTTTTCGTTTAGGATTAACTAGACATTAGAAGGAACAAGTTTCAGTCTCAAATCAAAGTTGATATGACTATCCATTCAGAAGGAATATCAATAACAAGACTTTGAAGATGGCTCATGTGACTGCAATATTTTTGTCTGAGCAGGAGCATTTGCTTTATGACCAACTAGACAATGGAAAAAGGTTAATTTTTTAAATAGTTTACGAGGAGTAGTGACAGCAAACAAGGATCAGTAGAGATAAAAAGAAAAATTCAACTTGCCTGATCCTCCTCCTCCTCCTCCTATTTAAAGGATAAAATTTAAATAGTAAGCAACACGCTGATGTCACACTGGTAAAATTATGACTTTGTATTAATGCCAATGAACAGGAAAAGCATTTTAATGTTCTGGCTACGATAAAAGTAAATAAAGTTCCATAACCATTTTATTTGTGTTATGGTTTTAAAAATAAATGATAAATTAGACCAGAACTCGAGTTTAATTGCTTTTATTTAAAGGATACATATAAAGACCGTGTTTATCAATGGATGAACTTACCGATATTTATTAAATAAAATACCAAGAATTGAGGAAATTTGAAATTAATGCCAATCAAAGTTACTCAAGTAATTATGCCTTTTCTTGTGAGGTATCTGACATACTTCAGTTTCAGTTTGTCTCAGTCTACTAATATGTAGAGTAGGAAGGTTAACTTTTGAAAAATTCATTTAAACAATTAAAATAATTAGATACAAATTATCATATCCTAGTAAGATATTCGTGACAATGTCAATATGCTCAGTCCTCATTGAGAGGTAGTACTACAAAGATTTTCAATACTGTGATTGCGATAGATACATTGGGCTTTGGACCAGCACCTATTAGTCATGCATCATAAGGAGTCTTTCAGTGAAAACACAAAGTTGATATGACCATCCATTCCGGTGGAGTAGCAATAAGGTTACTGAGACAGCTGCCATGGCTGCAATATTGGATATTCATGTGATACTATAGTTAATACCAAGTTATCATAAAATGTTTCCTATTGGAAATATGAGGTCAGTGTCTTTTTGATATAGAGGAGCTGCAAATACAGGATTTTTAAGATGACTGCTTCAGTGGCCACACTGGAACTCGAATGAGTAGCATTTTCATTTAGGACCAACTAGACTTTCGAAGAAGCCTTTAAGTCTCAAATCAAACTTAGCAAGACTATCCATTCTGGAGGAGTAGCAATAAAAATGTTTTCAAGAAGGCTGATGAAGTTGCCATATTGGATGAACAAAACTTGCTTTATGACCAATTAGACCATGGGATTCATGATAATTCTCTAAGTAGTTCACAATGAGTAGTGACAAAAAACTTTGACGAGCAGAACTAAAAATTGATTTCAACTTACCTGTTCCTTCTCCTCCACCTGTTGGAAAGATAAAATGTAAATAGTCAAGAAAAACCTGATGTCACAGTGGTACATTATAATGTGCTTGTGTCGACGACAATGGAAAAGCAAAGCATTTTTAGCTCTTGTTAGGCAAAAAAAGTGATGTATAGATCAAGACTTTCCATAACCAATTTCTCTGTATTATGTAATAAATATAAATATAAATAAATAAATTAGACAAGAAATCAATCTTTCTTGCCATTATGAAAAGTATGTACAAAGGCCATGATTATCAAACCACGAACATAGGCAATATTGATTAATTAAAATATCAAGAATTGAGGAAATTAGAGACTGAAGCTAACCAAAAATTATATAACAAATGAAGTAGTTAAAATACGCTTTCTGGGAGCAAGGTTAAAAAAAAAAACAATGTATGGAAAAATGTGTGATGATCTTTAAGGTCAGCTGACACTGACTGCTAAACAGGAACTAAAAATTGATTTCAACTTACCTGATCCTCCTCCTCCACCTGCTGAAAAGACAAACAACAATAATCAATAAAAAGCTGATGTCACACATGTGAATTATAATGTGCTTGTGTCAATGCCAATGGAACAAGAAAAGGATTCTAATGTTCTGGTTACGATAAAAGTGGTATATAAATGAAGAGGTTTTATAACCAAATTTTGTACATTATGTAAATAAAAATGGGCAAGAAAGTGAGTTTTATTGCTGTTATAAAGTATGTAAAAAGGCCATTTATAACAAAGCAAGGACATAGGCGATATTTATTAATTAAAATATCAAGATTTTTTTTAAAATTAGACATTAAATCTAAACTAAAATTATTAAGAAAGTAAGCAATTAAAATATGTTCTGTGTGAACAAATTTAAATCAAAGAAAGTTTGGAGAAATGTGTGTTCTTTAAGGTGAACTGATGCTGGTTGCTAAAAAGTACGATATGATCACATTCACAGTGAGGCCCGGACGTGTAAATCAGACTGACAATTCTATGAAATCAAGTATTTCTCTTTGTTCATTTGAGTCTGTCCCAGATTCAGTGGGTGTCAGATTTAAAAGAGAACTTACCACACTTTATGAAATTTACGACTCGTATTATTGCTAAATTTTAGGTAAGATTAAAGTTAATGTTTATGGATGTTATTATACTACTCAAACAGGTGTTTCCTTTTAACATATCCTACACATTGAAAATTATCAATCTACTAATATGTAGAATAGGAAAGTTTTACTTTTCTTATCAGAGAGTTAATGAGCTGTTCAAATCATTAAATACCGATATCAATGTCCTATACTTTATTTTTTATTTCATTTTGTTAGAAGTTTAATTCCTATGGCAATGCCAAAAAATCAGAACCAGTTGAAAATTGACATAAGTTAACAAAGCATTTGTAAATCAATAGCTGAGTATTAGTGGACATTCATTCATTTAGATATTACGAGATGTCTAATTGTATTGATGCTTTTGACATAGATATACAATTCATAAAATTTAGCAGTTTCTACTCCATCATGTCGATGAAGTTTTGCACAGCCTCATAGCATATTTCATGGTCAACAATGGTGAAGCTGAACATATTATGTGTATTGAGTTGAAATTCCCAAGGAATTGCCTGCATATTTCGTGTTGGCTACAAAGCAGTCAGTATCTTCCCTGTAATAAATTATTTGGATATTTATGGATGTAAAATATGGTGATTTTATTAGCATTGATGAATGTTGTTGTCCATGCAGTGCAATTAACAACGTCAATATGATATATGAGTGCATCAATATTGAGCCATGTGGTACTTATTTGAAGGTTGAATTAGTTCATGTTTGAACAATGTTACAGGCTTTCATTTTGTAATGATACAGTTGTGCAGAAGACTGTCAAAGGACTTAGAAAGGTCATTATTAATGCATCCATAATAAAGTCATTGTCCAGCCCAACCCTTCAATAAATTCACGAGTTTCTTTGTTCTGAAGTGTAATTTAACATCCACACAATTTCTGGCAGCAAACCAAAGCTGTGAAAAATATCATCAAATAAAATTGGAGCTGAATTTAAATCAGCACAGAGGTCTTGTAAATGCTTAATCATGCGTATTTGGATGCAAAGATTTTATCTGGGATGCAGACAATTATTTACGCGGGACTCCTCCGTAAGCACGCAATAATATATAATAATTGATTGTTATGCATCCTCATTTAATCATTGGTCAGGTTTTAATTATTTAAAATATTAAATATAATTGTTACTTTCATTTTTCTTATAACACCCTAAAACATTATGAAACTTGAGTTCTTTTTTCCAAACTCACCGCAGAAATTTATGAAGTGTATGTTGTATCACATGTACTTTGCATGATTGAGTATATCAGTGTGTATCGATTACTTGTCATTCACATGCATTCACTGTGTATTATGCGTGCATTACCCATGTTAAAATGATTCATGCATTAACATCGGATTTGTAAAACTAAACTACTGTAATAATAACTGTACATATTCAATTCCCACAAGAAAACAACAAAGCAATGATATTTGAAAGTGAAAATTTCAATATTAATTATACATGGTGACTAAAATTTGTATTTCTCATTACAGTAATGTTGATCTAGGTGAATCCAGGAACACTGAGAATTATTAAACACTGTAGAAAAGGAGAGAAATCTTACTGCAGTATATTAATTGTCCACAGGCATAATTTCTCGGTCACAACGGCTTTAGACGCATGTATACCATGGCATCAGTGAAAAAATATTACGTATAGGTACCTTTAACTTCTGCGCATTGCCTGTGGCAGAATGGTGTGCAAAAGGTCAAAGGGTCATACTGACTTTTTCTCCGCTCTGGGAAGATGTATTTATATCATACGGACAGTACGTTTTCGGCATGAAAATAGATAGATAAGCAATAGCGACAGGATAGTAATTATGCTATTAAAACGGATTTGTTTCACCCCTTAACACAAATACAATTCGACACAACGGTGAGAGGTGTGAGGATGCATGAACAATTTATAAGCATTGGCAAACCGATATATAACTAAGAATGTATTGCACTGTAAATTATATGTGCTCCTCAGCTAGACAAAACAATGGTGCTAGCGTAGTATAGCAATTAAAAAGGAACTTGACCTATTAAATCCAATTCAAGTGGTTATTTTAAAGTACAAAATTTTTAACTCTGAATCAGAAAACAATTTCTAAAAATAATAATAATACCTTGTATATAATTTTTTAAAATATTATTTAAATCATGCATTTGTGACTGAATTCAGGGAGGGGGCAGGGTGTTATTTATTTAAAAAAATATCCGTGACACTGGACACGGTCTATGAACACTACTATAGACCTATAACTATATAACTATATAACTATATATATATATATATATATATATATATATATATATATATATATATATATATATATATATATATATATATATATATATATATATATATATATATATATATATATATATATATAAACTTGCGTCATATATGCAGATGAGATTTTAGCTCAGATTATTGTAGTTTAAATAAATTGTTGACTATCATAATGGCTGTAAATCTTGGCACGCGAAACAATTATTATCCCATGTCCTAAGACGTATATCCATGTAAAAATATACATTCTCTCTGTCCAAACACTTACTAAACTGTTCCAGAACACTATGATTGATTTTGTTATCATTTTGCATATGCATATATTCTGATTTCTCACATGAAATTAAATAAAGGCAAATAAAGTCTTCATTAATCATGGGCCGGTTTGACTTTACCCGGGAGACCAGGCTGTACTGTAATGTAGAATACTAACACAGTGCAGTTCCTGCTTAGCTTCACGTTAATCATTGCTTATTCCCAAACATATCAGATGCAGAATTTGGTTTATTCATTGTTTCTACCAAACCGCATTCTTCCCGATAACATTTGGCCAGTCAGTAATAGCTGTTTCATTTACCTAGTAACTCTTTTTCAATGATATAAGTGATGCTTCAAAATTGAGGTTGTTGTTGGCTTGACTTCGCTTGCAGAGATTAAGAAGGGGGGTGTCCATGCATATTGCACGCGCGATTATGGCTGACAAGCCAATACGTGAGAGGCACGTCCGTCCACAGAGGCTGCAGGGGAATGTCTGGGTTGTGGTGGGTGCTGCCGATAGTTCCCAGTTTATTTTTCGCCATCGTTTTTCCTCCAAGATTGCCCGTCTGTTTTATACAAATGTGGAAGCGGCCTGGTCAACTGCATGTCGCCAGCTTTCACGGTCAGCAGCTTCTGATGCCCTTTGGCGGTGATCGATGCCACAAGTGGTGACGGTCTTTTTCAAGGAGTCTTTATATCTCTTTCGAGGTACCCCTCTATCACGGGGGCCAGTTGACAGCTCACCATACAGTGTCATCTTTGGCAGGCGATGATCCTCCATCCTGAACACGTGCCCTGCCCAGCGAAGCTGTATCTTAATGAGCGTGGCCTCAACGCTGGTGATACCTGCTTGTTTGAGGACTTCAGTGTTGGTGACGAAGTCACTCCAGTGGATGTTGAGGATGGTACGGAGGCATCGCTGATGGAATCATTCAAGGAGGCGGAGGTGGCGGCTGTATGTGACCCAGGATTCGGCGCCATATAGGAGGTTGGTTAGTACGACAGCTCTTTAGAAGTTGATCTTTGCATCTCTCTTGAGACTGATGTTGTACCAGACTCGTTTATAGAGTCTGCCGAAGGCGCTGTTTGGCTTGGCCAGTCTATTGTCTATTTCGTTTGGAGATCTTGGCAGAGGATATCATACAGCCCAGGAAGGTGAACTGGTGGTTACGTTCAGCTCTGTCTGGTCAATAAAGATGCTTGGTGGTCGGTACTCTTCCTTGGGAGCAGGCTGGTGAAGTACCTCAGTTTTCTTTAGGCTGACTTCAAGACCAAAGAGCTGTCAGTCTTCTGCAAAGCAGGACGTTACGCGCTGTAAAGCAGATTCCGTTTGGGCAACAAGGGCGGCGTCTTCTGAAAAGAGACGTTATCTGATCAGTTTTTCCAAGGTCTTTGTGTGGGATGAAATTGCCTTAAGTTGAAGAGTTTCCCATCAGTACGAAATCGGATATAGATGTCATTTTCGTCATACTGAAGAAGATTCAGAACAGTGTAGGGGCCAATACGCATCCCTGATTCATGATATTTGCAATGGGGAAGGTCTGTGACAGGTCGTTATTGTTTCTAACCTGACCAAGCTGGTCGGTCTTCATGTTGTTGGATGACCATCGGAAGGAGATTAGGAGGACAGCCGAGATTTTCAAAGATTTTCCACAGTCCAGTTTTGCTCATCGTATCATATGCTTTCGTCAGGTCCACAAATGTGATGTACAGTCCTTTGTTTTATTCTCGTCATATGTCCTGGGTATGTCTCAGGACGAACACCTAGTCAGTTGTGCCCCTATTGACTCTGAAGCCACAATGACTCTCTGCAGCATGTTCTTCTGTAATGATGGGCAGCAATCTGTTTAGCAACACTCTGGCAAGGATTTTGCCTCAAACGGAGAGCAGAGTTATCCCACAGTAGTGTGAGCAGTCAGACGTTTCCGCCTTGTTTTTGTACAAGGTGATGATGACTGCATCTCAAAGGTCTTGTGGAAGTTTCCCTGGCTCCCAGCAGCAAACGAAGAACTCCTGGAGTTTGGTCTGCAAAGCTAGGCCTCCTCTCTTCTATATCTCTGGTGCGATATCATCTTTTCCTGTAGCCTTTCCTGTCTTCAGCTATTACATGGCTTTTACTGTCTCCTGCAGTGTGGGTGCCTCATCAAGTTCCATTTTAGGTGTCTGTTGTGGGATGCGAACAATAGCTGCCTCATGGACTGTACGGCTAGTGCTGAAGAGGGTGTGGAAGTGCTCTGACCATTGGTTCAGGATAGATTCACTGTCAGTGAGTAGCTCTTGGGTATCTGCACTCCGTAGGGGGGCTCTGTATTTGGAAAAGGTGCATATACTGCTTTAAGCGCTTCAAAGGACCCCTTGTAGTCACCATTCTCAGCGTACAGCTGGGTTCTTTCTGCAAAGTTTATCCACCATTAATTTTGTATGTCTCGGAGACTGCACTAGAGGGATCTGCAGATAAGGCGGAAGGCTGCTTTCTTCTGTTGACAGAATAGTTTTGCAAGATGGGCTTGGTACGCTGACAAACAGAATGTGAATGACGTATAACATTGTCACAAATCAACATACATCATCCCCGACACTGGCAATGAGCCAAAGCTTTCCAACTTTTTCATGCCCTCACCGAAGCAGCAAAAATATAAAACTATATATGACATTGTGGGACTTGCCATATTCGACTATACTGCCTATACATATTTATAAGATGGTGCATGAACTATTAATTTGTAGGTCAGAACGATATAGCATGGCAAACTGTTAAACTTGTTAAAACCACAAACGCAATGGATACTAAGACCATGGCAATATCCAAACCACAATTTACTGGAAAGGTACAGCAGTGGTTATAAATCTGTCAAAAGCCTCCAAAATCTCACATGTCAAGCCATGGCTTAACCAGTGGCACCACAACAATTCCCTTGGTACAGTCAGTCTGATGCTTCAACCTGGGTGAGACACGAAGAGGTACATGCCGAGTGTAGATAATTTGACAATTAAACAAGACTTACCAAAGTCACAGTTTCATTGGATGTTTATGAACCTGTAGGTGCCTGAGAATCACATGAGATGGAATTGGTAACGTGATGAGTCAGTCTTTAGAGCATGATCAGCTTGGATGCCTCAAAGAACAACAATAGGATGGTATATACATGAGTATAATTAATTTGTATATGGGTGGGCATGTGATAGCTCAGGTACTTATAAGTTCATAAAATCCCAATCAAACTGCGACTTTGGTAAGTCGTGTTTAATTGTGAAATTGTATTCCCCTGTAAGTGCCTCGGGATCCCACGAGATTTCAGAGTTTATTCATCCAAGCACAACAATGAAGAAAAAATAAAGCAAAATGTATATTTGTGATACTAGATAAAATTATAAAAAACAATATATAATCATCTGAGATTGAATCAAAATTCGTTATCGCTGAGACTTTCCAAGCAATGCTGAAATCTAAGCTATCTGAAACATGATTATTATAGAACTAGCGAAAAGTGCAATCAATTCTCCATCCTACAGTCCTAATAATAGTATGCAAAGACAGTTTCATTTTAGCTGCATCAGTACTTGATGCAGCTCTACTGCTGTGAGCCCCATAAATGGACATATATATCCCTGCAATAATAGCATTTTTGATCCATCTAGCTATGGTGCTTTTAGCAACAGCTCTAAAAGAAAGTTGTGTGATTATCAATATGTTTTATTATTGTTTTTTCTTCTTCTCATTTCCTCGAAGGGAAGAAGTTACACTGACGTATTCTTGTAAAGTTCAACTATATATACATTGTATTTTATCATGATGCGCAGAAAAAGTCGCTTGTGATCTTGACTAGGTTTCGTTTGCTTCCAAAGGTTCCTAACTCTGACAACAACTCTATCGGCAAAAATAGTAATATCATCAATATGTATGACATGCAAAGTTTGGCATCTCTGGCCTCAAAGTAAGACAAACAGGATCACCCGTTTCTGAGTCACTTGTTTCAAAAAAATGTTTCCCAAGGGAAACATTTTTTCTAGATGCTGAAGCACAGTTCTCACATCCCATGTTATGCCATATCTTGGCAAATATGGCCTACGTAGACAAACTCCTATAAAATCATGTTATGAGCACATTATTACCTAGGTCAACATTGCTACTCAATTTAGCTAAACTAGACATAGCAGATCTGGCAGTGTTGATGGAGCTGTAACCTAAACCAGAGTCTAACAGCTCTGTCAGGAAAGCCAGGACCCAATTTACAGGTGGATTAATTGGATCAATATTTTTCCGAAATGAAAAGTGCAACCATTTCTGGAGATGTGTTCAATATTGTTTCCTTGCAAATTCTCTCCATGAGTCGAGTATGACAATGGCATCTAGTCCTGATATGCCTTTATGAAACAAGGCTTTCTTGATCAGCGAAACACAGCTAGCCAAGTTTCCCTTGAGTGGATGCAGAGGCAAGGTTAACATGAAGTGAATATATGGAAGAATGTATGATTACTGAACAATTTGTCGCAAAAGACAGTGAAACCATGGCTGTGTTGTCCACAAATGGTGTTACAAGAACCACTTCTGTACAGTCGTCTACTATCTTCGGAACAACACGCAAGCATGGGAACCAGGAGGTGTACTGCAGTTCTGAGTGATATAGTGTGCAAAATTAAGTCATCATGGGCACATTTTCGTAATCAAAAGCCAGTTGGTCTTCCAGCAGGTCCAGTTCATCTCAATCAGTAACCATCCAGCATGTGCTGGCAGCCATTTCGCTATAATAGCTACAAATATCCCCATGATAATGCAACCAATTTTTGTGTCCTCTGGCTGTCTCAGTGTGATCTCTTTCTTTTAAGAGATGCTGGCTTCTGTCACCTCAAGGTGTGTAAGAACTCTTGTTTGTACCATAGTCCAAAGCGGAGCAAGGGAAGTCCAGCAGCTGTCATCTTATTCAGCCTCCGTTTCTTTAGGCTTGCTAATGTGTCATCCAAACCAAGATGGGATAATTGGGTGACAGCAAGGACTGTCATGACTCACAATCACAGGACACCTTGTAATCATCTGGTCTATTCCAAATCCAAATTTGACGCATGTCTTATGGATATCCTCCATCACGGTTCCAGGGGCAGGCTTCCAGCCATTTTACTCTCAAGTAAAACTAGTGGTAACCTAATTAATGCTAAAGACTTTGGTCACCAGCATATTTGAGGTCCAGTTTATTGTTGTTTCCTCCACCAAGAACCTAAGTTGCGTCTGGCTCACCTTCCATAATATGCTGAATGGTATCCCAGGTATTGCCCTTTAAATACTCACTTGAAGCAGCATCATTAAAAAAGCACTAGCAAGTGAAGATGGTTTGGCCAGGCAGGGCCATTGTTGTCTGTGACTTTGATTGAGTGAAAGTTCGACAATTTAATCGCTGCAGTTATGTTACTGATTGACGTGTCCCTCATTATAACTTTATGCTTAAAGATCTTTACTAGCTTGGCAATGTCTTTGATGATTCCACTTATCTTGTGCACTCACATTTCCCACTAAGCTCTAGCAAACAGTCTTCAATATGTCCTTGACCTCTGAGGTCATTTTCAAAGTGTTCTACTGCACTTTGCACAATGTAGTTCAGGTCAAAGGGGCCAAGAGTTTCGTCTCAGGCTCAATAATGGGGTATATACATGTCATATATTATTGTTCTTGAACTCATCTGTCTTAAACCGGCACTAGGTAAGTCTTAACATCATCCGTCCATTTTCCACTTTCTCTTCCCCATCACCCAGAACAAAAAACTTGAAGTGAATGAGAAACATTTTGCCTGTCATACTAATGGCAAGAAATATGGCTGTATTTGTGTGTATGTCATTTGGTTTTGATCACGCTATCACCTCATGCTTGGTATCCTGGTATAATGTCAAGGTTTCCATGTCCAAGTAAGTTTTTTCTTTGATGCGAAATGTGCTAAAGACACGCAAAGCATTGTTCATTTTATGTTCTTCCTTGCATCGTGAAGATGAAGATACCAATAAAAGTCAAGGGTTTTTGGTATGAGGTGTAGGATACGCTGCAACCTTGTTACGATCACAGAGACTTTGGGATGCACAGTTTGAATAGTGCCGAAGTGGTAAAATTCCTGCCCCACTCTCTGCTGCCTTTTCCTTCGTCACAAGCTTATCTACTTTTTCCCTGAGCAGATGCAGCACTATGCTATTTCTGGGATAAAAGGGTCATACCCCTGTCAATAATTTGAATACATCATGCTATTCATCTGATTATTTTGTCTGTGCCATCTATATGAATAGCATTATTACAGTAGACTCTTGTCTAAAACCTATATATGATGATAGTTCCTGTAAAACCTGACCAAGCATTTTATATGCATGCTATTCAGTGAAGACAAGATTTTATGTCTATATATATATATATATATATATATATATATATATATATATATATATATATATATATATATATATATATATATATATATATATATATATATATATATATATATATATATATATATATATATATATATATATATATATATATATATATATATATATATAAACTAAAATTATGATCATTACTTGAAACAAAGGAATGAAAAAGCATACCATATAACAGAATTGCAAAAGATACAAAATAAATTCATTAATTAATAATATAGTGAATAGTGGTAAAAACCTAAATAGTTGACCCTAATGAATTAACATTGGATATAATGTGGGCTCTATAGAAAAGACAAATTAATCTTGGTATATGCATGGTACATAAGTACATGAAGCTCAAAACTGGATATATGAACTGTTGTGAAGAGGAATTCATGTATGGTGTAGGAACTATTTCTCAAATAAATATCACCGGAGTCAAACTGAATGTTTGCCTATATTCTGTGCTTGTGTTTTTTTCTTTCTTACTGGTATTAGTGTCGTTTTCATCACAAGTCCAAATTCTTGAAAAATGAAAGCAGATTTTGTTTACCTGTTTTTACGAGTCAACATACGTTCCAAAAAGTTTAATACAGATACTATGGTGCTCTCTAGATATTACATGTTGTGAAACAGCAATCTTTTGACACATCAATGATTTGACAATATAGTCCAAGTCAAACTCAGAGAAAGCTTTGTTTACTTTCAAAATGTATATGTGCGTCGGGACAAATTTGATTTAATCAATGTTATAATAAAAAATACTGGGCATCCTTTTTTGGCCACTCAGTTGCGGATGAATACAAATAAATTCAACAGAACATGGTTTCTTTAAAGTACGTCAGAGCAGACTTTTGACAGGCAGTCCTTTTCACAAGGTAATTGCAATGATGAGGATTGTTGCCTCAGACTTGTTTACAAAAGTCTAGCCTTCCGCTATGCCACACATGACCGGTCTGATCAGAATATGAAAAGGAGGTGAGTTACGGCAATGCTTATTCTGAGAAACAATGTACCCTTTGAGAATTTCATGCGTATTTGATCTGGAAGCTTTGGTTCCTAAGAGCCCTGTCCTTATGAGCACTGCTTTTGTCTTTGGTTAGACTGGAGGACCTATATAATTTTGCCTGTGTAGGAAACAACACAATATTTTAGAGCTACTCGCAAGCAGGCTATATTTCAATTCAACTAGTTAAATAATCTGCTCAGATGTTTTCTCATCATTAGCGACTTCCATATGCATGGCCAGTATGAAGGTGGGTGGTGTGCCTAATATCAAGCCTAGTGTTTCATCTCTTGCATCACTATGCTCTTGCACCTCTGATATGTGAGCTGCTGCCAGCGATTGTGCACTGCCACTCCACTCTGAGGATAAAAGGGACAAGCTTTATATAGTCATCTCTTTTTAAATTTTCTTGTTGAATCATTTCATCGATACCACTAACAGACAATTATCAAATATATATATGTATTTTAATCTAAGCACTCCCGATAAATTTCTAACCTTAGCCAGTGAAGAAGGGTGGACTGTAGCTTGTGTCTATATATTCTTTAAACATACATGACGTATTGCTAAGTGTGGTGGTGAAACAAGATTTAAAAATAAATATTTGTGTTCACTTTGGGTTGGCTGAAAGCATAATGGCTCAATCAAGGGAGAGGCAGGGCACGGACAATATACTGTCAAATATCCTCCCTGCTGCTAAAATAATTCATGAAACTTTCAATATTGTATTGCAGTATGGAGAAGTGTAGATATCTGTCAAAAATGATAATTGTTGGTATTTCTCTCAAAAGAAGGGATTGTGTATATTTGATGTAGATGCATTCATAAATTCATATACTATATATAATGTACAGCACTAATATATCACAAAACATTTACCTGCCCCAATCAGTGCACATACAATTAAAGTGATCAAAAGCAACAGTGCGATCTTTTTTGTTCTCGCCATATTTATCTGGTTTTCTACCTGAAACAACAGAATAAAATATGATTGTCACTATAAGCAAGTAAAATGACGTCTCTCTTGTGAAAAAAAGTAAAATTTGTAACCTGTTTACCAGGTTTCCACTCAATTCTGACACACAAATGACTGCAGCATAAATCCAGATATGTGCAAGGTGAGGTTATTATGGAATATGAACTTATTCTTTCTACTAACGCTTTATTGAAACTTCAGCAAGATGAAGTGTAATACAGAATATGAAAGGGCTGTAACGCTAATACTTAAACAATTCTATAAATGAGATCCATGTTCTCATGATTAAAGTTAGAATCTGACTACCGGTACACTTTGATATACCGAGCTAAATTTGTCTTGGTATATAAGTTAACTGATAACCATTACTTGTACATGAACACCACTAGTTACATTTGTGCATTATAGGCCTAAACTGTTAATTTTTTTAAGCCCACCACAATCTTAGCTCTGAAATAATGCATAACATGCAAATTCAGTCACCAAGAATTTAAAAGCAAAAGCTAACAATTAACATTTATTATAGGATTAAATGATCATGGTTGGGTAATTGTCGATGTGTAAATTTTGCCTAATCACTCACAAAGCAAATAGAGTCCGAAAGATTTTATGTTAGGTTTGTGAGTGATTATGTAAACTTTATACATCGATAAATACCCAACCATGATCATTTAATCCGTATAATTCAAATTTCATCCTTTCTACCGTCAAATCAACTTATTCCATCAATAATGCACTCGAATTTAAGTAGCGCGCACTTTCCTTTCATTCGCCGCTTCACATCGCCCCATTATACATAACCAGTACAGTATCACAAGAACAGACTGACTACTGTCACATTTACGTTTATTCAGAAAATCCATACTTTACATTTTAAGCAATGGCTACCGATGGTTTCAACACATTTCGTTTATTTACAACATTCTTGTTCAGTTTTAGTCAGTCCCATCTGCTACGTCAGATGACCATGACCTTATACAATAACAGCTGATACGGACTGAACATGTGTGCTAAATTAAATTTCCAATCAAACCTGAAATCATTATGGATTTTGTCAATAAACATCATAGACATATGAACAAGATGATGCTATCACTTCCTAAAATAAAGGTAAAAATGAAATAAATTGTATACAGGAATAACATGTTATGCAATTCTCAACAGTGTTAATACTTAACAAGACCCATTCAGTGATCTAATGTGAAATGAAATGTGACTACTGTCATAGTTACGTTTATTCAGAAAAGCCATACTTTACATCTTAAGCCATGGCTACCAGTGGTTACAACACATTTCGTTTATTTACAACATTCTTGTTTAATTTTAGCCAGTCCTATCTGCTACGTCAGATGAGAATGACCTTTCATAATAACAACTGATAGGTATAGAACAAGTTTGCTCAATGAAATTTACAAACAAACCATAAATCATTATTAATTTATCAACGAACAACATAGAAATATGAACAAGATTATATTACGCCTTACCAAAATAAAGGTAATAATTAAATAAATTGTGGACAGGAATACCATTTTTAAATCATTTTCAAGAGCGTTTATACTTAAAAAGAACCTTTCATTTATCTAATGTGAAATTAAATGTGCAGTTGTTAAATGTAGAGTTGCTTTCAAAACCGGCCATATGTTTTGTTTGGTTGCATTGTTGAGTGTTGGAGTACTGCAAGGACTGAGCGATTAGAGTGTTCGAACTTCGGACTGGACACTTTATCAATGGTTGCTGACTTCGATCTGAAGTGAAAAGGGGGTGTTAGGGTCTGATAAAGACAGATCTTGACCATCATTAGCTATATTTTCCCAAACTGAACTAATTAGTTGTTCTTGTTCAGTGCTAGGTCGTCGACTGTAAGTTTTTAGGGACTCCTCATGTTTGTGGTCTGTCATAAACAAAATATTTCTGGTTGCAAACCCAGCATCACTCATAGCCTGAATTGCTGTTGCACGGATTGAGTGACCTGTATAGCGTTGTACTCCTGCATTCTTGCAGATGTCTGGCTTGAATGAGGAGAACTGCTTTGGTTTGACCGGTTCACAAGTATACCATCTGTCAGAAAATTCAGGAGATCTTAGTGATTCTTTACTGACTGCATTGCGTAAATAAGGCCTTTCTTGCTTTGTCACATTTCTGAAGGAATTTTGTTACAGATTTCACTGGACAAGTGTTTGTGCCAGTTGCATACATTCTTTTGTCTGATGTTTCCTCAAGCTTTACATCAACACCACCTTGGTGGTTTTCTTTGAAGTGTTTTATGATTAAGAGTCATGTACTCCATTCCATATTCATCCTTTTCAAATTTTAAGGAAGTTGGGATCAGTTGATGGTGAAATTATATACCTCTGGTCACAAAATGAATAGCCAGCAGATACCATACTTTGAATCGAAGGGCAACAGGGTCAAATGTTTGAAGATGCGCATTAATTTTTCCTAATTCTTCCAGTGAAATTACTTGGTAATGCTGGGTTGGCCTTGAAATACCTGATTTTAAATTCAATTTCAGTTTTGTATTTAACAATGAATTATAATTTTTTAATTCTTTGTCTTTGACAATGTCAATAACTTTTCCATTGTCCTTCAAGTATATGTTTATGGCTGCACGAACATTTTTCAAGGAATTCTTGTGATATTCTTGCACCTGATTGGCTGGCATTTTTGTGACCCTTGATGATAAAAAATTTGGCTGGGCCTCAGCGTAGAATCTTCTTAAGTGGCCACTCAGTTCATCTGGTCTGATTGTGCTGAAGTCAATTTTGTATCCATTAATTTCAATACACCAAGCTGTAAGTAAATAGAAAAATATTCATAGCAATACAATTCTTACACTTGGCAAGATCATTTCTAAATACACATAAGGACAACATGTATTGCAATTGGTGCATATTTTGTCTGCTTATGGTTGGGATTTATGTATGTAATATGGTGACATAAGTAATTTTATCCTTCAACATTAAAGTCTTTCAAATTTATACGGAAGATTTATTTCTCGAGAAAAAGAATAGCAACGCAAAGAGTTATGTAATTTCTTTTTCGTTAATGACAACACATCCAAAATAATTTAACTTAGCCAAATAATCACTTTATGGATTATAATGTACATTTTTCAATGGTATTTAGTCACATTGTTGGAGATATCGTGATAACATTGTCATGTCAACAAACTATGCGATATGTTATTATGTATGTTCAAAATCTATCCATCAAAGATATTTCATGTAAAAATCTAATTATCTTCTTCTTGTAGTTTTAACAGTTATAAACTTTATGCAGTCTTTGAATAATGGTCTCATAAATATTTGTTTGTATTTGTGTATAAGTGTTCATATTCACACCATGCCACGAACATCCACACACGTTTGAAAATTAGTAAATAAATATGAAGATAATTAAAATATTTACCATTAAGAACGCCACTGCCCCATTTTGTGTTTCGTTTAGTAGCCTCCGAGTATTGATTTATTTCAGTAACTTTCTAGTCCTCCTCCGATAATTTCTTGAATCTTGGTTTATCTCCCTCATCTGCCTCAAAATCGACTGTCCCAGTTCCCACGCTATTAGTGTCGTTCTTGTATATGGCTAGGGTGACGGCGGTCATGGGGTGCTCTGTGAGGGAGTTTGTCAATCTCTGTTCTATTTCATTTTCAGCGCTTGTACCATCCATCGCAATATCATCAAATCCATCTCCACTTGCATCAATCGCTGCTATTATTTCTTTTAATTCCTTGTCATCTAATTGTTCAGTAAACTCCGCAGAAAATTGCAGTGAAAAATCACCGTAATCGGCCATTTTGCTCAGCTATGTAGCAAACGAACGCTAAATTGTATAGTAAACTATGAATTTCAATCAAAGAAGATTGAAAAATGTATAAAAAGGGTATAAGTTCTATTTATTTGCTGAACTCAAATTTTAAAGATGAAACAATCGTTTCACAATGACGTGTCTGCATTGTTTATTTATATTGCAAACCGAAAGCAGTCGCATAATTTACCGATGTGTAAACAATTCCAGATCAGGATCACGTGACCATTTACATCCAATCATATTGCATACAATCCGTTTCCTTCATAAAAATTGGAATTATATTATTATACAAAATGTACCATACCACCTAAACCTGGTAAGTGTGCAAGTGTGTGGGTGTTTAGTGTGTATATTAATCATTATACTATACTTTCCACACACACTTCATAAGTCATAAAATACAAACATTTCACATATCACATAACATACCTCACACATGGTTTTATAAGTGGTGACAAAGTCCAACACAGTTCACATTTTGAATCAGTCCTGAACATGTAACTGCAAGGCCGATTTATTCAACCATAACATTAGTGCAGTTGCGTCACTCGGGTTGGTGTCACCCAGTGCGGTAGCTCATGGTGTCACCCCCATGGTCCTCCTTCCGTAACAGACCATACAGAATCCTTAGTGATGTCATTTTGGTGTCACCCCCTCTGATGGTGTCACCCGGTGCAGTCCGCACCCCCCGCATCCCCCTAGCGACGCCACTGCTGTGCCTGCTAGTCATGTATTTAACTATGATCGGTTATCCGCTTATGAAATCCGACTAGACCGAGCAGTGTGTGCTCTGTAAAATTTGCAATTTTTCATTTTGGTGTCACCCCTCTGAGATGGTGTCAGCCGGTGCGGTCCGCACCCCCCGCACCCCCCTAGCGACGCCACTGCATCAGTGACTACTATGATTTGAACAGATGAACACTGGTGTGAAAACATATGTGCATGTTCTCACGTTACATTTATAAGGGTTGTTTTTTAACGTTTGAAATATTTTCAACTTGGTCATTTTCTGCTGAAGTTTTATAAACTAAAATGAAATTAAATTGCTAGTTTAAATGGCAGCTGATGAAATAATGTTATCTATCTATAACTTCAAGAATGTAATCTAGGTAAAATTAGTCCAACTATAAAGTTTAATCTGCACTCTTTGGAAGCCATATGGCCAAAATAAATAGTAAAGTAACTTGGATGGGCACAACAATGTTAATCAAAGCTGGTAAAGCATGAGGTCACTGGGATCTTTGATTAAAAAAGATTTGTAGTAATAACATAGATAGATCCAAATGTCAAGGTTCACGACTGTAAAATATATAGCCTACAGTAAATGAACATTTAGCATAAAATTTCAACAAAGTCACTTATGTCTGAAATATGTCACCAAGACTTCTTTTTACAAAGGTGAACAAACTATTCAAGATGCATCCACTCATCAAGCTTCATAACTCAAGATATAATATGATACAAATAACATGCGAGGAACATCTGTGTATGGTCATCAACTGAATCCAAGTCAAAAGTGCATCATATGGGCTATAGGTCACACGGTACTAATTATACGGAAGAACTGTGAACCAGTCTAGAAATGGGTGAAGAAATAATAGAGTATTTACGGGTTTGGTGGTCCATAGTTGGTTAATAATGAAAATTAAAATTTTAGGAAAAATATTTTTTGAGAGCTTATCCTATATGTAATTTTAAAAAAAATATAGACAAATTTCTACTGATGCAATTTTAGTCTTTTTACAGGCTTGACTCAGGAGTACTCAATAATGAAAGTAGCACCTGATTCATTTGGTGCAGAATCAATAACATGTGTTTCATGCACATGTATGTAAACAAAATGCCGCGGCTCATATGGTGTTCTCCACACATAAGCTTGCAACCAGGTTAGATGTGCATGGAGAATTATAGGTCTCATCATCAACACTCACAAATTTTAAGTTATTGAATTTTGAATATGATGGTGTTTCCATATGTTTCCTATTGGAGTTGAATTAGTTCCGTGTGTCCTATAATGACCCGCAACTGATATGAGGGTGAAGAGCTCATCAACATTCATCACCATGTTTCATTGATAGGATAATACTGTATGTCATGCATAAAGCCTATGTAGCTATTGGCTTAATGCAAAACTTGACCTACGCCAGTAAAATGTGAAATAGAACACATTCACCTTTCTTAATACAATGTATAGTAAGAGACATCCAATTTAAAGATGAAACATTTAGCCACAAAACGACCAAGCTAATCAAATGTTCGTCAACTATTAAATATGTGGCACAGTGTCCTACTTGTAAAGGGTTGGTGTAATATTGATAAAAATACATCCCTTGCCAAGTTTCATGACCCCACGTATATCACCAGACCTAAATGTAAAAAGTTAACCAAGGATGGAACAGCTAATATACATGTACAAACATTAGCCCCTCAGCCCTATCTTCTTGGGGTAGGTGTTTTGAAACCATTCTAAACTGTTGCCTAGGATCTAAGAAGAAAAATTGTTTTACATTCAGTTAGAGTGTATATATGCCTTTGTGTGTGTTGGTGCCAATAATGGGGTGCTACAATACTGTACCTTAGCACTAATTCATAGAGGTGTGCTAACAATCATTTATAAATATGAATGAGATCAACTGTTCATACATCATAGAAAGGACATGAAAGAAAATGGAGGAATAAAGCTATGTACATAACTGATAAGGCCAAATAAGTATATTATAAACAAGCTATTGATGAAAATAAGAGTAATAAGACATTGTGGAAGCATATAAAAGAGGTGAATTCAGACAAGAATAGTTGTTTTCCCACTTGACTTTAAGCTAATTGATGACATGGCAACATCTATACTATATATTGTTGAAATGTTCAGTAATTTCTTCACAAAGCTTTCCAGTTACTGCATTCAAAACTGAATTAACACACCAGTTAAGTTTGATGCCTTGAATCATTTACAGGAGGTAAAATTCCTGACGATAAACATTTTGAATAGCTTTGTGTTATTAAAGCTGAGGTTTCTGATATGATCAGATAGCTGAGTAATAATACATTCTTTATCTGGATGCCATAATGGTCCATAAACTCTCAGAATTGGTTCACCAGTAATAACAAAGTCATTACTACCCATTACAAACTTAGGTATGAGTGGTAACTTTCCATACACCATGAAATATTCAAAGATTACACATACATGTATATTTAAGACAGGGATCAAGGGAACTATAGACCCGTATTAGCATCTGTATTATCCGCCTGATGTATATTAACAAAATTATCTGAAAAGCAAGGACGAAATTCATCCGTTGTCCCCATCAATGATAATTTGGTTGCAATTATGAAAACTTAACAGCAAATTGAATTGCAATTCAAACACAAAACCAATTTTATACCATTTTATAGCAGAATGGTACTGTAGAACTATATCATTCAGAATAAAAGAGGTCTTAGGCTAATATATTCAGTATCATGGCCTGGAAATGTACAGCTCTCTAAAGCCATATATTCCATATAACAGTCTGGAGATATGCATGTATAAAGCCCATATAGTCAATCTAACAGCGTGCACATATGCATGTATAAGGCCCATATAGTCAGTCTAATGGCCTAGAGATTATTTTACACATGTCTAAGGCCCACACAGTCAGTCTAACAGTCTAAAGATTATTTTACATATGTCTAAGGCCCATATAGTCAATATAACAGCCTGCATATTATTTCACACATGTCTAGGGCCAATATAGTCAATCTAACAGCCTGGAGATTATTTTACACATGTCTAAGGTCGATATAGTCAATCTAACTGTGGAGATTATTTTACACATGTCTAAGGTCCATGTAGTCAGTCTAACAGTCTGGAGATTATATTACACATGTAAAGGTCCATATAGACAATCTAACAGCTTGTAAAATTTTTTACACATGTATAAAGTCCATATAGTCAATCTAAAAGTCTGGAAATTAATTTGCACATGTCTAAGGTCCATATAGTCAACATAACAGCCTGGAGATTAGTTTACACATGTCAAAGATCCATATACTTATAACCTGGCTCTTATTTCACACATGTCTAAGGAACATATAATAAATCAAACAGCCTGGATATTATTTTACACATATCTAAACCCATATAGTCTATCTAATAGCCTGGAGATTATTTCACACATGTCTAAAGACCATATAGTCAATCCAACAGCCTGGAGATTATTTCACACATGTACATGGTCCTATACTCAAACTAACAGCCTGAAGATTGTTTCACATATGTCTAAGGCCCATATAGTCAATCTAACAGCCTGGTGCTTCTTTTACACATGTCTAAGGCCTATATAACAAATCTAACAGCCTGGAGATTATTTTACACATGTCGAAGATCCATATAGTCAATCTAAGAGCCTGGAGATTATTTCACACATGTCTAATGTCCAGATACTTAATTTAATAGCCTGGATATTATTTCACACTGTCTCAGGACCATATAGTCAATCTAACAGCCTGGAGATTATTTCACACATGTCTAAGGTCCAAATAGACAATCTAACAGCCGGGAGATTATTTTACATATTCCTAAGGCTCATATAGTCATTCGAACAGGATGGCGATTATTTTACAGATGAAGAAGACCCAAATTGTAACAGTAACCTCCTGGAGATTATTTTGCATATATCTACGGTCCATATAGTCAATCTGACAGCCTGGATATTCTTTTAATCACAGCTAATGTCTCTATAGTCAATCTAAAGCCTAGAGATTATTTTACACATCTCTAAGGTCGATATGGTCAATATAACAGCCTGGAGATTTGTTTACATATGTCTAGGGTACACATAATCAATCTAACAGCCTGGAGATTATTTCAGACATGTCTAAAGTCCGTATACGTAATTTAATAGCCTGGATATCATTTCACACATGTCAAAGGACCATATAGCAAATCCAACAGCCTTGAGATTATGTTACATATGTTTAAGGCCCACCTAGTTAATCTAAGTGCCTGAAGATTTTTTTTTTCAAATGTCTAAGGTCCATATAGTCGATCTAACAGCATGGAGATCGTATTATGGATGCAAAAGGCCCAACTTGTCATTTTAACAGTCAGGAGATTATTTCACACATGTCCAAGGCCTAAATTGTCAATCTAACAGCCTGGATAGTATTTCTCACATGTTGAAGGCCCAAACTTTCAATCTAACAGCCTGGAGATCATTTAACACATGTGTAAGGGCCCAATTGTCAATATAACAGCCCGAAGTATATTGGACACATGTATAAGGTCCATATAATCAATTTAACAGACTGGATATAATTTTACACATGCCTAAGATCCGTATAGTCAATCTAAATGAGGGAGATTATTTTACATATGTCTAAGGCCCATATAGTCATTCGAACAGCATGGAGATTGTTTTACAGATTTACAAATTGTCAATTTAACCTCCTGGAGATTATTTCACACATGTCTTAGATCCATATACATAATTTAATAGCCTGGATATTATTTCACACATGTTAAAGGAACATTTAGTAAATCTAACAGTCTTGAGATTATTTCACACATGTCTAAGGTTAATATAGTTATTCTAAGAGCCTGGATATTGTTTCACACATGTCTATGGTCCATATTGTCAATCGGACAGCATCGTAGATCATTGTATATATGTAGAAGGCCCAGCTTGTCACTTTAACAGCCTGGGTATTATTTACACATGTCTAAGGTCCATATAGTCAATCTAGCAGCCTGCATATTATTTTATTCATGTCTAAGTTCTATATAGGCAGCCTGGAGATTATGTTACACGTGTCTATGGCCCATATATTCAATGTAACAGACTTGCGATTATTGTACACATGTCTATGGTCCTTATAGTCAATTTTACAGCGTGAAGATTATTTCACACATATATAAGGTCCGTATAGTCAGTTTAATAGCCTGGAGATTTTTTCACACATGTCTAAGGCCCATATATTCACTCTAACAGCCTGGGGATTAGTGTACATATATTTAAGGTCCATATGGTCAATCTAACAGACTGGTGATTATGTTATACTTGTATATGGTCCACATTCTGATTCTAACAGCGTGCAGATTGGTCCACAGGTGTCTAAGGCGCAAATTGTCAATGTAACAACCTGGAGATTATTTTACACATTTCTAAGGCCCATATAGTCAATCTAACAGCCTGGAGGTTATTGTACACATGCCTAAGTACAATATAGTCAATATTACATCCTGGAGATTATTTCACACATGTTGAAGGACCATATTGTCAATCTAACAGCATGAAGATTGTTTCACATATGTGTAAGGTCCATGTAGTCAGTCCAAAAGCCTTGAGATATTTTTACACATGTCTATTGGTCAAATTGTAAATATAACAGCCTGTAGATTATTCTACACATGTCTAAGGTCCAAATAATCAATCAAACAACCTGGTGATTCTCTTTATACATGACTTAACCCTAGATTGTCACCCTAACAGCCTCTATATTATTGTACACATGGCGAAGGTCCAAACTGTCAATCTAACAGGCTGTAGATTATTTTACATATGTCAAACTTCCATAAAGTCTGTCTAACATCCTGGAGATTATTTTGCTCATGCATATTGTCCATATAGTCAATTTAACGACCTGGAGATCATTTCACACATATCTATGGTCCGTATAGTCCATCTAACAGCCTGGAGCTTTTATACACTTGTCTAAGGTCTAAATTGTCAATCTAACAGGCTGTAGAGTATTGTACACATGGCTAACGTCCACATAGTCAATCCAACAGCCTGGGGATTATTTCACACATGTCTAAGATCCATGCAGTCAATCTCATAGCCTGGAGATTTTTTTACACATGTCTAAGGCCCATATATTCACTTAAACAGCCTGGAGATTATTGTACATATATTTAAGGTCCATATGGTCAATCTAACAGACTGGTGATTATGTTATGCATGTATATGGTACATATTGCGATTCTAACAGCCTGCAGATTGGTCCACAGGTGTCTAAGGCGCAAATTGTCAATCTAACAACCTGGAGATTAGTTTACACATTTCTAAGGCACATATAATCAATCTAACTGCGTGGAGAAGTTTTACACATGTCTAAGTACAATATAGTCAATCTAACAGCCTGGAGATTGTTTTGCAAATGTGTGAGGTCCATGTAGTCAATCCAAAAGCCTGGAGATTATTTTACACATGTATATGGGTCAAATTGTAAATATAACAGACTGGAGATTATTTGACACATGTCTAAGGTCCATATAGTCAATCTAACAGCCTGGAGATCGTTTAATACATGTCTAAACCCTAGATTGTCAGTCTAACAGCCTGGAGATTATTTCACACATGGCTACGGTCCAAATTGTCAATATAACAGGCTGCAGATTATTTTACACATATCTAACGTCCATATAGTCAGTCTAGCAGCCTTGGGATTATTTCATACATGTCTAGGGTCAAAATTGTCAATATGACAGCCTGGATATTATTCTACACATGCCTAAGTTCCATATAGTCAATCTGACAGCCTTGAGAGTATTTTACATATGTCTAAAGTTCACTTTGTCAATCAAACATCCTGGATATTTGTTTACACATGTCTAATGGCCATATAGTCAGTCTAACAACCTGGAGATTATTTTACACATGTCTAATGTCCAATTTGTCAATCTAACATCCTGGAGATTTGTTTACACATGTCTAATGGCCATATAGTCAGTCTAACAACCTGGAGATTATTTTACACATATCTAATGTCCAATTTGTCAATCTAACAGCCTGGAGACGTTTTTTTACACATATCTAATGTCCAATTTGTCAGTCTAACAACCTGGAAATTTGTTTACACATGTTTAATGTCCAATTTGTCAATCTAACATACTGGATATTTGTTTACACATGTCTGAGGTCCGTATCGTCAGTCTAACAACCTGGAGATTATTTTACACATGTCTAATGTCCAATTTGTCAATCTAACAGCCTGGAGACTTTTTACACATGTCTAACGTCCATATCGTCAATCTAACTGCTTGGAGATTATTTCACACACGTCTAAGGACAATATAGACAATCTAACAACCTTGAGATTATGTTCCACATGTCTATTGTCCATATATTCTGTTTAACAGCCTTTAGATTATTTCACACATATCAAAAGTCCGTATAGTCAATGTAACAGCCTGGATATTAGTTCACACATGTATATAGCGTATATAGCCACTCTAACATCCTGGAGATTATTTTACATATGTCTAAGGTCCATATAGTCATTCTAACGGCCTGGAGATTATTTCACACATATATAAGGCCCATATTGTTAATCTAACAACCTGAAGTTTATTTCACATGTAGCAGGAGCATGTATTTTATAATTTCATATATTCATGTTTTAATTAGGCAGAAGTAAGTATTTTGTTATTTGATGTATTAATGTTCATTGATGAGTGAAATAAAGTCATCAGTTGTAATTATTTTTATTTTCATTTTACACATGTTTAGCTATTTGGGCAACCTTGAACCAGTATTACCGGTTCGAGTTTTGTACACTGAGCAATGAAGCTACCCTCATTACTGTTCATGCTGGATTGTTCTATTGTACGACAAGTGGTAAGTAACTTTCTGATTCGTTAGTTTGCTACTTATCTGTATAAACATAGCATGAACGGCATATTAGTGATGGTCATTTCGTTGGAGATTCTGAAGGGTGCTAGTCATGGCATTGCAGTAAGAAAGGTGCCTGATGATTCTTTTGCTTCAACGAAAATGTGACTTGGCCTTTGTCCCATATGATAAGGTAAATAGATTTATAATATGGTTAATGTAACGGTTTATTTTATATGTACTCTCTATATTTCTCTAGAACTTATGTTGATTTATTTTAGTACCTTTAATAGGTTATCAACCTGAATATACTTTTGAGCCTATCATTCTGTCTATATGCTTGTCTGTCTGTCTGTCTGCTCTCTACTTTTGCTCTACACACTGAATGTTTTGTTTAAGTTTATTTGGTCCACTATCTCTCTCTCTCTCTCGATAATTAATAAATATATGGTGTAGTAAGTTATCCGTATTGAATGTACTGTAAACAGAATGTATACATGCAAAACAATAATGCACTGATGACGGTATTACTTAGCATTGTATTAAATGTATTTTTATTGTATTTGCAGGGTGTAAAAAGCAGGAGAAATGTATCTATCTCCACTTATCAACCTCATGCACAATAAAACCCAATTTCTTATAACAAATACTGGACTTGTTTCAACTATTTTGTGAGTAGTCGCCTATTTTGTGAGTAGAAGGCACGTGCTGTAACACACACATGTCCAAGGACCATATAGTCAATCTAAAAGCCTGGATATTATTTCACACATGTCTAAGCTCCATATAGTCAGTCTAACAGCCTGGATATTATTTCACACATGTCTAATGCCCTTATATTTAATCTAACAGCATGAATATTAATTCACATATGTATAAATCCTTATATTCAATCTAACAGCATGGAGTTTAATTCACATATGTATAAAGCCCATGTACTCAATGTAACAGCCTGGAATTTCACACATGTCTAAGGCCGATGTAGTCAGTCTAACAGCCTGGAAATTAATTTACCCATGTCTAAGGTCCATACAGTCAATCTAACAGCCTGGAGATTATTTCACACATGTTTAAGGACCATATAACTACAATGAACTACAGTTATGGATGTAACTTTCAATGGTGAGCTACATACAAGTTTGAGTACACCAGTCAGGAGAATTGTTATAATACTTATAATAAAACATAAGAGTGACGTTCATTAGCCCAAACAAGTCAATGGCTGCTCATAGCAAACAAAGTTTATGCATCATACAATAACAACACTTAGAGGGTACAAAAGTGTTTCCACGGTCAGATGTGATTCACACCAGAAGGTTTATCAATGCAGTATACATGTTCTTAAATGAATATTCCTCTTACTGATGCCAGAATTGCAAAATGTCACTATACAGACATGTATAAAGAAACGTTTACATTCATCACATGAATTATGCTATTGTGTCTTCAGGTAAATTTACTACATTTATTTTCTGTCTCATTGTTCAGTATGCTATATGCCGTCACACAGGGGCACATTATAAAAGAAATGGATAATATTTGACAAGGACAGATAACTGTGGGGTCAAATCTGTAACAATTTAACACAAAGGAAGAGATTAGTCCTCATTCCTCGATAGTTTCCACCTTCAAGCTTGTACTACTTTCATCTCATAATGTAAAACTTACACCAGCTATAACCAAGATTGGATGAATTTTCAAAGCATCTCTAAAGATCGTGTTCAATTCATGTAAAGATTTTGGAGAAAATTTGGCACATGTTATCGGATTTTAAAGAATTAACAAGTACTGGAACAGAAATTGCCTGTTAGCGTTCAGAGAGTTGTATTTTACAAGTGACGGAAGTTTAAGTTCAGAACAGAACATATCCAAATATATGTAAACTACTGAATATATTTAACCTTTGGATAATTATCTTTATTTAAGCTACTATGCCTATTTTACTATGGCACAATAAAATTATCCATTTCTACTCTATATGTGACCCAGTGCGTGTTTGACATGAATGAGTGAGCGAGTGAGTGAGCGATTGACCACAGTACATGAAGTGCATGAAGGTGGGCGCTAACGTTGATCCCATACCAACTAACAAAAGCCCTTGGCACGTCTTGGGACGAACAACAATATACTCATTCTACTCTTGCATATAGTCATAATTATAGAGAATTGTAACATTTGTACATTTCGAGTCTTCATGTTTGGCAATATATCATTTATATGTTATTGAGCTGATATACTGAAATACCGGCGTTCGGGTTCTGTATCATATTTGTCTCATTTGTACCCGTACGAAATTTGCCATATGGGTTGGATATGGAATCCAGACGTACTTTTACAGAAATATCCATATAGATATTTTTATTCTAAAGCTGAACCACTCTTATGGATTTAAGTATATCCATATGGAAATGTTATTGATTCCTTACGTACTCCGTATGGAAAATCCCATGGAACATGCAAATTAGTCCATGAGATCTGTAGGTTGTCCATATGGAATAAAATTAAAATTCAATATGGAATTTGGCAATAATCAATATGAAATTTGTAAATAATCCATATGGAGTTTTAAAATGCTTTAAGATGAAAACTAAAGAATAACTATTGTATTTATGAGGTCGGGGAATCGTATATGTTCCCTACATATAAAGGTATTATAATTTAAAAAATGCTTAGATATCGACTAGTATGGAAAATATTTTTACTTACCATTTTGAACCTGTTTTCCAATTATGTCTATTTTTATACCACACGTAACCGGGTGGCGTCTAGTAACTTCGGCCCAAAGTTCGGGGTTCTAGTTCAGCCCGTCACACATTTATTTATCATGTCCGAAGGTCATTTTCATATTCATTCTGCAAGCCATGTATCTGTGATAATTTAGAAAAGCACTGTATACTAGAGAGCTTGATGCAATTTTAAATAGTTGCCAGCCAGGACTTTTAGTATCTAAGGTTAGATATTCTACTTACCTGTGTTGGGCTCCAATTTGGAATAACCCAACAATTCGGAATCCCAAGTTGTTGCGCTCTTTCGCAAGAAATTGCGTCACCGTGTCAAGCGATATAAATAGTCCTCCGTGTAAGAAGACATCGAGACTAATATTTATGTTTTGGGCGTCAAAACATGTGATACGTCTTATATGTAGGACTAGCGATATGAATAGACTGTGCGGCTTGTTTTGTAATTAAACGTACATGGCCCAATTGTCGCACACTTCGGTAACCGAACTTAAGAGGTTTTGTATCAGATGTATTAGTTCCTTTGCAATGGAGGATGTTAATAGAGAAATTTTGTAAGAACAAATTGCAGGGAAACAAATAAATAAATAATAAGATAACAAATATGTTAATTGTTGGCCAGGGTCAAACGGACCGGTACCATAAAGAACCACGACCAAAACGGACGAGTGCATAAAAGGCCCGGTCTGAAAAGGGCCGACCCAAAAAAGCCCATTTATATATCAATTACCAATTACTAGTATCATGTCTAAGAAAAGTAACTAATACGTAAATATCAAATCCTTGTTTTACTGTTAACTGTCTATAAATAATGTGCAGTAGAGAATCATTGTGCGTATGTCACAATCATAACTCAAGCGATCATGAAAATAACTGCGACACGCTACTATATGTTCTGTGTGAAATGAACAAAGAAGGCAAATAACAATTTGTAAGAAAAGATTGGAAGTAAAGCGAATCAATACTATCTTTGTTATAACATATCAAGGCTGAATACTAGTTAGTGTGTGGTTTGTGCATGCCAATTTTCTCATGGCAATGCCTTAGTTAAGTAATAACGATTTCAGTAATGATGGATGAATATTTTCATTTGCGAAGAATATTGACTCTTCCTATTTCACATACATTCAATATCGTTAATACTTGTGTATGCGTAGTTTATTTGCGTTGATTATAATGTATGCTTTCAATAGACAAATTATATTCTGTACCTTATAGGCACACTTATTGCGTTGAGCAAAATTGGGAATAAGGAATAAGTAACCAACTAGATGTCAATATTGCGTTGTGGTTACAATGAAAGTCAAGTCACAATTGGAAAAGAATTAAGAGGTTATTTATAAATACAATTAACAACAAAATTTGTTATGATGGGTTAGAAAGAGAAAAGAAGAAATGATATGTCTAACTAGATTAAGCAATAAACGACAAACGCTAATGCCATTTCAGGTTTATAAATTGGTTAATAATAACAACCATTATCGCTAACACATGAATATTAAAATCTAATATGAAATACTATAACAATATTGCGCATAATGGCTGTCAAATAAATTTAGCAGCAAAAGATAGTAAACAATTATACAATAACAGCAACAAATAATCATCGAACTATAAAAACATGCATACATAAATATTCACTTTGCAACAAAACACCTTACAAAACAACAAAATTGCACACAGTGGCTGTCCACGTTAATAGTACCAAATAGGATTCAATCCTAGAATAACAGAGGGATATAGTACTGTTGTTGCTAATAGAGCTAAAAACTTAGAGGTTTTGATCACGTGCTGCATGTACTGGTCCCAAAGTGTATTTAATGATTTTTAAAATCTGTAGCTTCGTCTCTCGCGTCCCATGTCGTTACACTGGACGGCTGAGCGCACCAGATCGGCCTCTCTCTTCAGCAGTGGCACTAACTAGTAGAAACCTAGTCCCATGTATACTGCCCTTGAACTGAGACGATGGTGCCAGCCTGAAAATGTATAACAGATAACGAACAATTGAATTGTAAACGTAATATATTTTTATGTATATATCGACGTGTATAAATATGAATGTGATACTGAGAATTATGTCATGCATATTAATAGACTAATGTCTTTATACTAAGATGCTTTATTTTTGGTTTGCTTACCTTCAAAGTCGTTGTTTGTTCGTACCTTCTGGCGGTATACTGACAAGGCCTCAGCTGGAAACACTAGGTTGTCCAGCCACTGCCTGCGGAGGTACCCGATAAAGGTCCATGTAGCATCGAATGTAGCCTTCGTTTGTAGCATATGCACTGCTTGACTTATGTGAGCGCTGGGCAGAAACTGAAGCGCCAGCACTTCACGCACGAAGGAGTGAAGGCCCTCTAGTCGCATGTGCGTTTCAGTCAATCCAATAGAATGAACGTGTCGCCGCACGGCCTGGGACCAGTGTAAAGGCCTCTGTTGGCGAGCCATGGAGCTGAAAAAATGAAAATAGAAATCCCTTAATTATATTGTTTGTGTATGAAGCCATTCTATGTGAAAGGTAAAACGGATGTCCAAATGATATAGCGTGATGTGATTAATATTTACATACAAATAAAAATCAATTAGATTAAATTTTATAGTAAATTTATATCCAACTGTAGATTTGTCTGAGTTCTATATAAATCACAAACTTCAAAATCCAACATTCATGGCTCTTCTGGACGTACCTTCGCTCTGGTTCTATTAGCAACTCGTTTCAAAAGTGCCTTCTTTGGTAGAGAGACTGTATCTAGTCCCGAACTCTCCAGAATAGCGTCTTCTGCAATTTTCAAGGCTAGTGTGAAAAGTTGCTCTCTAGGAGCACGTCTCACTTTTGAGAAAGAGGAAATCCTGTTATGTCAAAGGTGGTAATCACAAGCGTATAATTCAACACTAAACAAATATGGAAATGTCTGGCCTTTACCCAAAAGCCACTAACATTATGAAAAGCACTTAGAAATTAATTCCACGATTATTACCTTTAGTATCACCACTGTCATGATTGAATATTTCAAGAATTTTCATTACAATGAATTTTTATTCTTATAATTCAAATGTGCGTTGATTTTGTACAAATTGTACATTTAGCTGCCAATGTGACATGTTATGTTGACAAAACATTACCTTGACGTACACCTGTGCCTTCAGCTGACGGTCAGGGACAGCAGGGTTTGTGTGCTGAGCATAGCTTTGAAAAAAGCAAGTTCCCTTGCTGGCGTATTGTCACTGGACACTTCATGTTGATACTTCTAGAAGTGCAACACCACAAAGAAGAGTTACATCATCTTGCTGCAAGGACAAAAAAATCATGCATGTATGTCCTTGAATAGTCTTGTCCAGTGAGGAAATGAAATATAATTAAGGATTTGATATTACACACACACGCACACGCACACTTTTTCATTATTATTTATAATTTTTTATTTCTCATACACCTTTACCCCATATGAACAGCCAAGACTGGACACCAATAGCCGGGTACGTTTCTGGGAAGATCCTTCTAGGATTGTATACGTTACCCCACGGTATTCGACCATCGTATCAGTCAAAACATCGTGCACTGACCTGAAGGAACAAACTTTTCTTTTGCACGCAATCATACAAAATTGAAGCATTTATGTTTTAAGGAAGTATAGCGGTTGCACATGTTTCAAGTTTGTATATGATTACAAAGGAGTTCAAAATCAAGTTTATACTAATGTTTCTCATACTCTTTGCAAGTATTACTTGTATTACTTTCATATACGTACGCTTCTTCAATAAGATTCACTGGACCAATGTTTCTGTCGCCGATATCGAATGAAGTGTCTGTGTTGTGGATGTGGACAATCGCACTAGCAAAAGTCTCGTTGATAATTTTATTAACAATGGCATGCACCGCTATCTTTATATATTTCATTTTAGTACTTGTGACTTCGAGAATATGTCGAGTATGTAAGAATAATACATATGTTCGCTCGTGCTCCCCAATTTCCAATTTAATGGTTATGCCACATAGAAGTGAATATGAATATTTTCACATGTGTAAATTATATATATATATATATATATATATATATATATATATATATATATATATATATATATATATATATATATATATATATATATATATATATATATATATTATTTAAGGTTAGTGCATAAGCGTGTGTTTTAAGCATCACGATTGTTTCGCATATATGGCTGACGAACCAATTCTAAGGGTAAAACGCATATATGTTATCAAATAGGATTGATAGTGGTGGCAATATTGTATGTTACCTTTATATCTTAAGCAGTCTTATTAATATGAAACTTTATGAATATATTTAAATGTGTACTTACCAGTGTTGTACGTGCGATGTTGCCAAAACCCACACACATCACAATCAATCGCATGCTGTCGTGGCCTAACTTCCCGATCACAACGAATACAGTGAACATACGCCTTTATATGGATTGCTTATCTTTTTTTTTAAGTCGTAATAAATTGATAGACCGGTGGAGAAAACAGATTATGGTGAAACAAGATGAAACAATAACTACCAAAAACGTAATTGTGTGTTGTTGCGATAAATTGTACACAGCGGGTAATTTAGTAAAGCAATGGTAAAATTAAAATAAATAGACTGTACTAGTATACAAATATATCCGGAAGCACCTGAATTAGTGATCACCAGTAAAGACTTTGCCATTTATGTAGGTATTACATGTTGTAATTATCTTATTATTTGTTGCTGCTCATGCGCATATACCTTATGCGAGTATATGTTTTCTCGTCCCATAGGAAGTTTACAGATAATCGCCTGTGGTAGTTCATTCAGGAGTTTCTCAGTAATCGTTACAAAAACTGTTAAAATCGTATGACACATCAAAACGTTTTATAAAGTGAAATGTATATATAGGGACAAAGGACTAATAGGGACAAACACAGATATACAGAAACAAACCAATACACATCCAAACACACAGAAAAGAGAACAAAAATGTTCTAAAGAAAGACTCACAGATAGAATAGAGACTCTAAAAAGAAAAGTATGTTTCATGGGTTCAAAACATTTATTCAAGTATATACATGGGCTTTCTGGCAAGGGAATGATTTTGGCACCGTTCAACGTCACTGTAGTACGTCCGGTGCCTTGTTCCTTACAGTATCTAAAAAGAAACCGTCCGTCGTATCCCGAGAAATTGTGAGCCATTACCGTGGCATGGATATTACAATCTCCGTAACGTTTGATGATGTCCTCTTGGCTCGACGTCACATCGATGGGGTCTAAGATTCATTGGGCGAAATCAGCCATCGTGTTCGATCCCCGAATGGTTTTTTCACGCCCTCCAGGAATCTTGCTGCAGTGAGGGCAATGGCTAAATATAGGCTCTTGGATGCATTTATCGCACGCTCGGTGAGCCACACAAACATTATGAATGTGAATGCCAGTCTCTTGCATGCATTCGAAATCGAAAAAGATGAAATTTCCCTATCTTCTGGTCATCTTCCTCCTCTTGTTTGGAATGATATGTTTGAATGTAGCATTCGTGTTCCAAGTCCACGATTTGGCGACAGATGTGACATCGTTTCTTTCCTGAACATACGTGTGCCTTGGCATTATTGGTACGTTATACCTTGTCCACAAGTAGGGCACAATCTAAGGGGTTGACAAGCACTTTTCTGATGTGAACCTTGCGTCTTCAAATGTTGTTGGTAACAGGGAGGGCTGAAAAAAGTGCGCTGACAAGCTGGGCAAAGCACTCATTCTTGTCCTTCGTCCGGACAGGGTTGAGAGGCCAAACATCCTGAGCATTTCGGTCCACAATGCTTGTGTTGCTTTCAATCGTTATAGCCATATTCACATTTCTCACAATAATAACCTTATCCCAAGTATGCAGTGATACTGGTGATGGCATCGAAATGTTCATCGTGATAATAGACGTGAATGAAGTCTCCGTCTTTGAAATATTTGCCTCGAAACATCAGAGGTCCGCGCACTTCTTGAGGCTGGACTTTGAAGGTGCAGCGTGGAGCTAGGACATCTTGCAATTTTATTTTATTTCAGAATGCCACATGGTGTGTCTTTGGACAGGCCAGCTTTTTGTACAGGAGTTCTGCTTCTCTTTGTTGTTTGGCACGGACAGATTGTTGAATAGTTTTCCAGCTCTTTTCCATGTCGTTTTTGTCGGCATTCGTTCGTCCCACCACGATGGCACGGGCTAACCACGTCCGTAGTGAATAGGGATACCGTAGGGACTATAGGGCATACCATTAAAAACACCCTTGGGTCAATATAGGGACAAGGGGAATTGAACATGGGAAAAATGGCTGGGTCAATATGGGGACAAGGGGAATTGAACATGGGATTTTTTTTAAAAAATTAAAAAAAATAAAAGAAATAGGGCTAGGCAATTGAAAGTCTATCTCTTTTCGAGAGATTGGAGTGGCCCTGAAAAAGGCCTTTGGTTTTCTTCTTCTTCTTTTAATTTCTTCTATTTCTCCACCAGCTTCTTATTTTCTCTGCTACACTTTTTCTCTTCTTTTCTTTTTTCTTCCTCCTTTTTCTTCTTTTTCTCTTCTTTCTGCTTCTCCTCCTCTTCTTTCTTCCTCTTCTCATTTTCCTCTTCTTTTTCAATTTTTTTCGTTCCATGCTATCATCCTTATCCTTTCCTCTTCATCCTCCTTCTCCTCCTTTATTTCTTTCAACAGATCAGTGATGATTTCCTTTAGTTTTCGTAAGTTGTTAATCTCCATCTTCACTCGATGGGGACTATAAGAATAGTGATCCTCGTTTAGCCTAACTAACATTTGCTCCATCATGCCCAAATTATCCAGGACGTCTTGCAATTTTTTCATTTTATCAAGGTGGTTCGAAGCCATCTTCTTTTTTATTCTTTGCAGAATGGTGTGAATGAGAACTTTGTGGGTTCTTATAGTTAAAGCACGGACGTGAAGGAAAACACCCCTAAGACACAGAATTTATATTACCTAGATCATTACTTGAAACGCGCGGACGTGAAGGAAAACATCCCTACTTTTCTCATTTCATATTATCTACTATCCACATACGCTAACCAGCAATAAACTAACCCAAAATCTACCATCCACACACGCAAAACATTAAAATCAAATCCCAATAATCTACTATCCACACTAACCTATGCTAGCGCTTATAAACATACAATCATATACATAAACTCATACACTCACACTAGGAAAAAAGAGTCAGTGTTTATATACTCACTACTCTACATACACACATTGGCAAATGGATTACTATTTCTTTTCTTGAGATTTGGGTAGCCCTGAAAAGGGCTGTTTTTTTTAAGAACTCCAGGACACCTGGTTAATGAAGGCACCTTCCAGGTCTGGCACCACACACACATCTTCTACTCCAATCTTTCCAGTTGACTCGTTTGACTGGGAGCGCAGAGGGAGGATGATTGGCTTCATCACCCCAATCCTCTGTCTCTGGTATCTTGTAAGCCATCCTCTCTCCTAATTTCTTTTCCTCCTCCTCTTCCTTTTGTCTTCTCTCCTCCTCTTCTTTCTTTATCCTAGCCTCTTCTACTATGGCCTCCGCGGCCAGTTCATTTACTATGCGCCTGGCATATTACAGGTGCATCTGGAGTTCTAGCAGTATCACAATTCTGGTATTCATAGTCTTGTCACCGAATGAACAGGGTAGCTAGACTGCCGAGCGATTTTCAATTTATAGTGAAAGCGCGGACGTGAAGGAAAACATCCCCAAGACCAAAGTTATATTACCTAGATCATGATCAAACAACGCACGGACCTAAAAGAAGCACTCACTCACTTTTTAACTACCCATTACTAATTTAAAAATTAATCATTAATCACTTCAATATCCTATTCGCATACGCAAAGCAATCAAATCAAACCCCAAATCTACTCTCCACGCACGTCAAACAGCAAAAAAATTATGATCATTATCTACTATCCACACAAACATATACAATCACACCTGAAAAGAGTTAGAGTTTATATTCACACTACTCTACATACACGCATTGGCAAATCGATTGTTATTTCTTTTCTAGAGTATTGCGTAGCCCTGAAAAGGGCTGTTTTTTGTGCTTGTGTGAATTTGAAGCTAGGGCGATCTTTTGGTTTCTAAGAATGCGACGTCCTCTGATGACAGACTTTCTGACGATAGGTCTGCTTCTTCGGAAAGAGAAGAAGAACTCTTTGGTGTCGATACGACAATCGACAAAGCCTCTGTCAGTTTCAGATTCATGCTGCTGCTGTTGTTGCTGTTGCTGTTCTCTCTGCTGTTTCTGAAGTCTGTACTTCTCTGTCCATTCTTCTTTCTCCTTGTTCACTTCTTCTCTGAAGAGCTCTTCTATCAGGTCTTTAGTGACTTTTAACATTCTCACATTCTCTATCTCTTCTGGCTTCGGTATCAGACTGTGTCTGACCCTATGCAAATTCAAGTAGGCTTCGTTTAGCTTAGCTAGTTTGGAGCACATCTTCGTAGGAGGATGAGTCGACAATGGATGGTTAGACTGGAGGCTACCCCGGCTTTAAAGTCAAAGCGCGGACGTGAAGGAAAACATCCCTCCACGGTTTTTGAGCCGCAACGATCAGTGAGTGTCATGAGACGGATAGTAAGAAGTCAAAGAGCATGAATCAAAATTCTTATAGCCAAACAAACCACAAAGGCATTTTTTCTTCAAAACACAACATTTTTTATTCAAAATCACTTAATGCTAACAAACAACTATAACATTTTTAATAATTCAACAATATAACATCAAACATTTTTTTTCAAATTACAAACATTTTTGTCAATTAACACTCTACTTTGAACAGGGTTGACAACGTTGTGAATGAAATTGTGATTTCCACTGTTGGAAGTCATTAGGCCATTGATGGACACTACGTTTCCTAGCTTGAGACAAAAGATAAGCATAATGGTCACAAAACCATTGATCTACTTTCACATCGTTTCTAGAAGAAGAACGAGGATCAAAATGAGTCACTAAATGTTCTAAGGAATAGCCCAGGCTGCGATGATGCAGAAAATACACACAATGTTGTCCACACACCAAGGAATCTGTGCCTTGTAATTTCACATTGTTGAATCGGGTGGTCTGAGCATTTCTTCTCATAAAGTCAATGATATCGTCTTCCAAAGGGGGCAATCCGTACGAATCGAAATATTCTACACATCCTTCTTGAGGAAGTAGACGGCTACCCAGTGGGTTCCTGGGAGATGACTGTCGTCCGTGTTGATCACATAAGCTTGATGGTCTTGAGGTTTGCGATGAGGGAGTTCATCTTTAGCACAGACGACAGGTTTCCAAGAAGCCGTGTACTATCTGTGGTTCAAAAGGTAATAAAGTTCCCAGGTATCCATTGATTTGTGTGTTTTTCTTTTTCTTCACAAGTAATAATAAGTCATCAATTCGATCCTGACTTTTTGCTTGAAAATGTTTGACAAATAACCGTTTCTTCGTTTCGTCTCCCCACTCTGATTCAGGAGAGCTTCGATACGATGGATCTCTTGAGTGGTTAATGGTGGACAAGAATGTTCACGCAAGTCTTTATACCACTGATGCAACAGGACTTCGTCCGAGATGAGACTCCAAGCTTCGTCCAGATACTCGTCCAATTTTTCTTCTTGACTCAGCATCAGGCATTTATCGTGTTGAATTTGACTGGGATGATCGTTTTGACATCCATAGCAATCTTTTTTGATCAATTCCGTCATTTTTTCGACCAAGTGTTTGGCAAAACAGGAGACTAAATGCGCTTCTTGTTCTGGCCATCTTGACTTCATCATGATAATTTCTTCTTCCACAGCCTCCTCACATTTCATGTCTAAAGTTTCTCCACTAGGTAAAGAGGGATAACAGTCTTCCATAGCTTCTAATAATCTAGAATGACTTCTCTCAAACTGTTGATTTCTATCGTATTATCAAATGCTGCATACAGGATGACGTTCACCGTCTCTGGTAGATTTGTAGTAAACTGAATTTCCACAGGAATCTGTCTTGATTTTATAGGGTGGAAATGTCCCTCGTCGCTGCCTTGGTCTGGAGTGAAATGAAAATCCCACAAAGCGTAGCCTCCTGCATAATCGTCGTACGAAATACCGTGACTGGTGTTGGTTCCTAATTGTCCCGTGGCTTCGTACAGGGACAAGTACGATCTCAAGTAATTCTTCTTGTCAAAGGTAGTTTCGAAAGGTCGGGTACACAAGGTCTTGCCATCGCGACTGACTTCGATCTTGGACACGTCAAAGGGTTGAAAGTAGAAAGGATTTTTATTGATAGCTCCGTTGAAGTCTGCATTGTCGACGATACCAATGATCAAACGTTTGGGTAACTGTCCTTGGAACAGATGATCTTCGATCATGGATCGTTGCCCCGTAGGAATGGTGAAGGTGTTCACTTCCACGCGTCGTATCGGATACTTAGCGGTCGTTCTGCTCAACGTCTGACTGATGTCGTTTCCCACTTTAGGTAACACTTCCACGCGTCGTACGTAGAACCTGGCATCCTCGACGACAGTTTTGCAAGCAGTAGTACCTATCAAATGGAAAGCGGCACTGCTACGATTCAGTCTCAGGCGAACATTCATCCCATTCAGCAAATATTTCTCTTGCAACCACATGTCCAAATGCAAACGATCCATCAGTTCTAAACTCTGTCCGTCTTTGATTTTGACTCTTCGTTCTAGAAATACCTCATGTTTTGGTTTAGTTTTATCCTTTGTATCAGTTTCGAATGTTTCAAACTGGTTAGCTTCGTCAGCTTCCCATACCACACAGACATTGAGATGAGTGTTCTTGGCGTCTATTCCGTACGTCAAGAGATTTTCCAGGTAGGCACGATAAGGGTAAGTATCCATGCTGCTACTGACTAGTTTTTTATTCAAGTACAAGTCCACTCCACTGAACAAGGAATGCATGAAATTGTTGACGGGAGCTATTACCTCATCACCATCTAGGGGCGAATTTTCCTCATCGACAACTTTGACTTTCAGGTACAAGTAACTGCTATTCAGATCGATGTAATCTTCGGGCTGTCCTTTGATTTCAAACTCGATGGGAGCTGAGGCTGTCAAAGAGGAGACGGGGTGAAATTCCACCCACTGGGATTCTTGGATGGTCATGATGGTGGGGGGCATGGCAAACAGATCCAGTTCCGAGTTGGAACAAGCGCAAGATTTTCGGTGCATCATTTTTTTCTGTGTCTCAATACTTTAATAATCGAAAACGTCTAAGTCTCGAACGGTTCTTCTTTCCTTTGTCTTTCTAGCTTTAGAAGTGTGAAGTCTGGTGAAAGGGTGTTTTCTTCGTCGTCTCTTTCTGCCTTGTCCTTGCTGAATGCCTGACTCGGTAGCGTGCAGGGCATTTATAGGTGTTTCTCGTCGGCCCAAAAGGTCTTTGCCCGTTTGCAGCAAGACATTTTTGCCTGCCCTCATGAAGGCTTTTTTAGGGTTTTGTTTGTCGATGATGATATTTTGGAGAAATTCTGGGCGTGCAATCCTCGTGTCACCATCGGTTTCAACACCGGGGCCACCGAACGAAAGGTCGATTTTAACATATCTCCTAAACCGTGTCCTCGCTGTCGAGCAACCCCTCGGTACACTGGATACATGACTTACGAGTCGTGAGAGAACCGTTTTCGAAAATGGAGTTTCACCGTGACTTTTCCTTTCGTGAATGGAATATTTTGTCCCAGATCTCCTTTTATAACAATGTTGACCGTGTCCAAATAAGACTTGCTGACAGGCAAATAGTGAGGATGTACAAATTCGCGGTGGACGTGATAAGTGTTTCCACCTTCCTCGTCAGTGTTCGTGACAGAATCCACTTTGAAAGGAATCATACGCAGTAACGGTACGGAGGTGTGCCCCACCACGTTGTACTCCACCACATCGGAGTACACAAACATCAAATTCAGTCCTTGGTTCAGTTCTATCGCGGTACGTTATTACTTGGCAAAAGTTTCGTTGTCAGAAATGACTAGTAATTCGCCTTTTTCTTTTTCTAGTTTCTTCCTCATCTCCATGTCCCCGCCCAACATGGCAAACAATTCAGGACAAATTAAGAAAGACGTGATTTTACGCCCCTCAGGAAATTTCATCAGGAAGCGACGAACTGTTTTGTGGTACTCCAGGGTGACACTTTTATTGACACTCTCCAAAGCTTTCAGAAACACGACATTAAACCTGGAGGCTATGGTGCTGACCAAATGTTGACCACTAAAATAATAGCCTGCGGGAATGAAGAAGTGTCACTGCTGCGGGGTATTAGGGTCTTTGGAAGTGATTTATGTTGATGAGTGGTCGTCATGGTTTGCTGCACCGTTTGGTCCAGAATTTCGACGTCAAAATTGTTTTGAGTTTCAGTGATGTTTTTGATTTGTGTTGGGTAAATCATTTCTACCAAAGTCACTGCCCAATGGGCTTCGTGATCTAATGGGATGGCCTGAGGTAATTTGGCCGTGTAACAGCACAACGTGTTGTTGGGAAACACCTCCATGGAACTGTCACTGGGTAAGGTTAAGTAAAATTGGTTTTGGTGACTCATACTTCCAGAGTTCTGTGGCTGTCCGAGGGGTTACTGGACTTCAGAGGCATCTCTCCACTCAAAATGGGGTTATTGTTGTTGTTGGAGTGGTGACTGACACTGGCACTGGACACAATGTTCCCGTTGTTCCCGTTCGAGGAGAATTTCAGGGAGGGATTGGGAAGCAGGTAACCGATGCAACATCTTAATAAAATGGTCCACAATTGTTTGTCTCCTTGTTGCAAACTCAAATTGTCGATGGCTGCCCAAATGACAAAATACACCACGAAGATTTGGCAGATTTGCGTTTTAGGCACACGTTCTCCACACCACAAACAAAGGTTGTTTTTGTAAATCTTGCAGAGAAGAACTAGGTGAAGGAGTGGTCGACGTAGCTGCGTCTGTGTGAAAGGGCATGATGGTCACTTCTTTTTATAGTCGATGACTTGCGAAGCGTCGATCCAAGAATCAAAACTGGGTGGATATCCTTTCCAACGTACTTTGACTTCTTTGACACGTCGTTTGCCCACTTTACGGGTTCTGCGTTCGAGAATGCTTTCGATGTCGTACACGTCGTCTTTTTTTTTGGTGACACGTTGTAACTCGGGCAAACAAAACGTTCCTTTGAGCACTTCTCCGTTCATGTCTTCCAATTTATAGACGGCAGGATGACGGCCATGCACTCGTCCAGTGACACGAAACAATTCGGTCGTCCAGTTAGGTAAGTAACCTTTGTCGAAAGTGCGTTTGGTTTTGCCAATGCGTACCCAATCTCCTACGGCCAACACTCCACTTTTCTTTGGGACAGCCCTCGTCGGGGACGTACCAAACAGGCGCTCAAACACCAACACTTCGTACTCGGGAGTCACTTCTTGCGGGGCACGTCCGATGCTTCGATGGTAAGATTGGTTGTACGCTTGCACCAGGTGCGGTAAGATGTCGATGTACTTCAGAGTGTGGTGATGCGTAAAATATTTCCACATGCGTTCTTTGAAAGTGCGTTGAAAACGTTCCACGATGCTGGCTTTGGTTTCGGGATTCTCGGTGGTAAAAAAATGAATGTCACGTTTCTTTAATTCTTTTTCGAAAGCTTGGTTCAGAAATTCGGTACCTTTGTCCGTTTGCCATGGAAGAGGGTGACGGCCGCTTTGTTTCAACACTCGTTGCAGGGCTTGTACTAACTCACTGCTCGATTTGGAAGTCAAGGGTACGACCCAGGCAAATTTGGAAAAGACATCGATGACACAAAACAAATATTTGTAGCCGCGATTGTAGCTGGCCCAATGAGAGACATCGGCTAAATCGGCTTGCCATTGATGATGGATGCCTTCCACTCGGGTGCGACTTCTGGCAAACTTGCGTCGAATGGTTTTGTGTAAAGTGTAGGTAGCTTGTTCTTGTAACCATCGTTGCACTTGAGGTAAACGGAGACTTTTCAGTCGAGTTTTGGCAGCACGATACAATTTTTGAACTCCTGCGTAACCTACAGGAAGGGATGGATCGTAGTAAATGCTGGCTAACACCTTCTACATTTTTTGGTGTGTTAATAAGGCACCCACTCTTCGAGGATGCTACTTTGGTTGGGTCGAAAGGGTGGTTTAGAAACGGAGTTACGTGTCCGATGGGCTACGGGAGTAGAAGTCGAAGGAAGTGGTGGTGTTGGAGGTGGCAATGGAATGGCTTTGGTCTTCTTTTCTTTTTTCACTTCTGGTTTCCCTTCTTTCTTTTTCACTTCTGTCGAAGGAGGAGTGGACATCATCTTTTTAACCCAAGCTTTCATTTCTTCTCGTTGGGGTGTGGGAGACGGGGTCAACAAGGATGCTGCAATGTTACTTGAAATAGGAGCTGCTGACGGTGTTTGAAACACTTCTCGCATCTCTTCTTCTTCAGGTCTTCGTGGGGTAGCATCTCTGGTGACCCCTGGGGATGGTAGTAGTGGTGGTGGTAGTGATGATGGTGCTGAACTTTTCATCAAGGTCTTAAAATCTTTCAGAGCGGGTACAGCTGTTTCGTTTAAAGCTTGCTGGTGAAAGAGTTGTAGTCGTTGCAAGAGTTGACCGTACTTTTGCGATTTTTCTATTTCGGACAAATCTTGACGATCCATTAAGGACTGCAATTCGTGTTGTAACTGGGACATCTTGCTCAAATTGGGATTGGGAGGTAAATGCGGGGTACGTTATTCTTGCCAACGATGGTATTCCATCCATCGTTTGTAAGGCACTAAAGCTAGTTTTTGTCCTTCCATGGGATGTCAGGGGTCAATTCTGAGATCTTGGGACTCCAGAGGGCCTTTTTATCTTGCTCCCATCAGTCCTCCCAACATGGTTCCCAAGACTCCTTTCAGTAATGGGCCTAACAAGAGGGGTAAAATTCCTCCACGTTGGACCAACATCTTCTTCTTTTGACGAATGGGAATTTTCTTTTGAACCATTTGGCGAAGAACGTGACGATGTTTACCTAAGCATTGTTTCTGGGCGTTTGGACAAAGGGATCGTGCCTTTCAAGACGTTCAAACAACATTCGCACACGGTGTGGATGTCCTCTTTGGAGGCTGATTGAATGAGTTTTTTTCGTAGGTGTGGAGAATCTTTGGACAGGACAGACAACATGTCCCCATGTTTGACTAAACGAGGAGGAAGTCCTTTCCTTTTCTTTCCTTGGGGCTGTTTAGAAGAGGGATGTTTTCTGGAGGGTGACATCTTCAGGAACACCAAAAAACACTGATACCCCTACTTGGTCACACACTTTTTCTATACTGGAACGCGTCGCCATTGATTGTCTTTACGTCGTATCAAGTTCAGGACAGGCATGACACGTCGTGCAGGGGTACGCAACGGACTAAATCGAGCCAGTTCTTGCTTGGAAAAATCCAGTAAACTTTTTAACATGCCCGATCTTTCTTGAACTTTGATTTTGGGAGAAGGTACTTTGTGAGCAGCAGCCACTGCCACTAAATTGGAGGGTCCTGCCACTGGGGAAGTTCTTGGGGTCATCAACGCAGAAGTTCTTGGTGTGATCAACGTCTCCAAGTACTCTTCTGTTCTTGGTGTCATCAACGGGGAAGTGGATGAACTTGAGGCTGCCGGAGACACGGTCACCGCTGTGGCAGGTCGTGGTTTGCGAGTGTAAGGTTGCGTCCTGGCCGAAGTGCCTCTCTTGCGACTAGTTTTCTTCTGTGGACTTTTCTTTTTCTGGAGACTTTTTCTCTGTTTCTTTTTCTGGGGGCTTCTTTTATTTTTCCGGGGTGGTGTCTGGTAAGAGGAGGGTCCCGCCATTGGAGAAGTTCTTGGAGACACGGGTCTCCTTGGAGACTTGGCCTTGGCACCGTGGCTCTTTTTCTTCTTCTTGGAGCTTCGTTTGGCTTTTTTCTTGGGGAGAAGTTTGGGAGCATTAGGATCCCATCTTAAGAGAAAGCGAATGATGACCCCTCCTAGAGTACCGCTCCCTCCAGGTTTCAAAATGATTTGTTTTTTGGTTTGAGTGTCGATGCGAGGATCGGCCAGTTGGATCAAAGCGACTTTGTTTCGATCAAAAAAGCGTTTGGTTTGATGAGGAATCTGAATGATCCCTTGGAGTAATTGACGTGCCGTCACCGTGAACCATCGTAAGACTTCTTTGAGACTAGCTTCTAAGACACGAGCCCGTATTTGTGGATTTTTTTCTCGACTGATGACATACAAGGCACGAATCAACTTGACGGGAAGATGCGACTGAAGGGACGTCATGTTAACACTGTGTGAGACAGACGAAAAGTGTCTGAGGCTTTTATAGATTTTTTTGTTGAGTGAAGTTAAGTCGAGGACGGAGACGTGTACGGGACAGGCCCTCCGTCTTGGCACCAGTGGTGAAACAAGTGGGTACGAAATCGCAAATCATCGGGGGTCGTAGGTTTCAAATCGACGAGTAAATAAGCGTGTGGAGTTTGAATGGGATCGTCGTACGCCTGAGTCAGCCAAGGCGTTCCTAACTGTTTGGCTAAGACTTGCACTTGCGATTTATCTCGAGGGCTTTTAAACAAGACCACGTAATGCGCATTGAGACTGATGGTACGATGGGCTTTACTTTGTTGAAACACATTTTGGGTGATGTAAACGACACTGGCATTACGGTGATGCCCTTTGCGCGTAAACCACAGTTTAATTTCTTCTTCGTCTTCTCCTAACATTTCGTCGAAAATGACCAAATGGGTTTGACGGGAGTCAGAGACGATGCCGTCGTCTTCTTTAGGAATGCCTTCCACAAACACGATGCAATCGCTTTGACTTTCTCGCAAGAGCCTGTACGCCGATTGCCACTCTTTGTAACACCACACGATGCGTTGAGGTGGTCGATCGATCAAATGATGTTTATGTTCGATCAAACGTTTGACAAATTCGGTTTTGCCTGAAGCGCTAGGTCCAGCAATGAGCATGTTAAAGGGATGGCGAAGATACAAAGCCTCCCAACTGGCACGATGTAAGTGTTCGTCGATGACTTTGACAGTGGAGGAAGAGGGAGCAGAGACAGCAGAGGTAGCCATAGTGTTAGGAATGTCACTTGTGACACGAAAACAAACAAGACGAGAGTTTATATACTTTTTTCAGGACACGTTTATTGAATGTTTCAAATATGAAGAATACGAAAGACAAAAATACATAAAAGCCAAATAGTTATGTACAGGAATAAAAAACACATCAAAACGATCAAAGTGGAATATAAACAAGTCTCTGTACAACATGTTTTGGGTAACCAAGATGTCCTAGGGACAGTGTGTAATGTTCTTACAGTTTCTACATGAGGTATTGTCACACAAGTGTCCTCCCGGAATGACCTTTCAGGAATGTCCATGACAGTCCTGTCCTGAAGCGAGTGGTTGTTCTCGTTGACGGGTTCTTCTGGCACTGTCACTAACACAGGTTGAAAAGTAACTTTTTTCCTTGAACAACTCTTGTGCATACTGGGCCACTTATTGGGTCCAAGCCTCAAAACATCCCTTTTTCCAGTCACGAACATCTGTCCAATGGGGGTGTAAGTCACAAGCTACACACACATCGTCATACACGTCTTCGGTAGCTAAAAGTTGACGAATCTTTTTTTCCTGTTGAGGTCGAGAAGTATCCAGATGAAAACGCAAGGCTTTGAGTAAAAGGAGTCTTTCGTGACCATTTAAGGCCAATGGGGTGGTAAGTACTGTTCGTAAAGAGTCCACAAGGAATCGGCTGGTAAACGAAATCCCAGAAAACAAGTCACTAAGACACACACTATGTGTCGTCCCAAATTGAATGGATACAGTTCTTATAATAATTGATGGCAATGATCCACGGTTTGAATATGGTCATTGAGTTCCTTCCACGGAATCTTTTCAATCACTTGTGACATAAGCCGTGGCATGGATTCCTGATTTTATAGTCTCTTTATTTCGGAAGCAATAAAGGTACTTTCTAACTAGACATCTTCGTTCTCCAGTAGCGAATCTAAATCGTGCATACTGTAACCTACACTTCAGAGTTTGTCTAGATGTTTCGTCTTCCGCTAAGCATATTCCACGTAAAATATGTTGGTAATCCTTTAACTCGTCTTCCTCAATACGTTGCTCTAGGTGAATCTCTAAGTAACCAAAATTACGAACATTTAGTTCATTCACTAACTGAAAGTGATGAACAATGTCTGACCACTGAAACAATTTCTGACGAATCAGTCCTCTTATACCATTCAGGTACCAGTGGTTAAAGATCTGGTGACGTAACGGATGCAATTGTTCTTTACGTTTGACTGGTATTTTGACCAGCTCTCGGTAAATGCGTTCTCTGAACTCCACAGGCAAACCACGAATGTTCTCTTGTAAAGTATCCATGAATAGCTCATACTAAATTCTCTTTCTGACACAAGAAATGTACCGTTTGCACAGATATGGTTTTACTTCAGTGTCGAATTTAAATCGTTTAGTCACTAATTTACATATTTCAATTCGTTCAGAAGTTTCCTCTTTCACTAAGTTGACATTTTGTAAAAGATGTTGGTAATTCGTTAACTCTTCCTCTGGAATTCGATGCAGTAAGTTTACAATGTAGTAAATAGAATCAACAATAGCAAACCAATCCTTTTTAAAACTAGGGGGTCGTTGATCAATGTTTGTCCAATGGAACACTTTCAACTGAATCAGTCCTTGTATAGCATTCAGGTACCAGTGGTTCAAACACCGGTGACGTAACGGATGCGACTGTTCTTTACGTTTGACTTGTATTTCGACCAGCTCTCGGGTAAATCCGTTCTCTCAACTCCACAGGCAAAGCACGAATGTTCTCTTGTAAAGTATCCATGAATAGGTCAGTCCGTACAATTCACAATCTTCTCCTAGAGCAAAAGTAATCCACATAGTGAGTAATTTCTGACCACTGCCATTCAGGGTAACGTCCAAGAATGTCACTGAGCTCTTTTGATGTAAACGGTCTAGAGTAATATAATAGGACGAATGTACACTTGACCCAGACAAATCTAACACACTGGCTGATTTTTTTCACTTTCCTCTTGTGAATTTCTCGGCACAAACGTTCTACAGTCACCCATTGAGATTTCACTCTGGCAAACCCCTGAAAAACTTCCTTGTAAATCTTCTCTTGCAGTTCTTTAGGTAATGATTCAATATCGTTTTTGAAATGAAGTTTAAATACTGGTCTCGGTGATGTCCAACATTTCACTCCTGACCAATCTGGTTTCTTCCTCGTCAACGACATGGTAAGTTACTTCAATGTCTCGGTCCGACTGAAGGTAAGTAATGACAATTCGGTGACCATCGGGCATGTTCTAGGTAGGCCGAATCTTGTGGTTCCCAGTGGTGAAGTGACCCACCGCAACTGAAGCACTTGACTTTATCCCCTTTCCCCAAGTAGAAAAATCCGGCTCTGGCTAATTCTTCGGGGTCGGTCCTCCCAGATACTTAGGCCATTTTCCTTTGAACGATTGAAGACGATTTTCAAAGTCGCAGTATTCCGACAAACGCACAGGAAACGAATATTCGTCTTTCACAGGTTCGTTTCGATGAGGGCTGAGTGACATGGACAGGAGTTTGCTCAGGGCTGGATGACATCCGTAGGGAGGTAGACGTGAAGGTGGACATTCACCTTTAAAACGAAACCCAGTAAAGTGTCCAAGAGGACGAGCGGCATCGCTTTCGCATCCTTCAGGTTTGACACGCACAGCATCACTTTGCATGATAGGGGCAGTGAGAACAAAGTTCCCATGATGCTTTACGGCATCGCTAAGGTCAAAGCGTACAGCATCGTTCCCATCGCAAGGCTTACAATCGCATTCCACTTCAGAAGCCCCACACTTGAATTGTGCCTGTCTGAACTTGTTTTGTGTTTCTCTGAAAGTATTCATCTTGTTCGCTTGGTCTTGGTAGTCACAATGAACTATCGATCTTGCCTCGGATTCCTTTTTATATACAGACCAATACCGACGTGTCCATACGGTAAGGTGAAATGATTGGGAAGTCGCACTCGCTTCTGGTACACGATTTGATAAACTTTTTCTGAGGGTCGACTGACGATGTGGTGAGTGGGTAAACGTACAATCTTGTGGGGCTGATAGGTGATCACTTTAAAGTGTTCATCTTCTCTAGACTGCAAGGCTTCTTTCAATACCCCAAAGTTGACCACACGACTGGTACGATAATTCAGAGCCAATCCTTTCACTTTACACGTCGTGTGCACTTCTCCTTGTTTGTCCCGGTATTCGTAACCGTAATTTTTGGGACCACCACTGATGAAACTTAGAATCTTGTCGTCGGGGTGCTCGTCTGTCCAGGCTCCTAAACGGTCTCCTTCGATGTCAGGGTGATGTTGACTCGGGTGATCGATGTAAATGCAACTGTCCATGTCAAAGTACAGGACGCGTTCCCCTAACAATTCTAAAGCTTCGTACAATTTTAAGCGAGCATGACCTGTCACGTAAGCCGCAATGATGACATTTCCAAAGGGGTCGGCTTCTACAAAGTCCAGATCTTCTTCGTAATTCACTAAGATCAAATTTTCGCGAACGACGTCCACGTGTTTCATGAATTTGGTTGTGTCGTGAATCATCTGGTAGTAGCGGGAAGGTTCAGTCAAATATTCCGTCTTGGGTAAACACGGGCGTTGTGCCATTTTGCCCCACAAACAATTTAACATCACTTTGGCAAACGATCGCCTGCCTTCGTTTTTCTCGATGTGATCTAAAATGATGCCTTCTTGTGCCCAGTATTTCTCTTTGAATGTCTTTTGGTCTTCGGGAGTGCGACACCAGGAAGGATAGCCACTGGCTTCTTGAATCAGTTTCAAAAAGGCATTCACGTAGTCTGCGAAAATGTTTTTTGCGTGGGGTCACCCTTGTGGTATTGTTGTGTCTTGGGAAAGTGACAAAGTTCGTACACTTCTAACAGTTGGTATCCGATGTCCAAAGCTTTGAACAATTCTACGCTGACCCACATCCCCGTCAAGGCCCATTCTTCCTGGGTGTGATGACAAGGTTGATCTTGGTTGCACGTTTCGGCACAAGTACGACACAAAGGAAACATCAGTTTGCCTTGTCAGTGGTGAGGTAAGACGGGATGGTACAAGTCCGTGGGAGGCAAAACTTTGCACTTGATCAAGCCTTCGTATTGTCGAATGTTTTTCAGGTCGATGTGTTCCGTGAACAATTGTGGGTGCCCTGCACGAAAGCGACAATATTTGCACACGTAGGGATACAGCGAACACACGTCCAAGTATTTGATTTCTTCTCCTTTCTCTTCGTCGGTTTGGTACAGCAAACAGGTGGCATTGGTCCTTCCTCCGTACAAACTATCCCTCGGGTTCAGCGGGTCCATGAAATGGTAACTTTCCACGAGGCGTTTAAACTCGGGATTGGTTTTCAAACGGTGATCGTATTCGTGTTCCCACATTTCCACCACTTGGTATCCTTGCTGTTCTAACTTTAGGCGTCGCTGACAAGTGGCCTGGTACAAATCTTCGATGGTTCGTTGTAAAAACTGATTTTTAGTGCCACTGTCAGGGTAACAGACGGGACATCCGTGAAATAAGCAACCGTTAAACTCGTACATGATCTTGGGGTTTTCTAAGTCCCAGCCGTCGACCGAATGCGTTCCGATGGTCTTTTCGCCCCCTCCGTTGCGGGCATGCTGAATCCATTTATCTTCCTTGTCGCACAAGTAATGTAACCAGCGTAGGGCTTTGACCGAGTATTGACGTTTGACATAGTTGGTCGTTTGAGGACTGATGACAGCCACGGTGTTTTCAGGCATAAATCGTTGGCGGTACACTAAGGAACACGCTTTGGCAATGGTGCAAGCTTCTTTCAAAGGATCGACCCCTCCGTGTTCCATGAACAGTTCTCGAAATTTTCCACAGAAAAGTCGTAAAATGTCTACGTCGGAACGACAATACTTTAGCATTTCTTCCTGAAAGTCGAAAGGGTCCGAGGCCTGAGCCTGGTACCAAGCCTAGAAAGCTTCTCATTGTTCGGTATGCATTTTGTCGGGGTCGTAATAGTGAGTCTCGGGAAAATGGGGTAGAACGGCGTGTTGATTGGCTTCCGTATTGAAAAAGTGAGGAAAATAACCTTTAGCCATTTCTGTCATTCCAAACGTTCTAGGCATTCGACTCAAAGGCATGGCCAAGTAACTCATCGAACCTTTAAACTGTACTTGTCCCACTTGCATGAAAATGATTTTGGCTCCGTTCAAAGTGACTTTAGGACGTTCGGTGCCATGTTCCGTATAGTACCTCAAAAGAAACTGTCCATCGTATCCGGAGAAATTGTGAGCCATCACCGTGGCATGGCAATGACAATCTTCGTAACGTGACATTTTTTTCTTTTCTAGACATGCGTGTGCCTTGGCACTATTGGCACATATGTCTTGTCCACACGTAGGGCACAATCTCAGCAGTTGACAAGCGCATTTCTTCTGTGAACCTTGTGTTTTCAAATGCTGTTGGTAACAGGCAGGGCTGACAAACGTGCGCAGACAATTGAAACAATGCACTGGTTCTTGTCCTTCGTTCAGACAGGGTGGAGAGGCCAAACATCTTGAGCATTTTGATCCACAATGCTTGTGTTGCTCTCGACTGTTATAGCCATAGTCACATTTTTCACAATAATAACCGTATCCCAGGAATCCGGTGATATTGATAATGGTATCAAAATGGTCATCGTGATGATAGACGTGAATGTATTTTTTATCCTTAAAGTCTTTCCCTCGAAACAACAGAGGCCCACGCATTTCTTGAGGGTGCACTTTCAAGGTGTAGCGTGGAGCTCGGACATCTTGCAATTTTTGCATTTCAGGAATGCCGCAGGGTGTGTCTTTGGGCAAGTCGGCTTGTTGCAAAAGGAGTTCTGCTTCACTTCGTTGCTTGGCTCGATCCGATTTTCGAATATTCTCCCAGGCTCTTTTCCATTCTACCGTGTCCGTTTATGTTGGCATAGGTTCGTCCCACCATAATAGCCCTGGCTAAACACATCTGGTCATGAGGGTTTTGAATTTGGACTGGTCATAAACAGTGTGGCTTTTCCGTCGGTGATGTCAAACTGGTCACTGGATTGTTGTACGTGCTGAATTTTGTCCGTGACTTTGGAAGGGGTCAATTCTGCAGGGCTACTAAACTCGATCCAAACAGGGGATTTCAAGCTGTCGTGATCTATTGATAGTGTCAAGCGATCGTCTTCTTTGGGTTGACATTGTCGCTTGAGTGTGGCAAGCAAAGAATCCCACATCTCAGTGATGAAACCTTCTGCTTTCTCTAACGGTACATCGGACTTGAAATTTTTAAACTTCACCGTGTAGGTGTAAGCCGTGGTTCTAAATTTTCTAGAGGAGCGCTTTTCTGTCTCTCGAATGGAATAGTACTTTTCAGGGTTGACTAAGGGTGGTGAACTTTGTTTAGAGGAAGACTCTCTGGGTTTGAATTCTGGTTCACTCATGTCCTCTTCAAAATCACTGGCATGAATTTGTGCCAAGACTTTAGCCCTGGTACGCGGCGATAGATCACTTTTCTGCCTCTTACTTTCTTCTTTCTTCTCGAATGAATTGAATCGTTTCATCTTGCAAAAAGTCAAATGACTAAAATTTAAACACCATGGACTAATTTATAGTCATGGCAGACCAGCGTATATAAAAGGGTATGTGTCTTGTCCTTTCACTATTCATTTCACTCTCAAACCGAGCACAACGATGGAAGAGACTACCCAAATCGGACGTTTCATCAGAGCTTTGCGAGGGGTCATTAGAAAATTCTCTTCAGACCAGCCGACAGACTACTCGCCTTCCTTGCGAGATAAAAGTCAAGATACTTGCTATATCTGTCAGAAGAAAGCGCATTGGTCTTCAGAGTGTCCAGACCGTCAAAAAAGAAAAAAAGCGGTTAGAAAAGACAAAAGTCAAGATATCTGTTATTATTGTCAAGAAAAAGGACATTGGTCTCCAGATTGCCCAAAAATAAAACAAGAGGAGTCAGAAGAAGGGAGGGATTCTTCAGAGGGAGAAGAGGAAGAAAGAAGACAATTCTATTTACAAGAGGCAAAGAAAAAGAAACAGTAGAAGAAAAGAAGAAGGGACGAAAGTGGGGAGGAAGAGAAGGAAAAGTCTGTGACGGTGAAGAAATTAAAAAAACAGAGAGAGTGAACAATGAAACAGAAGAAGTGGATGAACTTTTTAAAGTGATTAGTTGTGAATTGTGAATTGGATTGTAAATATTAATAAAAGAATAAATTAGGTATAAAAAGGTAAGTGTCTTTGGGTTTTGATTTTAAAATAAGAACGTACACTCACGCACTCATACACAGACACGTACTATAGGAGTAAAATGGGTTTTTTTTTTTGAGTTTTTGGCAATTGAAAGTCTATCTCTTTTCGAGAGACGTGGGTGGCCCTGAAATGGGCCTTTTTCTTGCTGTAGGAGCGAGTTTAAGCAATCAACTTTAACTGCCTTAAGCCTTTGCCACGGCCAAGGCCTACTTCTGGACTGCGTACTGTTGATGATGATAATGATGATTTGGTTGAAATCAATAAGGGTGGCACGGTAGGCTTAGTCACAGGGTTGGAGTGTTTAGCTCGGGAAGGTCGTATTCTCTTCGGTCGCAATAAAGAAGTCTGATACATTTGTTTCAGACTTCTTAACTCCGCTAAAATGTCTAACAGTACCGTGACCGTTTGATTTTCACACCCTTGTTTCTTTGCTGCTGCTTCTTCTTGTTGCTGTTTTTTTTCTTACCTCTTCTTGCTGTTGTTGCTGTAGGAGAAAAGCTTGTTCCGCTTCCTTTTGCTGTTGCATAAATTTTTCCAATTCTTCTTTCTGTCTCTGTCTAAAATTTTCCACTTGCGGTAATGAAGAAGGTGACGACGGTTCCGGAACAGATTCTTGCGAGGTAAGAAAATCCACAAAATCCCAATTTACCTCTTCTGAAAGTAAGTCCGGGTTCCCTTGGTTGGTCTCCACTGCTGGTGCACCCCAATTGATCGTTTTCTGAATTTCCGTCATGTTGAATAACTGTCGCATGAATTGACTGCGCACAGGCGCTAGCAAATCTATATAGACCACGTGACGTCACAGACTGCTCTCTTTGGAATGGATGCGAGCTGACTGAATTTTGTAAAGCGGGTTTGGATTGGTCAATGAACTCAATCCGTTTCAATCCTTCCTCTACCTATAAATAAGCGCAGTTCACTGCATTGATTCACCTGTTCTCGGTGCCTCAAGATGTGGACCACAGTCGAATCATCAACCCTTGTTTCTTCGATGATGTTCCGGACGGACATACCCATGTATGTCCGATCCAACTGGGCAGTTATCCATAGGACAGACACGAGTCTATGGATACGTAGGATCTAGGTAGAACGTCAAGGATGTCTCAAAAGATTGTTAATGTATGGTCCTACAGTGAGACGTAGCCTAAGGACAATAAGAAAACCAATGCGGTGCCCTTTATGTTAATATATCTTAACAAAACCCAAAGGCCCTTTTCAGGGCCACTCCAGTCTCTCGAAAAGAGATAGACTTTCAATTGCCTAGCCCTATTTATTTTATTTTTTTATTTTTTTTGTTTGAAAATCCCATGTTCAATTCCCTTGTCACTAGACAGACCCAGCCATTTTTCCCATGTTCAATTCCCCTTGTCCCTATATTGACCCAGCCATTTTTCCCATGTTAAATTTACATTGTCCCTCTATTGACCCAAGGGTGTTTTTAATGGTATGCCCTATAGTCCCTACGGTATCCCTATTCACTACTCACGTCTGGTCTTGAAGGTTGTTAATCTATACGAGGCTCTTTGTGGTGCTGCGAAAGTCATCCACCAATAACATATTTTTGCGTTGTTCTGTCCCTTTGGGAAGAGACAGGTGGGTTATAAACAGCGTTGCTTTTCCATCGGTGATGTGAAACTTATCATTGACTTGTAGCACGTGTTGAATCTTGTCAATGACTTTGAAAGGTGTCAATTCTGATGGGTTGAGAAATTTGACCTAAACGGGTTACTTCAAACTGTCGTGATGAATGGAAAGTCTCAAGCGATCGTCTTCTTTGGCTTCACATTTTCGTTTCAGTGTGGTGAACACAGAATTCCACACCTCGGTGATGAACTCTTTTGGTTTCTCCAGCGGTACGTCGGACTTGAAATCTTTAAACGTCACAGTGTAAGTGTAAGCCGTAGTTCTAAATTGTCTAGAGGAACGCTTTTCCGTCTCTCGAATGTGGTAATACCTTTTGGGTGTTACTGATGGACTTTGGTTTGGAGTAGGCTTCTCTGTCTTGTCGCAGACGTGGAAGGTGTTGGTTCAGGTTGGCTTACGTCTTCGATTTGAGCGAACACCTCTTTTTGTGTGTGAGGCGATACGTCACGTCGCTGCCTCTTACTTTTTCCTTCTCTCTCACTGAAGTCGCATGATTGTTTCATCTTGATTGCTGATTCATAAATAATTTAACCAGTTCGTTCTCTCCATATATACCATCTCTACCTCTTGGTGTCATAACGACATAGTACATTTCACAAGGGCAAGTGAAAGCCAAACATATAGGAACCCAACGGCAGTGGTGCGTATTAAACACCTCATGCATCTTGAGAACCCTCCGATTCAAACCCTATCACGAAAGAAAAAAGGTTGCAAGAAAAAAAAACAGTTGGTTTCCTCAAGAGAGCTAGAGACGGCATTGTGCCGTTTGCACACGTACAAACACCACGATACTCGACAACGATGTCTCCTTCTCTCAGTCGCTTCTACTTTGTCGCCCACCACGATGTCTACCAACCCTGTTTTAACACACGTTTTTCTTCATTTAATATTTAAAAAAATACTAAACCCATTTTTAAATGAACTATCCTTTTTCGACAGCAGCTACGGCATCTCCTCCTGCTGTTACCGCTGTTGCTGCACCTATGAAAGATATCGTTCCTAAGACCAAAGTATGAGACAGAGCAAGTAAGTTGTGAAGTTTAGTGGCTGTATCTAAATAACAACTGAGGTAGCTTCTGCGTTTAAACGAATTTATCAACGAAGTGGTCTGCGATGGCCACAGCTGCTACAGGTTGATCCTGGCAAAGAATTTCAGAGTACAGTATCATCGCTGATGAAGCAACATAATGTCGAAATCAGACGAGGACATACTGCAATTCACCGTGACCTGGCGATCGTTGAACGATTTAATCGAACACTTGCTGAGCGGTTATTTGGATATCAATACGCGAAGGAATTTATTCAAGACAAGAGATCTCGTGAATGGGCTTCAAGATTACCAAATGTGATAACTGCGCTAAATAAAGAAGTAACTCGAACAACTGCGTTGAAAACCGTTAATGCAATCAAGCGCGCGCGTATAACAATACAACGACGTGATTTTTTAAAACAGCCAGTGCTGGGCAATGTGACGGTAAGATATTTATATGAGCCCGGTGAACTTGAAGGCGGTAAAAAAAGAGCAACTGATTCTATTTTGAATATCACGACGCACAAGATGTCTAACATAGTAAGATTCTCGGGTAGACCCGCAATCTAAAGACTGGATTCAACCGCTCCTCAACGTGGATTTACACGTGAACAATTACAAGTAATTCCTACGGATACATAATTACCACCACGATCACTTAACTAGCGCCGTTACGTCGAAAACATTCAAGACAGGTCAGCATCACATTTTCACGTGAATGACCGCAATTGTTATCTTTTCTATCTACGTAAAATTGTCCTGGATTATTACTCGAGTACTGCCACAACATTATACAATTACAGCTCGCACAAAGATTATTCTGCTGTTGTTTTAGCGCGTTGATAAATTCAGCGTCAAGATCAAAGTCGCGTTTATTTTGTTATCACATTGTTTATAATTAGCTAATTTTTTTTCTTATTATATATTTGGCACCTCGACATTTATGGAGGTCATCATTAATCACTGGCGCGTCCATGACAATCCTTCGCAGTTGAGACATTTTTTTTAACTCTAGATACTGCCAAATAAACTAAGTTTGACCATTCAATACGATCATCAACAATCCAAACAACTGTATCAGTAATAGTTAACCCCTGAGATGAATGTATCGTCATTGCGTATCCTAGCGTCCACGGAGATTTATCCCTGACTCCGTCAGGCGATAATGCATTCTCTACAACATTGACATCAACTAAAACAATATCATTCAACACCAGATTCTGTTTCTCAGTTTGTTCTGGTATGTCAACGTCGATATTCTGTCGCCGTGTATCAGTTGGTCTATAACACAGCGGTGTTGGTAACGCTGAGAAGTTTTCTGTATGCGCTTCAAACAACCTCTGTTGAAGTGTGTCTCTGACTATCTTTCTACTTGCCACTATTAAATCGTTTGGTCTCGACGTTTCCCAAAAGTCGTTCATGGAAGTTTCCGGAATTACCCCGCGCATTATTTCACATTGAATTTTATTCGGTTGTAATTTAATCGCGCACTTGAACTTTTTTAATTTTTCATCAAGAGGTCTATGATCATCAGTTATTTCTTCATAGTAATCAACACACTTCTTCAGCCAGCAATGTGGGGATGGTCCAACAAACAGTAGTGGTTGACCGTGATCACCCCACGCTATCACAGTTGTGTTTTTCGACAACAGCCAACCGAGGCATGTTTTCAACATTTCCAACGACACTGTGCATATCTCATTCCAAATGATAACCCGCGCGAACATATTTCTCGCATATTCGATTAGGAGTCCATTCGTCACCGCTGCATCGAAAAAAGCTATGATTAGTACAAGAATTGACTCCTCGTTGTTTCATCTCCCTGGCAAGTCTATGTGTTGGTGTTAGCACAATTATATCATCGCCGCGATACTTAAATGATTCAATAAATCGAGTTCTCTTTCCAGAACCTCCCGATCCGCTTAAATAAACCGTCTTGTGTCTGGATACTGGATCATACACGGACGCCGCAGACGACAATTCTGATATCTGATCGCGGCGATAATTATCCTTGATTGTAACATCTGCGGATTCACAATAGCAATGTAACATTTCTTGTTTTATTCTCCACGAACCCCATGATGCATCCTTGATGATAAACCGAGTCAACAACTCCGAATATTTTTTATTCAAGTAAAATGAATCCGTGGCAACTCTGACCGCGGTGCGAGGAAATCTATTTATCATCAATAATAAATTTATAGAAACATAAGCGAGCATTGAAGATCTTAAATGTGCATATTGAGGTGATTCTCCATCAATGTAACTAACAACAGTGCCCAACTTTTTCCCCGAGGATAAATAAGCGTCCTCTCGACTTATAAACGTCATCTAGAATTAATCTTGTACAATGACATTTATTATCGTACACTCCACCTTGAGTAAATTTACCGATTATACTTCTTCCTAGATTGTTTGCCGTGTTTTCTTCGTCGATATTTTTCACGAATGCATCAACGTTGTAGTCAACACAAGGAATCAGTTCAAGTGTAGGTAACCAAACCGAAGTCTGTGCCTGATATGATATAATTGCCTCAATGACGGTCAGCGATAATAATACGTTATTGTCAAGCATGTAGCGCAGCAACACTGTTGGTACCCAGCATCGCTCCGAGAAATGTCTACCAAACCAAACATAACAGCACGGATGAAGAACCTCAGGAATTCGAACAACACCACACGAGCGAATCCAGTTAGATCAAAATCGGGTAATGGTCCGTTTATGGCAACTCGTGTCATCTCGTGTGTGGGATGTCCAAGCCGAGTAATATACTCATGGCACTCGCCCATTCCAAGAAAACTTCCAGGATAGCATGCGGCCATATCCACGGACATGATCTCGTCGCGATCAAACCGTGTATTCCACAAACCGCCATGTCCTTATTCGATACAACTTAACTTAACATCTTCGAGAAACTCAGCACGTGTTGACTTCCATGAATTCTTTTCTCGGGCGAAGTGAGCCACAACAGGTGTAACGGTAAAACAATTACTGAGTAACTCGTCAACGTTGTTTTCTGAATACCGCATAGCGAGATTTCTCATCGCGTCGTGGAGAGATTTCGTCCGGTATATTTCGCCGTCAGGTCTCACAAACTGACCATATACTTCATCTTCAGAACTTTTAAATAACCACACTGACACAGGATCTTTTCTACTTAACGTGTAAATAAAATCACACATTTCACCGGAGTAAAATCTTGCAACACGATCTAGGGGAAATATTGTCACCGCGGTGGTCCACGCGTGTGCGTTATCATCAATAATTTCAATAGGAGCTCCTCTCAATTTATATTTCGATTTATATAAAATCTCTCCGGTTATCGTTGCTACTATCATTGGAAATTTTAATTTAATCGATAACACAGCAACATCATTTACTGACGCTTCCGTATCCTTGACCTATTCAGCCCACGCGGTTTTTTTTCACGTCGTTGATCAGTTAAACCGTTTCCACGCTTCGCATTTTTAAAATGCTCAAATACTCGCTCGGCTACACAATTCAATTATGAAAATCTCATCCGGGATAGCTTGTGAATATCGTCTTTGCTAATTAAACAGAGTCCATAAAGAACCACAATTAACGGGTACGCTTGTTCGTAAGATGGTTTGTCAATTCCGACTAACATTCCTGGTTTGGTTTTGTTGCCGACGATGACATACTCGTGCCGTACCGTTACAGGGTCAAGTTTGTCATAGACGCTCCATTTGTTCTTTTTGATTTTAATGAATTTCACATGCATGAAATGTTTATCGTTCATCTTCGCGTTCACGTTTGCGGTTTCGTACATCAACCATGTATATGTGGCTCCGTCGCGGTAAAACTCATTGCCTGCTTGATAGTTTTGTTTATTTTTGATGATTTTATCCGGCTTGGCCCAGATATAACATCAAGGTCAAAACGCCTCCTTGTCCGCGGTTGTTTCACATCGTTGATTTTTAAAAAAAGTTCCCATATATTTCTTAGGCAAATTAATTGTTTAATAATTATATATCTGGTATACTAACTATAGCAATGACGCAAAATTATTGTGAGTGGAAAATGATCTCATCGACGGAATTTTGTTCTCGGAAATGTGTCGGAGAATACTGTGCCAATCACGGACAACATATCAGACGAGGATCTCACCGACCTGTTTCTTGTATCCGCTGCGGTAACGGTGTACGAGGCAAAACGCAATTATGTAGCAGTTGTGGAGGTAAACAATATGGGGAACTTACTAGATATTACGCGAACAAACACAATGTTGTACTTACCGAGCAAGATTACATTACACGATATTATCGCGATGACAATTAACCAATTAATTTGTTTAAGAAATATAATGGATGAATAGGAATTCGTATCTCATCCTGTTTTCGTTAACTACGAAGCATCACGTGACGGGATCATCAGACATCGCAAACGAAAGATAAAATGTGGCTGGATCATTAATACTGGCTATATGAGGGTTAGTGTCTCTGGAAAAATATCTTGCCCATCGGTTTATTTATGAATGTTTTAACGGGTTAATTGGCAAAAATCTTCTTATCGATCATATTAATTCAAATACACTGGACAACCGCGTGTGTAATTTGCGAGCAGTCACTCCACGCGAAAATTATCTTAATTATCGGGCAACAAAAAATAAAAAAACAACCTCGATGTGTTATCGCGTTCATCGACGAAACAATCATCGAGTTTCCATCGTTGTATTCCGCAAGTAAACACTTCGGAGTTAATCCAGGATCGGTAACACGCGCCGCTGATATCATAATATCGACAACGTACTAACCTAAATATCCCGCACGGGTATCATTCGTGTACGAGTAATATTTTTGTTTTAACCTGACAATTATTTAGACAAGTAAATCCATGTAGTATAATGAACAACGAAACAGTTAACAAGTGAATAACACAACTTAATATTCTTGCCGAGAAAAATATAATTATTCCAAATAATATTCGCGACGAGTATAACGAGATTGAAGACCAGCGACAACGTGATAAACTCACTCATAACAAAGAGTATCGGATAATGAAAAATCTTACCCGGGGAAGAAATAACGTACTAGCCGCTGACAACGTCGAAGAATTTGTACCGTTATCCCGGGTAATGAAAAAATCATCGATACGTTATCTGACGAATTTTTGCGGCAACGAGAACAACATCGATTACAATGAGAATTACTACTCATTACCGATACTCCCTGAAATTACTCTTCCGCTGTCACTGTCTTGCTTTCGTTTAAGTTTTTTATTCGCGTTGTTGACGTATCCGTACAATTTTGATAACTTGTATTTTCTTGTTGTAAGCGGTCAATCTCAGTTTCATACCTTTTATTCGCGTAGATTACGTCGTTGTACACTTTTGAGAACTGTGCATGCTCGTTCCGTGCGTGTTCAACCGAAGTTTGATATTGTTTATTCAACGTTAGCAATCGTGTTTCTTTGTCTTGTGCTTTCGCCAAGCTTACTTGCAACTGACTTCGTTTAATTTCAAGTTTGATAGAAAAAATAATTTCGCTTTGATATCCTCGTTTAATATTCTTCTTAGCTGCTTGGTATTCAATCCGCGCTTCACGCAATTGCTCATCATTACCACGTGTAATCGCGCTTAACGGTTCACACGCCCAAATCTTATATAGTCGCGTTAACCCAATCTTATATTTTGCGACAAGTTCACTTGGTCGCTCAACTCCACGCGCGGCAATGATTTTTTTCGTTGTCGGACAAGTATGTAGGTGTTCGCATATATATAATTGCTAAACAAAAATGTGGAGTAATCGTGGGGGTAACATTGGAGCAATTTCGGAATAATCTTGGAGTAATTATGGTAAAACCCCCAGAACAAACAAGATTTTTTTAAAATCTTATCACGGAAATCGCAGATTTGAAGATTGTAAATCCTGAAAATCTTGATTTTTACGATTGAAAATGTTAAGATGGAAATGCTTGAAAATCGCAGATTTTTACGATTTCACATATAAATTCATATTTACAGGCCGGACTGGTCAGTTAGTTTGAAATTTGTTCTTGATAACAGTGGATTATGACATCGTAGATACACCGGATTCATCGGTTCTTGTACAATCAAAAATCCGGGTGTTCTTTCGGTTTGAACGAATAAAGAATAAATCCTTGCTGCGCTTGATTTGATATTGTTGTGTCCGTGCTGTAACTTCCATCAGTTACATCACACACAAGACTGACCGCGACCACCGAGGTTATATTTACGATTTCCGGGGATACATGTCGTCCATGCCCTTGTGGATCATTATTGTATCAGAGAATAGTTGCCGGTGGTAGTGTTCTTTTCCACTCGGCGTATATTTTAGGAAAGAACTCATCAATGATATCGTTGAGTGATTTTTGCAAATCGGTTGGGTTATACCCGGGAAATTTAAATATCGGAAGATCAGCTTTTGTTATCTTGTATTTGTCAAGAAATTGTTGCTTAAGCTTATCTTCTGAGTCAATTACCGCTTGCATACACATTAGATTTATATATTTAAGATCGGCCATAATTTGATTTAACGTCTCAATTCGCTCAATAATATATTTTTAATCTGATCTTATATCAATAAGATATTCTGTAAAATACTGTAAACATTTTCTAATTCTGCTTATCAATTCCTGCGCCTTTAGAGTCCTTCCAAATAAACTCATTATTGGAAAGACTAAATGTAATATTTAAATATGTTCCCATTAAGGCGATGACCAAACCATTTTAAATAGTCTTTAATAAAATATTTTTCTCTCTTATCAAATGAAGCATTATCCGTCGTGAAATCAGACCGCTTCGGTTCAGATGGTGATGGAGGTATCGGCGGTGGAATTTCATGCGATCCTAACACTGTTCTGATCGAATATTGATATATATCCACGGCGTAGTCGGGCGAGTTTATCTCGATCGCGGAAGAAAGCGTTGGTTCGTGAGCTGTTATTGCTATTTTGGATTCTTTTCCAGTGATATTTTTTATTCTACGCGCTAATTACTCATTGATTTTTTCGATTTGATAGCATCCAGTTGGTATTTCAACAACGTTCCAGTCGGGAGTACCATCTTGTTTATTTTTATTTGCAAACACAAACGAATTATTCGCTGGTAATCCACCAAATGATTTTGATCTAATATTTGGTCAGCTGTTGCATACTCGCAACTGTGCTAGAGCGATCTGGCTTAACGGAATCGCAGTTAGAAAATTATTACTGAATTCAGGCCTGGTTCAGCTTATTGTTATCATCGTGGTTTTTGCCGGAGTTGTATTTGCGGCTATTTGCTGTAGTACTTATGTTATTATTTATATTTTTCCTTTTCAAATTGTGGACTTCATCGTATGTCTTAACCATTAACGTGAATTCGGAATCTGATATGGTTTCGTCGTTGAGGCTTGATGATATCAGCGACGATAATTTAGAATATGCTGCTGTGTCTGTGTTTAATCGTGTGACATAATCGTGCAGTTGTATGCTCGTGCACGTGAATATCTTTTTCGAGATAATATTAAAAACACCTGCGAAATCAGTCGATGATGAAATGCATATTGTTACTGCTACTGCAGTTATTACTGGCGTTTGCGCTGATAATACTACCCCGGTGGACGCATCTAACCCAGATTCTGAATAAACTATATCATACAGCGCGATTACAAGCCGCTTGTATTTTTTTTTACTTTCAGCGTATACTGGTCAATGATGGTTTTTAACTCTGATTGCCATTAGCGTACTTGATCGTATCTATATTGTTGAACATTCGTTGACATTATTTTACGCAGTAACCAATTGAGGTGTTTAAGCAACAAACTCCAGACACCACCAGTAAGATGTTGCGGTTAATTTCTTATCAGTTGCTTCAAGTATAAATGTTTCTTCAGTTCCGCTATTTAACACAACAGACACAACTCCAGAAAACGTATCAGTTGAATGACGCCATGGATACATAAATATCTCAAATTTTGCAGCACTGAAGACAGACAGCCTATACACACCAGTAACTGTTGCGTAATGTTTGATAGTATTATTTTGCTTTGACCATGTTGCGAATCCAAATGATACACGATGTTGGTAATATACCCGGGAGTTACTCCGGGTGGGATTTTAATCAGACTAATTTTGTTAACGATATCTTCTTGTGTTTTCTTAATCGTATTAATTTTTGTCTTGATATCAGAGATTTTTGTCCCAACGGTCAATGGGGATCCAAAGAATTCCTCTGCGGTTTCATTAATGTTTCTAAAGTTTTTGCGGAGATTTGTAAACGTGCTTACGTGAACATCATACTCGGCCCGCAACGTGGATAATTTACCATCGACGGTGCTGTAGTTAACGTCTACATATTATTTCGTCGCGGCATCTTCGTCGGATGTTGGATCTCTTAACACCACTATTTTATTTCCGTTCATGTTGAGTTCACCTGTCATTGTGTCATCGGTATTTTTAGGTGATTATCAACTCTCTGTATGATTTCATCTCTGATGGTCATAAACGATATATTTGAGTCTCTGATTTTTCAGCTGTCAGTAAACACAGGGATGTTATCCGGGGTAGCTCCAAGAACCCTGCGAACTATGTCATTGCATCTGATATTGCTGGTTTTTAGCTTGCCATATCGGTCCTGAAAAACAACAACTTCATCTGGGTCTATCCCGGACAAATTTAAAAGATTATCGATTTCATCTTTGGTCGCATATTTTGACAAATCTACGTCGTCGCGTTTTTTACTTTTATTTGTGCTGAGAGATCTACCGTAAAGATCAACCATTATTATCCTAGGTATTGTTTAAAATGTTAAATCTTACTGTGGTATACTCGTGCACGACTTTTTGAGGTAGTTTGGTTGATTTTGATAACGCGTCAAGTACATTAATTACTTCACGGCCACATGTTGGTGGATCGATTAATGTTTGTGTTGGTAGCATTGAGTACCAAGCTGGAGTACTTGGAGTGCTTTGTATGTATTTTAGAAATTCTACTGGCGGTGCTAACCCATACGAATCGAAATAAACAATTCCACGTGGATCAATCGCGTAAGCATCCCAATGAGTTACTAGACCATCGCCGTTATCAAGATTAATAATTCCAGTTTCGCTGGTATTCGGTTGGCTCGGTAACTGATCTCGAATAAAAACACCTCTGAATTTTTTTTTATTTTAAGTTGCTTAGTAGCATGGAGAAAATCAAAATTTGACATCGGTGAAACACTCTGTGTTAAAAACGTTTTGGGTACCATGAGGTCAGAGTTCCTGGAAGTCTTAGACCCGCTCCCTTTTTTATATCCGTGTCCAGTTGCTTTGTTTAAAGCCATTCCAGCAGCGGTTCCAACAGCACCTAACGTGGCTGCTTTTGCGATAGCTAGTGCAGCAGCAGCAATTAATGCTGGTATTGCTGCGAGAAGTGGAAACATACCACCGGTTTTAATCATGTCTTGGATGGAACTTGGAGCAAAATCAAGTTGAACTCCGGTGTTTTCTTTTTGCGCTTTATTGAAATGTTTTAGTTGAGTTTTAGTCAACGATAGTTTATTTGGACCACCACTAGCAATTTAATCTCGCTTCAGTGTTATTTTTGTCTCGCATGCGCTCGCGTTTTTTAATTGTAATTTTTTCACCTGTTCCGCTGAAAAGTAATAGATTGGATAATATGTTGTAAAATCTAATTGTGATATCTGTAAGCCAGTATTTATATTTAGATCACTTCCTATATATTTCGTCAAACGATGATATACACGTGCAACATGATTAGTATTAAAATCTAACAGTATATTCTCAGATGGTTCTTGATGTCCGTTTATTCTTAAGGAAACTTCAGAAACGCCGAGTTTATCAAATATCATATGACTCCGTGTTTGTGAGTCTAATCGTGCAATATCTTAAAAAGAATGAAAATATGTCGTGGTGCAGAAACTCCCAGCTGCGATGCTATATGCCATGTAAATAAACCATTAATACTACTTTGAGTACTATCTGTGGTTACTGTATGCCATGATAACAACGACTTACCGCCTTGATTCATAAAAGAAAGTAATCGCTGTTCTTCAGCAATTGCTGGAGTCATCACCGGCATCCATAATGAAAGTTTTGTTAGTATTACTTTACCAGCATCACCCACAGGTCGCCTTAAAGCATTATTGTATCAGATTTTCTAAAAAGCACAACTGTATGTTTTGTTCCAAAAATTACTTTCCTAACATCTCTACAAAATCCAAATATGTGTGATAACGGAATTGCGCATGAAAATTGTCTACGATCACCACTCAACATTAATATACGCGTCGTAAATCCTAAATTAAAGTCTGTATTAGCACCATGAACCACCGGCCAAACATCAGCGTCAGCGTTATTGACATTGTTTCTTGGTCGTCTTATATGGTGAGTGTACACATTAGTTTCCACAGAATCAAGTGCCTGTGCACCAGGCGCATCGTGAAACTCTTCTTCTGGAGATTGTAGTCGAGTAGTTTGTTGTTGCATCGCCTTGATTACATATTGTTTAAAGTTTATATACCCGGGATATTTTACATTAACCCGTGAATTTTGGGAGGCAAAATATAATACAGGAAGCCAATTTTTAAGTTCTACTTATTTAACAAATTTAGTTTTCAGATAATTTTGTCTAGAATTATATTGATACGCAGCAATATTGATTAATTTATCTCGGTCAACAAAAAATATTAAGAGCTTCATCGGTAAACATCACTACAGGCTGTGCTGGTAATCTGGAAGACTTAGGTTGCGGTTCGGGTTGAGATTTTTGTTGTTCTATTCGTTGCAGAGGTGGAGGAAGTTGATAGGAAGGCTCTTGCTCAGTTGGCGAATAGGGAGGTGGTGGTTGTTGAGGCTGCGATTCGTATTGTCTTACTTCTTTATTATAAAGTTCTTGTATTTCGTTCATAAATCTCATCAATTTTGGATCATTATTTCTGGCTTGTTTTTTGTTGTAGTATACACTTTATATCCATGTGATGAAATTTTCATCGTTTACGATAGAATGCTCTGATTATAAAATGCTGTCTTTTTTAGTCATACTTGCTAATGTTACAGCGGGTAAATAGTTTTCTTCAATTTCTTTGAGTTGCTTAATAACACCTTCGTTAAATTTTGCAATCAGTCCAATATTTTCTTTTACTGGTTAGGGTTTAGGCGCAAGTTTTTTTTCACGTTGGCGACTTCAGTACGAATTTTGCTGATGCCTTCAATTATTTCTTCGCCGACAGGTGGAAGTTGAGCTGCAGCTATTTTAGTTGGGAGTTCTTGTAAAATCCTTGTTGTTTGTTCAGTCTGCGCAGCAGTTTTTGTTAATACTGGAAGAAGACCCTTTTTCTTCTTCTCCTCATTCTTAATATCTCCACATATAGCTTTTTCAGTACCCGCTGTAAATGGCTTAAATAATTGTTCTGCACCAGTAACAAATTCAACTTGTGCTTCTTGACGTTCTTGAAGTTTTTGTCTTACAGAATCACGAACAGGAAGAAATTTCTTAATTGCTTCTAATCGCTCTCGAGCTAATATAGCGGAATATGGTTCTCCGATGTTTATTTAAATAATAATGATTTAATTTATAGCGGCAGGGAGGGCGCGAACTCAAGTTGGTTCATTTCTGTAATATATTCGCACACTTGATGTATTTCCAGCGGGAAAAAATAACAGAATCAAAATAACTAACCGTTGAGAGGAGAGGCGGAATCCTCAACGCGGTTAGTTATTTTGATTTAAGGTCGTTGATGTCATTTTAATTCTTTTTTTTACGAAGGGCTTATTTTGGTATTTGGAACCATCTAAAAATTGGTATGTTCGCCCTCCCTGCTGATAAAATAAAGTGTATGCAAAACCATATTTGTTTGATGACTTGGTTTCTTCCTGATAAACACTACGGTAATTTGACTTGCATGATAAATCACACTAACTGTGGACAGTACAGTTATTCCACATTGGATTTGTTTCCTGAAGTCTCAAGAGGTATCAGCAGCAGAGGGGGTGAACAGACCACTTGTCTGAAACCTAATTTGCTTAAAATATAAGCTTCTTCCGAAACAAAAAAATAAGGTCACTACGTACCTGACCGAGAGTTGTGTTTACATACCGGAGGTTCCCGCCCCCTCTGCTGCTATCAATTTATCCAAACATTTTATCAAGTCCAATACGATATCTTGTTCTAGGATCATGTAAATTTATTGTTATAAACCCGTGCTGGGCTGATTGTGCTTGTGAAAAGAAATTTCTGAATTTAATTATATCCATGTCACCGCTACACCAAGTTTGATGAATATTTCGCAACGTATGCGTATCAACTCCATTAAACATAACTAAAATATTACAGTTATCTCTGATTACTTTTGGTATTTGTGTATATCGCTGAGTAACATAAATCACATCAGTGTTTTTATGTCTGCCACGTGAAAACATTCTGGCAGGATTTGATTGTTTGTCTAGCATCACATCATCGTATACAACTAAATTATTAATAAATCCGTCTAAAACATCAACGCTCGGCGCTTCATCAATATCGGTTATAAACTCTATTACATCCTTATCTTCGTCCAGTAATCTTGCGTTTTCATTGAAATCTTTAAGTACATCATAACATCGTTGATCATCAACTGATGGTGCTACTAAATATAACTTATCCCATTTTAGCCATCTCATTATCAGATTAAGTAATAATTGCGTCTTACCCGATCCAGATGGACCTATTATTATCATTCTGATCGAATTTGGCAACGCAGGATGGTGTTTAATTGGCTCTTGCTTTCGTGTCGCTGAGAAATCAATTATATCCATATATAAATAATATGAATCTATATTGTTTACGTTGCAAAGTTAAAACTCCAACTAATGATCTATCTACGGTTACAACAAAAATTGCGAGAATAGCATATGTTAATGTCAAAGTTCCCAGGAACCCCATGGGCTAAATATCCTGGAGAAAAACATCTGCCAGGATATAATTATTGTGGTCCTGGTACTCGACTTGATATCAAGCTTGACAATCAGGATCAACCAAAACCAGGTGAGTATCCCATAAATGATATTGATAAAGCATATCACGTTCATGATGTGGCTTATAAAAATAAAGATCTACAACATAGGCATATTGCAGATGTGAAGTTGATTCATTCGCTAGATTCCATAAAAAATAAAAATATCAGAGAATCATTAGCTAATTGGTTAGTAAAATCTGCAATGAGAGGTAAACTCGTATTAGGGGCTGGTAATTAATTATAAATGGAATCAATTTATTATAGTCCAAGGGGATACTGGATGGGTAAAGCAGCAATTAATAAACTCGCTGATGGAGCAGTGGTTAAACATTCTACTGCTAAAGTGTGGTTATCCAAACAAGCAATATGGCAAATTTACCTAACATCACCGAAACGAATTCAAAACGCGTATTTCGATGTTAGTGTTCCTAATGAAGTTCATCAAGCAGATATTCTGTTTTTACCACATGATACTGTACGTAGACAAACATACAAATATGCGTTAACTGTAGTTGATCTTGCAAGTAGATACAAAGATGCGGAACCGTTAACGACTAAAACAGCATCTGAAGTAGCCGATGCGTTTGAACGAATTTATCAACGAGGACCTCTACGATGGCCAAATCTATTACAAGTTGATCCTGGCAAAGAATTTCTTGGTCCAGTATCATCGTTGATGAAACAACATAACGTCACCATCAGACGAGGACACACTGCAATTCACCGTGATCAGGCAATTGTTGAGCGATTTAATCGAACACTTGCTGAGCGGTTATTTGGATGTCAATATGCGAACGAATTTATTCAAGATAAAAGATCTCGCGAATGGGTTGCAAGATTACCAAGTGTGATAGCCGCATCAAATAATGAGATTACTCGAACGACTTACATGAAACCTACTAACGCAATTACCAAAAAAAATATACCCGTACAACGACGTGAGTTTTCAACACAGCCAGTATTAGGTAATGTGACCGTAAGATATTTATATGAACGGCGTGAACTTGAAGGTGGTAAAAAAGAGCGACTGATCCTATTTGGAGTATTACGACACACAAGATATCTAACATAACAAGATCCACTGGTAGACCAGCAATCTACAGACTGGATTCAACTGCTCCTCAACGTGGATTTGTACGTGAACAACTACAAATAATTCCCGAGGACACTCAATTACCACCGCAATCACTTAACTAGCACCCCTACGTCGATTACATTCAAGACAGGTCAGCATTGTCTTTTCTCGTGTATGACCAAGATGGTTATCGTTCCTATCTACGGTAAATTGTATTGGATCATTTTTCAGATACCGCCATAACATTATACAATTACAACTTGCACAGTGATTATTCTGCTGCTGTTTCAGCATATTAATAAATTCAACGTCAAGATCAAAATCACGTTTATTTTTTTATCACACTGTTTATAACCAGCTAATTTTTTTCTTATTATGTCACCGTCAACAACATCATCATTGATCACTGACTCGTTCATGATAATCCTTCGTAGATGAGATATTCTTCTGACCCTAGATACTACGAGATAAACCAAATTTGACCACTCGATACGATCATCGACGATCCAAACAACTGTATCAGAAATAGTTAATCCCTGAGATGAGTGAATCGTCATCGCGTATCCTAGCGTCCACGGGGATTTATTTGTTTTTAGCGCATCTTCAACAACATTGACATCAACTGTGACAATATCATTCAACACTAAATTATGTTTCTCGATCTGTCCTGGTATATCAACGTCAATATTTTGTCGTCGTGTATCTGCTGGTCGATAGCATAAAGGAACTGGGAACGTTGGAAACTTTTCTCGTTGTAACTGAAACGATTCCTGTTGAAGTGTGTCTCTGACTATCTTTCTACTTGCAACTATCAAATCGTTTGGTCTCCACGGGCGCAAAAAGTCGTTCATGGGTGTTTCTGAAATCACTTCACGCATTACTTCACATTGAGTTTTATTCGACTGTAGTCTGATTAATTTTTTAAAATCTCTTAATTCTGGATCAAGTGCTCTATGATCATCAGTCACTTCTTCAGCGTGGTCAACAAAATCTTTCAGCCAATTATGTGGAGATGGTCCAACAAAAGTTGGTGGTTGACCGTGATCGCCACACATTATCACAGCAGTATTTCTCGTTAATAGCCAATCAAGAAACGTTTTTAAAATTTCTAACGGTACTGTACATATTTCATCCCAAACGATATTCCGAGGAATATATTTCTCACCCATCCTCTAAGAAGTCCAAGCATCACCCTTCCATCGGAAGAAGCTGTGATAAGTACATGACTGTACTCCTCGTTGTTTCATCTCTCGCGCGAGTCTGTGTGTAGGAGTTAAAGCAATCATATTTGAATTCTGAAATAATTCGATTGCTCGGGTCGTCTTACCAGACCCTCCCGGTCCGTTCAGATAAACCGTTTTATTTCTGGTTATTGGATCGTACACCGATGGTGCAGAAGATAGCTTTAATGTTTGATATTTTTTACAATAAATATCTTTAATCGTAACATCAGCGGATTCGGAATAATCGAGTATAGCTTCTTTTTTTATTCTCCACGAACCACACTGTGCACAAGTATCAATATGTAGTTGTTCTAACAATCCTGAATATTTTTTATTGATATAAAACGAATCAGTAGCGACTCTGACAGCGAGTGTGGAAACTTTATTTATCATCGATAACAGATTTATTAAAACATATGCGCGCATCGATGATGTTAAATGAGTATACTGAGGTGACTCACCGTCCATGTAGCTCACGTTTGTACCTAGTTTAGTTCCATTTGACAAGAAAGCTATTTCTCGACTTATAAACGTGTTTTTCATCGTTGTATCAGCGATTATAAAATCTAACTCAGCATTGTCCTTGATCAGTCTTGCACAATGTCGTTTATGATCGTATGATCCTCCTTGACTGAACTTGCCAATTATTTTTCTTCCAAGATCTTTCGTAATTTTATTCTCGTAATCTGTTTTATCCGGATTTTCATCATCAGAATACTGTTTTTGTTGTGGTAGCCAAACTTCAGGCTGTTTCCGATATGATATAATTGCTTCGCTGATCATCAACGATATTAACATCGCACAATCAAGCATATACCGTAACAGTACTATTGGTGCCCACATTTTTTCTGAAAAATGTTTTCCAAACCAAACATAACAAATTGGATGAAGTCCCAAAGCAAACTCAAATGATTCAATACAAGCAAATCCGATCAGGTCAAAATCCGGTAATGGTCCATTTATCGACACTCGTGTCATTTCATGCGTCGGATGACCGAATCGCTCAAAGTACACAGAACAATCTCCGTACGCGAGAAAACTTCCGGGATAACACGCGACCATATCAACCGAAATAACATCTCTGCGATCGTATTTAGTATTCCATAATCCATCGTGTCCGTATTCGACACAACTGGATATTATGTCATTGAGAAAATCAAATCTAGTTGGCTTCCACGAATTGTTCTTTCTAGTAAAATGATCCGCAACTGACGGAACAGTAAAACAATTGCTCAATAGTTCGTCAGTATCATCAGTATATTGCAGTGCAAGATTTTTCATTTTTTCGTGGAGAAGATCTTTTCGATAAATAACGCCATTAGGTCGTACAAACTGATCAAATTTTTCTTCGTCGCAAGAACTCCGAAATAACCATACCGACACAGAATCGTTTTTACTTATTTCGTTAATAAAATCAAACATATCTCCGCGGTAAATTTTAACGGTTCAATTTCGTGGAAACACTGTTACTGCGCTAGTCCATGCGTGTGCGTTATGATCAATAATTTCGATCGAACCACCTTTTGATTTATATTTTGATTCAAACAATATTTCTCCTGTTATCGTCGCTACGGTTATTGGGAACTTTAGTTTTTTCCCTAGTTCAGCCACATCTTTGATTGACGCCCCGGTATCTTTAACCATTTCTCCCCACGTGTTTACTATTTTACGTCTTTTATCCGTTAAGCCGTTTCCACGAGTCGAAACTGTAAAATGTTCTATTACTCGTTCAGGCACATAGTTTATTTTTGAAAATTTCATCGGCGCCAGCTTATCAACGTTGGGTTTTTCATTTATCACATAGATTCCATATAACCGCGGTCACAGGATACGCTCGCTCATAATATGGTTTGTCAATGCCAGTCAATAGACCTGGTTTAGAACCTTTACTTAGTACGACAGTTTTTCCACCCTTGTGTACAGGATCATATTTGTCACGGATGATCCAATCGTTTGTTTCTGTTAACACGACAAATTTTATTCTGAATAGATATTTGCGATCATCAATATAGTTAATGATTGTTGCTGCTCGTTCGTCATTCATCGTAGCGTCGATAACACCGTTACGTATAATCTTGAACGTTAACCATACATGAGATGCATCATCTGTGTGAAATTCTTTCCTGGCGCCGTGCATTTTATTAATCAAGCTTTTATTTTTCGGATCAACCAGATCTCGCATCGGTAGGTCAGGAGATATTCTGTCGAGATTAAATTTATGTGCTGTCCAGGGTTTGATTCGGGACAATCTATCGAACTCGCTCATATTATATTTCGAATAAGTATTTAAATGAAAAATATTATGTATAATGTCTAGATGCAAATGGTTGATGATCGGCTCATTCACTCGCTGTAATAAATCCTGTAAAAACGAATTTTGCGGACAACATTCACAATGTGTTCGTAATGGTAGTTTAGGACCAATACCATGCCTGCGATGTGGTGCTGGAGTGCGAGGAAAAACACGATTATGTGCTCGTTGTGGTGGAAAAAGATACAGAGAACTTAAAAGATATTATGATAATACAAGTAATGACAGTGACAGATCTATAAAATCCTTAGAGGACTATCTATTTTTTCAGACAAATTATGATTTAAACAAATATTATTATTATATAAATGGAGCAAAATATGAACGAGTTTGTGAAGCATCCTATTATCAAGAATTACGAATCAAATCGTAATGGTGTGATCAGACACTGTCGGTTGAAAAAGACCAGTTGGTGTTATTAGTAATACTGGTTATTCCAGTTTGGAGCTGAGAATACAAAATATTATTGTCATCGTTTCGTATTCGAATGTTTCTTTGGGGTGATTAAAGATGGCTTTGTGATTGATCATATTGATGGGATCAAACTTAATAACAATTTATTCAATCTGAGGGTTGTCACACAAAGTCAGAATTGCAGATTTGGAAACACCGGTTGTAATAATAAAACTGCCAAAGCAGTTTTATCTATAAATTTAGAGACGGTTGAAGAGAGAATATTTCAGTCAATGAACGCGGCTGGAAAATATTTTGATATTGAAAGGTTTTCAATATATTCTGTCGCGGAAAATATAACCTGATCCGCTTTTTCTAAAAAATATGATCAAAGAATCATCTTCCAATATCAATGATGGAGATAAATCGTTAAATTACCTCGAATTATATTTATTAACTATTTATTTAATAGTTGGGTCTGTAGTGTACTCGTATACTACTTACCTGAAGAAGGGGATAACTCCACTGAGCATCTCATGTAATTGAGTTACTTCCCTTTGACCGTGTCACGGATCGGCATAAGTGTTTACCATCGTAAGCGGAAATATAAATTTGTAAAATAATATTTTTTCTGTGTGTTTCTGAAGTCAGTTGAGTTCGACAAAACCGTATTTAATTTTGATCTGTCAAGAGCTGGTTAACTGGAAGAATATCAGTTATTTTCCGTTGCCTTACAGGAATAGTATCAATTATCTCCCTTATATCAGTGACTGTATTTTGCACAAATAATATATTTTTTATCGGTTTTTACGATGTCTGCAGTGTGGCAGTTTGGTCCATTTATCGATACTCGTGTTATAGTGATGTATGTCTTCTGCGATAATAACAAGTTGCCGAATCGTTCGGTTTTCCTGGTTCGCTACGATGTCTGCAATGTGGCAGTACAGCCAGAACGTTTTTCCGGCACATATATTATCCCGAAAAATAACTAACTTTCTAAATCTGAGTTATTAAGCAGAAATACGTTTTATCTGTGTGCAGAAATGAAAAATTAGTTATACTTGTTTTATCGAATGATCTAATATTAAGTTTTAGAGAGATAGAGATTTCTACAGTGATGGTTAGCTATATAATAACTTTCTAAACGTATATAATCAGACTAAGAACTGTGGCGTAAACGATAGCACAGCTGACTCTCGTTCTGGGGTCTCCAGTTCGAATCTCCTGACGGACATATGTCGATGGTACCTATAGTTAGGATTTTTTCTATTCAAAATTGGGGGCGCCAGCAGCCCATGTACATCTCACACTACGAAACCGTAGTGAGACTGCGTTTTAGCAGCCCAGGGGTTTTCTCCTGGGGGGTGTACATGGCGCATATACAATCTTCCCAATATTTCTATCATTTCGTTTCGGCTAGAAAAATTCTCCGGAGATATGTATATGGACGCCCCCAAAATAAACAGTAGCGTGGATGTATAAGCTCTACGTCACATGGGTACAAACAATTATGGGATGCAGAGAAGACCATAAGAAAGGTCTCAAATAAAAAAAATCTCATACAAACAATCCCATGAATGATAACCGCTCATCATGCTACTGTTTATTTTTGTTAAAATTTATTTATTCTGAAATGTATTTTATTTAATATATTTATTCATTCTGAAATGTATTTTATTCAAATATATTTATTTTGAAATATATATGTTTATTTATTCTGAAATGTATTTTATCTGATCGATGAGTACCAACCATCCCATCAATTTCTGAATAAATAAATAATAATTTTTGTAATTTTAAGTACCAACCACCCCATCAGAATTAACAAACCGATCGATTTTGTAACAATCATCCCATCAATAATAAAATATTTCTGAATAAAATATTTCAGATTATAATAATTATTTCAGAATTAAAAAAAATTTCTGAAAAATCATTAAGATTTCACATACAGATTCACTATCAATTTCTCTCCCCGTAGGTCAATTAAGTGTCCTATGTGGTCAGTTAGTTTAAAATTTATTCGTGTTAACATATTATTATGACACCGCAGATATACAGGATTGGTTGGCACTTGCACGGTCAAATCTCCAGGGGGTACTTGTGGTGTGAACGTGTATAAAATGTATCCTTGTTGAGCCTGATTTGATTTTCCAAGACCTATTTGATAGCTGCCATCGATGACATCACAACCGAGACTGACTGCGATTGTCGATGTTATATTAACGATTCCTGGTGAAACATGTCTGCCGCCGCCGTATGGATCGTTATCATGTTTGAGAACAAGCGGAGGTGGTGCTATTTTTAGGAAAATATGTATCAGTAATTTTTTTTAGTTTGTCTTTTTTAAATTTTGGTACCACAAATGTAAAATCTTTTTCCTTGTATTCTTTTTCTGTTATTTCGTAAGCGATAAATGGCCTTCTACGGAGGGGGAAAGGAAGAACACGAACACGATCACGATGATCACGAGCACGAATAATCTCTATCCTTATATGATTAAGTACTTCCCTAATGAAAGTGCCATTAACATAATTATAATCTGATTCCAATTGATTTAGATGTTTTATTCATTCAATGATCTGTTGTTTTATTTCATCATTATAATGTTGCGATAACGACAAAATCAAATTTTGTATATTATCGATTGATTGTTTGACCTCAGAATTAATGGGGCCGGAATACATTTCATAAACCTCCAAATATCTCATTTCACCACTAAAATCATAAATTGCATATAAACTGATGTTTCTACTCCTCCACGGATAAAAATCTCGGTATTTAGGAGTTGTTATAAATTTCTTTTCATCTGTGATAAAATCATCCCGACGTGGTTCTGGTGGTCCATGATATTCTGGCGCAATATCAGGCCAACCTAGTACTGATCTTATCGATGATTGATAAATATCAACGGCGTAATCAGGAGAATGTATCTCAATCGTTGCTGATAGCGTCGGCTCATGAACGTTAATTGATATTTTTGCTTCTTTTCGTGTTATTGATTTCATTCTACGCGCAAATTCTTCATTAATCTCTTCAATCTCATAACTGCCAGTTGGTATCCCAACAACGTTCCAGTCAGGTGTTCCATCGGGTTTATTTTTATTAGCAAATACAAGCTAATTATTTGCTGGTGTATCATTAAATAATTTCGATCTGATATTTGGCCAACTGTGATATACTCGTAATTGTGCTAGTGCAATTTCTTTTATTGGAATCGCAGTTGGAAAACTGACGTTAAATTCAGGATTAATCGAACTTACTGAAATCATCGCTGTTTGGAGCGGAGTTGTGTTTGTCACGATCTGCTGGAGTAGCTCTAGTGATGTCGTTATTTAATATGTTTGTGCCTTTAATACCAGCATAGTTGTATACGCTAATCATTTCTGTAAAATCAAAATCAGATATAATTCCATCATTAAGACCGGCTGATAACAACGAAGATAACTTCGAGTATGCTACCGTCGCCGTGTGCAACTTTATCATTTAATCGGATAATTTTTTATTCGTGCAAGTACTTATCTTTTTTGCAATGATATTGAGCACACCTGCAATTGATGTTGTAGCTGAAATACAGATTGTTACGGCTATTGGTGCCATTATTGTTATCGTTGATAATAATGCGCCGGTGGACACAACAACAACAGCGGATACTGAATAAACGATTACGTCGACGATAACTAATCGTCGACGATATTTCTTTATTTTTACTGTATATTGTTCGACTCGATTTTTTAAGTTCGTTTGCCATTCACGTGCTTGATTGTACCTGTACACGCCTGAGATACTCATTATATTTTATACAGTAAACAATTTAGGTGTTTCAGCTTCAAATTCTAGACACTACCAGAAAGATGCTGCGGTTAATTTCTTATCAGCTGCTTCGAGAATAAATACTTCTTCATTTCCGCTATTTAATATGATAGACACAACTCCAGAAAACCTGTCGGTGGAATGACGCCATGGGTACGTTGTAAAAATCTTGAATTTTGCAGCACTAAACACAGACAGCCTGTACACGCCAGTGACCGTTGCGGTATGTTTGATAGTTTTATTTTGCTGTGACCATGTTGCGAATCCAGATGACACCGTGCATACGATATTGGTAATATGCCCGGGAGTTATTCCGGCTGGAATTTTAATCAGACTAATTTTGTTAACGATATCAGGAATTCCACTTACGACATCTTCTAATGTTTTTTAGTTGCATCTAGGTTAGTTTTGATATCAGAGACTTTTATGTCAACGGCGTGCGGAGTGCCGAAGAATTTATCGATGGCTTCATCGGTTTTTTGAAAATTTCTTCGAAATCTTCCAAAAGCGCCTACGTGCACATTATACTCGGTCCGTAACGTGGATAATTTACAATCTACGGTGCTGTGCTCGGCCCGCAACGTGGATATTTTACCGTCAACGGTATTGTAGTCTGGGTCAACTTCAGCTAGGTTCATAATATCAGCGAGTTCATTTTTAGTCGCGTACTTCGACAAATCAATGTCGGATTTTTTTCCTTACTGGTAGAAGAAGATCTTCCGTAAATATCAACCATTATAACTTAAGATCTATTTAAATCGAAGCGATTACTTGTATAATGATGTACGACTTTATGAGGTGCCGCGGAGGACTTTGATATAGCATCGAGTACATTAATTACGTCACTGCCACATATTGGCGGATGCGTCATTGTTTGTGTTGGTAGCGTTGAATACCAAACCGCTGCGTGAAGTGGCGCGACATACTTGATAAACTCACGAGCTGGAGCTAACCCGTATGAATCAAAATAAGCGATTCCACGTGGATCAATTGCGTATGCGGTCCAATGAGTACCAGGTCCGGAACGTTCATCGAGATTAATAATACCGGTTTCAGCGCTGTTTGGTCTGTCCGGCAATTGATCTCGCATAAAAACACCTCTGAAATTTTTTATTTTTAGCTGTTTAACAGCATTAAGTAAATCAAAATTTGATGCTGAAATAATTAACGAAGTGATCCTGGAAGCCTCAGACCTTTTCCCCAACGAGATCCCGGTAATTTTAATCCGGTCCCTCTTTTTTTTAATCCTCGTCCTGTTGCTTTCTTTAGAGCCATTCCAGCAGCGGTTCCAACAGCACCTAATGCGGCTGCTTTTGCTATGGCAGGTGCCGCTGCGGCAATTAATGCTGGAATAGCCGCGAGAAGTGGGAAAATACCGCCTGTTTTAATTGAGTCTTTAACCGCACCCGCAGAGAGATCAAGTTTGACGCCTTTTTTTTGATTGTTTAGCGCTGTTGAAATGCTTAAGTTGACGTTCTGATGATGATAATTTATTTTGTCCACCCGTAATCTGATCTCGCTTTAATGATAATTTCATTCCGCAATTTTTTGCTGAATTTGATTGAAGATTTTTAATCTGACGAGGAGTAGGACTGACACTAACGTGATGATATGGCATTTTATGATAATACTTGTGTTTTTAAATAACGTGATTAAAGATTTTCCACTGGTGCATCAACGACTCTCATTCGTCCACTACCACCTTCAAGGAACATCGCTTTGTCAATGAGTATGACCGCGATTGCTCTGTAGGTGTCACCACCTGGCAGGCCAGTAACATGAGCTCGAAAGTGTATATCAACGACAGATTGCTTGAATAAATCAAGATGCTCCAGTGAAAAGTAATAAATCGGATACAGATTTATAAAATCTAACTGCGATATTTGCAACCCAGTATCCACGTTTTGATCACGTCCCATAAAAGACATCAAACGATGATATGCACGCGCTACGTGATTTTGACAAAAATTTAACAATATATCTTCAGCTGGTTCTTGATGTCCATTTATCCGCAAGGAAACTTTATTAACTCCAAGAATGTCAAATATCATATGTGATTGTAATTGGCTATTCATCCGATTATTATTTTGCAACGCAATAAAAATATGTCGTGGTGCAGAAACACCCTGTTGTGATGTTATATTCCATGTAAATAAACCATTAGCATTACCTTGAGCAGTATCTGTGGTTACTGTTAATCATGATAACAATGATTTACCGCCTTGATCCGCAAAAGAGAGTAATTTTTGTTCTTCAGTAATAGGTGGAATCATTACTGGCATCCACAATGAAAGCTTCGTTATATTTACTTTACCAGCATAGCAACACCAGCGCACCTCGCCAGATTGTATCATTATCATCACCTTTTCTAAATAGCACAACTGTGTGTTTAGCTCCAAAGATGATATTTCTAACATTTCTGCAAAATCCAAAGATGTGAGACAATGGAATCGCACACGAAAAATTTATGTTATCTCCTGACAACACTGCTCGGCGTGTTGCAAATCCTAAGTTGTAAGATGCATTAACACTTCCTATAATATCAAAAACATCAGCTGGTCTAGCTGCATATTCAGGACCATCAGCAACTGGTTGCGGATCAGATACAGTATTTCGTGGTGTCCGTATTTTATTATATTGAACATGATCGGCGTGATTGGTAATATCCTTGGCAAACATCATTGTTGGACCGGCTGATTTTGTGTAATCATCAGAATATCCCGCTAGACCAATTATTGTTGTAGCAATATCAACATCATTCTGAATTGATTCAATATTTTTTCCATCAATCATGTATGTGGCGCTACTAAATAGTGCCATAATCCCGCTGTTGACAAAACCAACTCGCAAATTGGCATCATATGGCGTATTATCCGCCTTTACAAGTTCACCTTCTACTTCAATAAACGCCTCTGCGGGCAAGAAATATCTACTTGTATCCTGAACCTGTAATTCGATTCTCCCCCGTTGATTTGGTTGTCTTGCGTCATAGGAATAAAATTGATAATCACGTACTGATTCATCTTTGAGGACCGGTGCATCCATGTCAAATGCTGGGTCGGACATACGCTTGAACATTTTATTATAATTATCAATTTTCCAAATGGTGATCTGAATTATCGCCGAAGACCACTTCCCGCCATTAAATTTGCGATTATATTTCTTTCTGCTTCTTCAGATAATTCCGCTAGTTTTTGATTCGCGGCTTGATTTATTATTTTACTGACATTTGCGGGCATAACTTTAGTGCTTGCCAGTTTCATTGGTTGCTGCTGTTTTCTTCGTACTAATCGAGATAGTCTGTCCTTGACTGTCGAAAACGCTTTACTAGCAAGATTACCAATGGCGCCAGGAATTTTATCACGATCAGCCTCAATAGCCTTCATCCCTAATTGTTTTGCAATCGGTATTGCTTTTGGAGCCATCCTTCTAAATAGACCCTGAACAACATCACCAAGTCCATCTCCGTAAATTGTTTTGTAATTTGGAAGTCGTGAGTTTACTACCCTGACCATTTTTGGTCCACGTTGAGCAGTGTGTATAATCATTTTCATATGCTGATTAATTAATTGTTTAGTCGCTGTGATAATCATCAGCAATTTCATCAATAAGGGAACGATAAATACTGCGATCCATAATACCGCCTTGAAATAATCTTCGACAAATATCAGATATTTTATTAACAATTTCTGAAGAATTGTTTCCTGCACGTTTTCCTCCAATCAGTATTTCTAGTCGTTCCACGTCAGAAAGAACACTGTTAGGACAGGCAATAAGACCACCTCCCTGAGCAACCAAAGGAAAACCGCTTCCAGTGGCACCTGATTCGTCTGGAGGCTTTGATTATTCTGCTGCCGTTCTTTTTACATCCTGTAAAAAATCTTTATACTCTGGATCATTAGTATTAATACTTGATTTTTTAGATGCAAAATATAATGTAGGAACCCAAAGTTTAGGAGCTATTGATTTAACATATTGAGGTTTCATAAATTTTTCTCTGCTTTTATATTGAAGCGCAGCAATATTAACTAATTTATCACGGTCAGTAAAAGTATTAAGAGCTTCATCGGTAAATACATCTACAGGCTGAATATCTTTTTTTGGTTTTTCTGTCTGTTGCAGTGGTGGAAGAAGTTGATAAGAAGATTCTTGCGGTGGAGAAGATTGTTGTTGTTCTATTTGTTTTAGTGCCTCTCTGTGAAATTTATTTACTATTTCATCAAAACTTCTGTATTTTAGATCATCATCTCTGGCCTGTTTTTTGTTTTTATATACACGATATATCCACTTGATAAATTTATCATCAGATACTTTTTCAAAACCGGGTTTTAAAAAACTAGATTTATTGAATATACCAATTAATGTTTTTCTAGATAATTCTTCACTTTTAGTATTTCTAATATCCTCGACAACCCCTTCCCTAAATTTGTTAATCAATTTTACGTTTTCTTTTACTGGTTTATATGTAAGTTTTTTTCCACGTCGGCGATTTCTTAACCAGTACCTTCAAGTATTTCTTCATCAGGTAGAGGTTGAGCTGCAGCTATCTCAGTTGGAAGATCTCGTAAAATCTTTTTTGTTTTCTTGGTTCTTTCTGCTACTTTTTTATTCTGCGCAGCGGATTGTTTTAATACTTGAAGAATACCCTTCTTCTTTTTCTTCTCCTCGTCGTCGTCATCTTCATTATCCTCATCATCCTTAAAATCTCCCCATACAGCTTTTTTAGTAATTGTTGTAATGGGTTTAAATAACCGTTTTGTGCCTTCTGTAAATTCAACTTGGGCTTCTTGACGTTCTTGCAATTTTTGTCTAACAGAATCACGAATAGGAAAAAATGTTTTGATTGCTTTTAGTCTCTCTCGAGCTAATCTAGCAGTGTGAGATTCCTTAGCTGGTGGAATTATATTAATACGATAATTTTTAATTGATAGCAGCAGAGGGGGCGGGAACCTCCGGTATGTAAACACAACTCTCGGTCAGGTACGTAGTGACCTTATTTTTTTTTATTTCGGAAGAAGCTTATATTTTAAGCAAATTAGGTTTCAGACAAGTGGTCTGTTCGCCCCCTCTGCTGCTGTATCTATGGAATTGTGTACATCAATACATTGAGTTATGAGCATCATTAATATTATTATTGTATTATTTGTAGGTTTATTTTTTTACTTTTAAAGAGGCAATTGTTTTTGTTCTTACTGGCATTTTCACAGCAATCAGAATTCAGAATGAGTATGAGAGATTCATGCAGTTCAAGCTGGATTAAATTTGTCTAGGTAAAACACATGTATGGGCAGATAGCTGAAGGAAATTTCTAAGCAAAATAATCCATAAATAAAATATTTCTTTTTCATGCTTTAAAGGCATTAAACCAGCAACTCAGGATTTTAATGTACACATTATGCAATTTCATGTGATTATCACACCTTTGTTACCTGCCATCTCTTTTAGGCCTCTATTATTTACTGATAATGAATGACTTGTGATCATCATGTCTTTGTCACCGGGTGCCTTTTATTATTATGCCTTTGTTATTAAAGAACCACCATTCTTTTTCCAGGCTTCAGTCCTTAAGGTGATGAAAACGTTAATAGTGATCTAATTTTCTCAGTCAGACCACACAATTCAAATGCTCTTGTAGCTTTAACTTTCTTACCAGGCCATCCTTCCAGATGAGATTTTTACTATCTAAATAATTATTTGTATTTGCTGTAATATTCTTACAGATGAAATTCACTGGTAATTATATGTTTGCCGGTACATTTTTAACTGTATTTAATTAAATTTTTTTAGAGATATCTTGCGGAAACAAACAAAACTCCACTCCTTGATGTGCCAGTTATGAAAACATGGCTTAGGTTGTGCATATGCTCCAGACTGCATAAAGTCCACTGCGTTGCTCGGGACTTCAAAATTTAGATCAGACCTGAACAAAAGTAGGCAATTTCTCAGACTGTGACACATGAGTAGTGAAAGGGGATCCTATAGCGACAATGGGACTTACCATTAAAAACACCCCTGGGAACATATAGCGATTATGGAAATTTAACATGGAGAAAAACCCTGGGAACATATAGCGACAAGGGAAATTGAACATGGGAATATGGGACTGTTGAGCGTCAAGGGGAAATGGAACAGGGTTGGGACCCAATTTTAATAAGGTCCCGACCTGATGGGTCTCTATTTTTTTGTTTATGTAAAAAATAAAAAAAATGGGGTAGGCAATTGAAAGTCGATCTCTTTTCGAGAGATTGGAGTGGCCATGAAAAGGGCCTTTGGTTTTCTTCTTTTAATTTCTTCTATTTCTCCACCAGCTTCTTATTTTCTGTCCTACACTTTTTCTCTTCTTTTCTTTCTTTTCTTCCTTCTTTTTTTTTCTTTCTTCTTCTCCTCCTCTTCTTGCAATGTTTTCATTTTATCACGCTGGTTCGAAGCCATCTTCTTTTTTATTCTTTGCAGAATGGTGTGAATGACGAACGTTGTGGGTTCTTATAGTTAAAGTGCGGACGTGAAGGAAAACATCCCCCAAGACACAAAATTTATATTACCTAGATCATTACTTAAAACGCGCGTACGTGAAGGAAAACATCCCTTACTTTTCTCATTTCATATTATCTACTATCCACATATATTAATCAGCAATAAACAAACCTCTAATCTACTAGCCACACACGCAAAGCATTAAAATGAAACCCTAATCTACTATACACACACGCAAAGCATTAAAATTAAACCCAAATCTACTATTCACACAAACGTACGTGAGCGCTTACAAATAAACACACACACACAAGAAAAAAGAGTCAGTGTTTATATTCACACTACTCTACATACACATATTGGCAAATCGATTACTATTTCTTTTCTAGAGTATTGGGTAGCCCTGAAAAGGGCTGTTTGTTTTTTGAACTCCATGACACCTGGTTAATGATGGCACCTTCCAGGCCTGGCACCACACACACATCTTCTTCCCCAGTCTCCTTTCACTCTTTTTGGGGGGAGAGCAGAGGCGGGATAAGTGGCTTCAGAATCCCAATCTTCTGTCTCTGGGATTCTGAAATTTCCTCTCTCCTTTTCTTCCTCTTCTTTGTTTTTTCTCTCCTCCTCTTCTTTGTTTCTCCTCTCCTCCTCTTTCATTCTTCCCTCTTTTACTATGGCCTCTACAGCCAGTTCATTCACTATACGCCTGGCATATTCTAGGTGTATATGAAGTTCAAGCAGTTTTGCTAGTCTGGTGTTCATTCTCTTGATCAATCAACAAAGGTAGCTAGACTGCCGAGCGATCTTCAATTTATAGTGAAAGCGCGGACGTGAAGGAAAACATCCCCCTAAATAAATTATATTACCTAGATTATGACCAAGCAACGCGCGGACCTAAAAGAAACACTCACTCACTTTTTATACCACCCATCACTATTCTAAAATTTTCATTAATCACTTGAATATACTATTCACATACGCAAAGCAATCAAATTAAACCCCAAATCTACTCTCCACCCACGTCAAACAGCGAAAAATATGATCATTATCTACTATCCACACAAACACATGCAATCACACCAGAAAAGAGTTAGTGTTTATATTCACACTACTCTACATACACGCATTGGCAAATCGATTGTTATTTCTTTTCTAGAGTATTGGGTAGCCCTGAAAAGGGCTGTTTTTTGTGCTTGTGTCAAGTTGAAGCTAGGGCGATCTTTTAGTTTCTAAGAATGCGACGTCCTCTGATGATAGACTTTCTGACGATAGGTCTGTTTCTTCGGAAAGAGAAGAAGAACTCTTTGGTGTCGATACGACAATCGACAAAGACTCTGTCAGGTTCAGGTTCCTGCTGCTGCTGTTGTTGCTGTTGCTGCTCTCTCTGCTGTTTCTGAAGTCTGTACTTCTCTGTCCATTCTTCTTTCTCCCTGTTCACTTCTTCTCTGAAGAGCTCTTCTATCAGGTCTTCAGTGAATTTTAACATTCTCACATTCTCTATCTCTTCTGGCTTCGGTATCAGACTGTGTCTGACCCTATGCAAATTCACGTAGGCTTCGTTTAGCTTGGCTAGTTTGGAGCACATCTTCGTAGGAGGATGAGTCGACAATGGATGGTTAGACTGGAGGCTGCCCCGGCTTTAAAGTCAAAGCGCGGACGTGAAGGAAAACATCCCTCTACGGTTTTCGATCCGCAACGTTCAATGAGTGTCATGAGAGGGATAGTAAGAAGTCAAAGAGCATGAATCAAAATTCTTATAGCCAAACAAACCACAAAGGCATTTTTTCTTCAAAACACAACATTTTTTATTCAAAATCACTTAATGCTAACAAACAACTATAACATTTTTAATAATTCAACAATATAACATCAAATTTTTCAAATTACAAACATTTTTGTCAATTAACACTCTACTTTGAACAGGGTTGACAACGTTGTGAATGAAATTGTGATTTCCACTGTTGGAAGTCATTAGGCCATTGATGGACACTACGTTTCCTAGCTTGAGACAAAAGATAAGCATAATGGTCACAAAACCATTGATCTACTTTCACATCGTTTCTAGAAGAAGAACGAGGATCAAAATGAGTCACTAAATGTTCTAAGGAATAGCCCAGGCTGCGATGATGCAGAAAATACACACAATGTTGTCCACACACCAAGGAATCTGTGCCTTGTAATTTCACATTGTTGAATCGGGTGGTCTGAGCATTTCTTCTCATAAAGTCAATGATATCGTCTTCCAAAGGGGGCAATCCGTACGAATCGAAATATTCTACACATCCTTCTTGAAGTAGACGGCTACCCAGTGGGTTCCTGGGAGATGACTGTCGTCCGTGTTGATCACATAAGCTAGATGGTCTTGAGGTTTGCGATGAGGGAGTTCATCTTTAGCACAGACGACAGGTTTCCAAGAAGCCGTGTACTATCTGTGGTTCAAAAGGTAATAAAGTTCCCAGGTATCCATTGATTTGTGTGTTTTTCTTTTTCTTCACAAGTAATAATAAGTCATCAATTCGATCCTGACTTTTTGCTTGAAAATGTTTGACAAATAACCGTTTCTTCGTTTCGTCTCCCCACTCTGATTCAGGAGAGCTTCGATACGATGGATCTCTTGAGTGGTTAATGGTGGACAAGAATGTTCACGCAAGTCTTTATACCACTGATGCAACAGGACTTCGTCCGAGATGAGACTCCAAGCTTCGTCCAGATACTCGTCCAATTTTTCTTCTTGACTCAGCATCAGGCATTTATCGTGTTGAATTTGACTGGGATGATCGTTTTGACATCCATAGCAATCTTTTTTGATCAGATCCGTCATTTTTTTGACCAAGTGTTTGGCAAAACAGGAGAATACATGGGCATCTTGTTCTGGCCATCTCGACTTCATCATGATAACTTCTTCGTCTTTGTCTTGGGATTCTCATTCCACGGTCTCCTCACATTCCATCTCCAAAGTTTCTCCACTAGGAAAAGAGGGATAACAGTCTTCCATAGCTTCTAATAATCTAGAATGACTTCTCTCAAACTGTTGATTTCTGTCGTATTGTCAAATTATGCATACAGGATGACTTTCACCGTCTCTTCCAGCTCTTTTGCAAACCGAAGTTCCACACGAATCTGGCCAGATTTTATAGGGTGGAAATGTCCCTTGTCGCTGCCTTGGTCTGGAGTGAAATCGAAAACCCACAAAGCATAGCCTCCAGCATAATCGTCGTACGTAATACCGTGACTGGTGTTGGTTCCTAACTGGCCGATGGCTTCGTACAGGGACAAGTACGATCTCAAATAATTCATCTTCTCAAAGTCAGGTTCGAAAGGTCTGGTAAACAAGGTCTTGCCATCGCGACTGACTTCGATTTTCTTCACCTTGAAGTGTTGAAAGCGAAAGGATTTTTATCGAAGGCTCCGTTGAAGGCTTCATTCTCGACCATACCAAGGATTAAACGTTTGGGTAACTGTCCTTGAAACAGATGATCTTCGATCATGGAATGATGGTTACGGGGAATGGTGAACGTTTTCACTTCCACGCGTCGTATCCGATACTTGGCGGTCGTTCTGCTCAACGTCTGACTGATGTCGTTTCCCACTTTAGGTAACACTTCCACGCGTCGTACGTAGAGTTTAGCCTCCTCGATTTTGCTTTTGGGATTGCCACCAGTAGTAGCTTCAGTATCAGCCAACAAATGGAAAGCGGTACTGCTACGATTCAATCTCAAGCGAACATTTACACCATTCAGCAAATATTTCTCTTGCAACCACATGTCCAAATGCAAACGATCCATCAGTTCTAAACTCTTTCCATCTTTGATTTTGTCTCTTCGTTCTACAAATCCCTCATTGGTGTCTGCTTTTGTTTTGGGGTTATCACTAAGACCTGTTTTATCAAAATCGCCCGCTTCGTCAGGTTCCCATAGCACGCAAGCATTGAGATGGGTGTTCTTGGCGTCTATTCCGTACGTCAACAGATTTTCCAGGTAGGCACGGTAAGGATAAGTATCCATGCTGCTGCTGACTAGTTTGTTATTCAGGTACACGTCCACTGAGGTGAACAAGGAATGCATGAAATTGTTGATGGGAGCAACGTTTTCTTCGCCGCTTACAGAATCTCCTCCCTTATCTAGAACTTTGACTTTCAAGTACAAGTAACTGCTATTCAGATCGATGTAATCTTCGGGCTGTCCTTTGATTTCAAACTCGATGGGAGCGGAATCTGCAATGAGGAGACGGGGTGAAATTCCACCCATTGGGATTCTTGCATCATCATCATGGTGGGGGGCATGGCAAACAGATCTAGTTCCGACTTGGAACAGGCGCAAGACTCTCGGTGCATCATATTTTTCTGTTTCTCAATAACCAAAACGTCTAAGTCTCGAACGGTTCTTCTTTTCTTTGTCTTTCTAGCTTTAGACGCGTGAAATCTGGTGAAAGGGTGTTTTCTTCGTCGTCTCTTTCTGCCTTGTCCTTGCTGAATGCTTGACTCGGTAGCGTGCAGGGCATTTATTGGTATTTCTCGTCTGCCTAAAATGTCTTTACCCGTTTGCAACAAGACATTTTTACCTGCCCTCAAGAAGGCTTCTTTCGGGTTTTGTTTGTCGATGATGACATTTTGGAGAAATTCTTTGCCTTGCGTCAGTGCGGCATCTTTCAAGGCATGCAATCCGCGTGTCACCATCGGTTTCAACACCGGAGCCACCGAACGAAAGGTTGATTTCAACATATCTCCTAAACCGTGTCCTCGCTGTCGAGCAACCCCTCGGTACACTGGATACATGACTTACGAGTCGTGAGAGAACCGTTTTCGAAAATGGAGTTTCACCGTGACTTTTCCTTTCGTGAATGGAATATTTTGTCCCAAATCTCCTTTTATAGCAATGTTCACGGTGTCCAAATATGACTTAATGACAGGCAAATAATGAGGATGTACCAATTCCCGGTGAACGTGATACGTGTTTCCACCTTCCTCGTCAGTGTTCGTGGCAGAATTCACTTTCAAAGGAATGACACGCAGTAACGGCACGGAGGTGTGTCCCACCACGTTGTACTCCACCACATCGGAATACACGAAGATCAAATTCAGTCCCTGGTTCAGTTCTACCGGGAAACGAAAATACCTCGCAAAATGCCCGTTGTTGTCAATGTCTGCCATTTTAATTTTTTTGGCCTCCTTATCCGTGACCATATTGAGGTCTCCACCCAAAATGTCATACAATTCAGGGCAAAATTTAGTACGTATACTTCTTTCCTCACTTTCAAATTTGATGAGTAGACGATGAGACAGTTGATGGTACTCAATGTTGACAGGTTTTTTCAGTCCGGTCAGAACTTTGTCAAATACATCATAGAATTTGTCAGCGATTGCCTCCACCAGATGTTGACCACTAAAATAATGGCCAGAGTTAATTTTAAAGTAATAAACGTAAAAAGGAGGAGAAGTGTCACTGCTGCGGGGTATTAGGGTCTTCGGAAGTGATTTATGTTGATGAGTGGTCGTCATGGTTTGCTGCACCGTTTGGTCCAGAATTTCGACGTCAAAATTGTTCTGAGTTTCAGTGATGTTTTTGATTTGTGTTGGGTAAATAATTTCTACCAAAGCCACTTCCCAATGGGCTTCGTGATCTAATGGGATGGCCTGAGGTAATTTGGCCGTGTAACAGCACAACGTGTTGTTGGGAAACACCTCCATGGAACTGTCACTGGGTAAGGTTAAGTAAAATTGGTTTTGGTGACTCATAATTCCAGAGTTCTGTGGCTGTCCGAGGGGTTACTGGACGTCAGAGGCGTGTTTCCGCTCAAAATGGGGTTATTATTGTTGTTGGAGTGGTGACTGACACTAGCACTGGACACAAGGTTCCCGTTGTTCCCGTTCGAGGAGAATTTCAGGGAGGGATTGGGAAGCAGGTAACCGATGCAACTGCTTAATAAAATGGTCCACAGTGGTTTGTCTCCTTGTTGCAAACTCAAATTGTCGATTGCTGCCCCGATGACACAATACATCACGAAGATTGGGCAGAAAAAGACATTTGCGTTTTAGGCACACGTTCTCCACACCACACCCACAAGGGTTGTTTCTGTAAATCTTGCAGAGAAGAACTGGGTGAAGGAGTGGTCGACGTAGCTGCGTCTGTGTGAAAGGGCATGATGGTCACTTCTTTTTATAGTCGATGACTTGCGAAGCGTCGATCCAAGAATCAAAACTGGGTGGATATCCTTTCCAACGTACTTTGACTTCTTTGACACGTCGTTTGCCCACTTTACGGGTTCTGCGTTCGAGAATGCTTTCGATGTCGTACACGTCGTCTTCTTTTTTGGTGACACGTTGTAACACGGGCAAATAAAACGTTCCTTTGAGCACTTCTCCGTTCATGTCTTCCAATTTATAAACAGCAGGATGACGGCCATGCACTCGTCCAGTGACACGAAACAATTCGGTCATCCAGTTAGGTAAGTAACCTTTGTCGAAAATGCGTTTGGTGTTGCCAATGCGCACCCAATCTCCTACGGCCAACACTCCACTTTTCTTGGGGACAGCCCTCGTCGGGGACGTACCAAACAGGCGCTCAAACACCAACACTTCGTACTCGGGAGTCACTTCTTGCGGGGCACGTCCGATGCTTCGATGGTAAGATTGGTTGTACGCTTGCACCAGGTGCGCTAAGATGTCGATGTACTTCAGAGTGTGGTGATGCTTAAAATATTTCCACATGCGTTCTTTCAAAGTGCGTTGAAAACGTTCCACGATGCTGGCTTTGGTTTCGGGATTCTCGGTGGTAAAAAATGAATGTCACGTTTCTTTAATTCTTTTTGGAAAGCTTGGTTCAGAAATTCGGTACCTTTGTCCGTTTGCCATGGAAGAGGGTGACGACTGCTTTGTTTCAACACTCGTTGCAGGGCTCGCACCAACTCGCTGCTCGATTTGGAAGTCAAGGGTACGACCCAGGCAAATTTGGAAAAGACGTCGATGACACAAAACAAATATTTGTAGCCACGATTGTAGCTGGCCAAATGAGAGACATCGGCTAAATCGGCTTGCCATTGATGATCGATGCCTTCCACTCGGGTGCGACTTCTGGAAACCTTGCGCCGAATGGGTTTGTGTAAAGTGCAAGTAGCTTGTTCTTGTAACCATCGTTGCACTTGAGGTAAACGGAGACTTTTCAGTCGCGTTTTTGGCAGCACAATACAATTTATGAACTCCTTCGTAACTTGCAGGATGGGAGGGATCGTAATAAATGCTGGCTAACACCTTCTCCATTTTTTTTGTGTGTTAATAAGTTACCCACTCTTCGGTGATTCTACTTTGAGTTGGACGAAAGGATGGTTTGGAAACGGATTTACGTGTCCGATGGGCTACGGGAGTAGAAGTCGAAGGTAGTGGTGGTGGAGGTGGCAATGGAATGGCTTTGGTCTTCTTTTCTTTTTTCACTTCTGGTTTCCCTTCTTTCTTTTTCACTTCTGTCGAAGGAGGAGTGGACATCATCTTTTTAACCCAAGCTTTCATTTCTTCTCGTTGGGGTGTGCGGGACGGGGTCAACAAGGATGCTGTAATCTTACTTGAAATGGGAACTGCTGACGTTTTTTGAAACACTTCTCGCATCTCTTCTTCCTCCGGTCTTCGTGGGATAGCATCTCTGGTGACCCCTGGGGATGGTAGCAGTGGTGGTGGCAGTGATGATGGTGCTGCACTTTTCATCAAGGCCTTAAAATCTTTCAGAGTGGGTCGAGCTGTTTCGTCTAAAGCTTTCTGGTGAAAGAGTTGAAGTCGTTGCAAGAGTTGACCGTACTTTTGCGATTTTTCTGTTTCGGACAAATCTTGACGATCCATCAAGGTCTGCAATTCGTGTTGTAACTGGGACATCTCGCTCAATTTGGGATTGGGAGGTAAATGTGGGGTGCGTTGTTCTTGCCAACGATGGTATTCAATCCATCGTTTGTAAGGCACTAAAGCTAGTTTTCGTCCTTCCATTGGTTTGTCAGGGGTCGATTATGAGATCTTGGGACTACAGAGGGCCTTTTCATCTTGCTTCCACCAGTCCTCCCAACATGGTTCCCAAGACTCCTTTCAGCAATGGACCTAATAAGATGGGTAAAATGCCTCCACGTTGGACCAACATCTTCTTCTTTTGACGAATGGGAATTTTCTTTTGAACCATTTGGCGAAGAACGTGACGATGTTTACCTAAGCATTGTTTCTGGTGTTTGGACAAAGGGATCGTGCCTTTCAAGACGTTCAAACAACTCTTTGGAGGCTGATTGAATGAATTTTTTTTCGTAGGGGTGGCGAAGCTTTGGACAGGAGAGATAACATGTCCCCATGTTTGACTAAACCAGGAGGCAGTCCTTACCTTTTCTTTCCTTGGGGTTGTTTAGAAGAGCGATGATTTCTGGAGGGTGACATCTCTGAGTCTTCAGCACCAAAAACACTGATACCCCTACTTAGTCACAGGCCTTTTTATACTGGAACGAGTCGCCACTGGCTTTCTTTACGGCGTATCAACTTCAGGACAGGCATGACACGTCGTGCAGGGGTACGTAATCGAGCCAGTTCTTGCTTGGACAAATCCAGTAAACTTTGTAACATCCCCGATCTCTCTTGAACTTTGATTTTGGGAGAAGGTACTTTGTGAGCAGCGGCCACTGCCGCTAAATTGGAGGGACCTGCCACTGGGGAAGTTCTTGGGGTCATCACCGGAGATGTTCTTGGTGTGATCAACGTCTCCAAGTACTCTTCAGTTCTTGGTGACATCAATGGGGAAATGAATGAACCTGAGGCTACCGGAGACGCGGTCACCGCCTTTGTAGGTGGTGGTTTGTGAGTGTAAGGTTGCGTCCTGGCCGCAGTGCCTCTCTTGCAACTAGTTTTCTTCTGTCGGCTTTTCTTTTTCTGAGGACTTTTTCTCTGTTTCTATTTCTGGGGGCTTCTTTTCTTTTTCCGGGGTGGTGTCTGGTAAGAGGAGGGTCCCGCCACTGGAGAAGTTCTTGCAGACACGGGTCCCCTTGGGGAGTTGGTCTTGACACCGTGGCTCTTTTTCTTCTTCTTGGAGCTTCGTTTGACTTTTTTCTTGCGGAGAAGTTTGGGAGCATTGGGATCCCATCTTAAGAGAAAGCGAATGATGACCCCTCCTTGAGTACCGCTCCCTCCAGGTTTTAAAATCATTTGTTGTTTCGTTTGAGTGTCGATGCGAGGATCGGCCAGTTGGGTCAAAGCGACTTTGTTTCGATCAGAAAAGCGTTTGGTTTGATGAGGAATCTGAATGACCCCTTGTAGTAATTGCTGTCACCGTGAACCATAGTAAGACTTCTTTGAGACTAGCTTCTTAGACACGAGCCCGTATTTGTGGATTTTTTTCTCGACTGATGACATACAAGGCACGAATCAATTTGACGGAAAGATGCGACTGAAGAGACGTCATGTTCAAACTGTGTGAGACAGACGAAAAGTGTCTGAGGTTTTTATAGATTTTTTTGTTGAGTGAAATTAAGTCGTGGACGGAGACGTGTACAGTACAGGCCCTCCGTGTTGGCACCAGTGGTGAAACAAGTGGGTACGAAATCGCAAATCATCGGGGGTCGTAGGTTTCAAATCGACGAATAAATAGGCGAGTGGAGTTTGAGTGGCATCTTCGTACGCCTGAGTCAGCCAAGGCGTTCCTAACTGTTTGGCTAAGACTTGCACTTGCGATTTATCTCGAGGGCTTTTAAGCAAGACCACGTAATGTGCATTCAGACTGATGGTGCGATGGGCTTTACTTTGTTGAAACAAATTTTGGGTGATGTAAACGACACTGGCATTACGATGATGCCCTTTGCGCGTAAACCACAGTTTAATTTCTTCTACGTCTTCTCCTAACATGTCGTCGAAAATGACCAAATGGGTTTGACGGGAGTCAGAGACGATGCCGTCGTCTTCTTTAGGAATGCCTTCCACAAACACGATGGAATCGCCTTGACTTTCTCGCAAGAGGCTGTACGCCGATTGCCACTCTTTGTAACACCACACGATGCATTGAGGTGGTCGATCGATCAAATGATGTTTATGTTCGATCAAACATTTGATAAATTCGGTTTTGCCTGAAGCGCTAGGTCCAGCAATGAGCATGTTAAAGGGATGGCGAAGATACAAAGCCTCAAAGATGGCACGATCTAATTGTTCGTCGATGACTTTGACAGTGGAGGAAGAGGGAGCAGAGACAGCAGAGGTAGCCATAGTGTTAGGAATGTCACTTGTGACACGAAAACAAACAAGACGAGAGTTTATATACTTTTTTCAGGACACGTTTATTGAATGTTTCAAATATGAAGAACACGAAAGACAAAAATACATAAAAGCCAAATAGTTATGTACAGGAATAAAAAACACATCAAAACGATCAAAGTGGAATATAAACAAGTCTCTGTACAACATGTTTTGGGTAACCAAGATGTCCTAGGGACAGTGTGTAATGTTCTTACAGTTTCTACATGAGGTATTGTCACACAAGTGTCCTCCCGGAATGACCTTTCAGGAATGTCCATGACAGTCCTGTCCTGAAGCGAGTGGTTGTTCTCGTCGACGGGTTCTTCTGGCACTGTCACTAACACAGGTTGAAAAGTAACTTTTTTCCTTGAACAACTCTTGTGCATACTGGGCCACTTCTTGGGTCCAAGCCTCAAAACACCCCTTTTTCCAGTCACGAACATCTGTCCAATGGGGGTGTAAGTCACAAGCTACACACACATCGTCATACACGTCTTCGGTAGCTAAAAGTTGACGAATCTTTTTTTCCTGTTGAGGTCGAGAAGTATCCAGATGAAAACGCAAGGCTTTGAGCAAAAGGCGTCTTTCGTGACCATTTATGGCCATTGGGGTGGTAAGTACTGTTCGTAAAGAGTCCACAAGGAATCGGCTGGTAAACGAAATCCCAGAAAACAAGTCACTAAGACACACACTATGCGTCGTCCCAAATTGAATGGATACAGTTCTTGTAATAATTGATGGTAATGATCCACGGTTTGAATATAGTCATTGAGTTCCTTCCACGGAATCTTTTCAATCACTTGTGACATAAGCCGTGGCATGGATTCCTGATTTTATAGTCTCTTTATTTCGGAAGCAATACAGGTACTTTCTAACAAGACATCTTCGTTCTCCTGTAGGGAAAATACATCGTGCATACTGTAACCTACACTTCAGAGTTTGTCTAGATGTTTCGTCTTCCGCTAAGCAGATTCTACGTAAAATATGTTGGTAATCCTTTAACTCGTCTTCCTCAATACGTTGCTCTAGGTGAATCTCTAAGTAACAAAAATTACGAACATTTAGTTCATTCACTAACTGAAAGTGATGAACAAGGTCTGACCACTGAAACAATTTCTGACGAATCAGTCCTCTTATACCATTCAGGTACCAGTGGTTAAAGATCTGGTGACGTAACGGATGCAATTGTTCTTTACGTTTGACTTGCATTTTGACCAGCTCTCGGTAAATGCGTTCTCTCAACTCCACAGGAAAAGCACGAATGTTCTCTTGTAAAGTATCCATGAATAGGTCCTACTAAATCCTCTTTCTGACACAAGAAATGTACCGTTTGCACAGACATGGTTTTACTTCAGTGTCGAATTTAAATCGCTTAGTCACTAATTTACACATTACAATTCGTTCAGAAGTTTCCTCTATCACTAAGTTGACATTGTGTAAACAATGTTGGTAATTCGTTAACTCTTCCTCTGGAATTCGATGCAGTACGTTTACAATGTAGTAAACAGAATCATCAATAGCAAACCAATCCTTTTTAAAACTAGGGGGTCGTTGATCAATGTCTGTCCAATGGAACACTTTCAACTGAATCAGTCCTTGTATAGCATTCAGGTACCAGTGGTTCAAACACCGGTGACGTAACGTATGTAATTGTTCTTTACGTTTGACTTGTATTTAGACCAGCTCTCGGTAAATGCGTTCTCTCAACTCCACAGGCAAAGCACGAATGTTCTCTAGCAAAGCATGCATGAATAGGTCAGTCCGTACAATTCACAATCTTCTCCTAGAGCAAAAGTAATCCACATAGTGAGTAATTTCTGACCACTGCCATTCAGGGTAACGTCCAAGAATCTCACTGAACTCTTTTGATGTAAACGGTCTAGAGTGATATAATAGGATGAATGCACACTTGACCCAGAGAAATCTAACACACTGGTTGACTTTTTTCACTTTCCTCTTGTGAATTTCTCGGCACAAAAGTTCTACAGTTACCCATTGAGATTTCACTCTGGCAAACCCCTGAAAAACTTCCTTGTAAATCTTCTCTTGCAGTTCTTTAGGTAATGATTCAATATCGGTTTTTAAATGAAGTTTAAATACTGGTCTCGGTGATGTCCAACATTTGACTCCTAACCAATCTGGTTTCTTCTTCGTCATCGACATGGTAAGTTACTTCATTGTCTCGGTCCCACTAAAGGTAAGTAATGACAATTCGGTGACCATCGAGCATGTTCTACGTAGGCCGAATCTTGCGGTTCCCAGTGGTGAAGTGACACACCGCAACTGAAGCACTTGACTTTATCCCCTTCGCCCAAGTAGAACAATCTGGCTCTGGCTAATTCTTCGGGGGTCGGTCCACTCAGATACTTAGGCCATTTTCCTTTGAACGATTGAAGACGATTTTCAAAGTCGCAGTATTCCGACAAACGCACAGGGAACGAATATTCGTCTTTCACAGGTTCGTTTCGATGATGGTTGGGTGACATGGACAGGAGTTTGCTCAGGGCTGGATTACATCAGTAGGGAGGTAGACGTGAAGGTGGACATTCACCTTTAAAACGAAACCCAGTAAAGTGTCCAAGAGGACGAGCGGCATCGCTTTCGCATCCCTCAGGTTTGACACGCACAGCATCACTTTCCATGATAGGGGCAGTGAGAACATAGTTCCCATGATGCTTTACGGCATCGCTAAGGTCAAAGCGTACAGCATCGTTCCCATCGCAAGGCTCACAATCGCATTCCACTTCAGAAGCCCCAAACTTGAATTGTGCCTGTCTGAACTTGTTTTGTGTTTCTCTGAAAGTATTCATCTTGTTCGCTTGGTCTTGGTAGTCACAATGAACTATCGATCTTGACCATCGCCCCTTTTTATACTAGTCGCAATGCAGTCTCAAGCTTGTACATCGTTCCTTTTTATGTTTAGTTTTGGAAGGTACCGTCTCTAAGGTGCCGTCATAATTGTACCGTAGTGTAAGGGGTGGAAAGGCCATAGAAAGGTAAGGGCAGTGCAGAGACCATCGAGTATGTTCCAGAATAGCTGAATCTTTATAGATACATAGATCGATAAGTAACTTCTGTCCGCACACGAAACACTGTACTTCGTATCCCAATCCAGACTCAGGTCCCAAGTAGACAAATCCTATTCTAGCTAAAACATGCGAAGAATGTAATCCTTCCCTATCCGTAGGCCATGCTTGAAACGTGTCCAATCGACAGGCACAATTACAATAGTCAGGTAAGAAGACCGGAAAATGGTAGGATTTGAACTTGGAGTTCTCACTGGATTCTTGCTGTGGTGAAGTCATCCTTCTGGTGGCTATCCTCTTAGAGCCAATGTTTTATACCGACATGTCCATACGGTAAGGTAAAATGATTGGAAAGTCGCACTCGCTTCTGGTACACGATTTAAAAGATTTTTTCCAAGGGTCGACTGAGGATGTGGTGAGTGGGTAAACGTACAATCTTGTTCGGTTGATAGGTGATCACTTTAAAGTGTTCATCTTCTCTAGACTGCAAGGCTTCTTTCAATACTCCAAAGTTCACCACTCGACTGGTACGATAATTCAGAGTCAATCCTTTCACTTTACACTTCGTGTGTACTTCTCCTTGTTTGTCCCGGTATTCGTAGCCGTAATTTTTGGGACCGCCACTGACGAAACTTAGAATCTTGTCGTCGGGGTGCTCGTCTGTCCAGGCTCCTAAACGGTCTCCTTCGATGTCAGGGTGCTGTTGACTCGGGTGATCGATGTAAATGCAACTGTCCGTGTCAAAGTACAGGACGCGTTCCCCTAACAGTTCTAAAGCTTCGTACAATTTTAAGCGAGCATGAGCTGTCACATAAGCCGCAATGATGATATTTCCAAAAGGGTCGTCTTGTACAAAGTCCAGATCTTCTTCGTAATTCACTAAGATCAAATTTTCCCGAACGACGTCCACGTGTTTCATGAATTTGGTTTTGTAGTGAATCATCTGGAAGTAGCGGGAAGGTTCTGTCAAATATTCCGTCTTGGATAAACACGGGCGTTGTGCCATTTTACCCCACAAGCAATTTAACATCACTTTGGCAAACGATCGCCTGCCTTCGTTTTTCTCGATGTGATCTAAAGTGATGCGTTCTTGTACCCAGTATTTCTCTTTGAATGTCTTTTGGTCTTCGGGAGTGTGACACCAGGAAGGATAGCCGCTGGCTTCTTGCTTCAGTTTCAAAAAGGCATTCACGTAGTCTGCAAAAATGCCTTTCTGCGTGGGGTCACCCTTGTGGTATTGTTGTGTCTTGGGAAAGTGACAAATTTCGTACACTTCTAACGGTTGGTATCCCATGTCCAGAGCTTTGAACAATTCTACGCTGACCCACGTCCCCGTCAAGGCCCGTTCTTCCTGGGTGTTATGACAAGGTTGGTCTTAGTTGCACGTTTCCGCACAAGTACGGCACAAAGGAAACATCAGTTTGCCTTGGCAATGGTGAGGTAAGAAGGGATGGTATAGGTTCGTGGGAGGCAAAACTTTGCACTTGATTAAGCCTTCGTATTGTCGAATGTTTTTCAGGTCGATGTGTTCCGTCAGCAATTGCGGGTGCCCTGCAGGAAAGCGACAATATTTGCACACGTAAGGATATAGCGAACACACGTCCAAGTATTTGATTTCTTCTCCTTTCTCTTCGTCGGCTTGGTACAGCAAACAGGTGGCATGGTCCTTCCTCCGTACAAACTATCCCTCGGGTTCAGGGGGTCCATGAACTGGTAACTTTCCACGAGGCGTTTAAACTCGGGATCGGTTTTCAAACGGTGATTGTATTCGTGTTCCCACATTTCCACCACTTGGTATCCTTGCAGTTCTAACTTTAGGCTTCGCTGACAAGTGTCCTGGTACAAGTCTTCCATGGTTCGTTGTAAAAACTGATTTTTAGTGCCACGGTCAGGGTAACAGACGGGACATCCGTGAAATAATCAACCGTTAAACTCGTACACGATCTTGGGGTTTTCTAAGTCCCAGCTATCTACCGAATGTGTTCCGATGGTCTTTTCGCCTCCTCCGTTGCGAGCATGCTGAATCCACTTGTCTTGCTTGTCGCACAAGTAATGTAACCAGCATAGGGCTTTGACCGAGTATTGACGTTTGACATAGTTGGTCGTTTGAGGACTGATGACAGCCACGGTGTTTTCAGGCATGAATCGTTGGCGGTACACTAAGGAACACGCTTTGGCAATGGTACAAGCTTCTTTCAAAGGATCGACCCCTCCGTTTTCCATGAACAGTTCTTGAAATTTTTCGCAGCAACGCCGTAAAATGTCCACGTCGGTACGACAATACTTTAGCATTTCTTCCTGAAAGTCGAAAGGGTCCGAGGCGTGAGCCGGGTACCAAGCGTAGAAAGCTTCTCGTTGTTCGGTACGCCTGTTGTCGGGGTCGTACTAGTGACCCTCAGGTAAATGGGGTAGAACGGAGTGTTGATTGGCTTCCGTGTTGAAAAAGTGTGGAAAGTACCCTTTAGCCATTTCTGTCATTCCAAACGTTTTAGGCATTCGATTCAAAGGCATGGCCAAGTAACTCATCGAATCTTTAAACTGTACTTGTCCCACTTGCATGAAAATGATTTTGGCTCCGTTCAAAGTGACTTTAGGACGTTCGGTGCCATGTTCTGTATAGTATCTGAGAAGAAACTGTCCATCGTATCCGGATAAATTGTGAGCCATCACCGTGCCATGACGATGACAATCTCCGTAACGTTCGATGTCCTCTTGGCTCCACGTCTTGTCGATGGGGTCTAAGACCCATCGTGCGAAATTGGCTTGCGTGTTCGGTCCCAGAAAGATTTTATCACGTCCTCCAGGAATCTTGCTGCAGTGAGGGCAATGACTCACGATAGGTTTTTGAATGCACTTCTCGCACGCTCGATGAGCCACGCAGAAATTAGGAATGGGAATGCCAGTCTCTTGCATGCATTCGAAATCAAAAAAAGATGAAATTGCCTTTCTTCTTGTGACCATCTTCTTTCTCTGGTTGGGGTTGCATTTTTGCACGTAGCATTGGTGTTCCAAGTCCACGATTTGGTGACAAATGTGACATTTTCTCTTTCCTGAACATACGTGTGCCTTGGTATTGTTGGTACGTATGCCTTGTCCACACGCGGGACACAATCTCAGCAGTTGACAAGCGCATTTCTTCTGTGAACCTTGTGTTTTCAAATGCTGTTGATAACAGGCAGGGCTGACAAACGTGCGCAGACAAGCAGGACAATGCATTGGTTCTTGCCCTTCGCCCAGACAGGGTGGAGAGGCCAAACATCCTGAGCATTTCTATTCACAATGCTTGTGTTGCTCTCGATTGTTATAGCCATAGTCACATTTCTCATAGCAATAACCGTATCCCAGGAATCCAGTGATACTGGTAATGGTATCAAAATGGTCATCGTGATGATAGAGGTGAATGTATTTTCCATCCTTAAAGTCTTGGCCTCGAAACAACAGAGGTCCGCGTACTTCTTGAGGGTGCACTTTCAAGGTGTAACGTGGAGCTAGGACATCTTGCAATGTTTGCATCTCAGGAATGCCACAGGGTTTGTCTTTGGAGAGGCCAGCTTGTTGCAACAGGAGTTCTGCTTCGTTTCGTTGTTTGGCTCGGTCGGATCGTTGAATAGTTTTACAGGTTCTTTTCCGTTCTACCGTGTCGTTCTTGTCGACATAGGTTCGTCCCACCACGATAGCTATGGCTAAACACACCTGGTCTTGAGAATTGTTAATTTGGACGAGGCTACGCTTAATGCTGCGAAGGTCGTTCACCAATAACATCTTTTTGCGTCCAGTCCCTTGAGGAGGAGAGACGTGGGTCATGTCCAGTGTGGTTTTTCCGTCGGTGATGTCAAACTGGTCATTGGATTGTTGTACGTGTTGAATTTTGTCCATGACTTTGGAAGCAGTCAATTCTGCAGGGCTGCTAAACTCGATCCAAACAGGAGATTTCAAACCGTCGTGTTGTATGGAAAGTCTCAAACGATCGTCTTCTTTGGGTTGACATTGTCGCTTGAGTGTGGTAAGTAAAGAATCCCACACCCCGGTGATGAACCCTTCTGCTTTCTCCAACGGTACTTCGGACTTGAAATCTTTAAACTTCACCGTGTGTTTGTAAGCCGTGGTTCTAAATTTTCTAAAGGATCGCTTTTCTGTCTCTTGAATGGAATAGTATTTTTCAGGGTTAACTAAGGGTGGTGAACTTTGTTTAGAGGGTTTGGATTCTGGTTCACTCATGTCCTCTTCAAAATCACTGGCATGAATTTGTGCCAAGACTTCAGCTCTGGTACGAGGCGATAGATCACGTTTCTGCCTCTTACTTTCTTCGTCTTTCTTCTCAAATGAATTGGATCGTTTCATCTTGAGTGAAAAACGTCAAATGACTACAGTTTAAATACCATGGAGTACTTTATAGTCCTAGCAGACCAGCGTATATAAAAGGGTGTGTGTTTTGTCCTTTCACTATTCATTTCACTCTCAAACCGAGCACAAAGATGGAAGAGACTACCCAAATCGAACGTTTCATCAGAGCTTTGCGAGGGTCATCCGAAAATTCTCTTCAGACCAGCCGAGGGACTACTCTCCTTCCTTTCGAGATAAAAGTCAAGATACTTGCTATATCTGTCAGAAAAATGGGCATTGGTCTTCAGAGTGTCCAGACCGTCAAAAAAAAAAAGGGGCTAGAAAAGACAAAAGTCAAGATACTTGTTATTATTGTCAAGAAAAAGGACATTGGTCTTCAGATTGCCCAAAAAAGAAACAAGAGGAGTCAGAAGAAGAGAGGGATTCTTCAAAAGAAGAGAGGGATTCTTCAGAGGAAGAAAGCAGCCAGGTAAAGAAAAAGAAACAGAAGTAAAGAAGAAGGGAAGAAAGTGAGGAGGAAGAGGAGGAAAAGAATGTGACGGTGAAGAAATTTAAAAAACAGAGAGAGAGAGTGAACAATGAGACAGAAGATGTCAGTGAACTTTTTAAAGTGTTCTGCTGAGAATTGCGAATTGTGAATTGGATTGTAAATATTTATAAAAGAATAAATTAGGTATAAAAAGGTAAGTGTCTTTGGGTTTTGATTTTAAAATAAGAACGTAAACTCATATACACGTACTTACAGGGGTAAAATGTTTTTTTTTTAGTTATTGGCAATTGAAAGTCTATCTCTTTTCGAGAGACGTGGGTGGCCCTGAAAAGGGCCTTTTTTTTTGGTGTAGGGGTGAATTTAAGCAATCAACTTAAACTGTCTTAACCCTTTGCCACGGCCAAGGCCTACTTCTGGACTGCGTACTGTTGATGATGATGATGATTTCGTTGAAATCACTAAGGGTGGCACGATAAGCTTAGTCACAGGGTTGGAGTGTTTAGCTCGGGAAGGTCGTATTCTCTTCGGTCGTGATAAAGAAGTCTGATGCATTTGTTTCAGACTTCTTAACTCCGCTAAAATGTCTAACAGTACCGTGACCGTTTGATTTTCACACCCTTGTTTTTTTGCTCTGCTGCTTCTTCTTCTTCTTGTTTTTTTTTCCTTATCTCTTCTTCTTGCTGTTGTTGCTGTAGGAATAAAGCTTGTTCCGCTTCGTTTTGCTGTTGTATAAATTTGTCCAATTCTTCTTTCTGTCTCTGTCTAAAATTTTCCACTTGCGGTAATGAAGAAGGTGACGAAGGTTCCGGAACAAATTCTTGCGAGGTAAGAAAATCCACAAAATCCCAATTTACCTCTTCTGAAAGTAAGTCCATGTTCCCTTGGTTGGTCTCCACTGCTGGTGCACCCCAATTGATCGTTTTCTGAGTTTCCGTCATGTTGAATAACTGTCGCATGAATTGACTGCGCACAGGCGCTAGCGAATCTATATAGACTACGTGACGTCACATACTACTCTCTTCGGAATGGATGCTAGCTGACTGTATTTTGTAACGCGTGTTTGGATTGGTCAATGAACCCAATCCGTTTCAATCCTTCCTCTACCTATAAATAAGCGCAGTTCACTGCATTGACTCACCTGTTCTCGGCGCCTCAGCATGTGGACTGACGTTGAATCTTCCACCCTTGTGTCAACAATGATGTTTAGGACGGACATACCGATGTATGTCCGATCCGAATGGACAGTTGTCCATAGGACTGCCACAAGCCTATGGATACGTAGGATTTACGTGGAGAGGCAAGGATGCCTCAAAAGAGTGTTAGTGTATGGTCCTACCATTAGACGAAGCCTAAGGACAAGAAGAAGTCACAGATGCCCTTTATGTTAAGGGCATATATAAACCCAAAGGCCCTTTTCAGGGCCAATCCAGTCTCTCGAAAAGAGATCGACTTTCAATTGTCTACCCCATTTTTTTTTATTTTTTACAAAAACAAAAAAATAGAGACCCATCAGGTCGGGACCTTATTAAAATAGGGTCCCGACCCTGTTCCATTTCCCCTTGACGCTCAACAGTCCCATATTCCCATGTTCAATTTCCCTTGTCGCTATATGTTCCCAGGGTTTTTCTCCATGTTAAATTTCCATAGTCGCTATATGTTCCCAGGGGTGTTTTTAATGGTAAGTCCCATTGTCGCTATAGGATCCCCTTTCACTACTCACATGAGGAGTATATGATACACATTATCTTCTGGCTAATATGAGTTTACATCTTTTCCTAAGCTCCTATCTCAAGTACACATTGATCTATCAAGCATTTTATAACAGGAATGATATTATCCAGTTCGACTTTCGAACAAATATGTACCAAAAAAAACTACTTTTTTCTTCTTGCATGAGCTAGAAAAGCCTTAAAATATAATCAATTGTCAGGTTTTGTCTTTTATATTTTCAATATATTGCATTAAAAAACGAATCTGTGCGAACAATTATTTCTGAAGCCTTAAACAAAGCCATGATTAATAAAGTCTGCATGTACAGGACATGTGAAGTTAAAAAAGATTCACAACATATCCACACTGAAAACAAAGATACAGGTATAACATGAAAACATGATGCCTTTCCTCTCTTAATCTCTGATGCTGATTTTCACTGCTACATATGTTATAAAATTAAAAATTAAGAGCTACTTACAGTACTATGAACTGAATCCAAGATAATCCTGAAAGTTCTCTTAAAGTCCAAGGGAATGAAAATGTTACACGCACACGGGTATTTACTTGACCGGTTGTTAAACCCGGGCGCGATTCTCGCTAGAAGTCATAAGTTTACCCCGACTTTCCAAAGACTTCCATACAACCTCAGTTGTAAATCAGAAAGCCCGACGTGTCCATTCTATACCTAAATTTTCCTCTAATTAATGCAAGACCACAGATAAACCAAACTGCCAACTATCTATCAACCGTACATCTGCGTGTTTTGGCTTCATTATGTTTCCGTACCACCAACCGTTCACGCCTTAGAACATATATCAGTACTCCCTAACAATGGGAACTATTTTAACTCCGCCACCTTAGGACAGTCAATGTATGCTTTTCAGGCACATTTCGCCGATATAACTGCACCATATTCGCCCACATGGCGACATCAACGGTGTCTGTCAAGTCCTTTTTTATTTATTCCCTTGTGTAATTTACCGGTTTAATACCGTAAGTACTGTACTTGCAGTCACGCTACCAATGTATACCACTAGATTTTAATATGTACTATTTACTCCAGGGACATTCATTCGGTTTTGGTCGGAATTCACTACTAGTGAACCAGGACATCATGGAAACACACTAACACTTCACTCCGTGACGTTTGCTCCTATTAATTAGCTCATTAGTTCGGGCCAGGAATATTTCCAAATTCCAATAATCAAACAAGTAATCACACAAATCTAAGAATTGCTTAAAACGGGGCACTACAACCAAGTGCACATACTCTAAATTTACTACAAAAAGTTCCATATACATTTCACATCCATGAATACACTGCTCAGCACCAGCAGTCCTGACGTTTCAAAATGGCATCCTCCAGAACTTCTGTGAATAGTTTGCAGTTGTTCCGAAATAATATTTTAGCTCAATGAACACCCTCTATTTCCACTGAAGAATCCAAACAAATATGATTTGTCTCAAATAATATCTGAATGCAACATTAAATTTGTCTGCAGACTTAATGTTACAGCAAAAACATAAGAAATAAGAATGAGAACACTGCCCAGTTCAAGAAACTAATATACAAGACAAATGACTACAACATGCATATTATCACTACTCCAACATGACAAATCACAAATATCCAACATCTTAAAAGAACCGTGTGATTAAGCCCATCCAATGGGAATTAACTTAATTCTTTAAGATACCACCTGACAAACCTGTTCAGTGGAAAAAAGTCCGAAAGTGGCAAACATATTTACCATCAAATATATTATTAGTAACTGTCAATGTGTACATAAGCATCTATTTATAGATCATATCAAAGTATAGTTCTTTAATATCTTAAAATAGAACCTTGGCGTGTACAAAATTTCAGCTAAGGACAATCACTAGAATTGACATCCATTAAGTTACAAACATTATAGTCTTATGTCTATTTAATTTGCATTATTTGTCAGTTAGTTTGTATATTTTATTTTGTTATGTGTATTTGATTTTATTTATATTTTGATTTAATTTACTTGTTTGTTTGTTAGTTTAAATTATTTTTTATATTCCATTACATGCTATTGTAATGTAATTTTATTTACTGGATTTGACATTTTCCAAAAATTAATTTTCCAGAAATTCAATTCATTTTTTCATAAACACTAATAGTCAAAACTTTGATCTAATGCTGACATAGTTCCTGGCCTTAATTCATGAGTTAAAGTAAACAACTTTTCTTATATATATTCTTACTCAGAGTAGTTTCATGAACTGAAATTGAGGCATACTTGAAGTATATGACAAATAACAGGTAGCGATTATTTTGAAACTCTGGTTTTACCAAAACGTTTACCCTATTCCAGGCATCTTGTGTTGCACGGTAGCCAGATTTAATATTGATTTATTGAGAAACGATTTTAGCCCTGTTTAACCCTGGAGATATTCTGGTGTTTTTTGCTGTGACCAGTTTGAGTTTAGTTTTTAATTTTTCTTCAAATTATTTGGATTCTAAGAGATTATTTTTCCCTGGAAAAAATTAATTCTTGAACAAGGACAGTTATCAAAATTTACAGAATTCAAACACTCAAATATTATTTTCTGTGCTTCAACAAAGAACTATTGACACATCAGTACAACACTGACCATAGCATACATCATCGCCTTCCATTTTGGATTTCATTGGGATTCGAACTCAATTTCACTAGAACATTTTATTACTAGGACTTCTAATTTTTAACTCAACCGCTCTGGTGGCCTAGTGGTTAGAGCATCCGCCTCAGATGCTGGAGGTCGTGGGATCGATCCCCGGCCGAGTCATACCAAAGACTTACAAAAATGGTACTAACAGCTGCCTCGCTTGGCGCTCAGCATTAAGAGGTTAGTGTTAGGACTGGTCGGCCTGGTGTCAGGATAATGTGACTGGGTGGGACATCATGCTACATGTCTGCGGCATGATGCCCCAGTGCTAGACATCACTATAAAAACTGTCACACTGCAGACATCGTAGTAATATGACTGAAAAATTGTTAAATCTACGTAAAAAATCCAAATCACACACACACACACACACACACACACACACACACACATTTTTTAACTCTTAGATTATTCCTGGATTACGTTTGTATTTGATTTGTAAAGCCATAATTTTTTTATTTTATTTTTACCTTGTTTTCTAGCAAAATACATTATTTGTTAAATTTTACAAAGCTTGCTGTCTTCAGTTTTTTCTTGTTACTGTTTAAAAGAGCCTAAGTACATGAAAAGAAATTGGGTGCTCATCCTTGGAATCTATTAATTTTGGCTAAAATATATGAGAAAACTTGGTTTTTTGAAATTTGAATTCCTCACGTTTTTAAAATTGTTTAAAAATCCCAAGTATATTTTTTTACATTTTTGAAACCTTTAGTAAAATCAGCAAGCTTTTTTACATTGTCATTAAAAGTGGAAATCTTTCTTTCAGATCCTACCCAGGAACAAAGATGAATTGATTCAACTTACCAGAAAATATGATCTTTCTGAGGCAAAAGCTTCCTTAACGAAGTAAGAAAGAAAAAATATTTTGGTCCAGTATTTGGTACAAAAGAATGTTTTGGATAAAAGTACTTTGGTTTTGATCAATAAGTCTGTATCAGACTCTGACATAAAAGTAAAAGAATTAAAATTTATATACAAAATGAAATTAGATTTAAGGAAGCTGGAACATTAGAAAGATAAAGAAGAAAAACAAATGCAGTTGCAATTGGAGAAAGAGAAAGAACAAATGCAATTGGAGAAAGAGAAAGAACAAATGAGATTTTAGAAAGAGAAAGAGCAAATGCATTTACAATCGGAGAAAGAGGAGAGAGAAAGACAAATGCAGTTACAAAAAGAACAAATGAAGTTACAGGAGAGAGAGAAACAAATGTAGTTTCAGAAAGGTAAAGATGAAAACAAATGCAATTAGATAAAGAAGAAAGAGAAAGAGACAGACATATGCAAATGCAAAGGGAGAAGGGAGAGAGGGAATATCAATTTAAAATAAAAGAAATAGAGCTGACAAGTGAAATGCACATTTCCACTTCACATTCAAATTCAAGTTTGATGTCACAAAGAATATCAGGTTAGTACCCCCTTTTAGAGAAAAAGAAGTAGACAAATATTTCCCTCATTTTGAAAAAATAGCAGAAAATTTGAAATGGCAAAGGGAGCATTGGACTTTATTATTACAGTGTGTACTTACAGGTAAAGCTAGTGATATTTACCATTCACTGTCACTTTAGCAAAGTAGTGACTATGGTCTGGTTAAGGAATGCATCTTAAATGATTATGAGTTAGTTCCTGAGGCTTATTAGCAAAAATTCAGAAGCTATAAAAAGAAGCTGGACAAACTCATGTCAAATTTGCAAGAGAAAAAGAGCAGTTATTTGATAGATGGTGCTTAGCCAAGAATGTTGATCAAGATTATGAAAGTCTTAGACAAATTGTATTACTTAAAGAGTTCATGAACTGTGTCCATAGTCTTGATGAGCATAGGGTTGAAACCTTGGAAAATGCCACTTGTGCCGCTGATGAGTATTCTTTAGCTCAAAAAGTTCCTTTTGTAGGCAAATCTTCCACTCAGCAGTCTTCTGGGGAAAAGTATTTCAGTCTAATACAAACCCTTCTAAATCTCAGTTTGGCACAACTTCTAAAAATCAAGCTTCTGGTGTACCTATTTTAAGAAGAAAGGACATATTATTTCTGATTGCTAAAAAATTAAAAAATAAGCATCCGAATCAAGACAGAACTATTCCAAATGCTATTATTTTTAAGAGGTCAAGATCATGGTCATGTATTGAAAGCAATACATTTGTTGGGTCTAATAAACCCCAGTCTGATTTTATTAAGGAGAATTAAGAACCATTCATGACAAAGGGTTCTATATCACTCTTGGGTGATTTGGACAATCCCATCCCTATTCAAATTTTAAGGGACACAGAAGCTTCTCAGAGTCTTTTATTTTCAGGTACTTTTCCTTTTTCTGAGAAGTCTTATTCTAATGAAAGTGTTCTTATTCAGGGAGTAGAGTGCGGCTTTGTTAATATTCCGCTCATTGTGTAAATTTGTCATCAGTCTTAGTCTCAGGACTTGTGACAGTCGGAACAGTGTTTGCTTTACCCATTGATGGCATTTATTTATTACTAGGCAATGACTTAGCTGGAGATAAGGTTGTGGTTAATCCACTTGTAACTGACAAGCCTTGTTTGGATCTGGAAAGTCGATCCGACTGAAAAAGAATTCCCTAATTTATACTCAGTTTGTGCAGTTACTAGAGCTATGGCAAAGAAAGCTCTTGAGAATGATGTTGGTAAGGAAAGTATTCCTTTAGGTGACACAGTTATTGGTCAGGCTTTTGATGAGGTCACTTTCTTTCCTTGTCTGGATCAATCAATGGGTATCGATCACAGTGATCCTCTTTTAACTAATCATTCTATTTATTTTAATCAGGGTGACAAATGACAATCACTTGTTGTGGAACAGGAAAAAATCCTGAGATTTCCTGTTTGTTTCAAAGGGCCATTAGTGAAAATGAAGCCACTGAAGAACCTGTCTGTTATTTCATTAAAAATGGAATTCTTTTGAGAAAATCAAGACCTCCCAAGGTACATCCTGCTGGTGATGAGTGGTCAGTGAACTATCAAATCATAGTTCCAAATCTTACAGACACAAAATATTTAGTCTGGCCTATGAAACTTCTTTGTCTGATCATTTTGGGATTAATAAGACTTATCACAAGATCTTGACTCACTTCTATTGGCCAAAAGTCAAAAGTGGTGTTTGTAAATACTGTAGATCTTGTCATACTTGTCAAATGGTAGGAAAACACAATTAGAAGATACCTAAGGCTCATCTGCAACCTATTCCTGCATTTGACAAATCATTTAGTAGAATTATGGTAGATTGTGTTGGTCCCTTACCTAAGACCAAGTCAGGTAACCAATATTTGTTGACCATTATGTGTGCATCAACAAGGTTTCCAGAGGCAATTCCTTTGAGGAATATTAAATCTGAAATAATAGTAAAAGCTTTGATAAAGTTTGTTTTACTCAATTTGGCCTTTCCAAATCTGTCCAATTGGGTCAAGGGCCAAAGTTTAGGTCTGGAACTTTCCAGCTGATTATGCTTGAATTTAGCATCCAGCAATTCAAGTCAAAAGTGAAATTATGGTTTGACAAAACTTCAGTGTAGAGAATGTTTGAGTCTGGTAATAGAATTCTGTCTCTCTCTTGCTCATTCTTCAAAATATTCTTCAGATTAGATATTACAGTACTCTTACAAAGTTAAGAAGAAAACGAATGAGTTAAATTATAATGATAGTTACAAACTCCTGGGATGTAGATAAATTAAAGTAGTACCAGTATATTAAGAGAGATAGCCAGGTTAAACATGCAATTAATGTAGTTGTACCTGTCCCACTCTTTGAAGATTTAAGTGAAAGAATACCATCAGATACTAATGATATTGGAATTACTAATCTTCGGAATTCAGACATTATGAATGATCTGGGCCAGAAACTTTCATATTTGCAAGAGCAAGAAAGAAATTATAACTCACATTTTATTTTGTAAACATTAAGAATCTTCTAGAAGGTTATTTTCCATTAGGTATTAATCTTTTATTTTTTTTTCATGCTTTAAGATCTAGCAGAATCAATTGTATTGTGCTGTTGTCTATTATTTCATTTGGGCTGGAATTTATTTCTTCAAATAATTTATTACGAGCGATTTATCTCTGGAAATACAAGAGTGCTCATAAAAACTAAGATTCAAGATTTTTGGACAGAGACATTCTCTGTGATTTATGGTGAATTCAAACCTTGGACTTTGTGTTGCAAGAAAAGTCCCTTGGCATATTAATATATCATGTGCCATTGCAGACACAACAACTTTCAGCCTTGGATTTAATTTGGATTTCCACTAAAGTTACCTCAGAACTTTTATTTTTAGGACGTGTGCCTGTAATTCTAGGCTTATTCTGGATTTAAATTCGCAATAAGGCAAATCATTTTCTTGTTTTCCCTCTGCATTCTAGTGAAATAAATTATTTGTTGAATTTTACAAAGCTTGTTGCTTTTCACTTTATTCTGTTACTTATTTTAAGAGCATAGACTCATAACAATAGATATGCATAATGGTAAGTTATAAATACATTGTTTAATTTGGTTTGAGTTAAGACCCAGCCTTTATTTATGACCTTAGAGGATTCTAGAAACTAGCTTATTTACCATTTGGGGTAATGTTCCATTAAGATGATATAGCTTGACAGAAAACGTTCATTGTAGTGTAGGTCAAGTATGAATTAATATAATTTTTGGACATTCTATAAAACCACATTGTATGCCCATCTAAGCTACTGCTTTTACACCTTTGCAGTAGCAAATACAAGGTACAAAGAGGCAAATGAAAACATGAACACAGATATGGGATGAAGATGAGATGCAGAAAAGTTTGAGACTTAGAAATCTTGATTAATAACTGATCCAGAATTCAAAAATGATACACCATGGTTCATCTGAGTAATCTGGGACTGATTTGATTGCCATGCCAATCTAAATGATGATGATACAATAATCCCAGTGAAGAATAACAATGCTTCCTGTGCTACCCAATAGTACAAGCTCTCATATCAAGTTCAAAATCAAAGGACAGGCCAAAGACTTAATCAGTCAGAATAACAGCTACCTGTACAACAAGTGAAAGTGATCAGAAATGACAATAGGATTCAATAATCTATTGTCTATATGTTCACTCACCATTTAGGATTTGGGAAATTTTTTTATATAAAGGTTGTGATCAACAGAATTACCCATCCCTAATCTTAAAATATGTATAGAGAAATCAGTCTCTTTGTTTTGTGTTCAGAGGATTTATTAATGCAGATTATTAATTTGATTTACAAAGAGTTCATTGATCTTTCTTGGACTGAAGCATTATTATGGAATTATTGTGAATTCATTCAAGGATATTTTTGGTTATATCATTGTGATACCTCAAGACTCTTTGCACATAAACACTATTCCAGGCTATTGACACACCAGCTCATTCAAAATTGGAATTCATTCTAAGAACCACTGTAATTCATTTGGAATACTCTATACTTTTTGATTTGTGCTAGAACATTTAGAACTCCTTGGGATTTAATTCAGAATACTGTAGTTTCTTTTAAATTTTTCTTTTGTATTCTTGGTAAATAAATCGTTTGTTGACTTGTACAAAACTTGTTTTTGGCTCTTTTCTGTTACTTAATTTAAGACCAAAGAGTTGTAATAAGCTGTAAATCAAGATAGAATAACATAACCCTACCTTCTGCAATAGTCATCTTTTCAGATTTCATGTCAGTTTCAGTCTGTTCCATCAGATCCAGTTCCATTTTTTGCCTACTATTGTCACGTGACTTTAGTGAAGCATTCTTGCATTTGTCATGTGACTGTCACATGAACTTTGCGACAAAAATCTATATATAACAGGTAATAATATGCCAAATTATCCACAGTAGTTGATTTCTCATTTAGTTCATTTAATGTGTTAATAACACTGTTATTTGGCAAAAAATGGATAATTTTTTCTAGCCATTTTGGGTATTAGCAATAAATAGGCTACATTCATTTCTAATTGCAGACCTACCAGCCCTTATGATTTAGTCTCAAATCTTGTGGAAAGACCCTAATAATACAGACTTACAGAATAAAGGCACAGATTATGAAACTATGATTGTTGCTGTAAAATCCGGATACTGGCTCATCTGCGTTTTATTGGGTCCGGGTTTTATATTAGTAACCAGCATACTAAACAGGGAACCAGACTACCAGTGGAGTTGGTCAGGGAACCAGACTAGCTCTATAGATGCTTTAAACTGCACATATCTTTTCGTGCAAAACATCTAAGCGATCAAGTTGTTGTTCAGTATAATTTTTCAAATGGACACCAACAAGCAGTACATTGCTGTCGGGCATTTTTGCGCACGTAAGGTTTCCTTCGCCAATATTGAAGTAAAACGGACACCAAATTCAACCGATTAACGAAAATAAAATACTGCAATGCTTGCCATTTGAAGGAGGCAATTGACACCACAATATTTTATTCAGAATAATATTAATTTTGGACACACGGGATATCACCCTAGTCCTACAATGGAAGACATAGCACATGCTGTTTTTGTTTTAGTGCTTGACGCCCACAAGATAAATATCAGCGTCAAGGTTTTACATGTAGGACTAGATACCACCCGTGTTTTTATGACTTGCGATATGTCGGCTTATTCTGCACATAACTTTGAAAAGATGGAATGTTTATTCATCGGGCTATGGAAATCATATACTTACTTTGGATTCTTGCTGTAAGCATTTCAGTCGAGTAATTAGGTATGGTTTATAGCTTGTTTTACAAAATTCAACGTAACAACGCCAATAAATGGCATAAGATATTAAGCAAACTAAACCGATCTTGTAAAAAAAAAGTAAAGTTCAACAGTTATTATAAAACAAGCTATTATGTTGAAGAGAAACAACAATGATTAGCATGTAATGTGTTTACAGCATCTCGTTTTTGGGCAAAAAATTACTAAAGAATTTAACAACAGACTATACGCCAGGGAATTTCTTGAGAATCCCGTTCTAGCAGCAAGTTGACGTTTTAGATAGCAGACGATCTTTTATGTGTGGGACAACTTATTGGAAACTTGGATTCAAATGCAGCATTGTTTTAAGGTATACATTTCCATCTTTTAAATAATGTATTTATTTGCATGATTCTAGAAGATACATAGTAAATAGGATTTTTTGGGTTACAAGTTTAAGAAAGTCATGGAGTGGGTCGTCGTGTTGACATTTAGAAATCACATTTTCAGATGCACTTAGGGTAGAAATTTGGGATACTTTTGTACACTTTATGAATATCACTTTCCTTAATTAAAGGATGATCGTTCTTTCATGATACAAATTGGACTTCAACCTAAAACAACACCTGATCCAATGTTTACAGGAATGTCATATCGTTGTGCAGCATTACCCAATGCGCAGAATTGCCCGACTTGGTGGTACATGTTCAGCTTCGAGACAGAAGGGACAAGCAAGAATGGAACCGTTCTTATTAATTTTTTTGTTCTTTGTTAGCAATTTATGTGCAAAATAAATGTATCCACTATCAGAAATCACATGCCATGATATTGTGTACACATTCATAGTTTGTATAGATTATCATTATGCTGAGTAAGAAACATTAACATCTTGTTCGTTGATGTGAAGATGTATACAATGAATCGTGCTTGGTTCTCCTCTAGGGCTTCAGCATGTTATGAAACTTAAAATTGGTTCCCAAAAAATGACAAATAAAGAGAGAGAGAAAGAAATAATAAATGCTTCAAGGCGCCAACAATTCACACGTGACATGGTGAAGCCTGAAAGGTTGAAAATAAACGAGTGTTTTAAATACACGTTAACAATATAGCAATATTTTGCCAAAGTTCTAATAGCACAGAAAAAAAGAGTATTCATATTCTTGCAAAAAAATGCACAAAATGCAACATTTATAGTTCTTTCTATTAGATGTGTTGATTTGAGTATGTCTCGGGGTGGGAGATATGATTGCTGTTGCTATGTGAAATTAAAATAACAGAAGCCAAGGATTATGTAAAGTAGAAAGAATGCAGGCAGCCATTGAGCACCGTATGGCTTGGAGCTGCAGTTTGTTGTTGTTGTTATAGGGTTTAACACCATTTTTCAGCACAAGATAGGCTATACATGGCGGCCGGTATTAATGGTAAAGGAAGAACCCAGGAAAACCCCAGAAAGAACCACTGACCCACGAGAAGCAACCGGCAAGCTTTCTCACATATCCACATTGGCTGAGCCCTAGACTCGAACACACACAGACAGGTGAGATGGCAGTGATCCGTGATGGAGAGCGCTTTAGACCACTCTGCCACTTGGGGCCCCAGGGCTGCAGTTTGTGAAACTGTACAGGAGGTAATTAAAGGTCTACTATTGCACTCACACGACTTTCGTTTATATTATAAATTTAACCTTCATCAGGGATGGTCCTGGCTTTTAAAAAGCTGTCGTCAAAAAAATCGCCAACCTCAATATTTTGTTGCCAATTTTCAGAAAGTGTCGCCAGAACAAGTAGTGTACATTTTTTCAAGTGTTAATTTAGTGTATTACTGTAACGGGCAATGAAAATTACAAAAGATGGGTTAGTTAATACTCTAATTACAACAAGCATTAAAAAAATGTTACAAAGTGTTATATATCCGTCGCGATTTTAGGGCTGCCCACATGTTGAATGTAGTTTCAAAGTCTAAATTTTCACATCTGTACATGCTGATTCTCATTAAATTCTCGAGAGATGAGATGCAGAGTTTATTTCTGATGTTAGTTTTTATGAGGTTCATCTTACTGAATCCACGTTCACAGTCTACAGTGCTGACAGGTGACACCAGTAGTCTCTCAACAGCCCTTCCCCCCCCCCCCATGGCTAGCTTCACAAAACTTGTAGTGAATTGCTTCCTAAATCCCAAGAATGATCACTGAATGCTGTATAAATTTTCTTGACAAGCAAAATAGGATCTCCATTCCCACGAATGAAACTTACACGAGTCAACACCTGGCAATATTGGACCGTATATATAAGCATAAATTCACACCCAATTTAGGGATTCTTTCACTAATGTATTTTGAGAAATAAATAATTATTATTAATTATGCAAAACCGGTTTGTTTCTTTTTTTGATGTTTCTTGTTGCGGAGTTTAAGTCTCTGCAGCGGTAACACGGATTGATGGCAAAAGGAAAAGATCAATGAGTAAAATGCTGTACTGGCGACATATAATTGTGATTGAGATTTTTTCCATTTGCTTTGTATTTATACACAGTAGTCGGTACTTCAAAGGTTATCAGTTTTCTATGAAGGTTCAGTAAAACTATTGTATTGGTATATGTAAAAAAAAAAAAACAGAAGGATTAGTCATTCAATTAATTGTATCTGTTCTATTCGCGTCTTCAGAAGTCGGTCAGTTGTAGGTATAGTTCGGTAGCATGATTGACTGTATCACTGCATACGGTACTCAGCCCAGATGTCAGCATAAGCAGATTATGATGTAACAATGCACTGTAAAGATGGGGTTGTCAATACGAACAAAGGATCATTTGTGTAACAGATTGATTCCAATGCATTGCTTAGTCAAGTTTGTGGCTTCCTTTCGTTCTCCCTTTTAATTTATCCAGTCCAAATCCATGATTGTATGTACAAATTAAATAACCAAAAAGTATGTCGCCAAAATAATCGCCAGATGTGATATTTTTGTCGCCAATAAGGAAAAAAATCGTAATTTGCGACATTGGCGAAGCCCAGGACGATCCCTGCTTCATGAAGCAATTTGTATAGGTATTATGTCGTATACCTCATCATTAATGAAAATAATGACTACAGAACATTGATTTTTTATCATTGGAGACAAAACGATCCTGGCTGATTTTATGCTCAGTAAATTCCGTAAGGCAAAGCGGAAGTGACGCAGTGTAGGGAACACAGATTTCCAATTTTTATTGTAGTTACATTCAACAAGTGAAGCGTGTGTGAAAAAAATGGTGAAAAGGTATATTGTTGGAGGTTGTAGCAATACAACATGAGAATCAGTGAGTTTGCACGAATTTCCTACTAATCCTGTTTCAAGGAAAGAGTGGATTAAGCAAATACAAATGACAAGAAAAGACTGGACTGAGCCGAATATTGACAGGCAAGAAAGTCAAGTTGTTTGTAGTGACCACTTCGGAGAAGACGATTTTGATCCCGCCTCTAAAATTAAACAGTCATTTGGGATTAAGACTATTAGACAACTACCAAATGCAGTTCCAAGTGTGTTTTCTCACCAGATAACCCAGAGTACATGCACACCAGATCAACAAAAATCAAGGGTTACGACAGGTCTAACAACACGTAGCCCGAGAGGATCTTTTTAAAAGCAAGACTGAGCAAGGGTAAACAGTTTATTGATTTTAGCATGCTGTATTATTTGTTGTCAACCTTGCACTCTTGCCACAAATACACCCAGCTTATGAGCGATTAATGCGAGAGGTTGGTTTATTGGGAGGGTGTTTGCAAATCGCAGTAGGTCCACCCTTACCTCAAAAATATGAAACCTGCTTTATCATGATATGTGTGTGTGTGTATGCAGTGGTGCAAAGCCTAAATCAAAGGGATATATATATATATATATATATATATATATATATATATATATATATATATATATATATATATATATATATCTTGCCTCCCCCTCCGCATTGTTTGGACCTCACCCTATAAAAAAATTATTGTGGATGCCATAGCTTGTTTCCTGTCTGTTGCTGTTTTCAATAAAAATAATGATATATCACAAGTGTTCTTCTCATGCTTAGATGGTGTGAATAGTTGGTGTATTGATTATGTTTTATTGCAAAGACTAATTAGTTCTGAGGCTCTGGGTGTAAATTACCTTCCTTGTTTTGATATACACAATTGTGTCGGTGGTTCCTGGTCTAGGTCGGATTCACACTCAAAACCCATTGATTGCAAATGTGAATAGTAATGTTTGTTCCATGTTGAAAGTATATTATTATTATTATGATTATTAACATTGTGTACATAATGATATAAGGTAATATAAGAAGAATTTAGCCTTTAATATTATTTATGATGTAAACTTAAAATGCTGCTCGATGTATTTGTATCTTTTTGTTAGATGTTGGATGAGATTTTTCAGAGCCAGCATCCAGAAGATAATGTACAAGAGAGAACCCAAAAGACACCAATCACACAGTCAGCAGTAGATGGTGTTAATATCCTGGTGTGCATATTGATGTCACCAAGAACTTTCCATGCATTTCCAGTGTTCAGATGAGTTGGTATAGCTTCATATGATTTCATATGGCCTCATATATGATAGCATACTAGTAAATCAATACAGATTTGTCATTATTTATTGTGGAAAAGCTCAGCAATGTGTTGGTTATATGTCATACATTATGATCAGCCATAGTTTCTATGCATAATGAAAGAGGTTTTATGCATTTGTCATTTATTGTTCAGACATACATAAAACTTAAAAGTATGATCACCCTATCTATTGCAGAGGTATTCACTAGAATTTGCCAAACACATATTTCATGTATTGCTTTTGTTTCAGGGACTAGACACACCATCATGCAGTATTGCTGTTGAATGTCAGACCGACAGGATACTGAAGAGATCCAAGAGAATTCTAGCATTAGTGGGAGGAAAACAAATTTATTTTGGTACTAATAATACAGATAGATATAACTAGTTCCATGAATGAAAGCACACTCCACTGCTAGATATTTCAACTCATCAAGTTTAGTAACATCTTTCGTTTATGCTGTGCATGTGTACTGTTGTAATTCTATGATATAAAGTGACTCAGTGTTATAATCTCACCATTACAAATTAACAAGCAAATGACACAGGTAACATTTTATTAACTAAGTTCAGTATGTTCATGTAAGCAATTGTCTCAGTGTACCAAGCACTTGTCCACTTTTTGTTACTGAACAATAATACACTGTTATTGATAAGCATATTCATGGAAATTACTCATCTGTGTGAAAACCATGATAATCAGTATACACATGTATGATATTTCACAGGATGTCAGGTAAATGTCCAGCACGTACAGAGAAGGAGCAAAGGCATTTAGTGTTCTTTAGACATCCACACAGATAGTGAAATGGAGAACAAAATAGACAGTTTTGATGAACCGGACACAGACCCTGATAATGGTGTTCATGATATTGATGATTAGTGTTCCATAAGGGAGTCCAATGATCCAGATGAGAGTGACCCAATGGATTCCAGCTCAGATACCTCTGGAAAAGGGTAATGATTTAAGCATGTATGATCATCTTACCAGCTGCCTGTATGCAGTGTATCTATTATGACTGAAAATAGAATATGCAACATATTTTAAACTAATAAAGTTATATTAACAATATCCTTCATTCAGTTATGCTTTCTTAGTTGTTATATGGAGGACTGTTCATCATCATATATAATGTGCTGCTTAGACACCCAATATGGCCACCACATTGGTTGCCTTGGAAACCTTGTTATCACTTATCTTGAATGAATGGTCATACCAGAATGTGGTTTTCAGTGAAAAAGATTTTCTTTTGGTATCTTGTTGGTCATGAATGAAGATGTTGCAAATCTAATTTCCAATATGGATGCCATAAGGGCCAGCTTGAAAATCTTGTTATGGTAACTTTTCTTAGATAACTAGTCATATCAGTATTGTTTATCAGGAAACTTCTTCAACTGTATAGTTGGTCCCAATTGAGATGGTACCAGCCTGATATCTAATATACCTACCGTGGCAGCCATCTTAAAAATCTTCTCCAAAACGGAAAGTCAATTCATTGAGTTGCCACCAGATGATGTAGAATTGATCCGGTTATCGATTATAATTGATCATCAGTTGGTTGAGAAAATCAGTAAGACGATTTGGAAACTCCATAATCAATTGTGTGTAAAGAGAGACTACTGCTTTTTAGTTGATGCAAAACACCAGGGTTTGTAAGACTCCAGTGTAAATGATAAATAGGGCTTCCAATTCACTGAAGTTGATCAGAATTAATTATTCCCTTCACAACTTACAATAAAAAACCACACCATATTCCAAAGGTGTAAACTTTCATAATTAGGAACATATAGTCATGATTACATGATTATGCTGTTAACTTGCTGAGTTAATAAATTTAAACACATTTGATGATTTGTTTCAGTTTAAATTTAAAATCCTTTGCAGTTTTTGTAAATAATGACAAAAAAGAAAACCATGTCCTTCTGTACTTTAAATTATAGATATGTCACTTATGAATGAAAGGATTTTGGGGGATTGCAACAATATTTCAGTTACATACAACTGATCAGCCATAAAAGGATGCTTTCATTTAACATAGTTGTGGAACAAAAATCAGCACAATAGAAAAAAATGCAATATTTTTATCAGGTTAAAGTATACGTGTCATTTAAAGAGATTACTCCTGTGCATTTATTAATATCTGGAAGCAAAGATATAACCGTATAACAAACAGAAATTAAAATTTACTCTTAGTAATCAATTTTAATTGATTATCAGTGGTTAAGTGGAACTGATTATGGAATATTAAATTCTGACAGATTCCCATCACTGGTCTTATGATATCTTGTTGGTCCTAAATGAAAATGGTATCAATCTAACATCCAGCACTGCAGCCATCTTGAATATTTTGGTCTAGGGTCAAGACCCTTCTCACCTCTCTTCACCGAAAGAAACATACACATTCCAAAGTTTATTATTGTTATAGTTGGTGTCCTTTTTAGACGTCGAAAATGTAGTACTGTAACACTAGGTGCTGCAGATACAATTTTAGTACTTAATTTTGGTCCATCAGTAAATCAGCGCTTAAACACATTCAGTAGATGCTTAATCTTAGTTTAGTTTTAGGAAAGACAACATTTAATTGACAATGGTCCACCATATATTGGTTGCTAATTACCAGTAATTTTATAGTAAATTATTTTCAGACCCAATGGGGTGGTAAAGATATAAATTCTGGGATCTAAAAATGTGAGATTGGGTTATGGTAAGTTTCAGTAAGAAAGTAGGCTTAGATATAAATCTACATGAAATAAAACAACCCTGTGTCATGTGGTTATTTTGTATTTTATGGCTACATATTGATGTTACCAAGTATTGGTAAGTGACTGAAATGTATGTTGGTATGTTCTGGAGAGATTTGAATTCAGTAGAATTGCACATTTAATGAACATATGACATTGGATCCACATATGTCCATCATGATTATCAGTTTGAGGTCTGACTTATCAGACCAGAAGAATATTTGCCATGCTTTTAATGATTTTGGCAAGTTGCTTGCTGCCCTTTGTTTTCAGCAGTTGAGATGTTTTGTCATCTAAGTTTATTTCAAGGGAGTGCAGAATACACTAACATGTTATTTGTTATTCTTCAGATGTGGTTAACACAATGGGTTCCAGCCTGGAATGAAATGTCTCCTGAACCGAATAGTTGATTGATCTACCATCCATCCCCAACATCAAGGATACTGGACTCATCAGATAGTTCACTCAGCTTAAGTAGGATTTTCTTGCATATCTTCTATGATCACTTCCATAACTATATCAGCCATTAAGTTGTGTGATGACCACTCCGGTGGCCCAGTGATTAGTTTGTCCATCTGGGATGTGGGAGGTTGTGGGTTTGAACCCCAGCCTAGTCATAGCAAAGACTTATAAAAATGGTACTAACAGCTGCCTTGCTAGGTGCTCAGCATTAAGAGGTTAGTGTTAGGACTGGTCGGCCTGGTGTCAGGATAATGTGCCTGGGTGGGATATCATGCTGCTTGTCTGCGGCATGATGCCCAAGTGCTAGACATCACTATAAACTGCCACACTACAGACATTGTAGTGATATGTCTGCAAAATTGTTAAAGCTATTTTAGAAATCCAAATCACACACAAATACGAACAAGTTCTGTGATTTTCTATAATCCTGATATATTGGAACATGAACATTTGCTCTTGTAAACACATTTGCCCTTGTAAACGCCTTGTAAACACATTTGCCCTTGTAAACACATTTGCCAGTCCTGAGCTGGAAACTCCAGATTTAAATGGCCCATATAGCACTGGTTGCTTTATCTTTTCAGCTTTAGTCCCTTTCGCAGGTGGATCAATAGTTCAGATTCATTTTCTTGTTTCACTTGAGACAGGATTCACATTAGTCTCTTATTACTATCCCGCTCTGTAAGTCTGAATTTCCATCATAATCTTGATTCTTTGTGTCCTTTTCTTGCAGCACTGAAGAATTCATACAGTATTCAGAGATGCAGGAGCTTGTACATGGTCAACCCTGGTACCTGCAAGACAGCAGTCTTTGACATCAATTTCCATGAATTTTCAGCCAGGTCAAGAGATGGATGAATTGCAAGCATGTTGATGGTAGAGTTCAGCTAGTTCAATTTTGTTCTTGTTTTTCCACATATTCTTCAAAAATCATTTTGTTTTTTAATCCTTTAATAGGTGAATTATACAGTCACAAAGTTGGCATCATAGACTAGGATTATGTGATGCAGCTCTTGTTGTAAGGTTCATATCCTGGCTTGAATATGTTTTTTATCTCACTTTTGTATGTTTTTATTCTACCTGTTGTTGTTGTAGGTTTTAACACCATTTTCAGCACAGGATAGACTACACTTGACAGCCAGTGTAAATGGTGGAGGAAGAACTCAGGAAAACCCTGGAAAGAACCACCGACCCACTAGAAACTTACATATTGTTACATCTTTACAATCAAAATAATGTACTCACTGAACATTATTTGAAACTACATATGGTTATCATGTATGCAGATGCCACAGGCAGCACAATGATTAGTCAGTTCAAAAGCACTAGGGGTGTGTCTTCAGGATGTCTGCACAGGAGCTCATCAGGGATAATAAAATAATTTAATCCTACCGCATGCAAATTTCATTCAGTACCATTGGATGAGCCAGGTCATGTGGAAACTCATGAACTCCCCCTTCACCTCGTCAACTATTTAAGATAGAGGAGGGTGAGTGTTTGAGACGGGCGATAATCACTCAAAGAACGAAGACAAACAGCAGAAACTATACAAATAATATTATATTTTTTGAAATATAACACTAATAATGTACACACTCCTACATTCCCCCTAACACTACCTCTCATGATGATAATAAAAGTTGAATGAAATAAGATTAATAGAAACTGATTCAAGTCTGATTATTCAGCTTTCTATATTAGGAACTCATCAAAGTCAATTTTCCCACTTGTATTCTGATGCCAATATTACTTATTACTTCACAGTTTGGCTCCATGAATTTACAAAGTTTTCATCAATTAGTCATCATAATATATATATATATATATATATATATATATATATATATATATATATATACGTATTCTTCACAAAATAACATCTAAACATGGCCATAATTGCATAATTGAACACTATTCATTGTTCCAGAATTTGACTCTACATCTTTGCTATCCTGCTCATATTTTGAATCTCCCCATCTGATTGGCTAAGATTATCACAACTCTTCAGTCTGTATTGTTAGTATGATTTTGATTAGACTATAACCATGCTTACATCATCATTTTCTTGGAAATGTTCACTAGTGAGAAGGACATGAAGACATTAATCAGATTATGTTTTATCTGAATGCGTTAGCAATTTACAATTCTGTAAGCCATAGCTCTGATCAAGTTTTCATAAAATTGATATAGGCTTACATTCTGAAGATTTTGAATGAGTTCAGTAATGGTTGAAATCATAGCAGATTGTGTGATGTAGCCTCTGATTAGCTAAGATTACTTTGGACTATATTTCCAATCTGATTTTTATAAAACTTGGAATATAGTCATCCTATGTGAACAAGATCTCGCATACACCTATTACCACTCTTTGAAGTTTTACTATGAATCTGTTTTTGAGTAACTTAGTAAATGGCATTGAGCCATAGATGTAATGCAGTGATTTTGCATTTGACTGGCTGAGATGCCAACACTTTATTGACTATTTCTCATCAGATTTTTATCCACTGAAGCAAATAGAGAAATCCGTGATACTGACAACTTAGAATTGCCGGTTTGGGGTTACACAGAGTTCTTCCCCTTGCACAGTAATGATAATAAGATTGAAAAATTAGATTTTGATTACTAGGTGCATTATTGTTCATGTAACTTAAGCTAATTAGCAAAAAAGCTGTGTTCATGATTGAAATGTTTAATTGGAATTTATAACAGAAGATAACATTAAATTGAAATATTGCTTGGGAGTAAAGCTGGACTTGAGTTTTAGGGAGGAGTGATTTCTTTTGCACAGAACAGGAAGAAGTGAGTTCTGAATAGGGGAAGTGGGAACAAGCAAGAAGTGCAATATATATATATATATATATATATATATATATATATATATATATATATATATATGGTGGTTCTCTTGTTTGAAATATGTTTCTCAGTATGTAGATTTGCATTTAGCACTGGTTTTAAGCAATATTTTAGTTTCAAGCAGAAAATCTGCTTCATTGTATGTTTTGTACATGTATAAAAATTATCATCTTCACATGCAGTGTATTTGGCCATATGGCTTTAAAAGAACACAAGCTATACATTGTAATGGATTTTAACTGATAGGAGTAACTCAATTACAGTGTTTCAGTTGCAAGTATTTAAAAATGCTTAATCAACTACTCTTAAACAAGATGTTTTTAACCTTATAAAAGTTTAGTATAAAATGTCAGTTAAAAATTTCTAAATTTGTATGAAACACCACCTGTAACATGTACATGAAAGCAAGTGCACGTCTTCATACTATATTGTTTGTCCCAATTTCTTTGTTGCTCATAAAAGATCACCATAACTATTGATAGATAACACACTGAAGCATTAAAGCTGATATATGAATAAACTAAGCCTTATTTCCAACCAAATCTAAACAGCACAGTGCATCTCTTTATAGAAAGAGGGTTTTCTTAATATAACCACTCACATTCTATTTTCATTCCAACAGTCCATTGAAAGCATTGCAAATTTATATTTTTATTATTTGTCTAAATACTTGTATTAACCTTAGGCATTCGTTTAATAGTATTTGCTTCGCTGTTATTTTTTGTATTTTCACAAAAATGAGTGAAAACAACCTTGACCGTATAATGCTTCTCGAATTGCACAGTATAGCATTGTCCCATACGTTTATGACCTATATAATTGTATTTTTATACTAAATCTTCAGTAACATAATATTTATAGTTTACTTTCTCTTAGTTAATTTTTTTTAAAAATATATTTGCCCAATGGTTTATGAAAACACAGTCTCATAAAGTGGTACTTCCCAGACACAGCTATGTCCACCATTATTTTCCCATGACAATTTCACTTACAGTTCCAAACTGATTTTATGAAGAAAGTGATGCACACACAGCAGTAAAAAAGAAATTCAGATCACTAATTCTCTTCTTAAAACACAAATTGTTATTTACATACTATTGTTTAAGTTTCTAAACACAATTACTTATGTCTTGTCATCTAATGATAACTTGCAAAAATCAGGCATTGATAGTTGCTAACTTACTCTTAAAAGCGTAATGTTAATCAGCTATGAAAACACATGCTTGTGAATGTGCAAGAGTTATTTGCTGATGCAGTTGAAATCAACACCAGCTGTTTGATGGGTTGATGCATACCTATTTTTCACCTTGAGCTACAACAGAATACCACAAATATTAGGCCACTGCGAGGGAGCATCTCATAACTACAATTGCTCAATGTACATATTTAAAAAAATCACATGGTGAAGTCATTTTTGCTTTCCAAACAGAAGAAGGTCAAATTTACATTTTTTGGCAACTTTGCCTGGTATAGTGCCCTCTGCTATTATAGAAAAGTAATTAATAAACTTGACTGTGTTTCAGATTCTTTAATATTGTGTGGAGTTTAATATATTCTATAAAAATAGTTTTACAGTTGCTGGTAGTGCAACATTAAAATGACTTATGAATTTGTCTTTTATATGATTATAGCATTTTAAGGCATTTCCATTATTCAGTGTCAGTTCAATGCTCACAAATATTTAAGTGTATAATTTGTATTTATAGTTCATAATCAAAATATTTGCTTTCCTGAAACAGTTTCAGATTTAATTATTACAAGCAAAAATGTATGTCATTAAAAACTTCCAGAGAAAATAGGTACTTGATACAGGCAGATCAGATGGTTGGAATAAAACTACAGCCTCATCCTTTTGGTCTGGAATCTCACACCTTGACCACTGAGCCACCGTACCTTTCTTGGGAGCGGATCTATGGTTTCCTTGCTGTGATAAGAATGATCACATCTCAGACAGCATAAAATCACAATATACTTCAAATAGGGAATACACATTGTGCAATTGAACAGTGCTTATTCTGTTTGGAGTAGTTCCTTTTGTGAACAAATGTGTTTGTTTTGGATATTATTGGATTTTAAATGGAAAGTTTGTTAATTTGTTCTTTATCTTCCTGGAATTGCTAAAAGCATACTGCTCATGGTATGACATCACTCAGTCGCTAATCTTAATACGTAACTAATACTTTGAGCTGCAGACGAGGTATTCTATTAAAAAAATGACATTACTTAGAGAGTTTATTAATTTAATTGTTCCGCACCAGTGGCCTAAGTGGCTAGAATATTTGCCTAAGATGCCAGAGGTCACTGGTTCGAAACCCCAACCGAGTCATACCAAAGACTTAAAACATGGTACTAGCAGCTGCCTCACTAGGCTCTCAGCGTTAAGAGGGTTGGCCTGGTGTCAGGATAATGTGATTGGGTGGGACATAATGCCACATGTCTGTGGCATGATGGCCCAGCGCTAAACATCACTATAAACTGCCACACTTCAGACATTGTAGCAAGATGATTCAAAGCTGCGTTCAAAAAATTTTCAATCATGTTCGCTATACCTCTGTTCCATGCATAACACGGTCGGCAGTTGTGGACCCTGATTGGTACACTCACTTCGAATGATAGTACCATTTTATGCAGCCAGGATTTAATGCCATTAGTGATGCGATTTAATAACTCATATTTTGGGGAGCTGGGGGGATAGAGAAATGGTGGCATTTCTTTCCAGAATAAATTTTTTGTTGATCCTAAATAGCAAAAATAAGAACAAATCAGGATGGCCTGGTTGATGATTACTACTTCTGATCCAAACACTCCATTTTGCAAAGAGACCAGGAAAACCCTCTCCATGTATCTTGAGTTACAAAAGCTAGCTGGTAACGTGAAAAAAAATGCATCTTCAAAGGCATAATTGATTGAAGTCTTGATGTCATCTTGTGCCCGGAATTATCAATTGCCCAGAATTTTAACCTTCATGGAACAATATCTTAATGCAAAACCATGATAAAACTAGCCAGCCTGATAGCAAATCAAGTAGTGGATTGCAGTATTTGTGTAAAAATAGATAAATCTAGTAGGTATTTTAAAGGTAGAACTTAAAAAAAAACTGGTTTGATTTTCTAATGAAAATAACATCATGTTCAGAAAACACTGATGCCCCTGTCAGTATAATTCAATTGAAGGGCAAAGTTCCAAATAAAACAAAAGCTAAAACTCCAAATGTAAATTCTAATTCCACATAATACAAAAATAGCCATAGATCCTAGTTTAACATTGAATCTACCTCAGTATTAGATGATATTATTTGTAATACGGTACAGTTGCTAAGATACTACACCAAGATGGCTGTCACATCTGGAAAAAAACTTTAAAAAAACACACAATTGAATATCATTTATAATAATTGCAAAACAACATCTGCAGGATCAGTTGTAGGCTACACCCTTGAACTAATGATTCTTATTCTTCATCTTGGCACAGGAAATTTCCCTCCATGGTGCCCATAGGTCACATAAAAGGATTAAACAAATTAAGATACAATTGTTGCAGTTGATTTTAGACTGTACTTAGAACATCACAGGCTGATTTAATGTACATTCAAAGCTGACTGAATGGAGTTCGCTCACTGCAAAAAGGAAGCAGAAGATGATAAATTTCACTGACTAACATAAATGACTTGATGAATTTGAGTAGCTTCAACACCAATCAAGAACACATAGGCAGTTAGTGATAGAAAATCTAAACAAGATGAAATATTAGGAAGAACACTGCATTTATTTCTTTATTTCCAAGTTGGTGTACTTTGAGGAGAAAATATAGTCTCAAATGTTCAAAATAAATTCTTGAGTGGAATGGTTACTAGAGCTTGAAAAATTCAAATTCTTATATGGATGTTGTGCAGATGGAGAAGCAGAGAATGATCGCGGGTGAATAAATATTGACTTTTCCAGCATTATATACTTTGAGTCATTTGTTGCCGAGTCAGACTGTAACATGGTTTGCTACAATTTTTATCAATAAAATAATCATGACTTGAACAGCGTAGTTATTTTTGTGGACAAGGAAACTGTAGATAACTATATTTTAATATGACTCTACAATGACTGATTCAAAGCACAGAGTGCTGGAAAGTTTAATATTTAGTATTTACTATAGAAACTTGATAAATCCATGATGTGATTGCTTCTGATAATGTGATTGAATTTCTTGAATAAACAAGAAACTGGTAAGGCAGTTCTTACCTGCTTTTAATCTAAGTGACACTACTTTTTGACCTGACAAGGGCTGCTGGTCCCCACTTTTTCTGTTTCTGGAATGAACACTACATCTGTTACTGAGTACAGTTACTCAGGAAAACAAGAAAATTTAATGGATTTAATGTAAAGTTTAATGAGTCATAGTGATTCTGTCTGAATCCAAATAGCATTATCTCTTGGTAACCAAACTGACTTAAGCCTAATTTAAGGAAAACTAAAATTACTGATACCTCTACATGAAACTTCTAAGTACAACTTTATATGCCACTTTAAGATGTAGTGTTTCTGTCGAGATCCAGCACCATTTAGTTTTGGAGTTGTCTCCCTTGCAATGTGCATTGCAACTTGCAAGCCAAATTCAGATAGGTTAAATTTAAAATTTGATTAACTTCCAAATGTATAAATCAAGCCATACTTTATAAATCTTGTAATTGTTTGAGTTATTCCAAAATTTATCTTGTTTAATTTTGTATTGATTTATTTAATATTTTGGATAAAAATGCCAACATTTTCATTTGTTAAGACTTATGTTCACAAATTTAGTAACAGAAAAAAAATCAAAACCAATAATCTTGTCAAACTTAGCAAACAATTAATTATCAAAGTTATAAATGACAACTTGAGAGGAACTTGTAGTATTATGAAGTGAATCCAAACTAATCCTTAGAAAGGTCTATGAAAGTCTTAACGAATGAAAAGTTCCTTATGAAACTCAAAACCAGGAATGTACTGGTCCTCCAAGAACCATGACATTGTCAAGATGGTCTTGTATAGAATTCCTTCTAATAATTTATAACAGTTCCAGAATAATATTATAGTCCAAATAATGAGCACTTTCTGTTTCCACTGAATAGTCCAAACAAATGATTTTCCTATATCTAAGTACAACAGAAAATGTATCTGCATATTACAAACAGGAACACAAGAAATAAGAATGGATTCAAAATTGGAGTGAAATTGGTTGCTCATCCTCTCATTATGTACACACCATCTGTTGTGACTATATTTTGTAAAAGACCCCATGCAACAGATCACACTACTGATTTTGTGTCAGTCTTGCCTGTTCATGTGACCTAGCACAACCAATGGGAAGGTAATGAATTATTCTAGAAATGTTAGGCATCTATTAAAGATCATATGCAGTAGTATGCTTTTAACAGGTTCAGGTCACATAGACAAAATTAACTAAAGATATTCTGTACAGTTTAGAGCCATGAATAAAAATTAGATAAAATCATGTACCATGGGTTTAAAAAATATATATACATAAAATTTTCTTGTACTGCTGATCAAAAAGAAGAAAACTAGGTAGCTTTTTTTCAAAATACAAGGATGAAATATTTATAGTACAAGTCACACAGGTCATGTTTGCACATTTACTCATTTTAAATTAAATATAAATCGTTCTTTTAAAATCTAACACTACTTTTCTTTAACCAAAGTCTGTTCAGTCCTGATTTCAACATGCACCCTTTCGGCCAGTAATCTGATATGCTAACCACTGAGTTCCTACATATGCTTAAAAATTATGCAAGCATCTGCAAATAACAGGAATGAAGCAAGGATGTGAACTTTGCAACAATGGCAATGTCATAGAAGCTAAATCAAAATGACCAACATAGTGACCTTGCATTAAATTCGTCAATTAATAGATTATGTAGACAGAGATAAAGTAAATGGAACTTTTACAGTACTGCTGACAAGTTGTGGAACTATCCATCAAAGTTCTAGGACCTAATCTGTCATCTCTAGGCCCAACAGAGATGTTCATGGAAGCTGATATCAAAGATTGCAATCCTGCTAAAGGCACCAGAGCAGAACAATACAAGATCTTACATCAAAAGATGCCATGTAAATTCTTCAATACTGCAATAATGGAACATGACACAAATAATTAATACTGATGGAATCTGGTTCTCAGTCCTAATTCTAAGTTATAATTCAGACTTGTGTGGAAGTCAAAAATGTGATTCCTTTGATTATTTAAGTGAAGAAATTTATTTGAAACTTTAGATTCATCTGAGAAATGGAGAAAAGCTGCAAGCATGTCTGTCTGTCTGAAGCAGATTCATCAATATCTAAGTCCTACTGCTGGTGGAGATTTTTTTTAGTTATATATTAATGTATTTACATGGATATTTGACAAAACCAATAAATATATAGTTGCAATATGGAGAGAGAGTAGGTTGTGATTGGCCACTGACAGTTGTTATGATGGACACCAATTACAGCTAAAAGTGAATTTAATTATTCAAAATTAACCATAATTGGTTATTGTTTTTGTTGTAGTTGTTGTTGGGTTTAATGCCATTTTTCAGCACTTGATAGCCTTTACCTGGCAGCCAGTATAAATGGTTGAAGAGTAACCTGGAAAAACTCCATGAAAGACTTCAGACTGATGGGAGGCTACTGGCTCTTATCATCAGAGTTCTGCCCTTCTTCTGCTTCATCAGCTACATGGATCAGAGCCCCAGCGTCAGTTGATATTTTGACTGACTAGGAAGAATCTATCTTTAAATCACTTCTTCAGTCTGTCAGAGTTACTGACATTTTAGACAGTCTACAATGTCAGTTACAAGACCCAAGCATCAACCGGCTATTTTTCTTGCAGAAGCACCTTTCATTGAATTTTCACTGGCAGTTCTACAGGTTCTATACCCCATATTTCAAATAGACACCCCAGAAATCGACCCAGATATCACAGCCTTGAGGATGATGAACCATACTTCCTACATATGTATTGAACGTCTTTAAATGACACTCAGCAGTTAGTACCTAATATCATGTATGTGGGCTGTGTGTTGGACTTAGTATCTGTGGCAATCTTTCAACAGTCAGAACACAGCTTATATCCTCCCACTCTGAATCTCACAGGACATACATAGGAGTCAGTCTCCAGAGTGGCCTGAATATTAAACAGATCTGCTCAACACACACTAACCAATGCCTTAAAGCAGCTGCAAATTTACTTTTGGCGGAATGAGATGCAGTGTCCTCTACCCCCATCTTCCTTACAGATTAACATAACTTCAGGCTATTCTGGCAGCCGATGTCTTCTAGTCTCTTTTTTAATGGTCAGGTTGATGAAATCCGCAAACAAGTCATCAAGAAGAAAATTAACAAATAGAGAGATGGGATGCCCCTAGGATACAGAACTCTGGAAAGCAGAACTATTTAAGTTATAACCCTGGAAAACCACAGTTCTCACAAAAGTGGATAAGAGACAGAGAGTGATTGTTTTTGCCAACATTGTCTTCACAATAGCCTCCATTTCTCAAAAATGGTATATTCATTCTGCCCATACCACTGATCCTGGTAGGAGGAAAGCTTTGCTTCCAAATGGGTCTGGATTTGCCATGATGGTCAGTGGACTCGACAAGTGGTTTACCATGCCTCAGCATAAGTTTTAGCATACCTCCTCCAATGTCCAGGGTCCCTTGAGCTACAAACGTCCCGACAGACCCATTCAAAGCCACCACCTTACAGCAAGAAATAAATCACCTCCTCCTGAAAAGGGTGGTAGAAATTGATCAAAATATAAATTCTCTGGGGTTTTATTTAAGACCTTTTTGGTCCCAAAGGCAAATGGCACTTTGCCCTAACATTGACCTAAGCACACTCGATCAGTTCATTTGTGCCTCTTGGTTCACAATGGAAACACAATGGGTTTTGAATGCCGTCCAGGAGGGAGATGTTGCAGTCAGACTGGACTTAAAAAAACGCATATCTTTCCATCCCATGGCTTACAGGAACTTCTGCCATTCGCCTACACAGGTATAATTTACCAGATCAGGGCGCTTCCATTTGGACTCGACATTAGTCCTTGGGTCTTCACTCATTTGTTAAACTGAGTAATGGCTCATGTGCAGACCATCTCTGCAGTGGCAACATCAACTTACCTGGATGACATTCTTCAAAAATATCAGGTTAATTATATCTTAGAGCACAACATGAAAACCCTTGTTACTATGCTTCTCATTCTGGGCTTTCTTGTCAAAAAAGATAAATCTGATCGAGTACGATCTTAATAATTTATTCATCTAGATATGAAGTTCAATACACAGGTAAACAGAACATGTCTCTCTCAGGAGCGTCATTGAAAATGCATGCCATGGTATATTCATGACTCATGAGAAACACACACACACTATCCGCTCGAAAATTCCTTTGCCTACTAGGCTTGCTCAATGTGGCAGCGTGCCTTTTTTATGCACCAATTACAATTGACTCTGTTGTCAAAATGGAGGCCAAAAGTTTGCCAGCTGGGCCAATCTCTCATTATCTGCACAAATATGAAGTACCATCTCCGTAAATGGAGCAATTTCACTTGGCTCACATTGTGTTAACCTCTGCTGTACAACTGCCACACATCAGTCTGTACAGATATAGGTACCGAGGGGTGGGGAGCACACTTACTACCATCTTTCCAGGAAGCCAGTGGATTGTGGTATCCCCATGAACGGCATCTACATATCAAGATTCTTAAGATGAAAGCCATTTTAAAAGCCTTTCATTTTTGTCAGGAATATTTAAATGGAAAAGGAGTTCTTATTCTGTCTGACAACTCCACATTGGTGACTTATCTCAAACAGCAAGATGGAACCAAATCCCCAGACCTTTGTATCCTTGTGTGGGATTTTCTGAAGTGGTGTCTTCAATGACAAATCCATGTCCAAGTTGTCATATTCTGGGCTGACAAAGCATACTTGTACATTCATTGTCCCAGAACAATCAATACAGAACAGTCTCTTCATCCCTCATTTCACTGAGATATGTGTCTGTTGGGACTGATCATTGGTGGACATATATTTGGCAAGATAGAAAACCAAACTCCCAACCTTTGTCTCACCAGTCCTGGATCTGAAAGCCTGGGCAGTCGATGCTTTATCCATAGATTGAAATGGCCTGGATTTTAAGCTTACCCTCCAACACCTTAGATTCCAAAGATCATATATATATATATATATATATATATATATATATATATATATATATATATATATATATATATATATATATATATATATATATATATATATATATATATATATCAAGAGAACCAAAGTGTCATCTCATCCTGATTGCACAACTTAAATGGGAAATGTCATGGATCAATGACCTCATCTATCATGCAATGGAAATTCCCAGGTAAATTAAGATATTCCTTTATCTGCTCAAACAACCATGATGGCAGATGCTTCATCCCATTTTAGAGCTAATGAACCAGCACAATGGATCATATTAAACAAGCCCTCAAAGATAAACAGTTTTTGTAACCAGCCATGGAAAGAATCACTTGAGCAAGATGACACTTTACTCTGAATTTCAAGGAAATGCAAATTTTCACACTGTGGAGTACACAAGAACACATTATACCTCTGCAGGTATCAATACGTCAGATAGCTAAATTCCTCATCTTTCTCTTCAAAAAGAAAAGGTCAGCACCAAGTCCAATCAAGGGATACCATTCCATCTTGGAAGAGAGGATATCGAACAAAACAAAGATTTGTCTGACCTTCTCTCCAACTTTGATTATAAAAAATTGCTAGGTCTTTGCCAAAAGTGGACCTATCATGGGTACTCACCTGGCCGAACAAGACATCATTTGAACTCCTTTCATTGGGATCATTGATTCCCCTTTCATGTAAAACTTACTTTCTCACTGCATTGGCAATGGCAGGCAGAATCAGTGAGATATGTACCCTATTAGTGGACCCAAACTACATGCAGTACGGACAAGATCGTCAATTTCATTCAAGACGGTACCAGCTTTCAAGAACAGACTCCCATCCATGGCTAACCAGACATTTTGATGAAATCACTGTCTACTTTGGACACTTCAGCTCAAGGCCACCAATCAGGATTCCATGCTAGCTCTGAAGTGGTATCTATAAAGGACAGAGCGATTGGGTTGAGGGAGATCATGCCACTTCTTACCTCTGAGAAAGAACTTGACAACATATTAGCACAGATACTTTCATACTGGATGAAATGGGTTATTCACTCTTCTCTAACTGACATTATCCATGCTCTGGAATGTAGTTTGTAGTCCACATTCTTTAGCTTTTATGTAAAAATTTATTTCATCTCAGTCTGGTGGGACCTATAGCTATGGTACAAGTCACCTTACCAGGTCATTGGACAGCTTCTTAAGGATGCAGCTTCATGACTTTCACTGGATTGGTGGGAGCGAAACATTTTCCCTTCATTTAAGCCATTCCCCAACATATGGAGTCTATTTTCCAGTTGGTTATCTAACTGTCTCACATACCTTACAGGGCTGTTGATGGTCTCTCCAGGGTAAGAATATGTTTCTCCCTCCACCTCTTATATTCTCCTTAGATATTATGATTTGGGTAACATTTGTGAAGAAGAAACCAATTTGTCTAGTAAAATATGTTTCTTTGATAATACTTATCCAGTCATAATACACATACATCCTCCCAGCCTCACCAGTTACATCCATATAGAGAGTGTGCATTCTGCGCCAGTAGTTACAGTGATATTTATGGGATTTGGTATCGATTCAAGTGCCAAGCGGAGAGCAGTCTGAGTACCACATCGGTGGGCAGATAACTTTTAGCTTTTTTAGCTAAAGTTTTTATATGTTGTGGCTGTCTTTGCGAGGTAGTAGTTCTCCTAAGGTATTATGATTAGGAAAGAATTATTTAAGAAACATATTTTACTAGAAAAAAAATTGGTCATTGTATTCCCCCCGTCAGGATCAGGTACTCATAATATCCCAGTCAGCACTGGGTACTAGTTAACACATTTTTTTTCTAAACCCATCCACTCTATATATACACACACAAATTTACCGGTCTATGTATGTGTGTCTGCATGTATGTTGCTTAAAAAATTAAACAGAAAGTTCTTTGAAACTTTTAACAATTTGCTAGTATGAATAAATTTGTATGACACAGTCATAGTAACAGAATCATTTCTTATTAAAACTTTATGGTAGTTCCATCAATATATTCATACAAATCATAACCTACTTCTATTCATGACCTACTACTGTTATAATCTATACATGTGTGTGTGTATGTGTGTGTGTGTGTGTGTGTGTTGTAAAAGATGTGGAATGTAAAGTGACAGTGAAAGAGAGTATGTAAGTTTTAAATGATAACATTTTATGTAAGATAATTTTTATATTTTTAAATTAGGTTGTGATGTCATATCCTTTTGTTGGATGAAAAGACAATACATTATATAACAAATTAGCTACATTTGGACTCCTGTTTCTTTTACAGGTCCCAAATGTTGTAAATTTCTCATCACACCTTATCTTTAAATACAGATTAAATAACAGGATAAAAATAAGGAGTGAATAAAGTTGATAAAACTGGTACATGGCATAATCCATGCCTTTTTTAATATTTAGCAATTTTTTGTACCTTCCTCATTTCCTTTTTCACAGTTGTTACCCATCACATGCCTGATGCTATAAAAAGTTTACAATATTTTAAACAAAATTGTTTTACACAATCTCTCTTTTTTCCACCAAGACTGTAGAATTGTTCTTCCTATTTTTTACTATGCCATTATTAGTTCTATGATATATTGTGCCAAAAGGTGTAACTCTCTTTCAATTGAACCTGTTTCCCAATTCTATAAAAATGATAGGAAAAATACATGCTTTTTGGAACTGTTCCCCATTTATATTACAATTATAGAAATAGGGGCTGATGTATCATGGTCTCCAACAACATGCCTGTCATAGTTTATCTCCAACATCTTGTAGGCACACATGCCTGTTTTGGAAAGATACACTCACATCAAATGGACATAGTTTTTGTTATGAAAAGAGTAAGCTGTGCAAATAGCAACAGGGAAGTATTACATCAAATTACATTCTAATGAACCATTCTAGTTAATAATTGTTACCTTGCACTCATAAAAATACACCAGAAATGTTAAAATGGAACACTTGAATTGACTTTGTATAACTGATCTTAGTTATATGGTTATTTGTCCCCACATTTACAAATATCCATCCTTGTTTAGAATGTTTGGCGATACAAATTCATGTTGGTTATATGCACTTGAAATATCCACAAATGTTACTTCCATCATGAATTGCTTACTTTTTGAAATATAATTTAATTCACTTCTTTTCCAATAACTATCCTGTATATTATGTACCAGTTGACGCACCAATGTTCAAACCTCACGATCGCCACTTTACCTTAAACTGTATGATAGCTAGTGTACCATATTAGTTATTTAGCCTGTGATTGGTTGAACATACTCTGATAAACATTTTTCTGGGAACCTCATTTAGTCTGGGTGGGAATAATTACTTTAGTAGATGTTCATGGTTTCACATTTCTATGTTACGTTTAATTTTTTTTCCAGTGTGTGCATACTTAATGTCATTTGGACATGTCCATATCTTGCAACATTACACTTAATTTTACCTACATTTTACTGATCTATCAGATTAGAAATATGTTATCTCATTTCAGGTCTGGTCTGCTAGTTTGAAAATTGTGAAAAAGACAGAAGAGTTGGATTTGATTGGATGCTGTCCATCCATCAGGTTGTGATACCAAGACTTCATTAAGACATGTTCAATGTTCCTGGCATTAGTCATCATGATTATTTCATACTACCAAATTGATATATGCTACCTCAAAGACATGGCCAGAGAGACATCAACATAACTGTTCACTCAGGTAGAACCTCACTGGAGCTGTGTTTTCCTATTACTGGGCTACCTTTATGGTGATGGACTTTGAAAAACTTTTCCTATTTATTATCAGAAATGGTACTGATCCCATCACTATGGTATGCTAACAACTGGCTGAGTAATGGACACAGTAAATCTGGAACAGAGCACATGTCATTGTTTCTTTAGCATGTACGCCTAAATACATTTAAACAGGCATATTACAATTTGCCTCAAAAATCACTATGAGCTATAATGCTTTACTGCTGTACGTACATAGGCCCAAGCTACCGCATATCTTAAATGTCATTCAGAGGTCAATTTTGATGTCTAAAATTTGGCAGTTGCTTGTATTAAATTTATAAGAAAATTTTATTTACTTTTTGTTGAAAATTACTTTTTATTAAAAATTACATTACAATTAAAATTTTTGAATTTTTGTTTCAAACATTTTTCTTAGTTCATCTTTGAAGGTACTTTAGATTAACATATGGTTTATGAGGACTTAGACTGTATTAACAAACAGATGTAAAGACTATATAGGGAAGTAATTGTGACATGTAGGTAAACCATCCATTCTGAATGTTACCAGTCTGATATCAGAAGTATGTGAAAACTTCAAATCATTTTACATTTTATGTTGTGTGTTGTATTTTTACATGAATGTTTCTGGGCTTGTGCTACCAGGTGAAGTTAGCGATTAAGTTGCCTAAAAATGTAAACGTCACCTTTTTCTGTTAGGAAAGCAGAAATGACTTCACCTTGTGATTATTTTTTTGGACATACAGTGAGTTAGAGTAGTTTCAGACTTTTGAAATGTCACCTCACTGTAGCCAGGAAGTTCAGACAGTGTAGTGTTATAGCCCAAGGCGAAATGTATATGGTGTGGATACCAAATGTGTAGACAAACAAACTCTTGCAAATTCACAGGCATGTGTTTTAATAGCTAACTGACCATTAACCCTTTCATGAGCAAAATATCACTGCCTAATTTTTTCAAGTTAGGCCTACCATGTGATGATGAAAACATAATGAATTCAGTTTCTATACATCAGTATATAAATAGCAATTTGTGTTTTAAGAATATAATTGGTGAAGAATACTTTCTAATTTAAATTTCAGACACGAAGATTTTAACTGCTGTGTTTGCATTGTTTTCCTTACAAAATCAGCTTGAAACTGTATGTGAACGTATAATGGCGGACATCGCTGTGTATAGGAAATGCTACTTCATTAATCTGTCTGTTTTCATAAATAATTCCACAAATAGATTAAGGCAGATGTACAATTAATAGAATGCAAATTCTAAATACTATGTGATAGAAGATTTAGCTTAATAATGTAGGTCACCAACATATTGGACAGTGCTATGTTGTGGAATTCAAAAGTGCTGCAAATTTGTAAGGTCAGGGTTGTTTTATGACATCCATTTTTGTGATAACGCATAAAAAGCATTGAAGCAAATACTATTTAACTAATGAAGACGTTACCTCAAGTAAGTGGGCAAATAATGAAACCATACATTTGTATCAATGGATTGTTGTAATGAAGCTAGAAATTGAGGGGTTATATTTAAAAAAAAAGACTTTTTCTAAAAATAAATGCACTCATGTTATGCATGGAACCATATGTGTTCTTGGTTGTGTCAATTGGGTTGGAATGAATGGTCTACTTCTCAACATTAATGCTTTTGTGCGTTGTCTGTGAATAGTTAGAGTAATGTTTAATTGGTAACAATCCAGTTAGGATGAACAGTATGGTATGAAGTTCGTGCTCCTTTGCTAAATGTACACATTACAGGGGGTTGTTTCAAATAATTTAAAAAATCTGTTTGACTGCCATTTTTTACAGAACTTACAGAAAGAAAAAGAAATTAAATGGTAGTTTATTAAGCATATTTCTGATTTACAAGGCTTTAAACTCATTAATCCTATTAGTTTAAATTAAATACAGTGTGCTTTTTTAAAGTCATATAGCTAAAATACATTGCATGTATCTCCATCCAAACATGCACTTTTAAGTATGAATACAGTAGGCATGACTATAACAATTTTTATTAACATTCAAAATATGCTTATTATAAACATTTTACATAATACTTATTCTTCAACTTAAAAATAACGTTTTGGTTAAATCCGATGTTGAATGGATACTGAGGAATAGAGGACGTAGTTCAAATAAAATTATATGTATAAATTAATACAAATAATATTATCATGCAGGTTAGAGAATATTTAACTCATACTCTACGGAGATTCAAACCCAGCTTCACAGGTAAACGGCACCCATCGCCTTGCCAGCACACGAGCCCACATTCCCTCCTGACTAAGCACACTTCACCAAAAAATGGTGCTACTTAATCGGTGTTATATGCATTCGTCTGCAGCAGACACACTCGCATGACAAACTGGTAATTAATTCTCATCTATCTACACAGTCATTCTGGATTCCTATGAAAGAAATCAAGGTATATAGAATTAATTATAGAGAATTATAAATATACACCAGACAGAACGGAAAGTGATATCCCTGGATTATATAGAAGAATGCTTGATAATAGTAGGCAGAATTAATATTTTAATACAAATAATACTATTATACAGGTTAGAGAATTTTTAATTCAAACTCTATGGAGATTTGAACCAGGTCCACTGGTAAATGGCACCCATCGCCTTGCCTGCACATACGAGCCCACATTCCCTCACGACTAAGCACACATCACCAAAATGCTATTTAATTGGTGTCATATGCACTCGTGTGTATAGACACTCGAATGATGACCTAGTAATTAATTCTCACCTATCTACACAGTCATTCCAGATTCCTATGAAATAAATCAAGGTATATAGAACTAATTATAGAGAATTATAAATATACACCAGACAGAACGGAAAGTGCTATCCGTGGATGTCTGTTGTATATTTATAATTCTTCTATATAATCCAGGGATAGTGCTATCCTTAACATGTAATTATGTTTATGCCAGTGTGTTGATACGATTCATTTTACCATGGATTTAATTTTATATGTAATCACTGGAATGATAAGTAGTATTGTATTGATATATAGAATGATTGTATAAATGACCCTTGACATTCATTGAAATGAGCGGGATATACATGACTGTGTGACATTTCCTCTGTCTTGTGGTTTGCATCATTGCCAGTTTATCAGGTCAGTAAATATAACTGAATTCCATTTACACACTCCTTATCACCTCTGTTTGTTGTCTGCATGACTCGCCAGTTTATCAGGTTACCCAACATTAGCACTCTATTCCCCTTTAATAACACTCATGGAGTATGTCCTTGTTCCAATTACTGACCCAGCTGTTGCTTGTTTAGAACTTTATAGTGTAAACTTTGAACAACTCACACTTGTTGACTTGTTAACATAACTTAGGTAGCTTGTAGTGTACTTGTCAAAATCAAGTATTTGCCATTCTCCTATTTCTTATTTTTAAACTTAACTTTATTCTTAAATACCAAGGTAACTAGTATTTATATATGGAATAGTGATATATGGGTCTGTCTTCAAACTCTGTTACTTCTAAGATGATATCATAGAATAATTAAGTTTTGAGAAAGCCTGAGATTCAGGATAAATGATGATCTCCTAGTTGGCCTTTTGGCACTTGTGCATTTTTCATCCATGTTCTAACAGCTGACCTGTATTCATCTGAAGGAGAATGTTCTTTGATATACCCATGCCCTTTACAAGGATGTTTTTGTATTCATTATGATAAATGTGTCAGCCAAAAACTAGAATAAAATTTTTCTGCACTTGTGTGCTATCAATACATTTTGAAGTGTTATAAACTTTGGCTTGCGAATGTAGCAAAATGGACTTAAATCAACAAGACTGGAGCATTTCTGGAGAACATGGGTCTAATAAATTAATTTGAATTGCCAGTACATTTTATGTATTTTCATCTGTTTTACCCTTTTATCAAGGGGCCCTGAGTGGCCGAGTGGTCTAAAGCGCTCACCGTCCCGGATCACTGCCATCTCACCTCTGTCTGCGTGGGTTCCATTCCAAGGCTTGGCTAGCGTGGGTAAATGGGAAAGCCTGCCAGTAGCTTCTCGTGGGTCGGTGGTTCTTCCCTGGGTTTTCCAGGGTTCTTCCTCCACCAGTTATAGTGGCCACCATGTTTAGCCTGTCTTGTACTGAAAAATGGCATTAAACCCTAGAACAACAACAACAACCCTTTTATCATCCATGTCCCTCACCCTGAATCTGTTTTTCCAACTTTTCATTGTTCTTCAAGCATAAATTCAAGACATATTTTATCATGCTTCTCATGTCTGAGACATGAAACAAGAATGAGGAAGATATCTGCAGTAAACCAGGTACAACATGCTTCGTCGTGTAACTCATCATTCCCCAGGGATTAAAGGGTTTTGTCAGCATTTACATATCTTCTACATTAATTGCTAACACTTTAATTTTGTATTTCACATTTGAATTGATTGTATATTTCAATCCATTCTATTTATAATATATTTCACTTTTAAAAAACTCCAAAAATCAATAAAGACAGGAATTTTGGAAATGAGGTTTTATTGGTAGTCAGTACCATCTCACCAATCTCTGTAAGCCACTGCCAATATGATGCTTAAGTTCGGTTGCTAACTAAAACTTCCTAGTTGTGTCATTTAATCTGTAAATAGAATACTCCAAAAATGTATGAGAGGCTCAAAATAGGGCCGATCATCATGGCACACACCTGCACATGATTGTTTTGGAAGACAGAAAGATTAGGAAAGCAAGAAGTGAATGAAGATCTATTAATTACCTTCAGTCACTTGTATTTCTGCATTAAACAAGTGTTACGGTTTGATACAGATGAAGAAAAGATGATTATAATTTAAAATCGATACATATGTTCAGTTGGAAGTATGAAACCCACAAGCGCCTTTTATGAGCTCAAATCATTGAAGCAGTTTATGTCCCAATGATAATGCTTTATTGACAGCATAAAGGTTAGATAAGGGTGTGCAATTCATTCCAAGGATGTCTGTTTAATTTTAAACCACCCAGTTATTGCTGGTTTGAGCCAGATAGTACAAACTTAGAACAGATGGGACATGTAAGCTGTACAATGCAAGTTAGGCAGATTTGGGAGTAATTGTCAAGCTCAAGAATTTGGCATTCTCAGGTTTCTTATATTAGTCTAAATTCAAACTTTATCACTTTAAAAGGATACTTGAATAATTCTATTTTTCGAATTCCAGGTCAGTGTACATTACAAATAAACCATCTTGAGTTGAATCTTTGGTCACGAGCTACCCATGTATTATTTCTTCCTTGTTGTAATGAAAGACATGTTCAGTTGGATGAGATAATATTGGATTTTACCTCTGTCCTTTACAAGGAAGTTTTGACCCAAATGTAAAAAACGTGTCAGTCCAAGATTAGGACCAGAATAATTTATGATGAAATTGTAAAACCCCAAATCAGTTATTTATGATATTTATCTCTAAATTCTGTCATGTTGTGATTTGTAACCTAGCATGAAATACTATAAGGTGGAAAAGAATTACATGTATTCTATAACATGAGGTTTGATTTGATAGTAGGATAGATTGGTTGATTAATCATATGTCTGGCCTTAACATTTCTATATCGTACCCACATATGTTGACTGCAACTTCTAGCACAGTATGGCCTGTAAAGGAAATGTTTAATTATTGCTAACAAACTAAATATCTTTAACTAAGTTCAAGTCACTGTTAAGTTAATGCTTACAAACTAAACATCTATAACCATGTTCAAGGCGATGTTAAATTAGCACTAAAAAACTAAATACCTTTAACTAAGTTCAAGTTGTTTCTATTTTATGTATCTGAAAAATACATTGGTATTAAAATTTTCCTTCACTCGTGTGTTGTCAATAGAATGCATGGTCATATATCTGGTTTTGTAGAAGCATTTCCGTCCCATACTTAAATGTGACATCAACATCTAACTTATGTTATGGCCTACAAGGAAAGTAAAATTATTACTGAACAACTAAATATCTTTTATCTGACTTCAAGCCCTTACTAATTTTAATAAAAGTCATATATGAAAATGGCATTCAAATATGTCTGTCATATTTAAGTTGCCTTGACTCTAAATAGCATGGGTCACAAGAACTTGAAAGATACCTGCAGTAAACTCTGTACACCATGCATCATCATGCAACTTGTCATTCTGCAGGGATTAAGGGGTGTTGTCAATATTAATATATCTTACACATTAATAAATAACACTTTAATTATGTATTTCAGATTTCAGTTGATTCTATATTTCAATCCAAACTATTTGTAATATAAGTCACCTTCTGAATTCAAAATCAATTACAGTAAGTAATTTTGGGAATGAGGTTTTATTGGTAGTCAACCCCCTTCTCACCGATCTTTGTAGAACACTGCCAATATGACACTCATGTTCGGTTTCTAACTAAAACGTCCTAGTTGTGTCATTAATCTGTAGATAGAATACTTAGAAAATTTATGAGAGGCACAAGACAGGGTAGGTCATCATGGTATGCACCTGCACATGACTGCATCAGAAGTTAAAACAGTTGGAAAGAAAGACGTATAGAAAGATCAAATATATATCTTCCATTACTTGTATTTCTATATTTTACAAATGATATAAGCTGATACACATTAATAAAAGATGATTATTATACTCTCTGTGTTCAGCCTGTGCCTGTTATGAGCTCAAATCATTGAAGTACTTTTTCTCCTTGTGCTAATGCTTTGTTGACAGCACAAAGGTTAGATGAGAGGGTGCGGTTCATTCTTAGGATGTCTGTGTTTTGATTGAAACCATACAGTTAATCCTGGATTGAACCTTTTGGCACATGTATTTTTTTTCTTCCTTGTCATATTATAAGACTTATCAGATTTTACCTCTGCCTTTACAAGGAAGTTTTGATTAGAATATCAAAACCTGCCAGCCCAAATTTAGGACCAGAATAGTTAACGATGAAATTGTAAACACGAATCACTTACTTAAAACATCTTACTTAATTTAAAGTTCACCTTATTGTAATTTTGTAAAACATATAAAATGCTACAAGGAATTACAATTATGTTATGTGGTTTGGGTGACGTAGATAGATTGGTTAATCATATATCTGGCCTGATATAAGTATTTCCATCCTATACACAGTATACACATATATTGATTCCAGTCTTTTGCATGTGTTACAGTCTTTACCATGAAAATAAAACAGAAGTAATACGCAACTAAATCTTTTTAATAATTTCAATGTAGTAAATTGAATTTTAAAATAAATATATAATGAATAAATAAGTAAATGAAAATAGAGCAGGTCAAAAGAACACATGGCTGTAATAAATTCATTTGAAATGCAGCTCATTTCCTGCATCTGTATCTCTTGTTCCTTATCTTTCATTTCCCACCTCTCTCCTTGTTTCTGTCTTTCAAATGTATGTCTTATTCTTCAGAATTTAAATTACATACATATTTTATCATGTCTGTCACATTTAAATGTATCCTGGTCTGACCCTCAGTAGACTGGATCATACAAATGAGGGAATCTGCAGTAAGCTAGGAACATCAACCATAGCCATGTAACTTGATGGGTGAACTTGGCTGTAACATGCATAGTAATGTAGCCTAATGGCTAAACTTGGTACAGCATGTAACTTGATGGGTAAACTGGGAACATCATGTATAGCCATGTAAGGGGCTGTCCATTTAGTATGTACACATGGAGGGGGGTAACCCAAATGCATACACTTGCGTATGGGAGTGTCTACTGATAATGTATGTAAGCATAGAAAATGGGTGGGTGAAACATCAATAATTTGTCAAATAAGTAACCTGTTAGACTGGGTTCAGTTGGCGTTTAAATTTTAGAGGACACAAGACAAACTGTTTAAAGTTATGCAGCTTATTTCTTTGATGCAGCCAGACATTCATCATCGGTGGACCATCTGTTTTATTAAACACATTAATATTATTAATCCTTTATGGTTTCTCTGTGGAGTAAATATAGGCCGTTCTATAGAATTCGGGGGAGGGGGGGCGCATCAAGTGTACATATGCAAGTGGGGTGTGTGTATAAAAGTATGCACATGTACAGTGATGGGGGAAGGGGTCAATCTTTGCCAGATTTGTGCGTAAGTACTAAATGGATGGCCCCTAACTTGATGGATAAACTTGTTAGTTCATGCATAGTTATGTAGCTTGATGGGTAAATGTGGTACAGCATAACTAAGTCATGTAACTTGATGGGTAAACTTGGTGCATCATGCAGAGTCATGTAGCTTGATGGGTAGACTAGATGCATCATGTAGCTTGATTAGTAAATTTGGTACATCATGCATAGTCATGGAGCTTGATTGGTAGACTAGGTATAACATGCAAAGTCATGTAGCTTGAGGGGTAAACTTGGTACATCTTGCATAGTCATGTAGCCTAATGGCTAAACTTGGTACAGCATACATAGACAAGTAACTTGTTGGGTAAGCTGGGTACAGCATGCATATCTATGTAACTTGATGATAAACTTGAAACATCATGCATATCCATGTAGCCCTAATGGGTAGACTAGGTGAATCATGGATAGTCATGCAGCCTAATGGCTAAACTTGGTAGTTCATGCATAGTCATATAGCCTAATGTGTAAGCTTGGTACATCATACATAGTCATTTAACTTGATGGGTAAACTTGGTGCATCATGCATAGTCATGCAGCTTAATGGGTAAACTTGGTACATCATGCATATTCATGTAGCCTGATTGGTAGACATGGTATAACATGCATAGTCATGTAGCTTGATTGATAGACTAGATATATTATGCATAGTCATGTAGCTTGATGGGTAAACTAGGTATAACATGCATAGTTACGTAGCTTGATAGGTAGATAAGATACATATTGCATAGTCATGTAGTTTGATGGGTAAACTTGGTACATCATGTATAGTCATGGAGCTTGATTGGTAGACTTGGTATAACGTGCATAGTCATGTAGCTTGATTGATAAACCTGGTACATGATACATAGTAGTGTTGCTTGATGGGTAGAGTCCATAGACTATTTGCATGATGCATGTAGCTTAATGATCCAAGACACAGTATTGTCAGTATTTCAGTATTAATCTGCCCTAAATTTTTAGGAAGTGTCCCTTTCCTTCTCCATTTCAAAGTAGTTTACTTGGTCAAATCAGTTTATTTCAATTGTTTGTAATATATGTTTTGTTTAAAAAAATGCAAAATCAATTATACTCCATACTTGTTCAAAATAATAAAAAAATTTGTAGTCAACCTTCAAGTCAATGATGTCTGTCCATGACTGCCAGTGTGATATTTAAGTTTGGTTACTAACTAAATGTTCCTAGTAATATCATTTAATCTGTCAATAGAAAGATGGTGACTAAAAATAGGGTAGGGCATCATGGTACGAGCCTATATATGACAATTTTGGAAAATAATATGGAAAAACAGTAATTGTAATTCTGCAGTGTGGAAATGTTATAAACTTGTGAACAGTGTAGATATTTCAAACTCACAGTTATGGAGGATAAAATGTTTTTTTCAAGCCCACTGGCTTTTTGAAAAATGAGACCTTATTGCAACAAAAGATGCATTATGGGTTGAATGGTATCATTTGGCAAACATGACACTTTAGAAATTAGAGTTTCATCAAATTCATAATCTAAAATACTAAGTAATACAACTGGTGTTATTGTAATCAAGCAGAAAATATGTTTGGAAAATATTTTCATATTCATATGGTCTTTTCAATGGGAAACATAATTAATAGCAAGTATATTACATTTGAAAGAAAGTATAAATTATTCCTGGGATACTTCTGTAGTTTTAAAAAGTAGCTACTACCAGAGTAATTTTAGACACTCATGTTCAATAAACAGTTAATGGACATATTAATGATGGGAAATATGTTGTACTTTTGTAAGAAATTATAAAATCCCCAGTAATAAAGTAAAACTAGCTGCTGTAGCTACTGATCTGTCTACTGTAATATATAAAGATCTACACCACTAGTCAATTTCTACAGATATATTTTAGACATTTTTCTCTAATAATTTTGTGATATACTGAGAATCTTACATTAGTGATCATTTCAAGTTAAAGTTATTAAACAAAAACATATCTGTCTTTTGTGTTTGAGCTTTGGCAAGCAAAAGATTGAAATTATTCAACGAGTTCCCTAAATTTCATATGAAATGAGCACATAGGTAAGATTCTAGTTTTACATAATGAAAAATACAGATTTTTCTTTAACAAACCTCAGAAGAATTTAGTGAAATACTGTGAAGTACATTCAGATGTCTTATTCATTACTCCTCTTTGGTTCATATGACATTTTGACATCATCTGTGATTTTGTGGGGTGTTAGTATTTCTGTCTGGCTGCATCAAAGAAATAAGCTGCATAACTTTAAACAGTTTGTCTTGTGTCCTCTAAAATTTAAACGCCAACTGAACCCAGTCTAACAGGTTACTTATTTGACAAATTATTGATGTTTCACCCACCCATTTTCTATGCTTACATATATTATCAGTAGACACTCCCATACGCAAGTGTATGCATTTGGGTTACCCCCCTCCATGTGTACATACTAAATGGACAGCCCCTTACATGGCTATACATGATGTTCCCAGTTTACCCATCAAGTTACATGCTGTACCAAGTTTAGCCATTAGGCTACATTACTATGCATGTTACAGCCAAGTTCACCCATCAAGTTACATGGCTATGGTTGATGTTCCTAGCTTACTGCAGATTCCCTCATTTGTATGATCCAGTCTACTGAGGGTCAGACCAGGATACATTTAAATGTGACAGACATGATAAAATATGTATGTAATTTAAATTCTGAAGAATAAGACATACATTTGAAAGACAGAAACAAGGAGAGAGGTGGGAAATGAAAGATAAGGAACAAGAGATACAGATGCAGGAAATGAGCTGCATTTCAAATGAATTTATTACAGCCATGTGTTCTTTTGACCTGCTCTATTTTCATTTACTTATTTATTCATTATATATTTATTTTAAAATTCAATTTACTACATTGAAATTATTAAAAAGATTTAGTTGCGTATTACTTCTGTTTTATTTTCATGGTAAAGACTGTAACACATGCAAAAGACTGGAATCAATATATGTGTATACTGTGTATAGGATGGAAATACTTATATCAGGCCAGATATATGATTAACCAATCTATCTACGTCACCCAAACCACATAACATAATTGTAATTCCTTGTAGCATTTTATATGTTTTACAAAATTACAATAAGGTGAACTTTAAATTAAGTAAGATGTTTTAAGTAAGTGATTCGTGTTTACAATTTCATCGTTAACTATTCTGGTCCTAAATTTGGGCTGGCAGGTTTTGATATTCTAATCAAAACTTCCTTGTAAAGGCAGAGGTAAAATCTGATAAGTCTTATAATATGACAAGGAAGAAAAAAAATACATGTGCCAAAAGGTTCAATCCAGGATTAACTGTATGGTTTCAATCAAAACACAGACATCCTAAGAATGAACCGCACCCTCTCATCTAACCTTTGTGCTGTCAACAAAGCATTAGCACAAGGAGAAAAAAGTACTTCAATGATTTGAGCTCATAACAGGCACAGGCTGAACACAGAGAGTATAATAATCATCTTTTATTAATGTGTATCAGCTTATATCATTTGTAAAATATAGAAATACAAGTAATGGAAGATATATATTTGATCTTTCTATACGTCTTTCTTTCCAACTGTTTTAACTTCTGATGCAGTCATGTGCAGGTGCATACCATGATGACCTACCCTGTCTTGTGCCTCTCATAAATTTTCTAAGTATTCTATCTACAGATTAATGACACAACTAGGACGTTTTAGTTAGAAACCGAACATGAGTGTCATATTGGCAGTGTTCTACAAAGATCGGTGAGAAGGGGGTTGACTACCAATAAAACCTCATTCCCAAAATTACTTACTGTAATTGATTTTGAATTCAGAAGGTGACTTATATTACAAATAGTTTGGATTGAAATATAGAATCAACTGAAATCTGAAATACATAATTAAAGTGTTATTTATTAATGTGTAAGATATATTAATATTGACAACACCCCTTAATCCCTGCGGAATGACAAGTTGCATGATGATGCATGGCGTACAGAGTTTACTGCAGGTATCTTTCAAGTTCTTGTGACCCATGCTATTTAGAGTCAAGGCAACTTAAATATGACAGACATATTTGAATGCCATTTTCATATATGACTTTTATTAAAATTAGTAAGGGCTTGAAGTCAGATAAAAGATATTTAGTTGTTCAGTAATAATTTTACTTTCCTTGTAGGCCATAACATAAGTTAGATGTTGATGTCACATTTAAGTATGGGACGGAAATGCTTCTACAAAACCAGATATATGACCATGCATTCTATTGACAACACACGAGTGAAGGAAAATTTTAATACCAATGTATTTTTCAGATACATAAAATAGAAACAACTTGAACTTAGTTAAAGGTATTTAGTTTTTTAGTGCTAATTTAACATCGCCTTGAACATGGTTATAGATGTTTAGTTTGTAAGCATTAACTTAACAGTGACTTGAACTTAGTTAAAGATATTTAGTTTGTTAGCAATAATTAAACATTTCCTTTACAGGCCATACTGTGCTAGAAGTTGCAGTCAACATATGTGGGTACGATATAGAAATGTTAAGGCCAGACATATGATTAATCAACCAATCTATCTTACTATCAAATCAAACCTCATGTTATAGAATACATGTAATTCTTTTCCACCTTATAGTATTTCATGCTAGGTTACAAATCACAACATGACAGAATTTAGAGATAAATATCATAAATAACTGATTTGGGGTTTTACAATTTCATCATAAATTATTCTGGTCCTAATCTTGGACTGACACGTTTTTTACATTTGGGTCAAAACTTCCTTGTAAAGGACAGAGGTAAAATCCAATATTATCTCATCCAACTGAACATGTCTTTCATTACAACAAGGAAGAAATGATACATGGGTAGCTCGTGACCAAAGATTCAACTCAAGATGGTTTATTTGTAATGTACACTGACCTGGAATTCGAAAAATAGAATTATTCAAGTATCCTTTTAAAGTGATAAAGTTTGAATTTAGACTAATATAAGAAACCTGAGAATGCCAAATTCTTGAGCTTGACAATTACTCCCAAATCTGCCTAACTTGCATTGTACAGCTTACATGTCCCATCTGTTCTAAGTTTGTACTATCTGGCTCAAACCAGCAATAACTGGGTGGTTTAAAATTAAACAGACATCCTTGGAATGAATTGCACACCCTTATCTAACCTTTATGCTGTCAATAAAGCATTATCATTGGGACATAAACTGCTTCAATGATTTGAGCTCATAAAAGGCGCTTGTGGGTTTCATACTTCCAACTGAACATATGTATCGATTTTAAATTATAATCATCTTTTCTTCATCTGTATCAAACCGTAACACTTGTTTAATGCAGAAATACAAGTGACTGAAGGTAATTAATAGATCTTCATTCACTTCTTGCTTTCCTAATCTTTCTGTCTTCCAAAACAATCATGTGCAGGTGTGTGCCATGATGATCGGCCCTATTTTGAGCCTCTCATACATTTTTGGAGTATTCTATTTACAGATTAAATGACACAACTAGGAAGTTTTAGTTAGCAACCGAACTTAAGCATCATATTGGCAGTGGCTTACAGAGATTGGTGAGATGGTACTGACTACCAATAAAACCTCATTTCCAAAATTCCTGTCTTTATTGATTTTTGGAGTTTTTTAAAAGTGAAATATATTATAAATAGAATGGATTGAAATATACAATCAATTCAAATGTGAAATACAAAATTAAAGTGTTAGTAATTAATGTAGAAGATATGTAAATGCTGACAAAACCCTTTAATCCCTGGGGAATGATGAGTTACACGACGAAGCATGTTGTACCTGGTTTACTGCAGATATCTTCCTCATTCTTGTTTCATGTCTCAGACATGAGAAGCATGATAAAATATGTCTTGAATTTATGCTTGAAGAACAATGAAAAGTTGGAAAAACAGATTCAGGGTGAGGGACATGGATGATAAAAGGGTTGTTGTTGTTGTTCTAGGGTTTAATGCCATTTTTCAGTACAAGACAGGCTAAACATGGTGGCCACTATAACTGGTGGAGGAAGAACCCTGGAAAACCCAGGGAAGAACCACCGACCCACGAGAAGCTACTGGCAGGCTTTCCCATTTACCCACGCTAGCCAAGCCTTGGAATGGAACCCACGCAGACAGAGGTGAGATGGCAGTGATCCGGGACGGTGAGCGCTTTAGACCACTCGGCCACTCAGGGCCCCTTGATAAAAGGGTAAAACAGATGAAAATACATAAAATGTACTGGCAATTCAAATTAATTTATTAGACCCATGTTCTCCAGAAATGCTCCAGTCTTGTTGATTTAAGTCCATTTTGCTACATTCGCAAGCCAAAGTTTATAACACTTCAAAATGTATTGATAGCACACAAGTGCAGAAAAATTTTATTCTAGTTTTTGGCTGACACATTTATCATAATGAATACAAAAACATCCTTGTAAAGGGCATGGGTATATCAAAGAACATTCTCCTTCAGATGAATACAGGTCAGCTGTTAGAACATGGATGAAAAATGCACAAGTGCCAAAAGGCCAACTAGGAGATCATCATTTATCCTGAATCTCAGGCTTTCTCAAAACTTAATTATTCTATGATATCATCTTAGAAGTAACAGAGTTTGAAGACAGACCCATATATCACTATTCCATATATAAATACTAGTTACCTTGGTATTTAAGAATAAAGTTAAGTTTAAAAATAAGAAATAGGAGAATGGCAAATACTTGATTTTGACAAGTACACTACAAGCTACCTAAGTTATGTTAACAAGTCAACAAGTGTGAGTTGTTCAAAGTTTACACTATAAAGTTCTAAACAAGCAACAGCTGGGTCAGTAATTGGAACAAGGACATACTCCATGAGTGTTATTAAAGGGGAATAGAGTGCTAATGTTGGGTAACCTGATAAACTGGCGAGTCATGCAGACAACAAACAGAGGTGATAAGGAGTGTGTAAATGGAATTCAGTTATATTTACTGACCTGATAAACTGGCAATGATGCAAACCACAAGACAGAGGAAATGTCACACAGTCATGTATATCCCGCTCATTTCAATGAATGTCAAGGGTCATTTATACAATCATTCTATATATCAATACAATACTACTTATCATTCCAGTGATTACATATAAAATTAAATCCATGGTAAAATGAATCGTATCAACACACTGGCATAAACATAATTACATGTTAAGGATAGCACTATCCCTGGATTATATAGAAGAATTATAAATATACAACAGACATCCACGGATAGCACTTTCCGTTCTGTCTGGTGTATATTTATAATTCTCTATAATTAGTTCTATATACCTTGATTTATTTCATAGGAATCTGGAATGACTGTGTAGATAGGTGAGAATTAATTACTAGGTCATCATTCGAGTGTCTATACACACGAGTGCATATGACACCAATTAAATAGCATTTTGGTGATGTGTGCTTAGTCGTGAGGGAATGTGGGCTCGTATGTGCAGGCAAGGCGATGGGTGCCATTTACCAGTGGACCTGGTTCAAATCTCCATAGAGTTTGAATTAAAAATTCTCTAACCTGTATAATAGTATTATTTGTATTAAAATATTAATTCTGCCTACTATTATCAAGCATTCTTCTATATAATCCAGGGATATCACTTTCCGTTCTGTCTGGTGTATATTTATAATTCTCTATAATTAATTCTATATACCTTGATTTCTTTCATAGGAATCCAGAATGACTGTGTAGATAGATGAGAATTAATTACCAGTTTGTCATGCGAGTGTGTCTGCTGCAGACGAATGCATATAACACCGATTAAGTAGCACCATTTTTTGGTGAAGTGTGCTTAGTCAGGAGGGAATGTGGGCTCGTGTGCTGGCAAGGCGATGGGTGCCGTTTACCTGTGAAGCTGGGTTTGAATCTCCGTAGAGTATGAGTTAAATATTCTCTAACCTGCATGATAATATTATTTGTATTAATTTATACATATAATTTTATTTGAACTACGTCCTCTATTCCTCAGTATCCATTCAACATCGGATTTAACCAAAACGTTATTTTTAAGTTGAAGAATAAGTATTATGTAAAATGTTTATAATAAGCATATTTTGAATGTTAATAAAAATTGTTATAGTCATGCCTACTGTATTCATACTTAAAAGTGCATGTTTGGATGGAGATACATGCAATGTATTTTAGCTATATGACTTTAAAAAAGCACACTGTATTTAATTTAAACTAATAGGATTAATGAGTTTAAAGCCTTGTAAATCAGAAATATGCTTAATAAACTACCATTTAATTTCTTTTTCTTTCTGTAAGTTCTGTAAAAAATGGCAGTCAAACAGATTTTTTAAATTATTTGAAACAACCCCCTGTAATGTGTACATTTAGCAAAGGAGCACGAACTTCATACCATACTGTTCATCCTAACTGGATTGTTACCAATTAAACATTACTCTAACTATTCACAGACAACGCACAAAAGCATTAATGTTGAGAAGTAGACCATTCATTCCAACCCAATTGACACAACCAAGAACACATATGGTTCCATGCATAACATGAGTGCATTTATTTTTAGAAAAAGTCTTTTTTTTTAAATATAACCCCTCAATTTCTAGCTTCATTACAACAATCCATTGATACAAATGTATGGTTTCATTATTTGCCCACTTACTTGAGGTAACGTCTTCATTAGTTAAATAGTATTTGCTTCAATGCTTTTTATGCGTTATCACAAAAATGGATGTCATAAAACAACCCTGACCTTACAAATTTGCAGCACTTTTGAATTCCACAACATAGCACTGTCCAATATGTTGGTGACCTACATTATTAAGCTAAATCTTCTATCACATAGTATTTAGAATTTGCATTCTATTAATTGTACATCTGCCTTAATCTATTTGTGGAATTATTTATGAAAACAGACAGATTAATGAAGTAGCATTTCCTATACACAGCGATGTCCGCCATTATACGTTCACATACAGTTTCAAGCTGATTTTGTAAGGAAAACAATGCAAACACAGCAGTTAAAATCTTCGTGTCTGAAATTTAAATTAGAAAGTATTCTTCACCAATTATATTCTTAAAACACAAATTGCTATTTATATACTGATGTATAGAAACTGAATTCATTATGTTTTCATCATCACATGGTAGGCCTAACTTGAAAAAATTAGGCAGTGATATTTTGCTCATGAAAGGGTTAATGGTCAGTTAGCTATTAAAACACATGCCTGTGAATTTGCAAGAGTTTGTTTGTCTACACATTTGGTATCCACACCATATACATTTCGCCTTGGGCTATAACACTACACTGTCTGAACTTCCTGGCTACAGTGAGGTGACATTTCAAAAGTCTGAAACTACTCTAACTCACTGTATGTCCAAAAAAATAATCACAAGGTGAAGTCATTTCTGCTTTCCTAACAGAAAAAGGTGACGTTTACATTTTTAGGCAACTTAATCGCTAACTTCACCTGGTAGCACAAGCCCAGAAACATTCATGTAAAAATACAACACACAACATAAAATGTAAAATGATTTGAAGTTTTCACATACTTCTGATATCAGACTGGTAACATTCAGAATGGATGGTTTACCTACATGTCACAATTACTTCCCTATATAGTCTTTACATCTGTTTGTTAATACAGTCTAAGTCCTCATAAACCATATGTTAATCTAAAGTACCTTCAAAGATGAACTAAGAAAAATGTTTGAAACAAAAATTCAAAAATTTTAATTGTAATGTAATTTTTAATAAAAAGTAATTTTCAACAAAAAGTAAATAAAATTTTCTTATAAATTTAATACAAGCAACTGCCAAATTTTAGACATCAAAATTGACCTCTGAATGACATTTAAGATATGCGGTAGCTTGGGCCTATGTACGTACAGCAGTAAAGCATGATAGCTCATAGTGATTTTTGAGGCAAATTGTAATATGCCTGTTTAAATGTATTTAGGCGTACATGCTAAAGAAACAATGACATGTGCTCTGTTCCAGATTTACTGTGTCCATTACTCAGCCAGTTGTTAGTATACCATAGTGATGGGATCAGTACCATTTCTGATAATAAATAGGAAAAGTTTTTCAAAGTCCATCACCATAAAGGTAGCCCAGTAATAGGAAAACACAGCTCCAGTGAGGTTCTACCTGAGTGAACAGTTATGTTGATGTCTCTCTGGCCATGTCTTTGAGGTAGCATATATCAATTTGGTAGTATGAAATAATCATGATGACTAATGCCAGGAACATTGAACATGTCTTAATGAAGTCTTGGTATCACAACCTGATGGATGGACAGCATCCAATCAAATCCAACTCTTCTGTCTTTTTCACAATTTTCAAACTAGCAGACCAGACCTGAAATGAGATAACATATTTCTAATCTGATAGATCAGTAAAATGTAGGTAAAATTAAGTGTAATGTTGCAAGATATGGACATGTCCAAATGACATTAAGTATGCACACACTGGAAAAAAAATTAAACGTAACATAGAAATGTGAAACCATGAACATCTGCTAAAGTAATTATTCCCACCCAGACTAAATGAGGTTCCCAGAAAAATGTTTATCAGAGTATGTTCAACCAATCACAGGCTAAATAACTAATATGGTACACTAGCTATCATACAGTTTAAGGTAAAGTGGCGATCGTGAGGTTTGAACATTGGTGCGTCAACTGGTATATAATATACAGGATAGTTATTGGAAAAGAAGTGAATTAAATTATATTTCAAAAAGTAAGTAATTCATGATGGAAGTAACATTTGTGGATATTTCAAGTGCATATAACCAACATGAATTTGTATCGCCAAACATTCTAAACAAGGATGGATATTTGTACATGTGGGGACAAATAACCATATAACTAAGATCAGTTATACAAAGTCAATTCAATTGTTCCATTTTAACATTTCTGGTGTATTTTTATGAGTGCAAGGTAACAATTATTAACTAGAATGGTTCATTAGAATGTAATTTGATGTAATACTTCCCTGTTGCTATTTGCACAGCTTACTCTTTTCATAACAAAAACTATGTCCATTTGATGTGAGTATATCTTTCCAAAACAGGCATGTGTGCCTACAAGATGTTGGAGATAAACTATGACAGGCATGTTGTTGGAGACCATGATACATCAGCCCCTATTTCTATAATTGTAATATAAATGGGGAACAGTTCCAAAAAGCATGTATTTTTCCTATCATTTTTATAGAATTGGGAAACAGGTTCAATTGAAAGAGAGTTACACCTTTTGGCACAATATATCATAGAACTAATAATGGCATAGTAAAAAATAGGAAGAACAATTCTACAGTCTTGGTGGAAAAAAGAGAGATTGTGTAAAACAATTTTGTTTAAAATATTGTAAACTTTTTATAGCATCAGGCATGTGATGGGTGACAACTGTGAAAAAGGAAATGAGGAAGGTACAAAAAATTGCTAAATATTAAAAAAGGCATGGATTATGCCATGTACCAGTTTTATCAACTTTATTCACTCCTTATTTTTATCCTGTTATTTAATCTGTATTTAAAGATAAGGTGTGATGAGAAATTTACAACATTTGGGACCTGTAAAAGAAACAGGAGTCCAAATGTAGCTAATTTGTTATATAATTTATTGTCTTTTCATCCAACAAAAGGATATGACATCACAACCTAATTTAAAAATATAAAAATTATCTTACATAAAATGTTATCATTTAAAACTTACATACTCTCTTTCACTGTCACTTTACATTCCACATCTTTTACAACACACACACACATACACACACACATGTATAGATTCTAACAGTAGTAGGTCATGAATAGAAGTAGGTTATGATTTGTATGAATATATTGATGGAACTACCATAAAGTTTTAATAAGAAATGATTCTGTTACTATGACTGTGTCATACAAATTTATTCATACTAGCAAATTGTTAAAAGTTTCAAAGAACTTTCTGTTTAATTTTTTAAGCAACATACATGCAGACACACATACATAGACCGGTAAATTTGTGTGTGTATATATAGAGTGGATGGGTTTAGAAAAAAAATGTGTTAACTAGTACCCAGTGCTGACTGGGATATTATGAGTACCTGATCCTGACGGGGGGAATACAATGACCAATTTTTTTCTAGTAAAATATGTTTCTTAAATAATTCTTTCCTAATCATAATACCTTAGGAGAACTACTACCTCGCAAAGACAGCCACAACATATAAAAACTTTAGCTAAAAAAGCTAAAAGTTATCTGCCCACCGATGTGGTACTCAGACTGCTCTCCGCTTGGCACAGGAATCGATACCAAATCCCATAAATATCACTGTAACTACTGGTGCAGAATGCACACTCTCTATATGGATGTAACTGGTGAGGCTGGGAGGATGTATGTGTATTATGACTGGATAAGTATTATCAAAGAAACATATTTTACTAGACAAATTGGTTTCTTCTTCAAAAATGTTACCCAAATCATAATATCTAAGGAGAATATAAGAGGTGGAGGGAGATACATATTCTTACCCTGGAGAGACCATCAACAGCCCTGTAAGGTATGTGAGACAGTTAGGTAACCAACTGGAAAATAGACTCCATATGTTGGGGAATGGCTTAAATGAAGGGAAAATGTTTCGCTCCCACCAATCCAGTGAAAGTCATGAAGCTGCATCCTTAAGAAGCTGTCCAATGACCTGGTAAGGTGACTTGTACCATAGCTATAGGTCCCACCAGACTGAGATGAAATAATTTTTTACATAAAAGCTAAAGAATGTGGACTACAAACTACATTCCAGAGCATGGATAATGTCAGTTAGAGAAGAGTGAATAACCCATTTCATCCAGTATGAAAGTATCTGTGCTAATATGTTGTCAAGTTCTTTCTCAGAGGTAAGAAGTGGCATGATCTCCCTCAACCCAATCGCTCTGTCCTTTATAGATACCACTTCAGAGCTAGCATGGAATCCTGATTGGTGGCCTTGAGCTGAAGTGTCCAAAGTAGACAGTGATTTCATCAAAATGTCTGGTTAGCCATGGATGGGAGTCTGTTCTTGAAAGCTGGTACCGTCTTGAATGAAATTGACGATCTTGTCCGTACTGCATGTAGTTTGGGTCCACTAATAGGGCACATATCTCACTGATTCTGCCTGCCATTGCCAATGCAGTGAGAAAGCAAGTTTTACATGAAAGGGGAATCAATGATCCCAATGAAAGGAGTTCAAATGATGTCTTGTTCGGCCAGGTGAGTACCCATGATAGGTCCACTTTTGGCAAAGACCTGGCAATTTTTTATAATCAAAGTTGGAGAGAAGGTCAGACAAATCTTTGTTTTGTTCGATATCCTCTCTTCCAAGATGGAATGGTATCCCTTGATTGGACTTGGTGCTGACCTTTTCTCTTTGAAGAGAAAGATGAGGAAGTTAGCTATCTGACGTAATGATACCTGCAGAGGTATAATATGTTCTTGTGTACTCCACAGTGTGAAAATTTGCATTTCCTTGAAATTCAGAGTAAAGTGTCATCTTGCTCAAGTGATTCTTTCCATGGCTGGTTACAAAAACTGTTTATCTTTGAGGGCTTGTTTAATATGATCCATTGTGGTGGTTCATTAGCTCTAAAATGGGATGAAGCATCTACCATCATGGTTGTTTGAGCAGATGAAGGAATATCTTAATTTACCTGGGAATTTCCATTGCATGATAGATGAGGTCATTGATCCATGACATTTCCCATTTAAGTTGTGCAATCAGGATGAGATGACACTTTGGTTCTCTTGATATATATATATATATATATATATATATATATATATATATATATATATATATATATATATATATATATATATATATATATATATATATATATATATGATCTTTGGAATCTAAGGTGTTGGAGGGTAAGCTTAAAATCCAGGCCATTTCAATCTATGGATAAAGTATCGACTGCCCAGGCTTTCAGATCCAGGACTGGTGAGACAAAGGTTGGGAGTTTGGTTTTCTATCTTGCCAAACATATGTCCACCAATGATCAGTCCCAACAGACACATATCTCAGTGAAATGAGGGATGAAGAGACTGTTCTGTATTGATTGTTCTGGGACAATGAATGTACAAGTATGCTTTGTCAGCCCAGAATATGACAACTTGGACATGGATTTGTCATTGAAGACACCACTTCAGAAAATCCCACACAAGGATACAAAGGTCTGGGGATTTGGTTCCATCTTGCTGTTTGAGATAAGTCACCAATGTGGAGTTGTCAGACAGAATAAGAACTCCTTTTCCATTTAAATATTCCTGACAAAAATGAAAGGCTTTTAAAATGGCTTTCATCTTAAGAATCTTGATATGTAGATGCCGTTCATGGGGATACCACAATCCACTGGCTTCCTGGAAAGATGGTAGTAAGTGTGCTCCCCACCCCTCGGTACCTATATCTGTACAGACTGATGTGTGGCAGTTGTACAGCAGAGGTTAACACAATGTGAGCCAAGTGAAATTGCTCCATTTACGGAGATGGTACTTCATATTTGTGCAGATAATGAGAGATTGGCCCAGCTGGCAAACTTTTGGCCTCCATTTTGACAACAGAGTCAATTGTAATTGGTGCATAAAAAAGGCACGCTGCCACATTGAGCAAGCCTAGTAGGCAAAGGAATTTTCGAGCGGATAGTGTGTGTGTGTTTCTCATGAGTCATGAATATACCATGGCATGCATTTTCAATGACGCTCCTGAGGGAGACATGTTCTGTTTACCTGTGTATTGAACTTCATATCTAGATGAATAAATTATTAAGATCGTACTCGATCAGATTTATCTTTTTTGACAAGAAAGCCCAGAATGAGAAGCATAGTAACAAGGGTTTTCATGTTGTGCTCTAAGATATAATTAACCTGATATTTTTGAAGAATGTCATCCAGGTAAGTTGATGTTGCCACTGCAGAGATGGTCTGCACATGAGCCATTACTCAGTTTAACAAATGAGTGAAGACCCAAGGACTAATGTCGAGTCCAAATGGAAGCGCCCTGATCTGGTAAATTATACCTGTGTAGGCGAATGGCAGAAGTTCCTGTAAGCCATGGGATGGAAAGATATGCGTTTTTTTAAGTCCAGTCTGACTGCAACATCTCCCTCCTGGACGGCATTCAAAACCCATTGTGTTTCCATTGTGAACCAAGAGGCACAAATGAACTGATCGAGTGTGCTTAGGTCAATGTTAGGGCAAAGTGCCATTTGCCTTTGGGACCAAAAAGGTCTTAAATAAAACCCCAGAGAATTTATATTTTGATCAATTTCTACCACCCTTTTCAGGAGGAGGTGATTTATTTCTTGCTGTAAGGTGGTGGCTTTGAATGGGTCTGTCGGGACGTTTGTAGCTCAAGGGACCCTGGACATTGGAGGAGGTATGCTAAAAATTATGCTGAGGCATGGTAAACCACTTGTCGAGTCCACTGACCATCATGGCAAATCCAGTCCCATTTGGAAGCAAAGCTTTCCTCCTACCAGGATCAGTGGTATGGGCAGAATGAATATACCATTTTTGAGAAATAGAGGCTATTGTGAAGACAATGTTGGCAAAAACAATCACTCTCTGTCTCTTATCCACTTTTGTGAGAACTGTGGTTTTCCAGGGTTATAACTTAAATAGTTCTGCTTTCCAGAGTTCTGTATCCTAGGGGCATCCCATCTCTCTATTTGTTAATTTTCTTCTTGATGACTTGTTTGCGGATTTCATCAACCTGACCATTAAAAAAGAGACTAGAAGACATCGGCTGCCAGAATAGCCTGAAGTTATGTTAATCTGTAAGGAAGATGGGGGTAGAGGACACTGCATCTCATTCCGCCAAAAGTAAATGTGCAGCTGCTTTAAGGCATTGGTTAGTGTGTGTTGAGCAGATCTGTTTAATATTCAGGCCACTCTGGAGACTGACTCCTATGTATGTCCTGTGAGATTCAGAGTGGGAGGATATAAGCTGTGTTCTGACTGTTGAAAGATTGCCACAGATACTAAGTCCAACACACAGCCCACAGACATGATATTAGGTACTAACTGCTGAGTGTCATTTAAAGACGTTCAATACATATGTAGGGAGTATGGTTCATCATCCTCAAGGCTGTGATATTTGGGTCGATTTATGGGGTGTCTATTTGAAATATGGGGTATAGAACCTGTAGAACTGCCAGTGAAAATTCAATGAAAGGTGCTTCTGCAAGAAAAATAGCCGGTTGATGCTTGGGTCTTGTAACTGACATTGTAGACTGTCTAAAATGTCAGTAACTCTGACAGACTGAAGAAGTGATTTAAAGATAGATTCTTCCTAGTCAGTCAAAATATCAACTGACGCTGGGGCTCTGATCCATGTAGCTGATGAAGCAGAAGAAGGGCAGAACTCTGATGATAAAAGTCAGTAGCCTCCCATCAGTCTGAAGTCTTTCATGGAGTTTTTCCAGGTTACTCTTCAACCATTTATACTGGCTGCCAGGTATAGGCTATCAAGTGCTGAAAAATGGCATTAAACCCAACAACAACTACAACAAAAACAATAACCAATTATGGTTAATTTTGAATAATTAAATTCACTTTTAGCTGTAATTGGTGTCCATCATAACAACTGTCAGTGGCCAATCACAACCTACTCTCTCTCCATATTGCAACTATATATTTATTGGTTTTGTCAAATATCCATGTAAATACATTAATATATAACTAAAAAAAATCTCCACCAGCAGTAGGACTTAGATATTGATGAATCTGCTTCAGACAGACAGACATGCTTGCAGCTTTTCTCCATTTCTCAGATGAATCTAAAGTTTCAAATAAATTTCTTCACTTAAATAATCAAAGGAATCACATTTTTGACTTCCACACGAGTCTGAATTATAACTTAGAATTAGGACTGAGAACCAAATTCCATCAGTATTAATTATTTGTGTCATGTTCCATTATTGCAGTATTGAAGAATTTACATGGCATCTTTTGATGTAAGATCTTGTATTGTTCTGCTCTGGTGCCTTTGGCAGGATTGCAATCTTTGATATCAGCTTCCATGAACATCTCTATTGGGCCTAGAGATGACAGATTAGGTCCTAGAACTTTGATGGATAGTTCCACAACTTGTCAGCAGTACTGTAAAAGTTCCATTTACTTTATCTCTGTCTACATAATCTATTAATTGACGAATTTAATGCAAGGTCACTATGTTGGTCATTTTGATTTAGCTTCTATGACATTGCCATTGTTGCAAAGTTCACATCCTTGCTTCATTCCTGTTATTTGCAGATGCTTGCATAATTTTTAAGCATATGTAGGAACTCAGTGGTTAGCATATCAGATTACTGGCCGAAAGGGTGCATGTTGAAATCAGGACTGAACAGACTTTGGTTAAAGAAAAGTAGTGTTAGATTTTAAAAGAACGATTTATATTTAATTTAAAATGAGTAAATGTGCAAACATGACCTGTGTGACTTGTACTATAAATATTTCATCCTTGTATTTTGAAAAAAAGCTACCTAGTTTTCTTCTTTTTGATCAGCAGTACAAGAAAATTTTATGTATATATATTTTTTAAACCCATGGTACATGATTTTATCTAATTTTTATTCATGGCTCTAAACTGTACAGAATATCTTTAGTTAATTTTGTCTATGTGACCTGAACCTGTTAAAAGCATACTACTGCATATGATCTTTAATAGATGCCTAACATTTCTAGAATAATTCATTACCTTCCCATTGGTTGTGCTAGGTCACATGAACAGGCAAGACTGACACAAAATCAGTAGTGTGATCTGTTGCATGGGGTCTTTTACAAAATATAGTCACAACAGATGGTGTGTACATAATGAGAGGATGAGCAACCAATTTCACTCCAATTTTGAATCCATTCTTATTTCTTGTGTTCCTGTTTGTAATATGCAGATACATTTTCTGTTGTACTTAGATATAGGAAAATCATTTGTTTGGACTATTCAGTGGAAACAGAAAGTGCTCATTATTTGGACTATAATATTATTCTGGAACTGTTATAAATTATTAGAAGGAATTCTGTACAAGACCATCTTGACAATGTCATGGTTCTTGGAGGACCAGTACATTCCTGGTTTTGAGTTTCATAAGGAACTTTTCATTCGTTAAGACTTTCATAGACCTTTCTAAGGATTAGTTTGGATTCACTTCATAATACTACAAGTTCCTCTCAAGTTGTCATTTATAACTTTGATAATTAATTGTTTGCTAAGTTTGACAAGATTATTGGTTTTGATTTTTTTTCTGTTACTAAATTTGTGAACATAAGTCTTAACAAATGAAAATGTTGGCATTTTTATCCAAAATATTAAATAAATCAATACAAAATTAAACAAGATAAATTTTGGAATAACTCAAACAATTACAAGATTTATAAAGTATGGCTTGATTTATACATTTGGAAGTTAATCAAATTTTAAATTTAACCTATCTGAATTTGGCTTGCAAGTTGCAATGCACATTGCAAGGGAGACAACTCCAAAACTAAATGGTGCTGGATCTCGACAGAAACACTACATCTTAAAGTGGCATATAAAGTTGTACTTAGAAGTTTCATGTAGAGGTATCAGTAATTTTAGTTTTCCTTAAATTAGGCTTAAGTCAGTTTGGTTACCAAGAGATAATGCTATTTGGATTCAGACAGAATCACTATGACTCATTAAACTTTACATTAAATCCATTAAATTTTCTTGTTTTCCTGAGTAACTGTACTCAGTAACAGATGTAGTGTTCATTCCAGAAACAGAAAAAGTGGGGACCAGCAGCCCTTGTCAGGTCAAAAAGTAGTGTCACTTAGATTAAAAGCAGGTAAGAACTGCCTTACCAGTTTCTTGTTTATTCAAGAAATTCAATCACATTATCAGAAGCAATCACATCATGGATTTATCAAGTTTCTATAGTAAATACTAAATATTAAACTTTCCAGCACTCTGTGCTTTGAATCAGTCATTGTAGAGTCATATTAAAATATAGTTATCTACAGTTTCCTTGTCCACAAAAATAACTACGCTGTTCAAGTCATGATTATTTTATTGATAAAAATTGTAGCAAACCATGTTACAGTCTGACTCGGCAACAAATGACTCAAAGTATATAATGCTGGAAAAGTCAATATTTATTCACCCGCGATCATTCTCTGCTTCTCCATCTGCACAACATCCATATAAGAATTTGAATTTTTCAATCTCTAGTAACCATTCCACTCAAGAATTTATTTTGAACATTTGAGACTATATTTTCTCCTCAAAGTACACCAACTTGGAAATAAAGAAATAAATGCAGTGTTCTTCCTAATATTTCATCTTGTTTAGATTTTCTATCACTAACTGCCTATGTGTTCTTGATTGGTGTTGAAGCTACTCAAATTCATCAAGTCATTTATGTTAGTCAGTGAAATTTATCATCTTCTGCTTCCTTTTTGCAGTGAGCGAACTCCATTCAGTCAGCTTTGAATGTACATTAAATCAGCCTGTGATGTTCTAAGTACAGTCTAAAATCAACTGTAACAATTTTATCTTAATTTGTTTAATCCTTTTATGTGACCTATGGGCACCATGGAGGGAAATTTCCTGTGCCAAGATGAAGAATAAGAATCATTAGTTCAAGGGTGTAGCCTACAACTGATCCTGCAGATGTTGTTTTGCAATTATTATAAATGATATTCAATTGTGTGTTTTTTTAAAGTTTTTTTCCAGATGTGACAGCCATCTTGGTGTAGTATCTTAGCAACTGTACCGTATTACAAATAATATCATCTAATACTGAGGTAGATTCAATGTTAAACTAGGATCTATGGCTATTTTTGTATTATGTGGAATTAGAATTTACATTTGGAGTTTTAGCTTTTGTTTTATTTGGAACTTTGCCCTTCAATTGAATTATACTGACAGGGGCATCAGTGTTTTCTGAACATGATGTTATTTTCATTAGAAAATCAAACCAGTTTTTTTTAAGTTCTACCTTTAAAATACCTACTAGATTTATCTATTTTTACACAAATACTGCAATCCACTATTTGATTTGCTATCAGGCTGGCTAGTTTTATCATGGTTTTGCATTAAGATATTGTTCCATGAAGGTTAAAATTCTGGGCAATTGATAATTCCGGGCACAAGATGACATCAAGACTTCAATCAATTATGCCTTTGAAGATGCATTTTTTTTTCACGTTACCAGCTAGCTTTTGTAACTCAAGATACATGGAGAGGATTTTCCTGGTCTCTTTGCAAAATGGAGTGTTTGGATCAGAAGTAGTAATCATCAACCAGGCCATCCTGATTTGTTCTTATTTTTGCTATTTAGGATCAACAAAAAATTTATTCTGGAAAGAAATGCCACCATTTCTCTATCCCCCCAGCTCCCCAAAATATGAGTTATTAAATCGCATCACTAATGGCATTAAATCCTGGCTGCATAAAATGGTACTATCATTCGAAGTGAGTGTACCAATCAGGGTCCACAACTGCCGACCGTGTTATGCATGGAACAGAGGTATAGCGAACATGATTGAAAATTTTTTGAACGCAGCTTTGAATCATCTTGCTACAATGTCTGAAGTGTGGCAGTTTATAGTGATGTTTAGCGCTGGGCCATCATGCCACAGACATGTGGCATTATGTCCCACCCAATCACATTATCCTGACACCAGGCCAACCCTCTTAACGCTGAGAGCCTAGTGAGGCAGCTGCTAGTACCATGTTTTAAGTCTTTGGTATGACTCGGTTGGGGTTTCGAACCAGTGACCTCTGGCATCTTAGGCAAATATTCTAGCCACTTAGGCCACTGGTGCGGAACAATTAAATTAATAAACTCTCTAAGTAATGTCATTTTTTTAATAGAATACCTCGTCTGCAGCTCAAAGTATTAGTTACGTATTAAGATTAGCGACTGAGTGATGTCATACCATGAGCAGTATGCTTTTAGCAATTCCAGGAAGATAAAGAACAAATTAACAAACTTTCCATTTAAAATCCAATAATATCCAAAACAAACACATTTGTTCACAAAAGGAACTACTCCAAACAGAATAAGCACTGTTCAATTGCACAATGTGTATTCCCTATTTGAAGTATATTGTGATTTTATGCTGTCTGAGATGTGATCATTCTTATCACAGCAAGGAAACCATAGATCCGCTCCCAAGAAAGGTACGGTGGCTCAGTGGTCAAGGTGTGAGATTCCAGACCAAAAGGATGAGGCTGTAGTTTTATTCCAACCATCTGATCTGCCTGTATCAAGTACCTATTTTCTCTGGAAGTTTTTAATGACATACATTTTTGCTTGTAATAATTAAATCTGAAACTGTTTCAGGAAAGCAAATATTTTGATTATGAACTATAAATACAAATTATACACTTAAATATTTGTGAGCATTGAACTGACACTGAATAATGGAAATGCCTTAAAATGCTATAATCATATAAAAGACAAATTCATAAGTCATTTTAATGTTGCACTACCAGCAACTGTAAAACTATTTTTATAGAATATATTAAACTCCACACAATATTAAAGAATCTGAAACACAGTCAAGTTTATTAATTACTTTTCTATAATAGCAGAGGGCACTATACCAGGCAAAGTTGCCAAAAAATGTAAATTTGACCTTCTTCTGTTTGGAAAGCAAAAATGACTTCACCATGTGATTTTTTTAAATATGTACATTGAGCAATTGTAGTTATGAGATGCTCCCTCGCAGTGGCCTAATATTTGTGGTATTCTGTTGTAGCTCAAGGTGAAAAATAGTTATGCATCAACCCATCAAACAGCTGGTGTTGATTTCAACTGCATCAGCAAATAACTCTTGCACATTCACAAGCATGTGTTTTCATAGCTGATTAACATTACGCTTTTAAGAGTAAGTTAGCAACTATCAATGCCTGATTTTTGCAAGTTATCATTAGATGACAAGACATAAGTAATTGTGTTTAGAAACTTAAACAATAGTATGTAAATAACAATTTGTGTTTTAAGAAGAGAATTAGTGATCTGAATTTCTTTTTTACTGCTGTGTGTGCATCACTTTCTTCATAAAATCAGTTTGGAACTGTAAGTGAAATTGTCATGGGAAAATAATGGTGGACATAGCTGTGTCTGGGAAGTACCACTTTATGAGACTGTGTTTTCATAAACCATTGGGCAAATATATTTTTTAAAAAAATTAACTAAGAGAAAGTAAACTATAAATATTATGTTACTGAAGATTTAGTATAAAAATACAATTATATAGGTCATAAACGTATGGGACAATGCTATACTGTGCAATTCGAGAAGCATTATACGGTCAAGGTTGTTTTCACTCATTTTTGTGAAAATACAAAAAATAACAGCGAAGCAAATACTATTTAACGAATGCCTAAGGTTAATACAAGTATTTAGACAAATAATAAAAATATAAATTTGCAATGCTTTCAATGGACTGTTGGAATGAAGATAGAATGTGAGTGGTTATATTAAGAAAACCCTCTTTCTATAAAGAGATGCACTGTGCTGTTTAGATTTGGTTGGAAATAAGGCTTAGTTTATTCATATATCAGCTTTAATGCTTCAGTGTGTTATCTATCAATAGTTATGGTGATCTTTTATGAGCAACAAAGAAATTGGGACAAACAATATAGTATGAAGACGTGCACTTGCTTTCATGTACATGTTACAGGTGGTGTTTCATACAAATTTAGAAATTTTTAACTGACATTTTATACTAAACTTTTATAAGGTTAAAAACATCTTGTTTAAGAGTAGTTGATTAAGCATTTTTAAATACTTGCAACTGAAACACTGTAATTGAGTTACTCCTATCAGTTAAAATCCATTACAATGTATAGCTTGTGTTCTTTTAAAGCCATATGGCCAAATACACTGCATGTGAAGATGATAATTTTTATACATGTACAAAACATACAATGAAGCAGATTTTCTGCTTGAAACTAAAATATTGCTTAAAACCAGTGCTAAATGCAAATCTACATACTGAGAAACATATTTCAAACAAGAGAACCACCATATATATATATATATATATATATATATATATATATATATATATATATATATATATATATATATTTATATATATATATATATATATATATATATATATATATATATATATATATATATATATATATATATATATATATATATATATATATATATATTGCACTTCTTGCTTGTTCCCACTTCCCCTATTCAGAACTCACTTCTCCCTGTTCTGTGCAAAAGAAGTCACTCCTCCCTAAAACTCAAGTCCAGCTTTACTCCCAAGCAATATTTCAATTTAATGTTATCTTCTGTTATAAATTCCAATTAAACATTTCAATCATGAACACAGCTTTTTTGCTAATTAGCTTAAGTTACATGAACAATAATGCACCTAGTAATCAAAATCTAATTTTTCAATCTTATTATCATTACTGTGCAAGGGGAAGAACTCTGTGTAACCACAAACCGGCAATTCTAAGTTGTCAGTATCACGGATTTCTCTATTTGCTTCAGTGGATAAAAATCTGATGAGAAATAGTCAATAAAGTGTTGGCATCTCAGCCAGTCAAATGCAAAATCACTGCATTACATCTATGGCTCAATGCCATTTACTAAGTTACTCAAAAACAGATTCATAGTAAAACTTCAAAGAGTGGTAATAGGTGTATGCGAGATCTTGTTCACATAGGATGACTATATTCCAAGTTTTATAAAAATCAGATTGGAAATATAGTCCAAAGTAATCTTAGCCAATCAGAGGCTACATCACACAATCTGCTATGATTTCAACCATTACTGAACTCATTCAAAATCTTCAGAATGTAAGCCTATATCAATTTTATGAAAACTTGATCAGAGCTATGGCTTACAGAATTGTAAATTGCTAACGCATTCAGATAAAACATAATCTGATTAATGTCTTCATGTCCTTCTCACTAGTGAACATTTCCAAGAAAATGATGATGTAAGCATGGTTATAGTCTAATCAAAATCATACTAACAATACAGACTGAAGAGTTGTGATAATCTTAGCCAATCAGATGGGGAGATTCAAAATATGAGCAGGATAGCAAAGATGTAGAGTCAAATTCTGGAACAATGAATAGTGTTCAATTATGCAATTATGGCCATGTTTAGATGTTATTTTGTGAAGAATACGTATATATATATATATATATATATATATATATATATATATATATATATATATATATATATATATATATATATATATATATTATGATGACTAATTGATGAAAACTTTGTAAATTCATGGAGCCAAACTGTGAAGTAATAAGTAATATTGGCATCAGAATACAAGTGGGAAAATTGACTTTGATGAGTTCCTAATATAGAAAGCTGAATAATCAGACTTGAATCAGTTTCTATTAATCTTATTTCATTCAACTTTTATTATCATCATGAGAGGTAGTGTTAGGGGTAATGTAGGAGTGTGTACATTATTAGTGTTATATTTCAAAAAATATAATATTATTTGTATAGTTTCTGCTGTTTGTCTTCGTTCTTTGAGTGATTATCGCCCGTCTCAAACACTCACCCTCCTCTATCTTAAATAGTTGACGAGGTGAAGGGGGAGTTCACGAGTTTCCACATGACCTGGCTCATCCAATGGTACTGAATGAAATTTGCATGCGGTAGGATTAAATTATTTTATTATCCCTGATGAGCTCCTGTGCAGACATCCTGAAGACACACCCCTAGTGCTTTTGAACTGACTAATCATTGTGCTGCCTGTGGCATCTGCATACATGATAACCATATGTAGTTTCAAATAATGTTCAGTGAGTACATTATTTTGATTGTAAAGATGTAACAATATGTAAGCTTCTAGTGGGTCGGTGGTTCTTTCCAGGGTTTTCCTGAGTTCTTCCTCCACCATTTACACTGGCTGTCAAGTGTAGTCTATCCTGTGCTGAAAATGGTGTTAAAACCTACAACAACAACAGGTGGAATAAAAACATACAAAAGTGAGATAAAAAACATATTCAAGCCAGGATATGAACCTTACAACAAGAGCTGCATCACATAATCCTAGTCTATGATGCCAACTTTGTGACTGTATCAAATTCACCTATTAAAGGATTAAAAAACAAAATGATTTTTGAAGAATATGTGGAAAAACAAGAACAAAATTGAACTAGCTGAACTCTACCATCAACATGCTTGCAATTCATCCATCTCTTGACCTGGCTGAAAATTCATGGAAATTGATGTCAAAGACTGCTGTCTTGCAGGTACCAGGGTTGACCATGTACAAGCTCCTGCATCTCTGAATACTGTATGAATTCTTCAGTGCTGCAAGAAAAGGACACAAAGAATCAAGATTATGATGGAAATTCAGACTTACAGAGCGGGATAGTAATAAGAGACTAATGTGAATCCTGTCTCAAGTGAAACAAGAAAATGAATCTGAACTATTGATCCACCTGCGAAAGGGACTAAAGCTGAAAAGATAAAGCAACCAGTGCTATATGGGCCATTTAAATCTGGAGTTTCCAGCTCAGGACTGGCAAATGTGTTTACAAGGGCAAATGTGTTTACAAGGCGTTTACAAGGGCAAATGTGTTTACAAGAGCAAATGTTCATGTTCCAATATATCAGGATTATAGAAAATCACAGAACTTGTTCGTATTTGTGTGTGATTTGGATTTCTAAAATAGCTTTAACAATTTTGCAGACATATCACTACAATGTCTGTAGTGTGGCAGTTTATAGTGATGTCTAGCACTTGGGCATCATGCCGCAGACAAGCAGCATGATATCCCACCCAGGCACATTATCCTGACACCAGGCCGACCAGTCCTAACACTAACCTCTTAATGCTGAGCACCTAGCAAGGCAGCTGTTAGTACCATTTTTATAAGTCTTTGCTATGACTAGGCTGGGGTTCAAACCCACAACCTCCCACATCCCAGATGGACAAACTAATCACTGGGCCACCGGAGTGGTCATAACACAACTTAATGGCTGATATAGTTATGGAAGTGATCATAGAAGATATGCAAGAAAATCCTACTTAAGCTGAGTGAACTATCTGATGAGTCCAGTATCCTTGATGTTGGGGATGGATGGTAGATCAATCAACTATTCGGTTCAGGAGACATTTCATTCCAGGCTGGAACCCATTGTGTTAACCACATCTGAAGAATAACAAATAACATGTTAGTGTATTCTGCACTCCCTTGAAATAAACTTAGATGACAAAACATCTCAACTGCTGAAAACAAAGGGCAGCAAGCAACTTGCCAAAATCATTAAAAGCATGGCAAATATTCTTCTGGTCTGATAAGTCAGACCTCAAACTGATAATCATGATGGACATATGTGGATCCAATGTCATATGTTCATTAAATGTGCAATTCTACTGAATTCAAATCTCTCCAGAACATACCAACATACATTTCAGTCACTTACCAATACTTGGTAACATCAATATGTAGCCATAAAATACAAAATAACCACATGACACAGGGTTGTTTTATTTCATGTAGATTTATATCTAAGCCTACTTTCTTACTGAAACTTACCATAACCCAATCTCACATTTTTAGATCCCAGAATTTATATCTTTACCACCCCATTGGGTCTGAAAATAATTTACTATAAAATTACTGGTAATTAGCAACCAATATATGGTGGACCATTGTCAATTAAATGTTGTCTTTCCTAAAACTAAACTAAGATTAAGCATCTACTGAATGTGTTTAAGCGCTGATTTACTGATGGACCAAAATTAAGTACTAACATTTTATCTGCAGCACCTAGTGTTACAGTACTATATTTTCGACGTCTAAAAAGGACACCAACTATAACAATAATAAACTTTGGAATGTGTATGTTTCTTTCGGTGAAGAGAGGTGAGAAGGGTCTTGACCCTAGACCAAAATATTCAAGATGGCTGCAGTGCTGGATGTTAGATTGACACCATTTTCATTTAGGACCAACAATATATCATAAGACCAGTGATGGGAATCTGTCAGAATTTAATATTCCATAATCAGTTCCACTTAACCACTGATAATCAATTAAAATTGATTACTAAGAGTAAATTTTAATTTCTGTTTGTTATACATTATATCTTTGCTTCCAGATATTAATACATGCACAGGAGTAATCTCTTTAAATGACACGTATACTTTAACCTGATAAAAATATTGCATTTTTTTCTATTGTGCTGTGTTATTTTTGTTCCACAACTTTGTTAAATGAAAGCATCCTTTTATGGCTGATCAGTTGTATGTAACTGAAATATTGTTGCAATCCCCCAAAATCCTTTCATTCATAAGTGACATATCTATAATTTAAAGTACAGAAGGACATGGTTTTCTTTTTTGTCATTATTTACAAAAACTGCAAAGGATTTTAAATTTAAACTGAAACAAATCATCAAATGTGTTTAAATTTATTAACTCAGCAAGTTAACAGCATAATCATGTAATCATGACTATATGTTCCTAATTATGAAAGTTTACACCTTTGGAATATGGTATGGTTTTTTATTGTAAGTTGTGAAGGGAATAATTAATTCTGATCAACTTCAGTGAATTGGAAGCCCTATTTATCATTTACACTGGAGTCTTACAAACCCTGGTGTTTTGCATCAACTAAAAAGCAGTAGTCTCTCTTTACACACAATTGATTATGGAGTTTCCAAATCGTCTTACTGATTTTCTCAACCAACTGATGATCAATTATAATCGATAACCGGATCAATTCTACATCATCTGGTGGCAACTCAATGAATTGACTTTCCGTTTTGGAGAAGATTTTTAAGATGGCTGCCACGGTAGGTATATTAGATATCAGGCTGGTACCATCTCAATTGGGACCAACTATACAGTTGAAGAAGTTTCCTGATAAACAATACTGATATGACTAGTTATCTAAGAAAAGTTACCATAACAAGATTTTCAAGCTGGCCCTTATGGCATCCATGTTGGAAATTAGATTTGCAACATCTTCATTCATGACCAACAAGATACCAAAAGAAAATCTTTTTCACTGAAAACCACATTCTGGTATGACCATTCATTCAAGATAAGTGATAACAAGGTTTCCAAGGCAACCAATGTGGTGGCCATATTGGGTGTCTAAGCAGCACATTATATATGATGATGAACAGTCCTCCATATAACAACTAAGAAAGCATAACTGAACGAAGGATATTGTTAATATAACTTTATTAGTTTAAAATATGTTGCATATTCTATTTTCAGTCATAATAGATACACTGCATACAGGCAGCTGGTAAGATGATCATACATGCTTAAGTCATTACCCTTTTCCAGAGGTATCTGAGCTGGAATCCATTGGGTCACTCTCATCTGGATCATTGGACTCCCTTATTATGGAACACTAATCATCAATATCATGAACACCATTATCAGGGTCTGTGTCCGGTTCATCAAAACTGTCTATTTTGTTCTCCATTTCACTATCTGTGTGGATGTCTAAAGAAAACTAAATGCCTTTGCTCCTTCTCTGTACGTGCTGGACATTTACCTGACATCCTGTGAAATATCATACATGTGTATACTGATTATCATGGTTTTCACACAGATGAGTAATTTCCATGAATATGCTTATCAATAACAGTGTATTATTGTTCAGTAACAAAAAGTGGACAAGTGCTTGGTACACTGAGACAATTGCTTACATGAACATACTGAACTTAGTTAATAAAATGTTACCTGTGTCATTTGCTTGTTAATTTGTAATGGTGAGATTATAACACTGAATCACTTTATATCATAGAATTACAACAGTACACATGCACAGCATAAACGAAAGATGTTACTAAACTTGATGAGTTGAAATATCTAGCAGTGGAGTGTGCTTTCATTCATGGAACTAGTTATATCTATCTGTATTATTAGTACCAAAATAAATTTGTTTTCCTCCCACTAATGCTAGAATTCTCTTGGATCTCTTCAGTATCCTGTCGGTCTGACATTCAACAGCAATACTGCATGATGGTGTGTCTAGTCCCTGAAACAAAAGCAATACATGAAATATGTGTTTGGCAAATTCTAGTGAATACCTCTGCAATAGATAGGGTGATCATACTTTTAAGTTTTATGTATGTCTGAACAATAAATGACAAATGCATAAAACCTCTTTCATTATGCATAGAAACTATGGCTGATCATAATGTATGACATATAACCAACACATTGCTGAGCTTTTCCACAATAAATAATGACAAATCTGTATTGATTTACTAGTATGCTATCATATATGAGGCCATATGAAATCATATGAAGCTATACCAACTCATCTGAACACTGGAAATGCATGGAAAGTTCTTGGTGACATCAATATGCACACCAGGATATTAACACCATCTACTGCTGACTGTGTGATTGGTGTCTTTTGGGTTCTCTCTTGTACATTATCTTCTGGATGCTGGCTCTGAAAAATCTCATCCAACATCTAACAAAAAGATACAAATACATCGAGCAGCATTTTAAGTTTACATCATAAATAATATTAAAGGCTAAATTCTTCTTATATTACCTTATATCATTATGTACACAATGTTAATAATCATAATAATAATAATATACTTTCAACATGGAACAAACATTACTATTCACATTTGCAATCAATGGGTTTTGAGTGTGAATCCGACCTAGACCAGGAACCACCGACACAATTGTGTATATCAAAACAAGGAAGGTAATTTACACCCAGAGCCTCAGAACTAATTAGTCTTTGCAATAAAACATAATCAATACACCAACTATTCACACCATCTAAGCATGAGAAGAACACTTGTGATATATCATTATTTTTATTGAAAACAGCAACAGACAGGAAACAAGCTATGGCATCCACAATAATTTTTTTATAGGGTGAGGTCCAAACAATGCGGAGGGGGAGGCAAGATATATATATATATATATATATATATATATATATATATATATATATATATATATATATATATATATATATATATATATATATATATATATATATATATATATCCCTTTGATTTAGGCTTTGCACCACTGCATACACACACACACATATCATGATAAAGCAGGTTTCATATTTTTGAGGTAAGGGTGGACCTACTGCGATTTGCAAACACCCTCCCAATAAACCAACCTCTCGCATTAATCGCTCATAAGCTGGGTGTATTTGTGGCAAGAGTGCAAGGTTGACAACAAATAATACAGCATGCTAAAATCAATAAACTGTTTACCCTTGCTCAGTCTTGCTTTTAAAAAGATCCTCTCGGGCTACGTGTTGTTAGACCTGTCGTAACCCTTGATTTTTGTTGATCTGGTGTGCATGTACTCTGGGTTATCTGGTGAGAAAACACACTTGGAACTGCATTTGGTAGTTGTCTAATAGTCTTAATCCCAAATGACTGTTTAATTTTAGAGGCGGGATCAAAATCGTCTTCTCCGAAGTGGTCACTACAAACAACTTGACTTTCTTGCCTGTCAATATTCGGCTCAGTCCAGTCTTTTCTTGTCATTTGTATTTGCTTAATCCACTCTTTCCTTGAAACAGGATTAGTAGGAAATTCATGCAAACTCACTGATTCTCATGTTGTATTGTTACAACCTCCAACAATATACCTTTTCACCATTTTTTTCACACACGCTTCACTTGTTGAATGTAACTACAATAAAAATTGGAAATCTGTGTTCCCTACACTGCGTCACTTCCGCTTTGCCTTACGGAATTTACTGAGCATAAAATCAGCCAGGATCGTTTTGTCTCCAATGATAAAAAATCAATGTTCTGTAGTCATTATTTTCATTAATGATGAGGTATACGACATAATACCTATACAAATTGCTTCATGAAGCAGGGATCGTCCTGGGCTTCGCCAATGTCGCAAATTGCGATTTTTTTCCTTATTGGCGACAAAAATATCACATCTGGCGATTATTTTGGCGACATACTTTTTGGTTATTTAATTTGTACATACAATCATGGATTTGGACTGGATAAATTAAAAGGGAGAACGAAAGGAAGCCACAAACTTGACTAAGCAATGCATTGGAATCAATCTGTTACACAAATGATCCTTTGTTCGTATTGACAACCCCATCTTTACAGTGCATTGTTACATCATAATCTGCTTATGCTGACATCTGGGCTGAGTACCGTATGCAGTGATACAGTCAATCATGCTACCGAACTATACCTACAACTGACCGACTTCTGAAGACGCGAATAGAACAGATACAATTAATTGAATGACTAATCCTTCTGTTTTTTTTTTTTTTTTACATATACCAATACAATAGTTTTACTGAACCTTCATAGAAAACTGATAACCTTTGAAGTACCGACTACTGTGTATAAATACAAAGCAAATGGAAAAAATCTCAATCACAATTATATGTCGCCAGTACAGCATTTTACTCATTGATCTTTTCCTTTTGCCATCAATCCGTGTTACCGCTGCAGAGACTTAAACTCCGCAACAAGAAACATCAAAAAAAGAAACAAACCGGTTTTGCATAATTAATAATAATTATTTATTTCTCAAAATACATTAGTGAAAGAATCCCTAAATTGGGTGTGAATTTATGCTTATATATACGGTCCAATATTGCCAGGTGTTGACTCGTGTAAGTTTCATTCGTGGGAATGGAGATCCTATTTTGCTTGTCAAGAAAATTTATACAGCATTCAGTGATCATTCTTGGGATTTAGGAAGCAATTCACTACAAGTTTTGTGAAGCTAGCCATGGGGGGGAGGGCTGTTGAGAGACTACTGGTGTCACCTGTCAGCACTGTAGACTGTGAACGTGGATTCAGTAAGATGAACCTCATAAAAACTAACATCAGAAATAAACTCTGCATCTCATCTCTCGAGAATTTAATGAGAATCAGCATGTACAGATGTGAAAATTTAGACTTTGAAACTACATTCAACATGTGGGCAGCCCTAAAATCGCGACGGATATGTAACACTTTGTAACATTTTTTTAATACTTGTTGTAATTAGAGTATTAACTAACCCATCTTTTGTAATTTTCATTGCCCGTTACAGTAATACACTAAATTAACACTTGAAAAAATGTACACTACTTGTTCTGGCGACACTTTCTGAAAATTGGCAACAAAATATTGAGGTTGGCGATTTTTTTGGCGACAGCTTTTTAAAAGCCAGGACCATCCCTGATGAAGGTTAAATTTATAATATAAACGAAAGTTGTGTGAGTGCAATAGTAGACCTTTAATTACCTCCTGTACAGTTTCACAAACTGCAGCCCTGGGGCCCCAAGTGGCAGAGTGGTCTAAAGCGCTCTCCATCACGGATCACTGCCATCTCACCTGTCTGTGTGTGTTCGAGTCTAGGGCTCAGCCAATGTGGATATGTGAGAAAGCTTGCCGGTTGCTTCTCGTGGGTCAGTGGTTCTTTCTGGGGTTTTCCTGGGTTCTTCCTTTACCATTAATACCGGCCGCCATGTATAGCCTATCTTGTGCTGAAAAATGGTGTTAAACCCTATAACAACAACAACAAACTGCAGCTCCAAGCCATACGGTGCTCAATGGCTGCCTGCATTCTTTCTACTTTACATAATCCTTGGCTTCTGTTATTTTAATTTCACATAACAACAGCAATCATATCTCCCACCCCAAGACATACTCAAATCAACACATCTAATAGAAAGAACTATAAATGTTGCATTTTGTGCATTTTTTTTGCAAGAATATGAATACTCTTTTTTTCTGTGCTATTAGAACTTTGGCAAAATATTGCTATATTGTTAACGTGTATTTAAAACACTCGTTTATTTTCAACCTTTCAGGCTTCACCATGTCACGTGTGAATTGTTGGCGCCTTGAAGCATTTATTATTTCTTTCTCTCTCTCTTTATTTGTCATTTTTTGGGAACCAATTTTAAGTTTCATAACATGCTGAAGCCCTAGAGGAGAACCAAGCACGATTCATTGTATACATCTTCACATCAACGAACAAGATGTTAATGTTTCTTACTCAGCATAATGATAATCTATACAAACTATGAATGTGTACACAATATCATGGCATGTGATTTCTGATAGTGGATACATTTATTTTGCACATAAATTGCTAACAAAGAACAAAAAAATTAATAAGAACGGTTCCATTCTTGCTTGTCCCTTCTGTCTCGAAGCTGAACATGTACCACCAAGTCGGGCAATTCTGCGCATTGGGTAATGCTGCACAACGATATGACATTCCTGTAAACATTGGATCAGGTGTTGTTTTAGGTTGAAGTCCAATTTGTATCATGAAAGAACGATCATCCTTTAATTAAGGAAAGTGATATTCATAAAGTGTACAAAAGTATCCCAAATTTCTACCCTAAGTGCATCTGAAAATGTGATTTCTAAAAGTCAACACGACGACCCACTCCATGACTTTCTTAAACTTGTAACCCAAAAAATCCTATTTACTATGTATCTTCTAGAATCATGCAAATAAATACATTATTTAAAAGATGGAAATGTATACCTTAAAACAATGCTGCATTTGAATCCAAGTTTCCAATAAGTTGTCCCACACATAAAAGATCGTCTGCTATCTAAAACGTCAACTTGCTGCTAGAACGGGATTCTCAAGAAATTCCCTCGCGTATAGTCTGTTGTTAAATTCTTTAGTAATTTTTTGCCCAAAAACGAGATGCTGTAAACACATTACATGCTAATCATTGTTGTTTCTCTTCAACATAATAGCTTTTTTTATAATAACTGTTGAACTTTACTTTTTTTTTACAAGATCGGTTTAGTTTGCTTAATATCTTATGCCATTTATTGGCGTTGTTACGTTGAATTTTGTAAAACAAGCTATAAACCATACCTAATTACTCGACTGAAATGCTTACAGCAAGAATCCAAAGTAAGTATATGATTTCCATAGCCCGATGAATAAACATTCCATCTTTTCAAAGTTATGTGCAGAATAAGCCGACATATCGCAAGTCATAACAACACGGGTGGTATCTAGTCCTACATGTAAAACCTTGACGCTGATATTTATCTTGTGGGCGTCAAGCACTAAAACAAAAACAACATGTGCTATGTCTTCCATTGTAGGACTAGGGTGATATCCCGTGTGTCCAAAATTAATATTATTCTGAATAAAATATTGTGGTGTCAATTGCCTCCTTCAAATGGCAAGCATTGCAGTATTTTATTTTCGTTAATCGGTTGAATTTGGTGTCCGTTTTACTTCAATATTGGCGAAGGAAACCTTACGTGCGCAAAAATGCCCGACAGCAATGTACTGCTTGTTGGTGTCCATTTGAAAAATTCTACTGAACAACAACTTGATCACTTAGATGTTTTGCACGAAAAGATATGTGCAGTTTAAAGCATCTATAGAGCTAGTCTGGTTCCCTGACCAACTCCACTGATAGTCTGGTTCCCTGCTTAGTATGCTGGTTACTAATATAAAACCCGGATCCAATAAAACGCAGATGAGCCAGTATCCGGATTTTACAGCAACAATCATATTTTCATAATCTGTGCCTTTATTCTGTAAGTCTGTATTATTAGGGTCTTTCCACAAGATTTGAGACTAAATCATAAGGGCTGGTAGGTCTGCAATTAGAAATGAATGTAGCCTATTTATTGCTAATACCCAAAATGGCTAGAAAAAATTATCCATTTTTTGCCAAATAACAGTGTTTTTAACACATTAAATGAACTAAATGAGAAATCAACTACTGTGGATAATTTGGCATATTATTACCTGTTATATATAGATTTTTGTCGCAAAGTTCATGTGACAGTCACATGACAAATGCAAGAATGCTTCACTAAAGTCACGTGACAATAGTAGGCAAAAAATGGAACTGGATCTGATGGAACAGACTGAAACTGACATGAAATCTGAAAAGATGACTATTGCAGAAGGTAGGGTTATGTTATTCTATCTTGATTTACAGCTTATTACAACTCTTTGGTCTTAAATTAAGTAACAGAAAAGAGCCAAAAACAAGTTTTGTACAAGTCAACAAACGATTTATTTACCAAGAATACAAAAGAAAAATTTAAAAGAAACTACAGTATTCTGAATTAAATCCCAAGGAGTTCTAAATGTTCTAGCACAAATCAAAAAGTATAGAGTATTCCAAATGAATTACAGTGGTTCTTAGAATGAATTCCAATTTTGAATGAGCTGGTGTGTCAATAGCCTGGAATAGTGTTTATGTGCAAAGAGTCTTGAGGTATCACAATGATATAACCAAAAATATCCTTGAATGAATTCACAATAATTCCATAATAATGCTTCAGTCCAAGAAAGATCAATGAACACTTTGTAACTCAAATTAATAATCTGCATTAATAAATCCTCTGAACACAAAACAAAGAGACTGATTTCTCTATACGGATTTTAAGATTAGGGATGGGTAATTCTGTTGATCACAACCTTTATATAAAAAAATTTCCCAAATCCTAAATGGTGAGTGAACATATAGACAATAGATTATTGAATCCTATTGTCATTTCTGATCACTTTCACTTGTTGTACAGGTAGCTGTTATTCTGACTGATTAAGTCTTTGGCCTGTCCCTTGATTTTGAACTTGATATGAGAGCTTGTACTATTGGGTAGCACAGGAAGCATTGTTATTCTTCACTGGGATTATTGTATCATCATCATTTAGATTGGCATGGCAATCAAATCAGTCCCAGATTACTCAGATGAACCATGGTGTATCATTTTTGAATTCTGGATCAGTTATTAATCAAGATTTCTAAGTCTCAAACTTTTCTGCATCTCATCTTCATCCCATATCTGTGTTCATGTTTTCATTTGCCTCTTTGTACCTTGTATTTGCTACTGCAAAGGTGTAAAAGCAGTAGCTTAGATGGGCATACAATGTGGTTTTATAGAATGTCCAAAAATTATATTAATTCATACTTGACCTACACTACAATGAACGTTTTCTGTCAAGCTATATCATCTTAATGGAACATTACCCCAAATGGTAAATGAGCTAGTTTCTAGAATCCTCTATGGTCATAAATAAAGGCTGGGTCTTAACTCAAACCAAATTAAACAATGTATTTATAACTTACTGTTATGCATATCTATTGTTATGAGTCTATGCTCTTAAAATAAGTAACAGAATGAAGTGAAAAGCAACAAGCTTTGTAAAATTCAAAAAATAATTTATTTCACTAGAATGCAGAGGGAAAACAAGAAAATGATTTGCCTTATTGCGAATTTAAATCCAGAATAAGCCTAGAATTACAGGCACACGTCCTAAAAATAAAAGTTCTGAGGTAACTTTAGTGGAAATCCAAATTAAATCCAAGGCTGAAAGTTGTTGTGTCTGCAATGGCACATGATATATTAATATGCCAAGGGACTTTTCTTGCAACACAAAGTCCAAGGTTTGAATTCACCATAAATCACAGAGAATGTCTCTGTCCAAAAATCTTGAATCTTAGTTTTTATGAGCACTCTTGTATTTCCAGAGATAAATCGCTCGTAATAAATTATTTGAAGAAATAAATTCCAGCCCAAATGAAATAATAGACAACAGCACAATACAATTGATTCTGCTAGATCTTAAAGCATGAAAAAAAATAAAAGATTAATACCTAATGGAAAATAACCTTCTAGAAGATTCTTAATGTTTACAAAATAAAATGTGAGTTATAATTTCTTTCTTGCTCTTGCAAATATGAAAGTTTCTGGCCCAGATCATTCATAATGTCTGAATTCCGAAGATTAGTAATTCCAATATCATTAGTATCTGATGGTATTCTTTCACTTAAATCTTCAAAGAGTGGGACAGGTACAACTACATTAATTGCATGTTTAACCTGGCTATCTCTCTTAATATACTGGTACTACTTTAATTTATCTACATCCCAGGAGTTTGTAACTATCATTATAATTTAATTCATTCGTTTTCTTCTTAACTTTGTAAGAGTACTGTAATATCTAATCTGAAGAATATTTTGAAGAATGAGCAAGAGAGAGACAGAATTCTTTTACCAGACTCAAACATTCTCTACACTGAAGTTTTGTCAAACCATAATTTCACTTTTGACTTGAATTGCTGGATGCTAAATTCAAGCATAATCAGCTGGAAAGTTCCAGACCTAAACTTTGGCCCTTGACCCAATTGGACAGATTTGGAAAGGCCAAATTGAGTAAAACAAACTTTATCAAAGCTTTTACTATTATTTCAGATTTAATATTCCTCAAAGGAATTGCCTCTGGAAACCTTGTTGATGCACACATAATGGTCAACAAATATTGGTTACCTGACTTGGTCTTAGGTAAGGGACCAACACAATCTACCATAATTCTACTAAATGATTTGTCAAATGCAGGAATAGGTTGCAGATGAGCCTTAGGTATCTTCTAATTGTGTTTTCCTACCATTTGACAAGTATGACAAGATCTACAGTATTTACAAACACCACTTTTGACTTTTGGCCAATAGAAGTGAGTCAAGATCTTGTGATAAGTCTTATTAATCCCAAAATGATCAGACAAAGAAGTTTCATAGGCCAGACTAAATATTTTGTGTCTGTAAGATTTGGAACTATGATTTGATAGTTCACTGACCACTCATCACCAGCAGGATGTACCTTGGGAGGTCTTGATTTTCTCAAAAGAATTCCATTTTTAATGAAATAACAGACAGGTTCTTCAGTGGCTTCATTTTCACTAATGGCCCTTTGAAACAAACAGGAAATCTCAGGATTTTTTCCTGTTCCACAACAAGTGATTGTCATTTGTCACCCTGATTAAAATAAATAGAATGATTAGTTAAAAGAGGATCACTGTGATCGATACCCATTGATTGATCCAGACAAGGAGTGAAAGTGACCTCATCAAAAGCCTGACCAATAACTGTGTCACCTAAAGGAATACTTTCCTTACCAACATCATTCTCAAGAGCTTTCTTTGCCATATCTCTAGTAACTGCACAAACTGAGTATAAATTAGGGAATTCTTTTTCAGTCGGATCGACTTTCCAAATCCAAACAAGGCTTGTCAGTTACAAGTGGATTAACCACAACCTTATCTCCAGCTAAGTCATTGCCTAGTAATAAATAAATGCCATCAATGGGTAAAGCAAACACTGTTCCGACTGTCACAAGTCCTGAGACTAAGACTGATGACAAATTTACACAATGAGCGGAATATTAACAAAGCCGCACTCTACTCCCTGAATAAGAACACTTTCATTAGAAGAAGACTTCTCAGAAAAAGGAAAAGTACCTGAAAATAAAAGACTCTGAGAAGCTTCTGTGTCCCTTAAAATTTGAATAGGGATGGGATTGTCCAAATCACCCAAGAGTGATATAGAACCCTTTGTCATGAATGGTTCTTAATTCTCCTTAATAAAATCAGACTGGGGTTTATTAGACCCAACAAATGTATTGCTTTCAATACATGACCATGACCTTGACCTCTTAAAAATAATAGCATTTGGAATAGTTCTGTCTTGATTCGGATGGTTATTTTTTTATTTTTTAGCAATCAGAAATAATATGTCCTTTCTTCTTAAAATAGGTACACCAGAAGCTTGATTTTTAGAAGTTGTGCCAAACTGAGATTTAGAAGGGTTTGTATTAGACTGAAATACTTTTCCCCAGAATACTGCTGAGTGGAAGATTTGCCTACAAAAGGAACTTTTTGAGCTAAAGAATACTCATCAGCGGCACAAGTGGCATTTTCCAAGGTTTCAACCCTATGCTCATCAAGACTATGGACACAGTTCATGAATTCTTTAAGTAATACAATTTGTCTAAGACTTTCATAATCTTGATCAACATTCTTGGCTAAGCACCATCTATCAAATAACTGCTCTTTTTCTCTTGCAAATTTGACATGAGTTTGTCCAGCTTCTTTTTATAGCTTCTGAATTTTTGCTAATAAACCTCAGGAACTAACTCATAATCATTTAAGATGCATTCCTTAACCAGACCATAGTCACTACTTTGCTAAAGTGACAGTGAATGGTAAATACCACTAGCTTTACCTGTAAGTACACACTGTAATAATAAAGTCCAATGCTCCCTTTGCCATTTCAAATTTTCTGCTATTTTTTCAAAATGAGGGAAATATTTGTCTACTTCTTTTCCTCTAAAAGGGGGTACTAACCTGATATTCTTTGTGACATCAAACTTGAATTTGAATGTGAAGTGGAAATGTGCATTTCACTTGTCAGCTCTATTTCTTTTATTTTAAATTGATATTCCCTCTCTCCCTTTTCCCTTTGCATTTGCATATGTCTGTCTCTTTCTCTTTCTTCCTTATGTAATTGCATTTGTTTTCATCTTTACCTTTCTGAAACTACATTTGTTTCTCTCTCTCCTGTAACTTCATTTGTTCTTTTTGTAACTGCATTTGTCTTTCTCTCTCCTCTTTCTCCGATTGTAAATGCATTTGCTCTTTCTCTTTCTCCAATCTCATTTGTTCTTTCTCTTTCTCCAATTGCATTTGTTCTTTCTCTTTCTCCAATTGCAACTGCATTTGTTTTTCTTCTTTATCTTTCTAATGTTCCAGCTTCCTTAACTCTAATTCCATTTTGTATATACATTTTAATTCCTTTACTTTTATATCAGAGTCTGATACAGACTTATTGATCAAAACCAAAGTACTTTTATCCAAAACATTCTTTTGTACCAAATACTGGACCAAAATATTTTTTCTTTCTTACTTCGTTAAGGAAGCTTTTGCCTCAGAAAGATCATATTTTCTGGCAAGTTGAATCAATTCATCTTTGTTCCTGGGTAGGATCTGAAAGAAAGATTTCCACTTTTGATGACAATGTAAAAAAGCTTGCTGATTTTACTAAAGGTTTCAAAAATGTAAAAAAACATACTTGGGATTTTTAAACAATTTTAAAAACGTGAGGAATTCAAATTTCAAAAAACCAAGTTTTCTCATATATTTTAGCCAAAATTGATAGATTCCAAGGATGAGCACCCCATTTCTTTTCATGTACTTAGGCTCTTTTAAACAGTAACAAGAAAAAACTGAAGACAGCAAGCTTTGTAAAATTTAACAAATAATGTATTTTGCTAGAAAACAAGGTAAAAATAAAATAAAAAAATTATGGCTTTACAAATCAAATACAAACGTAATCCAGGAATAATCTAAGAGTTAAAAAATGTGTGTGTGTGTGATTTGGATTTTTTACGTAGATTTAACAATTTGTCAGTTATGTTGCTACGATGTCTGCAGTGTGACAGTTTTTATAGTGATGTCTAGCACTGGGGCATCATGCCGCAGACATGTAGCATGATGTCCCACCCAGTCACATTATCCTGACACCAGGCCGACCAGTCCTAACACTAACCTCTTAATGCTGAGCGCCAAGCGAGGCAGCTGTTAGTACCATTTTGTAAGTCTTTGGTATGACTCGGCCGTGGATCGATCCCACGACCTCCCGCATCTGAGGCGGATGCTCTAACCACTAGGCCACCAGAGCGGTTGAGTTAAAAAATAGAAGTCCTAGTAATAAAATGTTCTAGTGAAATTGAGTTCGAATCCCAATGAAATCCAAAATGGAAGGCGATGATGTATGATATGGTCAGTGTTGTACTGATGTGTCAATAGTTCTTTGTTGAAGCACAGAAAATAATATTTGAGTGTTTGAATTCTGTAAATTTTGATAACTGTCCTTGTTCAAGAATTAATTTTTTCCAGGGAAAAATAATCTCTTAGAATCCAAATAATTTGAAGAAAAATTAAAAACTAAAGTCAAACTGGTCACAACAAAAAACACCAGAATATGTCCAGGGTTAAACAAGGCTAAAATCGTTTCTCAATAAATCAATATTAAATCTGGCTACCGTGCAACACAAGATGCCTGGAATAGGGTAAACGTTTTGGTAAAACCAGAGCTTCAAAATAATCGCTACCTGTTATTTGTCACATACTTCAAGTATGCCTCAATTTCAGTTCATGAAACTACTCTGAGTAAGAATATATATGAGAAAAGTTGTTTACTTTAACTCATGAATCAAGGTCAGGAACTAGGTCAGCATTAGATCAAAGTTTTGACTATTAGTGTTTATGAAAAAATGAACTGAATTTCTGGAAAATGAATTTTTGGAAAATGTCAAATCCAGTAAATAAAATTACATTACAATAGCATGTAATGGAATATAAAAAATAATTTAAACTAACAAACAAACAAGTAAATTAAATCAAAATATAAATAAAATCAAATACACATAACAAAATAAAATATACAAAATAACTGACAAATAATGCAAATTAAATAGACATAAGACTATAATGTTTGTAACTTAATGGATGTCAATTCTAGTGATTGTCCTTAGCTGAAATTTTGTACACGCCAAGGTTCTATTTTAAGATATTAAAGAACTATACTTTGATATGATCTATAAATAGATGCTTATGTACACATTGACAGTTACTAATAATATATTTGATAGTAAATATGTTTGCCACTTTCGGACTTTTTTCCACTGAACAGGTCTGTCAGGTGGTATCTTAGAGAATTAAGTTAATTCCCATTGGATGGGCTTAATCACACGGTTCTTTTAAGATGTTGGATATTTGTGATTTGTCATGTTGGAGTAGTGATAATATGCATGTTGTAGTCATTTCTCTTGTATATTAGTTTCTTGAACTGGGCAGTGTTCTCATTCTTATTTCTTATGTTTTTGCTGTAACATTAAGTCTGCAGACAAATTTAATGTTGCATTCAGATATTATTTGAGACAAATCATATTTGTTTGGATTCTTCAGTGGAAATAGAGGGTGTTCATTGAGCTAAAATATTATTTCGGAACAACTGCAAACTATTCACAGAAGTTCTGGAGGATGCCATTTTGAAACGTCAGGACTGTTGGTGCTGAGCAGTGTATTCATGGATGTGAAATGTATATGGAACTTTTTGTAGTAAATTTAGAGTATGTGCACTTGGTTGTAGTGCCCCGTTTTAAGCAATTCTTAGATTTGTGTGAATACTTGTTTGATTATTGGAATTTGGAAATATTCCTGGCCCGAACTAATGAGCTAATTAATAGGAGCAAACGTCACGGAGTGAAGTGTTAGTGTGTTTCCATGATGTCCTGGTTCACTAGTAGTGAATTCCGACCAAAACCGAATGAATGTCCCTGGAGTAAATAGTACATATTAAAATCTAGTGGTATACATTGGTAGCGTGACTGCAAGTACAGTACTTACGGTATTAAACCGGTAAATTACACAAGGGAATAAATAAAAAAGGACTTGACAGACACCGTTGATGTCGCCATGTGGGCGAATATGGTGCAGTTATATCGGCGAAATGTGCCTGAAAAGCATACATTGACTGTCCTAAGGTGGCGGAGTTAAAATAGTTCCCATTGTTAGGGAGTACTCATATATGTTCTAAGGCGTGAACGGTTGGTGGTACGGAAACATAATGAAGCCAAAACACGCAGATGTACGGTTGATATATAGTTGGCAGTTTGGTTTATCTGTGGTCTTGCATTAATTAGAGGAAAATTTAGGTATAAAATGGACACGTCGGGCTTTCTGATTTACAACTGAGGTTGTATGGAAGTCTTTGGAAAGTCGGGGTAAACTTATGACTTCTAGCGAGAATCGCGCCCGGGTTTAACAACCGGTCAAGTAAATACCCGTGTGCGTGTAACATTTTCATCCCCTTGGACTTTAAGAGAACTTTCAGGATTATCTTGGATTCAGTTCATAGTACTGTAAGTAGCTCTTAATTTTTAATTTTATAACATATGTAGCAGTGAAAATCAGCATCAGAGATTAAGAGAGGAAAAGCATCATGTTTTCATGTTATACCTGTATCTTTGTTTTCAGTGTGGATATGTTGTGAATCTTTTTTAACTTCACATGTCCTGTACATGCAGACTTTATTAATCATGGCTTTGTTGAAGGCTTCAGAAATAATTGTTCGCACAGATTCGTTTTTTAATGCAATATATTGAAAATATAAAAGACAAAACCTGACAATTGATTATATTTTAAGGCTTTTCTTGCTCATGCAAGAAGAAAAAAGTAGTTTTTTTTTGGTACATATTTGATCGAAAGTCGAACTGGATAATATCATTCCTGTTATAAAATGCTTGATAGATCAATGTGTACTTGAGATAGGATCTTAGGAAAAGATGTAAACTCATATTAGCCAGAAGATAATGTGTATCATATACTCCTCATGTGAGTAGTGAAAGGGGATCCTATAGCGACAATGGGACTTACCATTAAAAACACCCCTGGGAACATATAGCGACTATGGAAATTTAACATGGAGAAAAACCCTGGGAACATATAGCGACAAGGGAAATTGAACATGGGAATATGGGACTGTTGAGCGTCAAGGGGAAATGGAACAGGGTCGGGACCCTATTTTAATAAGGTCCCGACCTGATGGGTCTCTATATGTTTGTTTTTGTAAAAAATAAAAAAAAATGGGGTAGGCAATTGAAAGTCGATCTCTTTTCGAGAGATTGGATTGGCCCTGAAAAGGGCCTTTGGGTTTATATATGCCCTTAACATAAAGGGCATCTGTGACTTCTTCTTGTCCTTAGGCTTCGTCTAATGGTAGGACCATACACTAACACTCTTTTGAGGCATCCTTGCCTCTCCACGTAAATCCTACGTATCCATAGGCTTGTGGCAGTCCTATGGACAACTGTCCATTCGGATCGGACATACATCGGTATGTCCGTCCTAAACATCATTGTTGACACAAGGGTGGAAGATTCAACGTCAGTCCACATGCTGAGGCGCCGAGAACAGGTGAGTCAATGCAGTGAACTGCGCTTATTTATAGGTAGAGGAAGGATTGAAACGGATTGAGTTTATTGACCAATCCAAACACGCGTTACAAAATTCAGTCAGCTAGCATCCATTCCGAAGAGAGTAGTATGTGACGTCACGTAGTCTATATAGATTCGCTAGCGCCTGTGCGCAGTCAATTCATGCGACAGTTATTCAACATGACGGAAACTCAGAAAACGATCAATTGGGGTGCACCAGCAGTGGAGACCAACCAAGGGAACCCGGACTTACTTTCAGAAGAGGTAAATTGGGATTTTGTGGATTTTCTTACCTCGCAAGAATTTGTTCCGGAACCTTCGTCACCTTCTTCATTACCGCAAGTGGAAAATTTTAGACAGAGACAGAAAGAAGAATTGGACAAATTTATACAACAGCAAAACGAAGCGGAACAAGCTTTTCTCCTACAGCAACAACAGCAAGAAGAAGAGGTAAGAAAAAGACAAGAAGAAGAAGAAGCAGCAGCAGCAAGAAAACAAGGGTGTGAAAATCAAACGGTCACGGTACTGTTAGACATTTTAGCGGAGTTAAGAAGTCTGAAACAAATGCATCAGACTTCTTTATCACGACCGAAGAGAATACGACCTTCCCGAGCTAAACACTCCAACCCTGTGACTAAGCTTATCGTGCCACCCTTAGTGATTTCAACGAAATCATCATCATCATCAACAGTACGCAGTCCAGAAGTAGGCCTTGGCCGTGGCAAAGGCTTAAGACAGTTTAAGTTGATTGCTTAATTTCACCCCTACACCAAAAAAAAGGCCCTTTTCAGGGCCACCCACGTCTCTCGAAAAGAGATAGACTTTCAATTGCCAATAACTAAAAAAAAAACATTTTACCCCTGTAGTACGTTTGTATGAGTTTACGTTCTTATTTTAAAATCAAAACCAAAAGACACTTACCTTTTTATACCTAATTTATTCTTTTATAAATATTTACAATCCAATTCACAATTCGCAATTCTCAGCAGAACACTTTAAAAAGTTTACTGACTTCTTCTGTCTCATTGTTCACTCTCTCTCTCTGTTTTTTAAATTTCTTCACCGTCACATTCTTTTCCTCCTCTTCCTCCTCACTTTCTTCCCTTCTTCTTTACTTCTGTTTCTTTTTCTTTACCTGGCTGCTTTCTTCCTCTGAAGAATCCCTCTCTTCTTTTGAAGAATCCCTCTCTTCTTCTGACTCCTCTTGTTTCTTTTTTGGGCAATCTGAAGACCAATGTCCTTTTCCTTGACAATAATAACAAGTATCTTGACTTTTGTCTTTTCTAGCCCCTTTTTTTCTTTTTTGACGGTCTGGACACTCTGAAGACCAATGCCCATTTTTCTGACAGATATAGGAAGTATCTTGACTTTTATCTCGAAAGGAAGGAGAGTAGTCCCTCGGCTGGTCTGAAGAGAATTTTCGGATGACCCTCGCAAAGCTCTGATGAAACGTTCGATTTGGGTAGTCTCTTCCATCTTTGTGCTCGGTTTGAGAGTGAAATGAATAGTGAAAGGACAAAACACACACCCTTTTATATACGCTGGTCTGCTAGGACTATAAAGTACTCCATGGTATTTAAACTGTAGTCATTTGACGTTTTTCACTCAAGATGAAACGATCCAATTCATTTGAGAAGAAAGACGAAGAAAGTAAGAGGCAGAAACGTGATCTATCGCCTCGTACCAGAGCTGAAGTCTTGGCACAAATTCATGCCAGTGATTTTGAAGAGGACATAAGTGAACCAGAATCCAAACCCTCTAAACAAAGTTCACCACCCTTAGTTAACCCTGAAAAATACTATTCCATTCAAGAGACAGAAAAGCGCTCCTCTAGAAAATTTAGAACCACGGCTTACAAACACACGGTGAAGTTTAAAGATTTCAAGTCCGAAGTACCGTTGGAGAAAGCAGAAGGGTTCATCACCGGGGTGTGGGATTCTTTACTTACCACACTCAAGCGACAATGTCAACCCAAAGAAGACGATCGTTTGAGACTTTCCATACAACGCGACGGTTTGAAATCTCCTGTTTGGATCGAGTTTAGCAGCCCTGCAGAATTGACTGCTTCCAAAGTCATGGACAAAATTCAACACGTACAACAATCCAATGACCAGTTTGACATCACCGATGGAAAAACCACACTGGACATGACCCACGTCTCTCCTCCTCAAGGGACTGGACGCAAAAAGATGTTATTGGTGAACGACCTTCGCAGCATTAAGCGTAGCCTCGTCCAAATTAACAATTCTCAAGACCAGGTGTGTTTAGCCATAGCTATCGTGGTGGGACGAACCTATGTCGACAAGAACGACACGGTAGAACGGAAAAGAACCTGGAAAACTATTCAACGATCCGACCGAGCCAAACAACGAAACGAAGCAGAACTCCTGTTGCAACAAGCTGGCCTCTCCAAAGACAAACCATGTGGCATTCCTGAGATGTAAACATTGCAAGATGTCCTAGCTCCACGTTACACCTTGAAAGTGCACCCTCAAGAAGTACGCGGACCTCTGTTGTTTCGAGGCCAAGACTTTAAGGATGGAAAATACATTCACCTCTATCATCACGATGACCATTTTGATACCATTACCAGTATCACTGGATTCCTGGGATACGGTTATTGCTATGAGAAATGTGACTATGGCTATAACAATCGAGAGCAACACAAGCATTGTGAATCGAAATGCTCAGGATGTTTGGCCTCTCCACCCTGTCTGGGCGAAGGGCAAGAACCAATACATTGTCCTGCTTGTCTGCGCACGTTTGTCAGCCCTGCCTGTTATCAACAACATTTGAAAACACAAGGTTCACAGAAGAAATGCGCTTGTCAACTGCTGAGATTGTGTCCCGCGTGTGGACAAGGCATACGTACCAACAATACCAAGGCACACGTATGTTCAGGAAAGAGAAAATGTCACATTTGTCACCAAATCGTGGACTTGGAACACCAATGCTACGTGCAAAAATGCAACCCCAACCAGAGAAAGAAGATGGTCACAAGAAGAAAGGCAATTTCATCTTTTTTTTATTTCGAATGCATGCAAGAGACCGGCATTCCCATTCCTAATTTCTGCGTGGCTCATCGAGCGTGCGAGAAGTGCATTCAAAAACCTATCGTGAGTCATTGCCCTCACTGCGGCAAGATTCCTGGAGGACGTGATAAAATCTTTCTGGGACCGAACACGCAAGCCAATTTCGCACGATGGGTCTTAGACCCCATCGACAAGACGTGGAGCCAAGAGGACATCGAACGTTACGGAGATCGTCATCGTCATGGCACGGTGATGGCTCACAATTTATCCGGATACGATGGACAGTTTCTTCTCAGATACTATACAGAACATGGCACCGAACGTCCTAAAGTCACTTTGAACGGAGCCAAAATCATTTTCATGCAAGTGGGACAAGTACAGTTTAAAGATTCGATGAGTTACTTGGCCATGCCTTTGAATCGAATGCCTAAAACGTTTGGAATGACAGAAATGGCTAAAGGGTACTTTCCACACTTTTTCAACACGGAAGCCAATCAACACTCCGTTCTACCCCATTTACCTGAGGCTCACTATTACGACCCCGACAACATGCGTACCGAACAACGAGAAGCTTTCTACGCTTGGTACCCGGCTGACGCCTCGGACCCTTTCGACTTTCAGGAAGAAATGCTAAAGTATTGTCGTACCGACGTGGACATTTTACGGCGTTGCGGCGAAAAATTTCAAGAACTGTTCATGGAAAACGGAGGTGTCGATCCTTTGAAAGAAGCTTGTACCATTGCCAAAGCGTGTTCCTTAGTGTACCGCCAACGATTCATGCCTGAAAACACCGTGGCTGTCATCAGTCCTCAAACGACCAACTATGTCAAACGTCAATACTCGGTCAAAGCCCTATGCTGGTTACATTACTTGTGCGACAAGGAAGACAAGTGGATTCAGCATGCTCGCAACGGAGGAGGCGAAAAGACCATCGGAACGCATTCGGTAGATAGCTGGGACTTAGAAAACCCCAAGATCGTGTACGAGTTTAACGGTTGATTATTTCACGGATGTCCCGTCTGTTACCCTGACCGTGGCACTAAAAATCAGTTTTCACAACGAACCATGGAAGACTTGTACCAGGACACTTGTCAGCGAAGCCTAAAGTTAGAACTGCAAGGATGCCAAGTGGTGGAAATGTGGGAACACGAATACAATCACCGTTTGAAAACCGATCCCGAGTTTAAACGCCTCGTGGAAAGTTACCAGTTCATGGACCCCCTGAACCCGAGGGATAGTTTGTACGGAGGAAGGACCATGCCACCTGTTTGCTATACCAAGCCGACGAAGAGAAATGAGAAGAAATCAAATACTTGGACGTGTGTTCGCTATATCCTTACGTGTGCAAATATTGTCGCTTTCCTGCAGGGCACCCGGAACACATCGACCTGAAAAACATTCGACAATACGAAGGCTTAATCAAGTGCAAAGTTTTGCCTCCCACGAACCTATACCATCCCTTCTTACCTCACCATTGCCAAGGCAAACTGATGTTTCCTTTGTGCCGTACTTGTGCGGAAACGTGCAACTAAGACCAACCTTGTCATAACACCCAGGAAGAACGGGCCTTGACGGGGACGTGGGTCAGCGTAGAATTGTTCAAAGCTCTGGACATGGGATGCCAACCGTTAGAAGTGTACGAACTTTGTCACTTTCCCAAGACACAACAATACCACAAGGGTGACCCCACGCAGAAAGGCATTTTCGCAGACTACGTGAATGCCTTTTTGAAACTGAAGCAAGAAGCCAGCGGCTATCCTTCCTGGTGTCACACTCCCGAAGACCAAAAGACATTCAAAGAGAAATACTGGGTACAAGAACGCATCACTTTAGATCACATCGAGAAAAACGAAGGCAGGCGATCGTTTGCCAAAGTGATGTTAAATTGCTTGTGGGGTAAAATGGCACAACGCCCGTGTTTATCCAAGACGGAATATTTGACAGAACCTTCCCGCTACTTCCAGATGATTCACTACAAAACCAAATTCATGAAACACGTGGACGTCGTTCGGGAAAATTTGATCTTAGTGAATTACGAAGAAGATCTGGACTTTGTACAAGACGACCCTTTTGGAAATATCATCATTGCGGCTTACGTGACAGCTCATGCTCGCTTAAAATTGTACGAAGCTTTAGAACTGTTAGGGGAACGCGTCCTGTACTTTGACACGGACAGTTGCATTTACATCGATCACCCGAGTCAACAGCACCCTGACATCGAAGGAGACCGTTTAGGAGCCTGGACAGACGAGCACCCCGACGACAAGATTCTAAGTTTCGTCAGTGGCGGTCCCAAAAATTACGGCTACGAATACCGGGACAAACAAGGAGAAGTACACACGAAGTGTAAAGTGAAAGGATTGACTCTGAATTATCGTACCAGTCGAGTGGTGAACTTTGGAGTATTGAAAGAAGCCTTGCAGTCTAGAGAAAATGAACACTTTAAAGTGATCACCTATCAACCGAACAAGATTGTACGTTTACCCACTCACCACATCCTCAGTCGACCCTTGGAAAAAATCTTTCAAATCGTGTACCAGAAGCGAGTGCGACTTTCCAATCATTTTACCTTACCGTATGGACATATCGGTATAAAACATTGGCTCTAAGAGGATAGCCACCAGAAGGATGACTTCACCACAGCAAGAATCCAGTGAGAACTCCAAGTTCAAATCCTACCATTTTCCGGTCTTCTTACCTGACTATTGTAATTGTGCCTGTCGATTGGACACGTTTCAAGCATGGCCTACGGATAGGGAAGGATTACATTCTTCGCATGTTTTAGCTAGAATAGGATTTGTCTACTTGGGACCTGAGTCTGGATTGGGATACGAAGTACAGTGTTTCGTGTGCGGACAGAAGTTACGAATCGATCTATGTATCTATAAAGATTCAGCTATTCTGGAACATACTCGATGGTCTCTGCACTGCCCTTACCTTTCTATGGCCTTTCCACCCCTTACACTACGGTACAATTATGACGGCACCTTAGAGACGGTACCTTCCAAAACTAAACATAAAAAGGAACGATGTACAAGCTTGAGACTGCATTGCGACTAGTATAAAAAGGGGCGATGGTCAAGATCGATAGTTCATTGTGACTACCAAGACCAAGCGAACAAGATGAATACTTTCAGAGAAACACAAAACAAGTTCAGACAGGCACAATTCAAGTTTGGGGCTTCTGAAGTGGAATGCGATTGTGAGCCTTGCGATGGGAACGATGCTGTACGCTTTGACCTTAGCGATGCCGTAAAGCATCATGGGAACTATGTTCTCACTGCCCCTATCATGGAAAGTGATGCTGTGCGTGTCAAACCTGAGGGATGCGAAAGCGATGCCGCTCGTCCTCTTGGACACTTTACTGGGTTTCGTTTTAAAGGTGAATGTCCACCTTCACGTCTACCTCCCTACTGATGTAATCCAGCCCTGAGCAAACTCCTGTCCATGTCACCCAACCATCATCGAAACGAACCTGTGAAAGACGAATATTCGTTCCCTGTGCGTTTGTCGGAATACTGCGACTTTGAAAATCGTCTTCAATCGTTCAAAGGAAAATGGCCTAAGTATCTGAGTGGACCGACCCCCGAAGAATTAGCCAGAGCCAGATTGTTCTACTTGGGCGAAGGGGATAAAGTCAAGTGCTTTAGTTGCGGTGTGTCACTTCACCACTGGGAACCGCAAGATTCGGCCTACGTAGAACATGCTCGATGGTCACCGAATTGTCATTACTTACCTTTAGTGGGACCGAGACAATGAAGTAACTTACCATGTCGTTGACGAAGAAGAAACCAGATTGGTTAGGAGTCAAATGTTGGACATCACCGAGACCAGTATTTAAACTTCATTTAAAAACCGATATTGAATCATTACCTAAAGAACTGCAAGAGAAGATTTACAAGGAAGTTTTTCAGGGGTTTGCCAGAGTGAAATCTCAATGGGTAACTGTAGAACTTTTGTGCCGAGAAATTCACAAGAGGAAAGTGAAAAAAGTCAACCAGTGTGTTAGATTTCTCTGGGTCAAGTGTGCATTCATCCTATTATATCACTCTAGACCGTTTACATCAAAAGAGTTCAGTGAGATTCTTGGACGTTACCCTGAATGGCAGTGGTCAGAAATTACTCACTATGTGGATTACTTTTGCTCTAGGAGAAGATTGTGAATTGTACGGACTGACCTATTCATGCATGCTTTGCTAGAGAACATTCGTGCTTTGCCTGTGGAGTTGAGAGAACGCATTTACCGAGAGCTGGTCTAAATACAAGTCAAACGTAAAGAACAATTACATACGTTACGTCACCGGTGTTTGAACCACTGGTACATGAATGCTATACAAGGACTGATTCAGTTGAAAGTGTTCCATTGGACAGACATTGATCAACGACCCCCTAGTTTTAAAAAGGATTGGTTTGCTATTGATGATTCTATTTACTACAGTGTAAACTTACTGCATCGAATTCCAGAGGAAGAGTTAACGAATTACCAACATTGTTTACACAATGTCAACTTAGTGATAGAGGAAACTTCTGAACGAATTGTAATGTGTAAATTAGTGACTAAGCGATTTAAATTCGACAGTGAAGTAAAACCATGTCTGTGCAAACGGTACATTTCTTGTGTCAGAAAGAGGATTTAGTAGGACCTATTCATGGATACTTTACAAGAGAACATTCGTGCTTTTCCTGTGGAGTTGAGAGAACGCATTTACCGAGAGCTGGTCAAAATACTAGTCAAACGTAAAGAACAATTGCATCCGTTACGTCACCAGATCTTTAACCACTGGTACCTGAATGGTATAAGAGGACTGATTCGTCAGAAATTGTTTCAGTGGTCAGACCTTGTTCATCACTTTCAGTTAGTGAATGAACTAAATGTTCGTAATTTTGGTTACTTAGAGATTCACCTAGAGCAACGTATTGAGGAAGACGAGTTAAAGGATTACCAACATATTTTACGTAGAATCTGCTTAGCGGAAGACGAAACATCTAGACAAACTCTGAAGTGTAGGTTACAGTATGCACGATTTATTTTCCCTACAGGAGAACGAAGATGTCTTGTTAGAAAGTCCCTGTATTGCTTCCGAAATAAAGAGACTATAAAATCAGGAATCCATGCCACGGCTTATGTCACAAGTGATTGAAAAGTTTCCGTGGAAGGAACTCAATGACTATATTCAAACCGTGGATCATTACCATCAATTATTACAAGAACTGTATCCATTCAATTTGGGACGACGCATAGTGTGTGTCTTAGTGACTTGTTTTCTGGGATTTCGTTTACCAGCCGATTCCTTGTGGACTCTTTACGAACAGTACTTACCACCCCAATGGCCATAAATGGTCACGAAAGACGCCTTTTGCTCAAAGCCTTGCGTTTTCTTCTGGATACTTCTCGACCTCAACAGGAAAAAAAGATTCGTCAACTTTTAGCTACCGAAGACGTGTATGACGATGTGTGTGTAGCTTGTGACTTACACCCCCATTGGATAGATGTTCGTGACTGGAAAAAGGGGTGTTTTGAGGCTTGGACCCAAGAAGTGGCCCAGTATGCACAAGAGTTGTTCAAGGAAAAAAGTTACTTTTCAACCTGTGTTAGTGACAGTGCCAGAAGAACCCGTCAACGAGAACAACCACTCGCTTCAGGACAGGACTGTCATGGACATTCCTGAAAGGTCATTCCGGGAGGACACTTGTGTGACAATACCTCATGTAGAAACTGTAAGAACATTACACACTGTCCCTAGGACATCTTGGTTACCCAAAACATGTTGTACAGAGACTTGTTTATATTCCACTTTGATCGTTTTGATGTGTTTTTTATTCCTGTACATAACTATTTGGCTTTTATGTATTTTTGTCTTTCGTGTTCTTCATATTTGAAACATTCAATAAACGTGTCCTGAAAAAAGTATATAAACTCTCGTCTTGTTTGTTTTCGTGTCACAAGTGACATTCCTAACACTATGGCTACCTCTGCTGTCTCTGCTCCCTCTTCCTCCACTGTCAAAGTCATCGACGAACACTTAGATCGTGCCATCTTTGAGGCTTTGTATCTTCGCCATCCCTTTAACATGCTCATTGCTGGACCTAGCGGTTCAGGCAAAACCGAATTTATCAAACGTTTGATCGAACATAAACATCATTTGATCGATCGACCACCTCAATGCATCGTGTGGTGTTACAAAGAGTGGCAATCGGCGTACAGCCTCTTGCGAGAAAGTCAAGGCGATTCCATCGTGTTTGTGGAAGGTATTCCTAAAGAAGACGACGGCATCGTCTCTGACTCCCGTCAAACCCATTTGGTCATTTTCGACGACATGTTAGGAGAAGACGAAGAAGAAATTAAACTGTGGTTTACGCGCAAAGGGCATCATCGTAATGCCAGTGTCGTTTACATCACCCAAAATTTGTTTCAACAAAGTAAAGCCCATCGCACCATCAGTCTGAATGCACATTACGTGGTCTTGCTTAAAAGCCCTCGAGATAAATCGCAAGTGCAAGTCTTAGCCAAACAGTTAGGAACGCCTTGGCTGACTCATTTGTACGAAGATGCCACTCAAACTCCACACGCCTATTTATTCGTCGATTTGAAACCTACGACCCCCGATGATTTGCGATTTCGTACCCACTTGTTTCACCACTGGTGCCAACACGGAGGGCCTGTACTGTACACGTCTCCGTCCACGACTTAATTTCACTCAACAAAAAAGTCTATAAAAACCTCAGACACTTTTCGTCTGTCTCACACAGTTTGAACATGACGTCTCTTCAGTCGCATCTTTCCGTCAAATTGATTCGTGCCTTGTATGGCATCAGTCGAGAAAAAAATCCACAAATACGGGCTCGTGTCTTAGAAGCTAGTCTCAAAGAAGTCTTACTATGGTTCACGGTGACAGCAATTACTACAAGGGATCATTCAGATTCCTCATCAAACCAAACGCTTTTCTGATCGAAACAAAGTCGCTTTGACCCAACTGGCCGATCCTCGCATCGACACTCAAACGAAACAACAAATGATTTTAAAACCTGGAGGGAGCGGTACTCAAGGAGGGGTCATCATTCGCTTTCTCTTAAGATGGGATCCCAATGCTCCCAAACTTCTCCGCAAGAAAAAAGTCAAACGAAGCTCCAAGAAGAAGAAAAAGAGCCACGGTGTCAAGACCAACTCCCCAAGGGGACCCGTGTCTGTAAGATCTTCTCCAGTGGCGGGACCCTCCTCTTACCAGACACCACCCCGGAAAAAGAAAAGAAGCCCCCAGAAATAGAAACAGAGAAAAAGTCCCCAGAAAAAGAAAAGCCGACAGAAGAAAACTAGTCGCAAGAGAGGCACTGCGGCCAGGACGCAACCTTACACTCACAAACCACGACCTACAAAGGCGGTGACCGCGTCTCCGGTAGCCTCAGGTTCATTCACTTCCCCATTGATGTCACCAAGAACTGAAGAGTACTTGGAGACGTTGATCACACCAAGAACATCTCCGGTGATGACCCCAAGAACTTCCCCAGTGGCAGGTCCCTCCAATTTAGCGGCAGAGGCCGCTGCTCACAAAGTACCTTCTCCCAAAATCAAAGTTCAAGAGAGATCGGGGATGTTACAAAGTTTACTGGATTTGTCCAAGCAAGAACTGGCTCGATTACGTACCCCTGCACGACGTGTCATGCCTGTCCTGAAGTTGATACGCCGTAAAGAAAGCCAGTGGCGACTCGTTCCAGTATAAAAAGGCCTGTAACTAAGTAGGGGTATCAGTGTTTTTGGTGCTGAAGACTCAGAGATGTCACCCTCCAGAAAACATCCCTCTTCTAAACAACCCCAAGGAAAGAAAAGGTAAGGACTGCCTCCTGGTTTAGTCAAACATGGGGGCATGTTATCTCTCCTGTCCAAAGCTTCGCCACCCCTACGAAAAAAAATTCATTCAATCAGCCTCCAAAGAGTTGTTTGAACGTCTTGAAAGGCACGATCCCTTTGTCCAAACACCAGAAACAATGCTTAGGTAAACATCGTCACGTTCTTCGCCAAATGGTTCAAAAGAAAATTCCCATTCGTCAAAAGAAGAAGATGTTGGTCCAACGTGGAGGCATTTTACCCATCTTATTAGGTCCATTGCTGAAAGGAGTCTTGGGAACCATGTTGGGAGGACTGGTGGGAGCAAGATAAAAAGGCCCTCTGAAGTCCCAAGATCTCAGAATCGACCCCTGACAAACCCATGGAAGGACGAAAACTAGCTTTAGTGCCTTACAAACGATGGATTGAATACCATCGTTGGCAAGAACAACGCACCCCACATTTACCTCCCAATCCCAAATTGGGCGAGATGTCCCAGTTACAACACGAATTGCAGACCTTGATGGATCGTCAAGATTTGTCCGAAACAGAAAAATCGCAAAAGTACGGTCAACTCTTGCAACGACTTCAACTCTTTCACCAGAAAGCTTTAGACGAAACAGCTCGACCCACTCTGAAAGATTTTAAGGCCTTGATGAAAAGTGCAGCACCATCATCACTGCCACCACCACTACTACCATCCCCAGGGGTCACCAGAGATGCTATCCCACGAAGACCGGAGGAAGAAGAGATGCGAGAAGTGTTTCAAAAAACGTCAGCAGTTCCCATTTCAAGTAAGGTTACAGCATCCTTGTTGACCCCGTCCCCCACACCCCAACGAGAAGAAATGAAAGCTTGGGTTAAAAAGATGATGTCCACTCCTCCTTCGACAGAAGTGAAAAAGAAAGAAGGGAAACCAGAAGTGAAAAAAGAAAAGAAGACCAAAGCCATTCCATTGCCACCTCCACCACCACTACCTTCGACTTCTACTCCCGTAGCCCATCGGACACGTAAATCCGTTTCCAAACAATCCTTTCGTCACACTCAAAGTAGAATCACCGAAGAGTGGGTAACTTATTAACACACAAAAAAAATGGAGAAGGTGTTAGCCAGCATTTATTACGATCCCTCCCATCCTGCAGGTTACGCAGGAGTTCATAAATTGTATTGTGCTGCCAAAAACGCGACTGAAAAGTCTCCGTTTACCTCAAGTGCAACGATGGTTACAAGAACAAGCTACTTGCACTTTACACAAACCCATTCGACGCAAGGTTTCCAGAAGTCGCACCCGAGTGGAAGGCATCGATCATCAATGGCAAGCCGATTTAGCCGATGTCTCTCATTTGGCCAGCTACAATCGTGGCTACAAATATTTGTTTTGTGTCATCGACGTCTTTTCCAAATTTGCCTGGGTCGTACCCTTGACTTCCAAATCGAGCAGCGAGTTGGTGCGAGCCCTGCAACGAGTGTTGAAACAAAGCAGTCGTCACCCTCTTCCATGGCAAACGGACAAAGGTACCGAATTTCTGAACCAAGCTTTCCAAAAAGAATTAAAGAAACGTGACATTCATTTTTTACCACCGAGAATCCCGAAACCAAAGCCAGCATCGTGGAACGTTTTCAACGCACTTTAAAAGAACGCATGTGGAAATATTTTAAGCATCACCACACTCTGAAGTACATCGACATCTTACCGCACCTGGTGCAAGCGTACAACCAATCTTATCATCGAAGCATCGGACGTGCCCCGCAAGAAGTGACTCCCGAAAACGAAGTGTTGGTGTTTGAGCGCCTGTTTGGTACGTCCCCGACGAGGGCTGTCCCCAAGAAAAGTGGAGTGTTGGCCGTAGGAGATTGGGTGCGCATTGGCAACACCAAACACATTTTCGACAAAGGTTACTTACCTAACTGGATGACCGAATTGTTTCGTGTCACTGGACGAGTGCATGGCCGTCATCCTGCCGTTTATAAATTGGAAGACATGAACGGAGAAGTGCTCAAAGGAACGTTTTATTTGCCCGAGTTACAATGTGTCACCAAATAAGAAGACGACGTGTACGACATCGAAAGCATTCTCGAACGCAGAACCCGTAAAGTGGGCAAACGACGTGTCAAAGAAGTCAAAGTACGTTGGAAAGGATATCCACCCAGTTTTGATTCTTGGATCGACGCTTCGCAAGTCATCGACTATAAAAAGAAGTGACCATCATGCCCTTTCACACAGACGCAGCTACGTCGACCACTCCTTCACCCAGTTCTTCTCTGCAAGATTTACAGAAACAACCCTTGTGGGTGTGGTGTGGAGAACGTGTGCCTAAAACGCAAATGTCTTTTTCTGCCAAATCTTCGTGATGTATTGTGTCATCGGGGCAGCCATCGACAATTTGAGTTTGCAACAAGGAGACAAACAACTGTGGACCATTTTATTGAGCAGATGCATCGGTTACCTGCTTACCAATCCCTCCCTGAAATTCTCCTCGAACGGGAACAACGGGAACCTTGTGTCCAGTGCTAGTGTCAGTCACCACTCCAACAACAACAATAACCCCATTTTGAGCGGAAACACGCCTCTGACGTCCATTAACCCCTCGGACAGCCACAGAACTCTGGAATTATGAGTTACCAAAACCAATTTTACTTAACCTTACCCAGTGACAGTTCCATGGAGGTGTTTCCCAACAACACGTTGTGCTGTTACACGGCCAAATTACCTCAGGCCATTCCATTAGATCACGAAGCCCATTGGGAAGTGGCTTTGGTAGAAATTATTTACCCAACACAAATCAAAAACATCACTGAAACTCAGAACAATTTTGACGTCGAAATTCTGGACCAAACGGTGCAGCAAACCATGACGACCACTCATCAACATAAATCACTTCCGAAGACCCTAATACCCCGCAGCAGTGACACTTCTCCTCCTTTTTACGTTGATCACTTTAAAATTAACTCTGGCCATTATTTTAGTGGTCAACATCTGGTGGAGGCAATCGCTGACAAATTCTATGATGTATTTGACAAAGTTCTAACCGGACTGAAAAAACGTGTCACCATTGAGTACCATCAACTGTCTCATCGTCTACTCATCAAATTTGAAAATGAGGAAAGAAGTATACGTACTAAATTTTGCCCTGAATTGTATGACATTTTGGGTGGAGACCTCAATATGGTCACGGATAAGGAGGCCAAAAAAATTAAAATGGCAGACATTGACAACAACGAGCATTTTGCGAGGTATTTTCGTTTCCCGGTAGAACTGAACCAGGGATTGAATTTGATCTCCGTGTATTCCGATGTGGTGGAGTACAACGTGGTGGGACACACCTCCGTGCCGTTACTGCGTGTCATTCCTTTGAAAGTGAATTCTTCCACGAACACTGACGAGGAAGGTGGAAACACTTATCACGTTCACCGGGAATTGGTACATCCTCATTATTTGCCTGTCAGTAAGTCGTATTTGGACACCGTCAACATTGCTATAAAAGGAGATTTGGGACAAAATATTCCATTCACGAAAGGAAAAGTCACGGTGAAACTCCATTTTCGAAAACGGTTCTCTAGCGACTCGTAAGTCATGTATCCAGTGTACCGAGGGGTTGCTCGACAGCGAGGACACGGTTTAGGAGATATGTTGAAATCAACCTTTCGTTCGGTGGCTCCGGTGTTGAAACCGATGGTGACACGCGGATTGCATGCCTTGAAAGATGCCGCACTGACGCAAGGCAAAGAATTTCTCCAAAATGTCATCATCGACAAACAAAACCCGAAAGAAGCCTTCTTGAGGGCAGGTAAAAATGTCTTGTTGCAAACGGGTAAAGACATTTTAGGCAGACGAGAAATACCAATAAATGCCCTGCACCTACCGAGTCAAGCATTCAGCAAGGACAAGGCAGAAAGAGACGACGAAGAAAACACCCTTTCACCAGATTTCACGCGTCTAAAGCTAGAAAGACAAAGAAAAGAAGAACCGTTCGGGACTTAGACGTTTTGGTTATTGAGAAACAGAAAAATATGATGCACCGAGAGTCTTGCGCCTGTTCCAAGTCGGAACTAGATCTGTTTGCCATGCCCCCCACCATGATGATGATGCAAGAATCCCAATGGGTGGAATTTCACCCCGTCTCCTCATTGACAGATTCCGCTCCCATCGAGTTTGAAATCAAAGGACAGCCCGAAGATTACATCGATCTGAATAGCAGTTACTTGTACTTGAAAGTCAAAGTTCTAGATAAGGGAGGAGATTCTGTAAGCGGCGAAGAAAACGTTGCTCCCATCAACAATTTCATGCATTCCTTGTTCAGCTCAGTGGACGTGTACCTGAATAACAAACTAGTCAGCAGCAGCATGGATACTTATCCTTACCGTGCCTACCTGGAAAATCTGTTGACGTACGGAATAGACGCCAAGAACACCCATCTCAATGCTTGCGTGCTATGGGAACCTGACGAAGCGGGCGATTTTGATAAAACAGGTCTTAGTGATAACCCCAAAACAAAAGCAGACACCAATGAGGGATTTGTAGAACGAAGAGACAAAATCAAAGATGGAAAGAGTTTAGAACTGATGGATCGTTTGCATTTGGACATGTGGTTGCAAGAGAAATATTTGCTGAATGGTGTAAATGTTCGCTTGAGATTGAATCGTAGCAGTACCACTTTCCATTTGTTGGCTGATACTGAAGCTATTACTGGTGGCAATCCCAAAAGCAAAATCGAGGAGGCCAAACTCTACGTACGACGCGTGGAAGTGTTACCTAAAGTGGGAAACGACATCAGTCAGACGTTGAGCAGAACGACCGCCAAGTATCGGATACGACGCGTGGAAGTGAAAACGTTCACCATTCCCCGTAACCATCATTCCATGATCGAAGATCATCTGTTTCAAGGACAGTTACCCAAACGTTTAATCCTTGGTATTGTCGAGAATGAAGCCTTCAACGGAGCCTTCGATAAAAATCCTTTCGCTTTCAACACTTCAAGGTGAAGAAAATCGAAGTCAGTCGCGATGGCAAGACCTTGTGTACCAGACCTTTCGAACCTGACTTTGAGAAGATGAATTACTTGAGATCGTACTTGTCCCTGTACGAAGCCATCGGCCAGTTAGGAACCAACACCAGTCACGGTATTACGTACGACGATTACGCTGGAGGCTATGCTTTGTGGGTTTTCGATTTCACTCCAGACCAAGGACATTTCCACCCTATAAAATCTGGCCAGATTCGTGTGGAACTTCGGTTTGCAAAAGAGCTGGAAGAGACGGTGAAAGTCATCCTGTATGCATAATTTGACAATACCACAGAAATCAACAGTTTGAGAGAAGTCATTCTAGATTATTAGAAGCTATGGAAGACTGTTATCCCTCTTTTCCTAGTGGAGAAACTTTGGAGATGGAATGTGAGGAGACCGTGGAAGGAGAATCCCAAGACAAAGACGAAGAAGTTATCATGATGAAGTCGAGATGGCCAGAACAAGATGCTCATTTATTCTCCTGTTTTGCCAAACACTTGGTCAAAAAAATGACGGAATTGATCAAAAAAGATTGCTATGGATGTCAAAACGATCATCCCAGTCAAATTCAACACTATAAATGACTGATGCTGAGTCAAGAAGAAAAATTGGAAGAGTATCTGGACGAAGCTTGGAGTCTCATCTCGGACGAAGTCCTGTTGCATCAGTGGTATAAAGACTTGCGTGAATATTCTTGTCCACCATCAACCACTCAAGAGATCCATCGTATCGAAGCTCTTCTGAATCAGAGTGGGGAGACGAAACGAAGAAACAGTTATTTGTCAGACATTTTCAAGCAAAAAGTCAGGATCGAATTGATGACTTAGTATTACCTGTGAAGAAGAAAAAAACAAACCATGGATACCTGGGAACTTTATTACCTTTTGAACCACAGTTCATATATGGCTTCTTGGAATCCTGTCGTCTGTGCTAAAGATGAACTCCCTCATCGCAAACCTCAAGACCATCTAGTTTATGTGATCAACACGGACGACAGTCATCTCCCAGGAACTCACTGGGTAGCCGTTTACTTTCCTCAAGAAGGATGTGTGGAATATTTCGATTCGTACGGATTGCCCCCTTTGGAAGACGATATCATTGACTTTATGAGAAGAAATGCTCAGACCACCCGATTCAATAATGTGAAATTACAAGGCACAGATTCCTTGGTGTGTGGACAATATTGTGTGTATTTTCTGCATCATCGCAGCCTGGGCTATTCCTTAGAACATTTAGTGACTCATTTTGAACCTCGTTCTTCTTCTAGAAACGATGTGAAAGTAGATCAATGGTTTTGTGACCATTATGCTTATCTTTTGTCTCAAGCTAGGTAACGTAGTGTCCATCAATGGCCTAATGACTTCCAAAAGTGGAAATCACAATTTCATTCACAACGTTGTCAACCCTGTTTAAAGTAAAGTTTTAATTGAAAAAAAAATGTTTGTGATTTCAAACAAATGTTTGATGTTATATTGTTGGATTATTGTTAAAAATGTTATAGTTGTTTGTTAGTGTTAAGTGATTTTGAATAAAAAATGTTGTGTTTTGAAAAAATGCCTTTGTCTTTTGTTTGGCTATAAGAATTTTGATTCATGCTCTTTGACTTCTTACTATCCCTCTCATGACACTCATTGAACGTTGCGGATCGAAAACCGTAGAGGGATGTTTTCCTTCACGTCCGCGCTTTGACTTTAAAGCCGGGGCAGCCTCCAGTCTAACCATCCATTGTCGACTCATCCTCCTACGAAGATGTGCTCCAAACTAGCCAAGCTAAACGAAGCCTACGTGAATTTGCATAGGGTCAGACACAGTCTGATACCGAAGCCAGAAGAGATAGAGAATGTCAGAATGTTAAAATTCACTGAAGACCTGATAGAAGAGCTCTTCAGAGAAGAAGTGAACAGGGAGAAAGAAGAATGGACAGAGAAGTACAGACTTCAGAAACAGCAGAGAGAGCAGCAACAGCAACAACAGCAGCAGCAGGAACCTGAATCTGACAGAGGCTTTGTCGATTGTCGTATCGACACCAAAGAGTTCTTCTTCTCTTTCCGAAGAAACAGACCTATCGTCAGAAAGTCTATCATCAGAGGACGTCGCATTCTTAGAAACTAAAAGATCGCCCTAGCTTCAACTTGACACAAGCACAAAAAAAGCCCTTTTCAGGGCTACCCAATACTCTAGAAAAGAAATAACAATCGATTTGCCAATGCGTGTATGCAGAGTAGTGTGAATATAAACACTAACTCTTTTCTGGTGTGATTGTATGTGTTTGTGTGGATAGTAGATAATGATCATATTTTTCGCTGTTTGACGTGGGTGGAGAGTAGATTTGGGGTTTAATTTGATTGCTTTGCGTATGTGAATAGTATATTGAAGTGATTAATGAAAATTTTAGAATAGTGATGGGTGGTATAAAAAGTGAGTGAGTGTTTCTTTTAGGTCCGCGCGTTGCTTGGTCATAATCTAGGTAATATAATTTTTTTAGGGGGATGTTTTCCTTCACGTCCGCGCTTTCACTATAAATTGAAGATCGCTCGGCAGTCTAGCTACCTTTGTTGATTGATCAAGAGAATGAACACCAGACTAGCAAAACTGCTTGAACTTCATATACACCTGGAATATACCAGGCGTATAGTGAATGAACTGGCTGTAGAGGCCATAGTAAAAGAGGGAAGAATGAAAGAGGAGGAGAGAAGAAACAAAGAAGAGGAGGAGAGAAAAAACAAAGAAGAGGAAGAAAAGGAGAGAGGAAATTTCAGAATCCCAGAGACAGAAGATTGGGATTCTGAAGCCACTTATCCCGCCTCTGCTCTCCCCCCAAAAAGAGTGAAAGGAGACTGGGGAAGAAGATGTGTGTGTGGTGCCAGGCCTGGAAGGTGCCATCATTAACCAGGTGTCATGGAGTTCAAAAAACAAACAGCCCTTTTCAGGGCTACCCAATACTCTAGAAAAGAAATAGTAATCGATTTGCCAATGTGTGTATGTAGAGTAGTGTGAATATAAACACTGACTCTTTTTTCTTGTGTGTGTGTGTTTATTTGTAAGCGCTCACGTACGTTTGTGTGAATAGTAGATTTGGGTTTAATTTTAATGCTTTGCGTGTGTGTATAGTAGATTAGGGTTTCATTTTAATGCTTTGCGTGTGTGGCTAGTAGATTAGAGGTTTGTTTATTGCTGATTAATATATGTGGATAGTAGATAATATGAAATGAGAAAAGTAAGGGATGTTTTCCTTCACGTACGCGCGTTTTAAGTAATGATCTAGGTAATATAAATTTTGTGTCTTGGGGGATGTTTTCCTTCACGTCCGCACTTTAACTATAAGAACCCACAACGTTCGTCATTCACACCATTCTGCAAAGAATAAAAAAGAAGATGGCTTCGAACCAGCGTGATAAAATGAAAACATTGCAAGAAGAGGAGGAGAAGAAGAAAGAAAAAAAAAGAAGGAAGAAAAGAAAGAAAAGAAGAGAAAAAGTGTAGGACAGAAAATAAGAAGCTGGTGGAGAAATAGAAGAAATTAAAAGAAGAAAACCAAAGGCCCTTTTCATGGCCACTCCAATCTCTCGAAAAGAGATCGACTTTCAATTGCCTACCCCATTTTTTTATTTTTTACAAAAACAAAAAATAGAGACCCATCAGGTTGGGACCTTATTAAAATTGGGTCCCAACCCTGTTCCATTTCCCCTTGACGCTCAACAGTCCCATATTCCCATGTTCAATTTCCCTTGTCGCTATATGTTCCCAGGGTTTTTCTCCATGTTACATGTCCATAATCGCTATATGTTCCCAGGGGTGTTTTTAATGGTAAGTCCCATTGTCGCTATAGGATCCCCTTTCACTACTCATGTGTCACAGTCTGAGAAATTGCCTACTTTTGTTCAGGTCTGATCTAAATTTTGAAGTCCCGAGCAACGCAGTGGACTTTATGCAGTCTGGAGCATATGCACAACCTAAGCCATGTTTTCATAACTGGCACATCAAGGAGTGGAGTTTTGTTTGTTTCCGCAAGATATCTCTAAAAAAATTTAATTAAATACAGTTAAAAATGTACCGGCAAACATATAATTACCAGTGAATTTCATCTGTAAGAATATTACAGCAAATACAAATAATTATTTAGATAGTAAAAATCTCATCTGGAAGGATGGCCTGGTAAGAAAGTTAAAGCTACAAGAGCATTTGAATTGTGTGGTCTGACTGAGAAAATTAGATCACTATTAACGTTTTCATCACCTTAAGGACTGAAGCCTGGAAAAAGAATAGTGGTTCTTTAATAACAAAGGCATAATAATAAAAGGCACCCGGTGACAAAGACATGATGATCACAAGTCATTCATTATCAGTAAATAATAGAGACCTAAAAGAGATGGCAGGTAACAAAGGTGTGATAATCACATGAAATTGCATAATGGGTACATTAAAATCCTGAGTTGCTGGTTTAATGCCTTTAAAGCATGAAAAAGAAATATTTTATTTATGGATTATTTTGCTTAGAAATTTCCTTCAGCTATCTGCCCATACATGTGTTTTACCTAGACAAATTTAATCCAGCTTGAACTGCATGAATCTCTCATAATCATTCTGAATTCTGATTGCTGTGAAAATGCCAGTAAGAACAAAAACAATTGCCTCTTTAAAAGTAAAAAATAAACCTACAAATAATACAATAATAATATTAATGATGCTCATAACTCAATGTATTGATGTACACAATTCCATAGATACAGCAGCAGAGGGGGCGAACATACCACTTGTCTGAAACCTAATTTGCTTAGAATATAAGCTTCTTCCGAAATAAAAAAAAATAAGGTCACTACGTACCTGACCGAGAGTTGTGTTTACATATCGGAGGTTCCCGCCCCCTCTGCTGCTATCAATTAAAAATTATCGTATTAATATAATTCCACCAGCTAAGGAATCTCACACTGCTAGATTAGCTCGAGAGAGACTAAAAGCAATCAAAACATTTTTTCCTATTCGTGATTCTGTTAGACAAAAATTGCAAGAACGTCAAGAAGCCCAAGTTGAATTTGCAGAAGGCACAAAACGGTTATTTAAACCCATTACAACAATTACTAAAAAAGCTGTATGGGGAGATTTTAAGGATGATGAGGATAATGAAGATGACGACGACGAGGAGAAGAAAAAGAAGAAGGGTATTCTTCAAGTATTAAAACAAACCGCTGCGCAGAATAAAAAAGTAGCAGAAAGAACCAAGAAAACAAAAAAGATTTTACGAGATCTTCCAACTGAGATAGCTGCAGCTCAACCTCTACCTGATGAAGAAATACTTGAAGGTACTGGTGAAGAAATCGCCGACGTGAAAAAAACTTACATATAAACCAGTAAAAGAAAACGTAAAATTGATTAACAAATTTAGGGAAGGGGTTGTCGAGGATATTAGAAATACTAAAAGTGAAGAACTATCTAGAAAAACATTAATTGGTATATTCAATAAATCTAGTTTTTTAAAACCCGGTTTTGAAAAAGTATCTGATGATAAATTTATCAAGTGGATATATCGTGTATATAAAAACAAAAAACAGGCCAGAGATGATGATCTAAAATACAGAAGCTTTGATGAAATAGTAAATAAATTTCACAGAGAGGCACTAAAACAAATGGAACAACAACAATCTTCTCCACCGCAAGAATCTTCTTATCAACTTCTTCCACCACTGCAACAGACAGAAAAACCAAAAAAAGATATTCAGCCTGTAGATGTATTTACCGATGAAGCTCTTAATACTTTTACTGACCGAGATAAATTAGTTAATATTGCTGCGCTTCAATATAAAAGCAGAGAAAAATTTATGAAACCTCAATATGTTAAATCAATAGCTCCTAAACTGTGGGTTCCTACATTATATTTTGCATCTAAAAAATCAAGTATTAATACTAATGATCCAGGGTATAAAGATTTTTTACAGGATGTAAAAAGAACGGCAGCAGAATAATCAAAGCCTCCAGACGAATCAGGTGCCACTGGAAGCGGTTTTCTTTTGGTTGCTCAGGGAGGTGGTCTTATTGCCTGTCCTAACAGTGTTCTTTCTGACGTGGAACGACTAGAAATACTGATTGGAGGAAAACGTGCAGGAAACAATTCTTCAGAAATTGTTAATAAAATATCTGATATTTATCGAAGATTATTTCAAGGCGGTATTATGGATCGCAGTATTTATCGTTCCCTTATTGATGAAATTGCTGATGATTATCACAGCGACTAAACAATTAATTAATCAGCATATGAAAATGATTATACACACTGCTCAACGTGGACCAATCATGGTCAGGGTAGTAAACTCACGACTTCCAAATTACAAAACAATTTACGGAGATGGACTTGGTGATGTTGTTCAGGGTCTATTTAGAAGGATGGCTCCAAAAGCAATACCGATTGCAAAACAATTAGGGATGTAGGTTATTGAGGCTGATCGTGATAAAATTCCTGGCGCCATTGGTAATCTTGCTAGTAAAGCGTTTTCGACATTCAAGGACAGACTATCTCGATTAGTACGAAGAAAACAGCAGCAACCAATGAAACTGGCAAGCACTAAAGTTATGCCCGCAAATGTCAGTAAAATAATAAATCAAGCCGCGAATCAAAAACTAGCGGAATTATCTGAAGAAGCAGAAAGAAATATAACCGCAAATTTAATGGCGGGAAGTGGTCTTCGGCGATAATTCAGATCACCATTTGGAAAATTGATAATTATAATAAAATGTTCAAGCGTATGTCCGACCCAGCATTTGACATGGATGCACCGGTCCTCAAAGATGAATCAGTACGTGATTATCAATTTTATTCCTATGACGCAAGACAACCAAATCAACGGGGGAGAATCGAATTACAGGTTCAGGATACAAGTAGATATTTCTTGCCCGCAGAGGCGTTTATTGAAGTAGAAGGTGAACTTGTAAAGGCGGATAATACGCCATATGATGCCAATTTGCGAGTTGGTTTTGTCAACAGCGGGATTATGGCACTATTTAGTAGCGCCACATACATGACTGATGGAAAAAATATTGAATCAATTCAGAATGATGTTGATATTGCTACAACAATAATTGGTCTAGCGGGATATTCTGATGATTACACAAAATCAGCCGGTCCAACAATGATGTTTGCCAAGGATATTACCAATCACGCCGATCATGTTCAATATAATAAAATACGGACACCACGAAATACTGTATCTGATCCGCAACCAGTTGCTGATGGTCCTGAATATGCAGCTAGACCAGCTGATGTTTTTGATATTATAGGAAGTGTTAATGCATCTTACAACTTAGGATTTGCAACACGCCGAGCAGTGTTGTCAGGAGATAATATAAATTTTTCGTGTGCGATTCCATTGTCTCACATCTTTGGATTTTGCAGAAATGTTAGAAATATCATCTTTGGAGCTAAACACACAGTTATGCTATTTAGAAAAGGTGATGATAATGATACAATCTGGCGAGGTGCGCTGGTGTTGCTGATGCTGGTAAAGTAAATATAACGAAGCTTTCATTGTGGATGCCAGTAATGATTCCACCTATTACTGAAGAACAAAAATTACTCTCTTTTGCGGATCAAGGCGGTAAATCATTGTTATCATGATTAACAGTAACCACAGATACTGCTCAAGGTAATGCTAATGGTCTATTTACATGGAATATAACATCACAACAGGGTGTTTCTGCACCACGACATATTTTTATTGCGTTGCAAAATAATAATCGGATGAATAGCCAATTACAATCACATATGATATTTGACATTCTTGGAGTTAATAAAGTTTCCTTGCGGATAAATGGACATCAAGAACCAGCTGAAGATATATTGTTAAATTTTTGTCAAAATCACGTAGCGCGTGCATATCATCGTTTGATGTCTTTTATGGGACGTGATCAAAACGTGGATACTGGGTTGCAAATATCGCAGTTAGATTTTATAAATCTGTATCCGATTTATTACTTTTCACTGGAGCATCTTGATTTATTCAAGCAATCTGTCGTTGATATACACTTTCGAGCTCATGTTACTGGCCTGCCAGGTGGTGACACCTACAGAGCAATCGCGGTCATACTCATTGACAAAGCGATGTTCCTTGAAGGTGGTAGTGGACGAATGAGAGTCGTTGATGCACCAGTGGAAAATCTTTAATCACGTTATTTAAAAACACAAGTATTATCATAAAATGCCATATCATCACGTTAGTGTCAGTCCTACTCCTCGTCAGATTAAAAATCTTCAATCAAATTCAGCAAAAAATTGCGGAATGAAATTATCATTAAAGCGAGATCAGATTACGGGTGGACAAAATAAATGATCATCATCAGAACGTCAACTTAAGCATTTCAACAGCGCTAAACAATCAAAAAAAGGCGTCAAACTTGATCTCTCTGCGGGTGCGGTTAAAGACTCAATTAAAACAGGCGGTATTTTCCCACTTCTCGCGGCTATTCCAGCATTAATTGCCGCAGCGGCACCTGCCATAGCAAAAGCAGCCGCATTAGGTGCTGTTGGAACCGCTGCTGGAATGGCTCTAAAGAAAGCAACAGGACGAGGATTAAAAAAAAGAGGGACCGGATTAAAATTACCGGGATCTCGTTGGGGAAAAGGTCTGAGGCTTCCAGGATCACTTCGTTAATTATTTCAGCATCAAATTTTGATTTACTTAATGCTGTTAAACAGCTAAAAATAAAAAATGTCAGAGGTGTTTTTATGCGAGATCAATTGCCGGACAGACCAAACAGCGCTGAAACCGGTATTATTAATCTCGATGAACGTTCCGGACCTGGTACTCATTGGACCGCATACGCAATTGATCCACGTGGAATCGCTTATTTTGATTCGTACGGGTTAGCTCCACCTCGTGAGTTTATCAAGTATGTCGCGCCACTTCACGCAGCGGTTTGATATTCAACGCTACCAACACAAACAATGACGCATCCGCCAATATGTGGCAGTGACGTAATTAATGTACTCGATGCTATATCAAAGTCCTCCGTGGCACCTCATAAAGTCGTACATCATTAAACAAGTAATCGCTTCGATTTAAACAGATCTTAAGTTATAATGGTTGATATTTACGGAAGATCTTCTTCTACCAGTCAGGAAAAAAATCCGACATTGATTTGTCGAAGTACGCGACTAAAAATGAACTCGCTGATATTATGAACCTAGCTGAAGTTGACCCAGATGAGGTTGTTATTTTTCAGAACCGATACGGAAAACTAAAAACGAGCAATATCAAATGGAATGATATAATTCGACGAGTACTCGGTGCGGTCACGGATAACATTCCTGTGTTTACTGACGGCGGTAGAATCAGAGATTCAAGTATATCGTTTAAAACTATCAGAGATAAAATTGCAAAAAGCGTTGCTAATCGTGTAAGAAACACAAATGACACAATGACAGGTGAACTCAGCATGAACGGAAACAAGATAACAGTGTTAAGAGATCCAACATCCGACGAAGATGCCGCGACGAAAAAATACGTCGACGCCAACTACAATACCGTTGACGGTAAAATATCCACGTTGCGGGCCGAGCACAGCACCGTAGATTGTAAATTATCCACGTTACGGACCGAGTATAATGTGCACGTAGGCGCTTTTGGAAGATTTCGAAGAAATTTTCAAAAAACCGATGAAGCCATCGATAAATTCTTCGGCACTCCGCACGCCGTTGACATAAAAGTCTCTGATATCAAAACTAACCTAGATGCAACTAAAAAACATTAGAAGATGTCGTAAGTGGAATTCCTGATATCGTTAACAAAATTAGTCTGATTAAAATTCCAGCCGGAATAACTCCCGGGCATATTACCAATGTCGTATGCACGGTGTCATCTGGATTCGCAACATGGTCACAGCAAAATAAAACTATCAAACATACCGCAACGGTCACTGGCGTGTACAGGCTGTCTGTGTTTAGTGCTGCAAAATTCAAGATTTTTACAACGTACCCATGGCGTCATTCCACCGACAGGTTTTCTGGAGTTGTGTCTATCATATTAAATAGCGGAAATGAAGAAGTATTTATTCTCGAAGCAGCTGATAAGAAATTAACCGCAGCATCTTTCTGGTAGTGTCTAGAATTTGAAGCTGAAACACCTAAATTGTTTACTGTATAAAATATAATGAGTATCTCAGGCGTGTACAGGTACAATCAAGCACGTGACTGGCAAACGAAGTTAAAAAATCGAGTCGAACAATATACAGTAAAAATAAAGAAATATCGTCGACGATTAGTTATCGTCGACGTAATCGTTTATTCAGTATCCGCTGTTGTTGTTGTGTCCACCGGCGCATTATTATCAACGATAACAATAATGGCACCAATAGCCGTAACAATCTGTATTTCAGCTACAACATCAATTGCAGGTGTGCTCAATATCATTGCAAAAAAGATAAGTACTTGCACGAATAAAAAATTATCCGATTAAATGATAAAGTTGCACACGGCGACGGTAGCATACTCGAAGTTATCTTCGTTGTTATCAGCCGGTCTTAATGATGGAATTATATCTGATTTTGATTTTACAGAAATGATTAGCGTATACAACTATGCTGGTATTAAAGGCACAAACATATTAAATAACGACATCACTAGAGCTACTCCAGCAGATCGTGACAAACACAACTCCGCTCAAAACAGCGATGATTTCAGTAAGTTCGATTAATCCTGAATTTAACGTCAGTTTTCCAACTGCGATTCCAATAAAAGAAATTGCACTAGCACAATTACGAGTATATCACAGTTGGCCAAATATCAGATCGAAATTATTTAATGATACACCAGCAAATAATTAACTTGTATTTGCTAATAAAAATAAACCCGATGGAACACCTGACTGGAACGTTGTTGGGATACCAACTGGCAGTTATGAGATTGAAGAGATTAATGAAGAATTTGCGCGTAGAATGAAATCAATAACACGAAAAGAAGCAAAAATATCAATTAACGTTCATGAGCCGACGCTATCAGCAACGATTGAGATACATTCTCCTGATTACGCCGTTGATATTTATCAATCATCGATAAGATCAGTACTAGGTTGGCCTGATATTGCGCCAGAATATCATGGACCACCAGAACCACGTCGGGATGATTTTATCACAGATGAAAAGAAATTTATAACAACTCCTAAATACCGAGATTTTTATCCGTGAAGAAGTAGAAACATCAGTTTATATGCAATTTATGATTTTAGTGGTGAAATGAGATATTTGGAGGTTTATGAAATGTATTCCGGCCCCATTAATTCTGAGGTCAAACAATCAATCGATAATATACAAAATTTGATTTTGTCGTTATCGCAACATTATAATGATGAAATAAAACAACAGATCATTGAATGAATAAAACATCTAAATCAATTGGAATCAGATTATAATTATGTTAATGGCACTTTCATTAGGGAAGTACTTAATCATATAAGGATAGAGATTATTCGTGCTCGTGATCATCGTGATCGTGATCGTGTTCTTCCTTTCCCCCTCCGTAGAAGGCCATTTATCGCTTACGAAATAATAGAAAAAGAATACGAGGAAAAAGATTTTACATTTGTGGTACCAAAATTTAAAAAAGACAAACTAAAAAAAATTACTGATACATATTTTCCTAAAAATAGCACCACCTCCGCTTGTTCTCAAATATGATAATGATGCATACGGCGGCGGCAGACATGTTTCACCCGGAATCGTTAATATAACATCGACAATCGCAGTCAGTCTCGGTTGTGATGTCATCGATGGCAGCTATCAAATAGGTCTTGGAAAATCAAATCAGGCTCAACAAGGATACATTTTATACACGTTCACACCACAAGTACCCCCTGGAGATTTGATCGTGCAAGTGCCAACCAATCCTGTATATCTGCGGTGTCATAATAATATGTTAACACGAATAAATTTTAAACTAACTGACCACATAGGACACTTAATTGACCTACGGGGAGAGAAATTGATAGTGAATCTGTATGTGAAATCTTAATGATTTTTCAGAATTTTTTTTTAATTCTGAAATAATTATTATAATCTGAAATATTTTATTCAGAAATATTTTATTATTGATGGGGTGATTGTTACAAAATCGATCGGTTTGTTAATTCTGATGGGGTGGTTTGTACTTAAAATTACAAAAATTATTATTTATTTATTCAGAAATTGATGGGATGGTTGGTACTCATCGATCAGATAAAATACATTTCAGAATAAATAAACATATATATTTCAAAATAAATATATTTGAATAAAATACATTTCAGAATGAATAAATATATTAAATAAAATACATTTCAGAATAAATAAATTTTAACAAAAGTAAACAGTAGCATGATGAGCGGTTATCATTCATGGGTTTGTTTGTATGAGATTTTTTTTTATTTGAGACCTTTCTTATGGTCTTCTCTGCATCCCATAATTGTTTGTACCCATGTGACGTAGAGCTTATACATCCACGCTACTGTTTATTTTGGGGGCGTCGATAGACATATCTCCGGAGAATTTTTCTAGCCGAAACGAAATGATAGAAATATTGGGAAGATTGTCTATGCGCCATGTACACCCCCCAGGAGAAAACCCCTGGGCTGCTAAAACGCAGTCTCACTACGGTTTCGTAGTGTGAGATGTACATGGGCTGCTGGAGCCCCCACTTTTGCATAGAAAAAATCCTAACTATAGGTACCATCGACATATGTCCGTCAGGAGATTCGAACTGGAGACCCCAGAACGAGAGTCAGCTGTGCTATCGTTTACGCCACAGCTCTTAGTCTGATTACATACGTTTAAAAAGTTATTATATAGCTAACCATCACTGTAGAAATCTCTATCTCTCTAAAACTTAATATTAGATCATTCGATAAAACAAATATAACTAATTTTTCAGTTCTGCACACAGATAAAACGTATTTCTGCTTAATAACTCAGATTTAGAAAGTTAGTTATTTTTCGGGATAATATATGTGCCGGAAAAACGTTCTGGCTGTATGCCACATTGCAGACATCGTAGCGAACCAGGAAAACCGAACGATTCGGCAACTTGTTATTATCGCAGAAGACATACATCACTATAACACGAGTATCGATAAATGGACCAAACAGCCACACTGCAGACATCGTAAAAACCGATAAAAAATATATTATTTGTGCAAAATACAGTCACTGATATAAGGGAGATAATTGATACTATTCCTGTAAGGCAACGGAAAATAACTGATATTCTTCCAGTTAACCAGCTCTTGACAGATCAAAATTAAATACGGTTTTGTCGAACTCAACTGACTTCAGAAACACACAGAAAAAATATTATTTTACAAATTTATATTTCCGCTTACGATGGTAAACACTTATGCCGATCCGTGACACGGTCAAAGGGAAGTAACTCAATTACATGAGATGCTCAGTGGAGTTATCCCCTTCTTCAGGTAAGTAGTATACGAGTACACTACAGACCCAACTATTAAATAAATAGTTAATAAATATAATTCGAGGTAATTTAACGATTTATCTCCATCATTGATATTGGAAGATGATTCTTTGATCATATTTTTTAGAAAAAGCGGATCAGGTTATATTTTCCGCGACAGAATATATTGAAAACCTTTCAGTATCAAAATATTTTCCAGCCGCGTTCATTGACTGAAATATTATCTCTTCAACCGTCTCTAAATTTATAGATAAAACTGCTTTGGCAGTTTTATTATTACAACCGGTGTTTCCAAATCTGCAATTCTGACTTTGTGTGACAACCCTCAGATTGAATAAATTGTTATCAAGTTTGATCCCATCAATATGATCAATCACAAAGCCATCTTTAATCACCCCAAAGAAACATTCGAATACGAAACGATGACAATAATATTTTTTATTCCCAGCACCAAACTGGAATAACCAGTATTACTAATAACACCAACTGGTCTTTTTCAACCGACAGTGTCTGATCACACCATTACGATTTGATTCGTAATTCTTGATAATAGGATGCTTCACAAACTCGTTCATATTTTGCTCCATTTATATAATAATAATATTTGTTTAAATCATAATTTGTCTGAAAAAATAGATAGTCCTCTAAGGATTTTATAGATCTGTCACTGTCATTACTTTTATTATCATAATATCTTTTAAGTTCTCTGTATCTTTTTCCACCACAACGAACACATAATCGTGTTTTTCCTCGCACTCCAGCACCACATCGCAGGCATGGTATTGGTCCTGAACTACCATTACGAACACATTGTGAATGTTGTCCGCAAAATTCGTTTTTACAGGATTTATTACAGCGAGTGAATGGACCGATCATCAACCATTTGCATCTAGACATTATACATAATATTTTTCATTTAAATACTTATTCGAAATATAATATGAGCGAGTTCGATATATTGTCCCGAATCAAACCCTGGACAGTACATAAATTTAATCTCGACAGAATATCTCCTGACCTACCGATGCGAGATCTGGTTGATCCGAAAAATAAAAGTTTGATTAATAAAATGCACGGCGCCAGGAAAGAATTTCACACAGATGGTGCATCTCATGTATGGTTAACGTTCAAGATTATACGTAACGGTGTTATCGACGCTACGATGAATGACGAACGAGCAGCAACTATCATTAACTATATTGATGATCGCAAATATCTATTCAGAATAAAATTTGTCGTGTTAACAGAAACAAACGATTGGATCATCCGTGACAAATATGATCCTGTACACAAGGGTGGAAAAACTGTCGTACTAAGTAAAGGTTCTAAACCAGGTCTATTGACTGGCATTGACAAACCATATTATGAGCGAGCGTATCCATTGACCGCGGTTATATGGAATCTATGTGATAAATGAAAAACCCAACGTTGATAAGCTGGCGCCGATGAAATTTTCAAAAATAAACTATGTGCCTGAACGAGTAATAGAACATTTTACAGTTTCGACTCGTGGAAACGGCTTAACGGATAAAAGACGTAAAATAGTAAACACGTGGGGAGAAATGGTTAAAGATACCGGGGCGTCAATCAAAGATGTGGCTGAACTAGGGAAAAAACTAAAGTTCCCAATAACCGTAGCGACGATAACAGGAGAAATATTGTTTGAATCAAAATATAAATCAAAAGGTGGTTCGATCGAAATTATTGATCATAACGCACACGCATGGACTAGCGCAGTAACAGTGTTTCCACGAAATTGAACCGTTAAAATTTACCGCGGAGATATGTTTGATTTTATTAACGAAATAAGTAAAAACGATTCTGTGTCGGTATGGTTATTTCGGAGTTCTTGCGACGAAGAAAAATTTGATCAGTTTGTACGACCTAATGGCGTTATTTATCGAAAAGATCTTCTCCACGAAAAAATGAAAAATCTTGCACTGCAATATACTGATGATACTGACGAACTATTGAGCAATTGTTTTACTGTTCCGTCAGTTGCGGATCATTTTACTAGAAAGAACAATTCGTGGAAGCCAACTAGATTTGATTTTCTCAATGACATAATATCCAGTTGTGTCGAATACGGACACGATGGATTATGGAATACTAAATACGATCGCAGAGATGTTATTTCGGTTGATATGGTCGCGTGTTATCCCGGAAGTTTTCTCGCGTACGGAGATTGTCCTGTGTACTTTGAGCGATTCGGTCATCCGACGCATGAAATGACACGAGTGTCGATAAATGGACCATTACCGGATTTTGACCTGATCGGATTTGCTTGTATTGAATCATTTGAGTTTGCTTTGGGACTTCATCCAATTTGTTATGTTTGGTTTGGAAAACATTTTTCAGAAAAAATGTGGGCACCAATAGTACTGTTACGGTATATGCTTGATTGTGCGATGTTAATATCGTTGACGATCAGCGAAGCAATTATATCATATCGGAAACAGCCTGAAGTTTGGCTACCACAACAAAAACAGTATTCTGATGATGAAAATCCGGATAAAACAGATTACGAGAATAAAATTACGAAAGATCTTGGCAGAAAAATAAGTGGCAAGTTCAGTCAAGGAGGATCATACGATCATAAACGACATTGTGCAAGACTGATCATGGACAATGCTGAGTTAGATTTTATAATCGCTGATACAACGATGAAAAACACGTTTATAAGTCGAGAAATAGCTTTCTTGTCAAATGGAACTAAACTAGGTACAAACGTGAGCTACATGGACGGTGAGTCACCTCAGTATACTCATTTAACATCATCGATGAGCGCATATGTTTTAATAAATCTGTTATCGATGATAAATAAAGTTTCCACACTCGCTGTCAGAGTCGCTACTGATTCGTTTTATATCAATAAAAAATATTCAGGATTGTTAGAACAACTACATATTGATACTTGTGCACAGTGTGGTTCGTGGAGAATAAAAAAAGAAGCTATACTCGATTATTCCGAATCCGCTGATGTTACGATTAAAGATATTTATTGTAAAAAATATCAAACATTAAAGCTATCTTCTGCACCATCGGTGTACGATCCAATAACCAGAAATAAAACGGTTTATCTGAACGGACCGGGAGGGTCTGGTAAGACGACCCGAGCAATCGAATTATTTCAGAATTCAAATATGATTGCTTTAACTCCTACACATAGACTCGCGCGAGAGATGAAACAACGAGGAGTACAGTTATGTACTTATCACAGCTTCTTCCGATGGAAGGGCGATGCTTGGACTTCTTAGAGGATGGGTGAGAAATATATTCCTCGGAATATCGTTTGGGATGAAATATGTACAGTACCGTTAGAAATTTTAGAAACGTTTCTTGATTGGCTATTAACGAGAAATACTGCTGTGATAATGTGTGGCGATCACGGTCAACCACCAACTTTTGTTGGACCATCTCCACCTTATTGGCTGAAAGATTTTGTTGACCACGCTGAAGAAGTGACTGATGATCATAGAGCACTTGATCCAGAATTAAGAGATTTTAAAAAATTAATCAGACTACAGTCGAATAAAACTCAATGTGAAGTAATGCGTGAAGTGATTTCAGAAACACACATGAACGACTTTTTGCGCCCGTGGAGACCAAACGATTTGATAGTTGCAAGTAGAAAGATAGTCAGAGACACACTTCAACAGGAATCGTTTCAGTTACAACGAGAAAAGTTTCCAACGTTCCCAGTTCCTTTATGCTATCGACCAGCAGATACACGACGACAAAATATTGACGTTGATATACCAGGACAGACCGAGAAACATAATTTAGTGTTGAATGATATTGTCACAGTTGATGTCAATGTTGTTGAAGATGCGCTAAAAACAAATAAATCCCCGTGGACGCTAGGATACGCGATGACGATTCACTCATCTCAGGGATTAACTATTTCTGATACAGTTGTTTGGATCGTCGATGATCGTATCGAGTGGTCAAATTTGGTTTATCTCGCAGTATCTAGGGTCAGAAGAATATCTCATCTACGAAGGATTATCATGAACGAGTCAGTGATCAATGATGATGTTGTTGACGGTGACATAATAAGAAAAAAATTAGCTGGTTATAAACGGTGTGATAAAAAAATAAACGTGATTTTGATCTTGACGTTGAATTTATTAATATGCTGAAACAGCAGCAGAATAATCACTGTGCAAGTTGTAATTGTATAATGTTATGGCGGTATCTGAAAAATGATCCAATACAATTTACCGTAGATAGGAAAGATAACCATCTTGGTCATACACGAGAAAAGACAATGCTGACCTGTCTTGAATGTAATCGACGTAGGGGTGCTAGTTAAGTGATTGCGGTGGTAATTGAGTGTCCTCGGGAATTATTTGTAGTTGTTCACGTACAAATCCACGTTGAGGAGCAGTTGAATCTAGTCTGTAGATTGCTGGTCTACCAGTGGATCTTGTGATGTTAGATATCTTGTGTGTCGTAATACTCCAAATAGGATCAGTCGCTCTTTTTTACCACCTTCAAGTTCACGCCGTTCATATAAATATCTTACAGTCACATTACCTAATACTGGCTGTGTTGAAAACTCACGTCGTTGTACGGGTATATTTTTTTTGGTAATTGCGTTAGTAGGTTTCATGTAAGTCGTTCGAGTAATCTCATTATTTGATGCGGCTATCACACTTGGTAATCTTGCAACCCATTCGCGAGATCTTTTATCTTGAATAAATTCGTTCGCATATTGATATCCAAATAACCGCTCAGCAAGTGTTCGATTAAATCGCTCAAAAATTGCCTGATCACGGTGAATTGCAGTGTGTCCTCGTCTGATGGTGACGTTATGTTGTTTCATCAACGATGATACTGGACCAAGAAATTCTTTGCCAGGATCAACTTGTAATAGATTTGGCCATCGTAGAGGTCCTCGTTGATAAATTCGTTCAAACGCATCGGCTACTTCAGATGCTGTTTTAGTCGTTAACGGTTCCGCATCTTTGTATCTACTTGCAAGATCAACTACAGTTAACGCATATTTGTATGTTTGTCTACGTACAGTATCATGTGGTAAAAACAGAATATCTGCTTGATGAACTTCATTAGGAACACTAACATCGAAATACGCGTTTTGAATTCGTTTCGGTGATGTTAGGTAAATTTGCCATATTGCTTGTTTGGATAACCACACTTTAGCAGTAGAATGTTTAACCACTGCTGCATCAGCGAGTTTATTAATTACTGCTTTACCCATCCAGTATCCCCTTGGACTATAATAAACTGATTCCATTTATAATTAATTACCAGCCCCTAATACGAGTTTACCTTTCATTGCAGATTTTACTAACCAATTAGCTCATGATTCTCTGATATTTTTATTTTTTATGGAATCTAGCGAATGAATCAACTTCACATCTGCAATATGCCTATGTTGTAGATCTTTATTTTTATAAGCCACATCATGAACGTGATATGCTTTATCAATATCATTTATGGGATACTCACCTGGTTTTGGTTGATCCTGATTGTCAAGCTTGATATCAAGTCGAGTACCAGGACCACAATAATTATATCCTGGCAGATGTTTTTCTCCAGGATATTTAGCCCATGGGGTTCCTGGGAACTTTGACATTAACATATGCTATTCTCGCAATTTTTGTTGTAACCGTAGATAGATCATTAGTTGGAGTTTTAACTTTGCAACGTAAACAATATAGATTCATATTATTTATATATGGATATAATTGATTTCTCAGCGACACGAAAGCAAGAGCCAATTAAACACCATCCTGCGTTGCCAAATTCGATCAGAATGATAATAATAGGTCCATCTGGATCGGGTAAGACGCAATTATTACTTAATCTGATAATGAGATGGCTAAAATGGGATAAGTTATATTTAGTAGCACCATCAGTTGATGATCAACGATGTTATGATGTACTTAAAGATTTCAATGAAAACGCAAGATTACTGGACGAAGATAAGGATGTAATAGAGTTTATAACCGATATTGATGAAGCGCCGAGCGTTGATGTTTTAGACGGATTTATTAATACTTTAGTTGTATACGATGATGTGATGCTAGACAAACAATCAAATCCTGCCAGAATGTTTTCACGTGGCAGACTTAAAAACACTGATGTGATTTATGTTACTCAGCGATATACACAAATACCAAAAGTAATCAGAGATAACTGTAATATTTTAGTTATGTTTAATGGAGTTGATACGCATACGTTGCGAAATATTCATCAAACTTGGTGTAGCGGTGACATGGATATAATTAAATTCAGAAATTTCTTTTCACAAGCACAATCAGCCCAGCACGGGTTTATAACAATAAATTTACATGATCCTAGAACAAGATATCGTATTGGACTTGATAAAATGTTTGGATAAATTGATATCAGCAGAGGGGGCGGGAACCTCCGGTATGTAAACACAACTCTCGGTCAGGTACGTAGTGACCTTATTTTTTTATTTCGGAAGAAGCTTATATTTTAAGCAAATTAGGTTTCAGACAAGTGGTCTGTTCGCCCCCTCTGCTGCTGATACCTCTTGAGACTTCAGGAAACAAATCCAATGTGGAATAACTGTACTGTCCACAGTTAGTGTGATTTATCATGCAAGTCAAATTACCGTAGTGTTTGTCAGGAAGAAACCGAGTTATCAAACAAATATGGTTTTGCATACACTTTATTTTATCAGCAGGGAGGGCGAACATACCAATTTTTAGATGGTTCCAAATACCAAAATAAGCCCTTCGTAAAAAAAAAGAATTAAAATGACATCAACGACCTTAAATCAAAATAACTAACCGCGTTGAGGATTCCGCCTCTCCTCTCAACGGTTAGTTATTTTGATTCTGTTATTTTTTCCCGCTGGAAATACATCAAGTGTGCGAATATATTACAGAAATGAACCAACTTGAGTTCGCGCCCTCCCTGCCGCTATAAATTAAATCATTATTATTTAAATAAACATCGGAGAACCATATTCCGCTATATTAGCTCGAGAGCGATTAGAAGCAATTAAGAAATTTCTTCCTGTTCGTGATTCTGTAAGACAAAAACTTCAAGAACGACAAGAAGCACAAGTTGAATTTGTTACTAGTGCAGAACAATTATTTAAGCCATTTACAGCGGGTACTGAAAAAGCTATATGTGGAGATATTAAGAATGAGGAGAAGAAGAAAAAGGGTCTTCTTCCAGTATTAACAAAAACTGCTGCGCAGACTGAACAAACAACAAGGATTTTACAAGAACTCCCAACTAAAATAGCTGCAGCTCAACTTCCACCTGTCGGCGAAGAAATAATTGAAGGCATCAGCAAAATTCGTACTGAAGTCGCCAACGTGAAAAAAAAACTTGCGCCTAAACCCTAACCAGTAAAAGAAAATATTGGACTGATTGAAAAATTTAACGAAGGTGTTATTAAGCAACTCAAAGAAATTGAAGAAAACTATTTACCCGCTGTAACATTAGCAAGTATGACTAAAAAAGACAGGATTTTATAATCAGAGCATTCTATCGTAAACGATGAAAATTTCATCACATGGATATAAAGTGTATACTACAACAAAAAACAAGCCAGAAATAATGATCCAAAATTAATGAGATTTATGAACGAAATACAAGAACTTTATAATAAAGAAGTAAGACAATACGAATCGCAGCCTCAACAACCACCACCTCCCTATTCGCCACCTGAGCAAGAGCCTTCCTATCAACTTCCTTCACCTCTGCAACGAATAGAACAACAAAAATCTCAACCCGAACCGCAACCTAAGTCTTCCAGATTACCAGCACAGCCTGTAGTGACGTTTACCGATGAAGCTCTTAATATTTTTTGTTGACCGAGATAAATTAATCAATATTGCTGCGTATCAATATAATTCTAGACAAAATTATCTGAAAACTAAATTTGTTAAATAAGTAGAACTTAAAAATTGGCTTCCTGTATTATATTTTGCCTCCCAAAATTCACGGGTTAATGTAAAATATCCCGGGTATATAAACTTTAAACAAGATGTAATCAAGGCGATGCAACAACAAACTACTCGACTACAATCTCCAGAAGAAGAGTTTCACGATGCGCCTGGTGCACAGGCACTTGATTCTGTGGAAACTAATGTGTACACTCACCATATAAGACGACCAAGAAACAATGTCAATAACGCTGACGCTGATGTTTGGCCGGTGGTTCATGGTGCTAATACAGACTTTAATTTAGGATTTACGACGCGTATATTAATGTTGAGTGGTGATCGTAGACAATTTTCATGCGCAATTCCGTTATCACACATATTTGGATTTTGTAGAGATGTTAGGAAAGTAATTTTTGGAACAAAACATACAGTTGTGCTTTTTAGAAAATCTGATACAATAATGCTTTAAGGCGACCTGTGGGTGATGCTGGTAAAGTAATACTAACAAAACTTTCATTATGGATGCCGGTGATGACTCCAGCAATTGCTGAAGAACAGCGATTACTTTCTTTTATGAATCAAGGCGGTAAGTCGTTGTTATCATGGCATACAGTAACCACAGATAGTACTCAAAGTAGTATTAATGGTTTATTTACATGGCATATAGCATCGCAGCTGGGAGTTTCTGCACCACGACATATTTTCATTCTTTTTAAGATATTGCACGATTAGACTCACAAACACGGAGTCATATGATATTTGATAAACTCGGCGTTTCTGAAGTTTCCTTAAGAATAAACGGACATCAAGAACCATCTGAGAATATACTGTTAGATTTTAATACTAATCATGTTGCACGTGTATATCATCGTTTGACGAAATATATAGGAAGTGATCTAAATATATATACTGGCTTACAGATATCACAATTAGATTTTACAACATATTATCCAGTCTATTACTTTTCAGCGGAACAGGTGAAAAAATTACAATTAAAAAACGCGAGCGCATGCGAGACAAAAATAACACTGAAGCGAGATTAAATTGCTAGTGGTGGTCCAAATAAACTATCGTTGACTAAAACTCAACTAAAACATTTCAATAAAGCGCAAAAAGAAAACACCGGAGTTCAACTTGATTTTGCTCCAAGTGCCATCCAAGACATGATTAAAACCGGTGGTATGTTTCCACTTCTCGCAGCAATACCAGCATTAATTGCTGCTGCTGCACTAGCTATCGCAAAAGCAGCCACGTTAGGTGCTGTTGGAACCGCTGCTGGAATGGCTTTAAACAAAGCAACTGGACACGGATATAAAAAAGGGAGCGGGTCTAAGACTTCCAGGAACTCTGACCTCATGGTACCCAAAACGTTTTTAACACAGAGTGTTTCACCGATGTCAAATTTTGATTTTCTCCATGCTACTAAGCAACTTAAAATAAAAAAAATTCAGAGGTGTTTTTATTCGAGATCAGTTACCGAGCCAACCGAATACCAGCGAAACTGGAATTATTAATCTTGATAACGGCGATGGTCTAGTAACTCATTGGGATGCTTACGCGATTGATCCACGTGGAATTGTTTATTTCGATTCGTATGGGTTAGCACCGCCAGTAGAATTTCTAAAATACATACAAAGCACTCCAAGTACTCCAGCTTGGTACTCAATGCTACCAACACAAACATTAATCGATCCACCAACATGTGGCCGTGAAGTAATTAATGTACTTGACGCGTTATCAAAATCAACCAAACTACCTCAAAAAGTCGTGCACGAATATACCACAGTAAGATTTAACATTTTAAACAATACCTAGGATAATAATGGTTGATCTTTACGGTAGATCTCTCAGCACAAATAAAAGTAAAAAACGCGACGACGTAGATTTGTCAAAATATGCGACCAAAGATGAAATCGATAATCTTTTAAATTTGTCCGGGATAGACCCAGATGAAGTTGTTGTTTTTCAGGACCGATATGGCAAGCTAAAAACCAGCAATATCAGATGCAATGACATAGTTCGCAGGGTTCTTGGAGCTACCCCGGATAACATCCCTGTGTTTACTGACAGCTGAAAAATCAGAGACTCAAATATATCGTTTATGACCATCAGAGATGAAATCATACAGAGAGTTGATAATCACCTAAAAATACCGATGACACAATGACAGGTGAACTCAACATGAACGGAAATAAAATAGTGGTGTTAAGAGATCCAACATCCGACGAAGATGCCGCGACGAAATAATATGTAGACGTTAACTACAGCACCGTCGATGGTAAATTATCCACGTTGCGGGCCGAGTATGATGTTCACGTAAGCACGTTTACAAATCTCCGCAAAAACTTTAGAAACATTAATGAAACCGCAGAGGAATTCTTTGGATCCCCATTGACCGTTGGGACAAAAATCTCTGATATCAAGACAAAAATTAATACGATTAAGAAAACACAAGAAGATATCGTTAACAAAATTAGTCTGATTAAAATCCCACCCGGAGTAACTCCCGGGTATATTACTAACATCGTGTATCATTTGGATTCGCAACATGGTCAAAGCAAAATAATACTATCAAACATTACGCAACAGTTACTGGTGTGTATAGGCTGTCTGTCTTCAGTGCTGCAAAATTTGAGATATTTATGTATCCATGGCGTCATTCAACTGATACGTTTTCTGGAGTTGTGTCTGTTGTGTTAAATAGCGGAACTGAAGAAACATTTATACTTGAAGCAACTGATAAGAAATTAACCGCAACATCTTACTGGTGGTGTCTGGAGTTTGTTGCTTAAACAGCTCAATTGGTTACTGCGTAAAATAATGTCAACGAATATTCAACAATATAGATACGATCAAGTACGCTAATGGCAATCAGAGTTAAAAACCATCATTGACCAGTATACGCTGAAAGTAAAAAAAAATACAAGCGGCTTGTAATCGCGCTGTATGATATAGTTTATTCAGAATCTGGGTTAGATGCGTCCACCGGGGTAGTATTATCAGCGCAAACGCCAGTAATAACTGCAGTAGCAGTAACAATATGCATTTCATCATCGACTGATTTCGCAGGTGTTTTTAATATTATCTCGAAAAAGATATTCACGTGCACGAGCATACAACTGCACGATTATGTTACACGATTAAACACAGACACAGCAGCATATTCTAAATTATCGTCGCTGATATCATCAAGCCTCAACGACGAAACCATATCAGATTCCGAATTCACGTTAATGGTTAAGACATACGATGAAGTCCACAATTTGAAAAGGAAAAATATAAATAATAACATAAGTACTAGAGCAGATAGCCGCAAATACAACTCCGGCAAAAACCACGATGATAACAATAAGCTCAACCAGGCCTGAATTCAGTAATAATTTTCTAACTGCGATTCCGTTAAGCCAGATCGCTCTAGCACAGTTGCGAGTATGCAACAGCTGACCAAATATTAGATCAAAATCATTTGGTGGATTACCAGGGAATAATTCGTTTGTGTTTGCAAATAAAAATAAACAAGATGGTACTCCCGACTGGAACGTTGTTGAAATACCAACTGGATGCTATCAAATCGAAAAAATCAATGAGTAATTAGCGCGTAGAATAAAAAATATCACTGGAAAAGAATCCAAAATAGCAATAACAGCTCACGAACCAACGCTTTCTTCCGCGATCGAGATAAACTCGCCCGACTACGCCGTGGATATATATCAATATTCGATCAGAACAGTGTTAGGATCGCATGAAATTCCACCGCCGATACCTCCATCACCATCTGAACCGAAGCGGTCTGATTTCACGACGGATAATGCTTCATTTGATAAGAGAGAAAAATATTTTATTAAAGACTATTTAAAATGGTTTGGTCATCGCATTAATGGGAACATATTTAAATATTACATTTAGTCTTTCCAATAATGAGTTTATTTGGAAGGACTCTAAAGGCGCAGAAATTGATAAGCAGAATTAGAAAATTTTTACAGTATTTTACAGAATATCTTATTGATATAAGATCAGATTAAAAATATATTATTGAGCGAATTGAGACGTTAAATCAAATTATGGCCGATCTTAAATATATAAATCTAATGTGTATACAAGCGGTAATTGACTCAGAAGATAAGCTTAAGCAACAATTTCTTGACAAATACAAGATAACAAAAGCTGATCTCCCGATATTTAAATTTCCCGGGTATAACCCAACCGATTTGCAAAAATCACTCAACGATATCATTGATGAGTTCTTTCCTAAAATATACGCCGAGTGGAAAAGAACACTACCACCGGCAACTATTCTCTGATACAATAATGATCCACAATGGCATGGACGACATGTATCCCCGGAAATCGTAAATATAACCCCGGTGGTCGCGGTCAGTCTTGTGTGTGATGTAACTGATGGAAGTTACAGCACGGACACAACAATATCAAATCAAGCGCAGCAAGGATTTATTCTTTATTCGTTCAAACCGAAAGAACACCCGGATTTTTGATTGTACAAGAACCGATGAATCCGGTGTATCTACGATGTCATAATCCACTGTTATCAAGAACAAATTTCAAACTAACTGACCAGTCCGGCCTGTAAATATGAATTTATATGTGAAATCGTAAAAATCTGCGATTTTCAAGCATTTCCATCTTAACATTTTCAATCGTAAAAATCAAGATTTTCAGGATTTACAATCTTCAAATCTGCGATTTCCGTGATAAGATTTTAAAAAAATCTTGTTTGTTCTGGGGGTTTTACCATAATTACTCCAAGATTATTCCGAAATTGCTCCAATGTTACCCCCACGATTACTCCACATTTTTGTTTAGCAATTATATATATGCGAACACCTACATACTTGTCCGACGACGAAAAAAATCATTGCCGCTTGTGGAGTTGAGCGACCAAGTGAACTTGTCGCAAAATATAAGATTGGGTTAACGCGACTATATAATATTTGGGCGTGTGAACCGTTAAGCGCGATTACACGTGGTAATGATGAGCAATTGCGTGAAGCGCGGATTGAATACCAAGCAGCTAAGAAGAATATTAAACGAGGATATCAAAGCGAAATTATTTTTTCTATCAAACTTGAAATTAAACGAAGTCAGTTGCAAGTAAGCTTGGCGAAAGCACAAGACAAAGAAACACGATTGCTAACGTTGAATAAACAATATCAAACTTCGGTTGAACACGCACGGAACGAGCATGCACAGTTCTCAAAAGTGTACAACGACGTAATCTACGCGAATAAAAGGTATGAAACTGAGATTGACCGCTTACAACAAGAAAATACAAGTTATCAAAATTGTACGGATACGTCAACAACGCAAATAAAAAACTTAAACGAAAGCAAGACAGTGACAGCGGAAGAGTAATTTCAGGGAGTATCGGTAATGAGTAGTAATTCTCATTGTAATCGATGTTGTTCTCGTTGCCGCAAAAAATCGTCAGATAACGTATCGATGATTTTTTCATTACCCGGGATAACGGTACAAATTCTTCGACGTTGTCAGCGGCTAGTACGTTATTTCTTCCCCGGGTAAGATTTTTCATTATCCGATACTCTTTGTTATGAGTGAGTTTATCACGTTGTCGCTGGTCTTCAATCTCGTTATACTCGTCGCGAATATTATTTGGAATAATTATATTTTTCTCGGCAAGAATATTAAGTTGTGTTATTCACTTGTTAACTGTTTCGTTGTTCATTATACTACATGGATTTACTTGTCTAAATAATTGTCAGGTTAAAACAAAAATATTACTCGTACACGAATGATACCCGTGCGGGATATTTAGGTTAGTACGTTGTCGATATTATGATATCAGCGGCGCGTGTTACCGATCCTGGATTAACTCCGAAGTGTTTACTTGCGGAATACAACGATGGAAACTCGATGATTGTTTCGTCGATGAACTCGATAACACATCGAGGTTGTTTTTTATTTTTTATTGCCCGATAGTTAAGATAATTTTCGCGTGGAGTGACTGCTCGCAAATTACACACGCGGTTGTCCAGTGTATTTGAATTAATATGATCGATAACAAGATTTTTGCCAATTAACCCGTTAAAACATTCATAAATAAACCGATGGGCAAGATATTTTTCCAGAGACACTAACCCTCATATAGCCAGTATTAATGATCCAGCCACATTTTATCTTTCGTTTGCGATGTCTGATGATCCCGTCACGAGATGCTTCGTAGTTAACGAAAACAGGATGAGATACGAATTCCTATTCATCCATTATATTTCTTAAACAAACTAATTGGTTAATTGTCATCGCGATAATATCGTGTAATGTAATCTTGCTCGGTAAGTACAACATTGTATTTGTTCGCGTAATATCTAGTAAGTTCCCCATATTGTTTACCTCCACAACTGCTACATAATTGCGTTTTGCCTCGTACACCGTTACCGCAGCGGATACAAGAAACAGGTCCGTGAGATCCTCGTCTGATATGTTGTCCGTGATTGGCACAGTATTCTCCGACACATTTCCGAGAACAAAATTCCGTCGATGAGATCATTTTCCACTCACAATAATTTTGCGTCATTGCTATAGTTAGTATACCAGATATATAATTATTAAACAATTAATTTGTCTAAGAAATATATGGGAACTTTTTTTAAAAAATCAACGATGTGAAACAACCGCGGACAAGGAGGCGTTTTGACCTTGATGTTATATCTGGGCCAAGCCGGATAAAATCATCAAAAATAAACAAAACTATCAAGCAGGCAATGAGTTTTACCGCGACGGAGCCACATATACATGGTTGATGTACGAAACCGCAAACGTGAACGCGAAGATGAACGATAAACATTTCATGCATGTGAAATTCACTAAAATCAAAAAGAACAAATGGAGCGTCTATGACAAACTTGACCCTGTAATGGTACGGCACGAGTATGTCATCGTCGGCAACAAAACCAAACCAGGAATGTTAGTCGGAATTGACAAACCATCTTACGAACAAGCGTACCCGTTAATTGTGGTTCTTTATGGACTCTGTTTAATTAGCAAAGACGATATTCACAAGCTATCCCGGATGAGATTTTCATAATTGAATTGTGTAGCCGAGCGAGTATTTGAGCATTTTAAAAATGCGAAGCGTGGAAACGGTTTAACTGATCAACGACGTGAAAAAAAACCGCGTGGGCTGAATAGGTCAAGGATACGGAAGCGTCAGTAAATGATGTTGCTGTGTTATCGATTAAATTAAAATTTCCAATGATAGTAGCAACGATAACCGGAGAGATTTTATATAAATCGAAATATAAATTGAGAGGAGCTCCTATTGAAATTATTGATGATAACGCACACGCGTGGACCACCGCGGTGACAATATTTCCCCTAGATCGTGTTGCAAGATTTTACTCCGGTGAAATGTGTGATTTTATTTACACGTTAAGTAGAAAAGATCCTGTGTCAGTGTGGTTATTTAAAAGTTCTGAAGATGAAGTATATGGTCAGTTTGTGAGACCTGACGGCGAAATATACCGGACGAAATCTCTCCACGACGCGATGAGAAATCTCGCTATGCGGTATTCAGAAAACAACGTTGACGAGTTACTCAGTAATTGTTTTACCGTTACACCTGTTGTGGCTCACTTCGCCCGAGAAAAGAATTCATGGAAGTCAACACGTGCTGAGTTTCTCGAAGATGTTAAGTTAAGTTGTATCGAATAAGGACATGGCGGTTTGTGGAATACACGGTTTGATCGCGACGAGATCATGTCCGTGGATATGGCCGCATGCTATCCTGGAAGTTTTCTTGGAATGGGCGAGTGCCATGAGTATATTACTCGGCTTGGACATCCCACACACGAGATGACACGAGTTGCCATAAACGGACCATTACCCGATTTTGATCTAACTGGATTCGCTCGTGTGGTGTTGTTCGAATTCCTGAGGTTCTTCATCCGTGCTGTTATGTTTGGTTTGGTAGACATTTCTCGGAGCGATGCTGGGTACCAATAGTGTTGCTGCGCTACATGCTTGACAATAACGTATTATTATCGCTGACGGTCATTGAGGCAATTATATCATATCAGGCACAGACTTCGGTTTGGTTACCTACACTTGAACTGATTCCTTGTGTTGACTACAACGTTGATGCATTCGTGAAAAATATCGACGAAGAAAACACGGCAAACAATCTAGGAAGAAGTATAATCGGTAAATTTACTCAAGGTGGAGTGTACGATAATAAATGTCATTGTACAATATTAATTCTAGATGACGTTTATAAGTCGAGAGGACGCTTATTTATCCTCGGGGAAAAAGTTGGGCACTGTTGTTAGTTACATTGATGGAGAATCACCTCAATATGCACATTTAAGATCTTCAATGCTCGCTTATGTTTCTATAAATTTATTATTGATGATAAATAGATTTCCTCGCACCGCGGTCAGAGTTGCCACGGATTCGTTTTACTTGAATAAAAAATATTCGGAGTTGTTGACTCGGTTTATCATCAAGGATGCATCATGGGGTTCGTGGAGAATAAAACAAGAAATGTTACATTGCTATTGTGAATCCGCAGATGTTACAATCAAGGATAATTATCGCCGCGATCAGATATCAGAATTGTTGTCTGCGGCGTCCGTGTATGATCCAGTATCCAGACACAAGACGGTTTATTTAAGCGGATCGGGAGGTTCTGGTAAGACAACTCGATTTATTGAATCATTTAAGTATCGCGGCGACGATATAATTGTGCTAACACCAACACATAGACTTGCCAGGGAGATGAAACAACGAGGAGTCAATTCTTGTACTAATCATAGCTTTTTTCGATGGAGCGGTGACGAATGGACTCCTAATCGAATATGCGAGAAATATGTTCGCGGGGTTATCATTTGGGATGAGATATGCACAGTGTCGTTGGAAATGTTGAAAACATGTCTCGGTTGGCTGTTGTCGAAAAACACAACTGTGATAGCGTGGGGTGATCACGGTCAACCACTACTGTTTGTTGGACCATCCCCACATTGCTGGCTGAAGAAGTGTGTTGATTACTATGAAGAAATAACTATGATCATAGACCTCTTGATGAAAAATTAAAAAAGTTCAAGTGCGCGATTAAATTACAACCGAATAAAATTCAATGTGAAATAATGCGTGGGGTAATTCCGGAAACTTCCATGAACGACTTTTGGGAAACGTCGAGACCAAACGATTTAATAGTGGCAAGTAGAAAGATAGTCAGAGACATACTTCAACAGAGGTTGTTTGAAGCGCATACAGAAAACTTCTCAGCGTTACCAACACCGCTGTGTTATAGACCAACTGATACACGGCGACAGAATATCGACGTTGACATACCAGAACAAACTGAGAAACAGAATCTGGTGTTGAATGATATTGTTTTAGTTGATGTCAATGTTGTAGAGAATGCATTATCGCCTGACGGAGTCAGGGATAAATCTCCGTGGACGCTAGGATACGCAATGACGATACCTTCATCTCAGGGGTTAACTATTACTGATACAGTTGTTTGGATTGTTGATGATCGTATTGAATGGTCAAACTTAGTTTATTTGGCAGTATCTAGAGTTAAAAAAAATATCTCAACTGCGAAGGATTGTCATGGACGCGCCAGTGATTAATGTTGACCTCCATAAATGTCGAGGTGCCAAATATATAATAAGAAAAAAAATTAGCTAATTATAAACAATGTGATAACAAAATAAACGCGACTTTGATCTTGACGCTGAATTTATCAACGCGCTAAAACAACAGCAGAATAATCTTTGTGCGAGCTGTAATTGTATAATGTTGTGGCAGTACTCGAGTAATAATCCAGGACAATTTTACGTAGATAGAAAAGATAACAATTGCGGTCATTCACGTGAAAATGTGATGCTGACCTGTGTTGAATGTTTTCGACGTAACGGCGCTAGTTAAGTGATCGTGGTGGTAATTGTGTATCCGTAGGAATTACTTGTAATTGTTCACGTGTAAATCCACGTTGAGGAGCGGTTGAATCCAGTCTTTAGATTGCGGGTCTACCCGAGAATCTTACTATGTTAGACATCTTGTGCGTCGTGATATTCAAAATAGAATCAGTTGCTCTTTTTTTACCGCCTTCAAGTTCACCGGGCTCATATAAATATCTTACAGTCACATTGCCCAGCACTGGCTGTTTTGAAAAATCACGTCGTTGTATTGTTATACGCGCGCGCTTGATTGCATTAACGGTTTTCAACGCAGTTGTTCGAGTTACTTCTTTATTTAGCGCAGTTATCACATTTGGTAATCTTGAAGCCCATTCACGAGATCTCTTGTCTTGGATAAATTCCTTCGCGTATTGATATCCAAATAACCGCTCAGCAAGTGTTCGATTAAATCGTTCAACGATCGCCAGGTCACGGTGAATTGCAGTATGTCCTCGTCTGATTTCGACATTATGTTGCTTCATCAGCGATGATACTGTACTCTGAAATTCTTTGCCAGGATCAACCTGTAGCAGCTGTGGCCATCGCAGACCACTTCGTTGATAAATTCGTTTAAACGCAGAAGCTACCTCAGTTGTTATTTAGATACAGCCACTAAACTTCACAACTTACTTGCTCTGTCTCATACTTTGGTCTTAGGAACGATATCTTTCATAGGTGCAGCAACAGCGGTAACAGCAGGAGGAGATGCCGTAGCTGCTGTCGAAAAAGGATAGTTCATTTAAAAATGGGTTTAGTATTTTTTTAAATATTAAATGAAGAAAAACGTGTGTTAAAACAGGGTTGGTAGACATCGTGGTGGGCGACAAAGTAGAAGCGACTGAGAGAAGGAGACATCGTTGTCGAGTATCGTGGTGTTCTGGAGTATGTACGTGTGCAAACGGCACAATGCCGTCTCTAGCTCTCTTGAGGAAACCAACTGTTTTTTTTTTCTTGCAACCTTTTTTCGTTCGTGATAGGGTTTGAATCGAAGGGTCGTCAAGATGCATGAGGTGTTTAATACGCACCACTGCCGTTGGGTTCCTATATGTTTGGCTTTCACTTGCCCTTGTGAAATGTACTATGTCGTTATGACAACAAGAGGTAGAGATGGTATATATGGAGAGAACGAACTTGGTTAAATTATTTATGAATCAGCAATCGAGATGAAATAATCATGCGACTTCAGTGAGAGAGAAGGAAAAAGTAAGAGGCAGCGACGTGACGTATCGCCTCACACACAAAAAGAGGTGTTCGCTCAAATCGAAGACGTAAGCCAACCTGAACCAACACCTTCCACGTCTGCGACAAGACAGAGAAGCCTACTCCAAACCAAAGTCCACCAGTAACACCCAAAAGGTATTACCACATTCGAGAGACGGAAAAGCGTTCCTCTAGACAATTTAGAACTACGGCTTACACTTACACTGTGACGTTTAAAGATTTCAAGTCCGACGTACCGCTGGAGAAAGCAAAAGAGTTCATCACCGAGGTGTGGAATTCTTTGTTCACCACACTGAAACGAAAATGTGAAGCCAAAGAAGACGATCGCTTGAGACTTTCCATTCATCACGACAGTTTGAAGTAACCCGTTTGGGTCAAATTTATCAGCCCATCAGAATTGACACCTTTCAAAGTCATTGACAAGATTCAACACGTGCTACAAGTCAATGACAAGTTTCACATCACCGATGGAAAAGCAACGCTGTTTATAACCCACCTGTCTCTTCCCAAAGGGACAGAACAACGCAAAAATATGTTATTGGTGGATGACTTTCGCAGCACCACAAAGAGCCTCGTATAGATTAACAACCTTCAAGACCAGACGTGAGTAGTGAATAGGGATACCGTAGGGACTATAGGGCATACCATTAAAAACACCCTTGGGTCAATAGAGGGACAATGTAAATTTAACATGGGAAAAATGGCTGGGTCAATATAGGGACAAGGGGAATTGAACATGGGAAAAATGGCTGGGTCAATATAGGGACAAGGGGAATTGAACATGGGAAAAATGGCTGGGTCTATCTAGTGACAAGGGAATTGAACAAGGGATTTTCAAACAAAAAAAATAAAAAAATAAAATAAATAGGGCTAGGCAATTGAAAGTCTATCTCTTTTCGAGAGATTGGAGTGGCCCTGAAAAGGGCCTTTGGGTTTTATTAAGATATATTAACATAAAGGGCACCGCATTGGTTTTCTTATTGTCCTTAGGCTACGTCTCACTGTAGGACCATACATTAACAATCTTTTGAGACATCCTTGACGTTCTACCTAGATCCTACGTATCCATAGACTCGTGTCTGTCCTATGGATAACTGCCCAGTTGGATCGGACATACATGGGTATGTCCGTCCGGAACATCATCGATGAAACAAGGGTTGATGATTCGACTGTGGTCCACATCTTGAGGCACCGAGAACAGGTGAATCAATGCAGTGAACTGCGCTTATTTATAGGTAGAGGAATGATTGAAACGGATTGAGTTCATTGACCAATCCAAACCCGCTTTACAAAATTCAGTCAGCTCGCATCCATTCCAAAGAGAGCAGTCTGTGACGTCACGTGGTCTATATAGATTTGCTAGCGCCTGTGCGCAGTCAATTCATGCGACAGTTATTCAACATGGCGGAAACGCAGAAAACGATCAATTGGGGTGCACCAGAAGTGGAGACCAACTAAGGGAACCCGGACTTACTTTCAGAAGAGGTAAATTGGGATTTTGTGGATTTTCTTACCTCGCAAGAATCTGTTCCGGAACCTTCGTCACCTTCTTCATTACCGCAAGTGGAAAATTTTAGACAGAGACAGAAAGAAGAATTGGAGAAATTTATGCAACAGCAAAAGGAAGCGGAACAAGCTTTTCTCCTACAGCAACAACAGCAAGAAGAGGTAAGAAAAAAAAACAGCAACAAGAAGAAGCAGCAGCAAAGAAACAAGGGTGTGAAAATCAAACGGTCACGGTACTGTTAGACATTTTAGCGGAGTTAAGAAGTCTGAAACAAATGTATCAGACTTCTTTATTACGACCGAAGAGAATACGACCTTCCCGAGCTAAACACTCCAACCCTGTGACTAAGCCTACCGTGCCACCCTTAGTGATTTCAACCAAATCATCATTATCATCATCAACAGTACGCAGTCCAGAAGTAGGCCTTGGCCGTGGCAAAGGCTTAAGGCAGTTAAAGTTGATTGCTTAAACTCGCTCCTACACCAAGAAAAAGGCCCATTTCAGGGCCACCCACGTCTCTCGAAAAGAGATAGACTTTCAATTGCCAAAAACTCAAAAAAAAAAACATTTTACTCCTATAGTACGTGTCTGTGTATGAGTGCGTGAGTGTACGTTCTTATTTTAAAATCAAAACCCAAAGACACTTACCTTTTTATACCTAATTTATTCTTTTATTAATATTTACAATCCAATTCACAATTCACAACTAATCACTTTAAAAAGTTCATCCACTTCTTCTGTTTCATTGTTCACTCTCTCTGTTTTTTTAATTTCTTCACCGTCACAGTCTTTTCCTTCTCTTCCTCCCCACTTTCTTCCCTTCTTCTTTTCTTCTCCTGTTTCTTTTTCTTTGCCTCTTGTAAATAGAATTGTCTTCTTTCTTCCTCTTCTCCCTCTGAAGAATCCCTCCCTTCTTCTGACTCCTCTTGTTTCATTTTTGGGCAATCTGGAGACCAATGTCCTTTTTCTTGACAATAATAACAGATATCTTGACTTTTGTCTTTTCTAACCCCTTTTTTTCTTTTTTGACGGTCTGGACACTCTGAAGACCAATGCGCTTTCTTCTGACAGATATAGCAAGTATCTTGATCTCGCAAGGTAGGCGAGTAGTCTGTCGGCTGGTCTGAAGAGAATTTTCTAATGACCCCTCGCAAAGCTCTGATGAAACGTCCGATTTGGGTAGTCTCTTCCATCGTTGTGCTCGGTTTGAGAGTGAAATGAATAGTGAAAGGACAAGACACACACCCTTTTATATACGCTGGTCTGCCATGACTATAAATTAGTCCATGGTGTTTAAATTTTAGTCATTTGACTTTTTGCAAGATGAAACGATTCAATTCATTCGAGAAGAAAGAAGAAAGTAAGAGGCAGAAAAGTGATCTATCGCCTCGTACCAGGGCTAAAGTCTTGGCACAAATTCATGCCAGTGATTTTGAAGAGGACATGAGTGAACCAGAATTCAAACCCAGAGAGTCTTCCTCTAAACAAAGTTCACCACCCTTAGTCAACCGTGAAAAGTACTATTCCATTCGAGAGACAGAAAAGCGCTCCTCTAGAAAATTTAGAACCACGGCTTACACCTACACGGTGAAGTTTAAAAATTTCAAGTCCGATGTACCGTTAGAGAAAGCAGAAGGTTTCATCACTGAGATGTGGGATTCTTTGCTTGCCACACTCAAGCGACAATGTCAACCCAAAGAAGACGATCGCTTGACACTATCAATAGATCACGACAGCTTGAAATCCCCTGTTTGGATCGAGTTTAGTAGCCCTGCAGAATTGACCCCTTCCAAAGTCACGGACAAAATTCAACACGTACAACAATCCAGTGACCAGTTTGACATCACCGACGGAAAAGCCACACTGTTTATGACCCACGTGTCTCCTCCTCAAGGGACTGGACGCAAAAAGATGTTATTGGTGAAGGACCTTCGCAGCATTAAGCGTAGCCTCGTCCAAATTCAAAACCCTCATGACCAGATGTGTTTAGCCAGGGCTATTATGGTGGGACGAACCTATGCCAACAAAAACGGACACGGTAGAATGGAAAAGAGCCTGGGAGAATATTCGAAAATCGGATCGAGCCAAACAACGAAGTGAAGCAGAACTCCTTTTGCAACAAGCCGACTTGCGCAAAGACACACCCTGCGGCATTCCTGAAATGCAAAAATTGCAAGATGTCCGAGCTCCACGCTACACCTTGAAAGTGCACCCTCAAGAAATGCGTGGGCCTCTGTTGTTTCGAGGGAAAGACTTTAAGGATGAAAAATACATTCACGTCTATCATCACGATGACCATTTTGATACCATTATCAGTATCACCGGATTCCTGGGATACGGTTATTATTGTGAAAAATGTGACTATGGCTATAACAGTCGAGAGCAACACAAGCATTGTGGATCAAAATGCTCAAGATGTTTGGCCTCTCCACCCTGTCTGAACGAAGGACAAGAACCAGTGCATTGTTTCAATTGTCTGCGCACGTTTGTCAGCCCTGCCTGTTACCAACAGCATTTGAAAACACAAGGTTCACAGAAGAAATGCGCTTGTCAACTGCTGAGATTGTGCCCTACGCGTGGACAAGACATATGTGCCAATAGTGCCAAGGCACACGCATGTCTAGAAAAAAAAAAATGTCACGTTACGAAGATTGTCATTGCCATGCCACGGTGATGGCTCACAATTTCTCCGGATACGATGGACAGTTTCTTTTGAGGTACTATACGGAACATGGCACCGAACGTCCTAAAGTCACTTTGAACGGAGCCAAAATCATTTTCATGCAAGTGGGACAATTACAGTTTAAAGATTCGATGAGTTACTTGGCCATGCCTTTGAGTCGAATGCCTAGAACGTTTGGAATGACAGAAATGGCTAAAGGTTATTTTCCTCACTTTTTCAATACGGAAGCCAATCAACACGCCGTTCTACCCCATTTTCCCGAGACTCACTATTACGACCCCGACAACATGCGTACCGAACAATGAGAAGCTTTCTAGGCTTGGTACCAGGCTCAGGCCTTGGACCCTTTCGACTTTCAGGAAGAAATGCTAAAGTATTGTCGTTCCGACGTAGACATTTTACGACTTTTCTGTGGAAAATTTCGAGAACTGTTCATGGAACACGGAGGGGTCGATCCTTTGAAAGAAGCTTGCACCATTGCCAAAGCGTGTTCCTTAGTGTACCGCCAACGATTCATGCCTGAAAACACCGTGGCTGTCATCAGTCCTCAAACGACCAACTATGTCAAACGTCAATACTCGGTCAAAGCCCTACGCTGGTTACATTACTTGTGCGACAAGGAAGACAAGTGGATTCAGCATGCCCGCAACGGAGGGGGCGAAAAGACCATCGGAACGCATTCAGTCGATGGCTGGGACTTAGAAAACCCCAAGATCGTGTACGAGTTTAACGGTTGCTTATTTCACGGTTGTCCCGTCTGTTACCCTGACAGTAGCACTAAAAATCAGTTTTTACAACGAACCATCGAAGATTTGTACCAGGCCACTTGTCAGCGACGCCTAAAGTTAGAACAGCAAGGATACCAAGTGGTGGAAATGTGGGAACACGAATACGATCACCGTTTGAAAACCAATCCCGAGTTTAAACGCCTCGTGGAAAGTGACCATTTCATGGACCCGCTGAACCCGAGGGATAGTTTGTACGGAGGAAGGACCAATGCCACCTGTTTGCTGTACCAAACCGACGAAGAGAAAGGAGAAGAAATCAAATACTTGGACGTGTGTTCGCTGTATCCCTACGTGTGCAAATATTGTCGCTTTCCTGCAGGGCACCCACAATTGTTCACGGAACACATCGACCTGAAAAACATTCGACAATACGAAGGCTTGATCAAGTGCAAAGTTTTGCCTCCCACGGACTTGTACCATCCCGTCTTACCTCACCACTGACAAGGCAAACTGATGTTTCCTTTGTGTCGTACTTGTGCCGAAACGTGCAACCAAGATCAACCTTGTCATCACACCCAGGAAGAATGGGCCTTGACGGGGATGTGGGTCAGCGTAGAATTGTTCAAAGCTCTGGACATGGGATACCAACTGTTAGAAGTGTACGAACTTTGTCACTTTCCCAAGACACAACAATACCACAAGGGTGACCCCACGCAAAAAAACATTTTCGCAGACTACGTGAATGCCTTTTTGAAACTGATTCAAGAAGCCAGTGGCTATCCTTCCTGGTGTCGCATTCCCGAAGACCAAAAGACATTCAAAGAGAAATACTGGGCACAAGAAGGCATCATTTTAGATCACATCGAGAAAAACGAAGGCAGGCGATCGTTTGCCAAAGTGATGTTAAATTGTTTGTGGGGCAAAATGGCACAACGCCCGTGTTTACCCAAGATGGAATATTTGACTGAACCTTCCCGCTACTTCCAGATGATTCACGACACAACCAAATTCATGAAACACGTGGACGTCGTTCGCGAAAATTTGATCTTAGTGAATTACGAAGAAGATCTGGACTTTGTAGAAGCCGACCCCTTTGGAAATGTCATCATTGCGGCTTACGTGACAGGTCATGCTCGCTTAAAATTGTACGAAGCTTTAGAATTGTTAGGGGAACGCGTCCTGTACTTTGACATGGACAGTTGCATTTACATCGATCACCCGAGTCAACATCACCCTGACATCGAAGGAGACCGTTTAGGAGCTTGGACAGACGAGCACCCCGACGACAAAATTCTAAGTTTCATCAGTGGTGGTCCCAAAAATTACGGTTACGAATACCGGGACAAACAAGGAGAAGTGCACACGACGTGTAAAGTGAAAGGATTGGCTCTGAATTATCGTACCAGTCGTGTGGTCAACTTTGGGGTATTGAAAGAAGCCTTGCAGTCTAGAGAAGATGAACACTTTAAAGTGATCACCTTTCAGCCCCACAAGATTGTACGTTTACCCACTCACCACATCGTCAGTCGACCCTTAGAAAAAGTCTATCAAATCGTGTACCAGAAGCGAGTGCGACTTCCCAATCATTTCACCTTACCGTATGGACACGTCGGTATTGGTCTGTATATAAAAAGGAATGCGAGGCAAGATAGATAGTTCATTGTGACTACCAAGACCAAGCGAACAAGATGAATACTTTCAGAGAAACACAAAACAAGTTCAGACAGGCACAATTCAAGTGTGGGGCTTCTGAAGTGGAATGCGATTGTAAGCCTTGCGATGGGAACGATGCTGTACGCTTTGACCTTAGCGATGCCGTAAAGCATCATGAGAACTTTGTTCTCACTGCCCCTATCATGGAAAGTGATGCTGTGCGTGTCAAACCTGAGGGATGCGAAAGCGATGCCGCTCGTCCTCTTGGACACTTTACTGGGTTTCGTTTTAAAGGTGAATGTCCACCTTCACGTCTACCTCCCTACTGATGTAATCCAGCCCTGAGCAAACTCCTGTCCATGTCACCCAACCATCATCGAAACGAACCTGTGAAAGACGAATATTCGTTCCCTGTGCGTTTGTCGGAATACTGCGACTTTGAAAATCGTCTTCAATCGTTCAAAGGAAAATGGCCTAAGTATCTGGGAGGACCGACCCCGAAGAATTAGCCAGAGCCGGATTTTTCTACTTGGGGAAAGGGGATAAGGTCAAGTGCTTCAGTTGCTGTGGGTCACTTCACCACTGGGGACCACAAGATTCGACCTACCTAGAACATGCCCGATGGTCACCGAATTGTCATTACTTACCTTCAGTCGGACCGAGACATTGAAGTAACTTACCATGTCGTTGACGAGGAAGAAACCAGATTGGTCAGGAGTCAAATGTTGGACATCACCGAGACCAGTATTTAAACTTCATTTCAAAAACGATATTGAATCATTACCTAAAGAACAGCAAGAGAAGATTTACAAGGAAGTTTTTCAGGGGTTTGCCAGAGTGAAATCTCAATGGGTGACTGTAGAACGTTTGTGCCGAGAAATTCACAAGAGGAAAGTGAAAAAAATCAGCCAGTGTGTTAGATTTGTCTGGGTCAAGTGTACATTCGTCCTATTATATTACTCTTGACCGTTTACATCAAAAGAGCTCAGTGACATTCTTGGACGTTACCCTGAATGGCAGTGGTCAGAAATTACTCACTATGTGGATTACTTTTGCTCTAGGAGAAGATTGTGAATTGTACGGACTGACCTATTCATGGATACTTTACAAGAGAACATTCGTGCTTTGCCTGTGGAGTTGAGAGAACGGATTTACCCGAGAGCTGGTCTAAATACAAGTCAAACGTAAAGAACAGTTGCATCCGTTACGTCACCGGTGTTTGAACCACTGGTACCTGAATGCTATACAAGGACTGATTCAGTTGAAAGTGTTCCATTGGACAGACATTGATCAACGACCCCCTAGTTTTAAAAAGGATTGGTTTGCTATTGTTGATTCTATTTACTACATTGTAAACTTACTGCATCGAATTCCAGAGGAAGAGTTAACGAATTACCAACATCTTTTACAAAATGTCAACTTAGTGAAAGAGGAAACTTCTGAACGAATTGAAATGTGTAAATTAGTGACTAAACGATTTAAATTCGACACTGAAGTAAAACCATGTCTGTGCAAACGGTACATTTCTTGTGTCAGAAAGAGAATTTAGTATGAGCTATTCATGGATACTTTACAAGAGAACATTCGTGGTTTGCCTGTGGAGTTCAGAGAACGCATTTACCGAGAGCTGGTCAAAATACAAGTCAAACGTAAAGAACAATTGCATCCGTTACGTCACCAGATCTTTAACCACTGGTACCTGAATGGTATAAGAGGACTGATTCGTCAGAAATTGTTTCAGTGGTCAGACCTTGTTCATCACTTTCAGTTAGTGAATGAACTAAATGTTCGTATTTTTGGTTACTTAGAGATTCACCTAGAGCAACGTATTGAGGAAGACGAGTTAAAGGATTACCAACATATTTTACGTGGAATCTGCTTAGCGGAAGACGAAACATCTAGACAAACTCTGAAGTGTAGGTTACAGTATGCACGATTTAGATTCGCTACTGGAGAACGAAGATGTCTAGTTAGAAAGTACCTTTATTGCTTCCGAAATAAAGAGACTATAAAATCAGGAATCCATGCCACGGTTTATGTCACAAGTGATTGAAAAGATTCCGTGGAAGGAACTCAATGACCATATTCAAACCGTGGATCATTGCCATCAATTATTATAAGAACTGTATCCATTCAATTTGGGACGACGCATAGTGTGTGTCTTAGTGACTTGTTTTCTGGGATTTCGTTTACCAGCCGATTCCTTGTGGACTCTTTACGAACAGTACTTACCACCCCATTGGCCTTAAATGGTCACGAAAGACTCCTTTTACTCAAAGCCTTGCGTTTTCATCTGGATACTTCTCGACCTCAACAGGAAAAAAAGATTCGTAAACTTTTAGCTACCGAAGACGTGTATGACGATGTGTGTGTAGCTTGTGACTTACACCCCCATTGGACAGATGTTCGTGACTGGAAAAAGGGGTGTTTTGAGGCTTGGACCCAAGAAGTGGCCCAGTATGCACAAGAGTTGTTCAAGGAAAAAAGTTACTTTTCAACCTGTGTTAGTGACAGTGCCAGAAGAACCCGTCAACGAGAACAACCACTCGCTTCAGGACAGGACTGTCATGGACATTCCTGAAAGGTCATTCCGGGAGGACACTTGTGTGACAATACCTCATGTAGAAACTGTAAGAACATTACACACTGTCCCTAGGACATCTTGGTTACCCAAAACATGTTGTACAGAGACTTGTTTAGATTCCACTTTGATCGTTTTGATGTGTTTTTTATTCCTGTACATAACTATTTGGCTTTTATGTATTTTTGTCTTTCGTGTTCTTCATATTTGAAACATTCAATAAACGTGTCCTGAAAAAAGTATATAAACTCTCGTCTTGTTTGTTTTCGTGTCACAAGTGACATTCCTAACACTATGGCTACCTCTGTTGTCTCTGCTCCCTCTTCCTCCACTGTCAAAGTCATCGACGAACACTTACATCGTGCCAGTTGGGAGGCTTTGTATCTTCGCCATCCCTTTAACATGCTCATTGCTGGACCTAGCGGTTCAGGCAAAACCGAATTTGTCAAACGTTTGATCGAACATAAACATCATTTGATCGATCGACCACCTCAACGCATCGTGTGGTGTTACAAAGAGTGGCAATCGGCGTACAGGCTCTTGCGAGAAAGTCAAAGCGATTGCATCGTGTTTGTGGAAGGCATTCCTAAAGAAGACGACGGCATCGTCTCTGACTCCCGTCAAACCCATTTGGTCATTTTCGACGAAATGTTAGGAGAAGACGAAGAAGAAATTAAACTGTGGTTTACGCGCAGAGGGCATCACCGTAATGCCAGTGTCGTTTACATCACCCAAAATGTGTTTCAACAAAGTAAAGCCCATCGTACCATCAGTCTCAATGCGCATTACGTGGTCTTGTTTAAAAGCCCTCGAGATAAATCGCAAGTGCAAGTCTTAGCCAAACAGTTAGGAACGCCTTGGCTGACCCAGTCGTACGACGATCCTATTCAAACTCCACACGCTTATTTACTCGTCGATTTGAAACCTACGACCCCCGATGATTTGCGATTTCGTACCCACTTGTTTCACCACTGGTGCCAAGACGGAGGGCCTGTCCCGTACACGTCTCCGTCCTCGACTTAACTTCACTCAACAAAAAAATCTATAAAAACCTCAGACACTTTTCGTCTGTCTCACACAGCGTCAACATGACGTCCCTTCAGTCGCATCTTCCCGTCAAGTTGATTCGTGCCTTGTATGTCATCAGTCGAGAAAAAAATCCACAAATACGGGCTCGTGTCTTAGAAGCTAGTCTCAAAGAAGTCTTACGATGGTTCACGGTGACGGCACGTCAATTACTCCAATGGATCATTCAGATTCCTCATCAAACCAAACGCTTTTTTGATCGAAACAAAGTCGCTTTGATCCAACTGGCCGATCCTCGCATCGACACTCAAACCAAAAAACAAATCATTTTGAAACCTGGAGGGAGCGGTACTCTAGGAGGGGTCATCATTCGCTTTCTCTTAAGATGGGATCCTAATGCTCCCAAACTTCTCCCCAAGAAAAAGGCCAAACGAAGCTCCAAGAAGAAGAAAAAGAGCCACGGTGCCAAGGCCAAGTCTCCAAGGAGACCCGTGCCTCCAAGAACTTCTCCAATGGCGGGACCCTCCTCTTACCAGACACCACCCCGGAAAAATAAAAGAAGCCCCCAGAAAAAGAAACAGAGAAAAAGTCCCCAGAAAAAGAAAAGTCCACAGAAGAAAACTAGTCGCAAGAGAGGCACTTCGGCCAGGACGCAACCTTACACTCGCAAACCACGACCTGCCACAGCGGTGACCGTGTCTCCGGCAGCCTCAAGTTCATCCACTTCCCCGTTGATGACACCAAGAACAGAAGAGTACTTGGAGACGTTGATCACACCAAGAACTTCTGCGTTGATGACCCCAAGAACTTCCCCAGTGGCAGGACCCTCCAATTTAGTGGCAGTGGCTGCTGCTCACAAAGTACCTGCTCCCAAAATCAAAGTTCAAGAAAGATCGGGCATGTTAAAAAGTTTACTGGATTTTTCCAAGCAAGAACTGGCTCGATTTAGTCCGTTGCGTACCCCTGCACGACGTGTCATGCCTGTCCTGAACTTGATACGACGTAAAGACAATCAGTGGCGACGCGTTCCAGTATAGAAAAAGTGTGTGACCAAGTAGGGGTATCAGTGTTTTTTGGTGTTCCTGAAGATGTCACCCTCCATAAAACATCCCTCTTCTAAACAGCCCCAAGGAAAGAAAAGGAAAGGACTTCCTCCTCGTTTAGTCAAACATGGGGACATGTTGTCTGTCCTGTCCAAAGATTCTCCACCCCTAAGAAAAAAACTCATTCAATCAGCCTCCAAAGAGGACATCCACACCGTGTGAGACTGTTGTTTGAACGTCTTGAAAGGCACGATCCCTTTGTCCAAACACCAGAAACAATGCTTAGGTAAACATCGTCACGTTCTTCGCCAAATGGTTCAAAAGAAAATTCCCATTCGTCAAAAGAAGAAGATGTTGGTCCAACGTGGAGGAATTTTACCCCTCTTGTTAGGCCCATTACTGAAAGGAGTCTTGGGAACCATGTTGGGAGGACTGATGGGAGCAAGATAGAAAGGCCCTCTGGAGTCCCAAGATCTCAGAATTGACCCCTGACATCCCATGGAAGGACAAAAACTAGCTTTAGTGCCTTACAAACGATGGATGGAATACCATCGTTGGCAAGAATAACGTACCCCGCATTTACCTCCCAATCCCAATTTGAGCAAGATGTCCCAGTTACAACACGAATTGCAGTCCTTAATGGATCGTCAAGATTTGTCCGAAATAGAAAAATCGCAAAAGTACGGTCAACTCTTGCAACGACTACAACTCTTTCACCAGAAAGCTTTAGACGAAACATCTGTACCCGCTCTGAAAGATTTTAAGACCTTGATGAAAAGTCCAGCACCATCATCACTACCACCACCACTACTACCATCCCCAGGGGTCACCAGAGATGCTACCCCACGAAGACCTGAAGAAGAAGAGATGCGAGAAGTGTTTCAAACACCGTCAGCAGCTCCTATTTCAAGTAACATTGCAGCATCCTTGTTGACCCCGTCTCCCACACCCCAACGAGAAGAAATGAAAGCTTGGGTTAAAAAGATGATGTCCACTCCTCCTTCGACAGAAGTGAAAAAGAAAGAAGGGAAACCAGAAGTGAAAAAAGAAAAGAAGACCAAAGCCATTCCATTGCCACCTCCAACACCACCACTTCCTTCGACTTCTACTCCCGTAGCCCATCGGACACGTAAATCCGTTTCTAAACCACCCTTTCGACCCACCCAAAGTAGCATCCTCGAAGAGTGGGTGCCTTATTAACACACCAGAAAATGTAGAAGGTGTTAGCCAGCATTTACTACGATCCATCCCTTCCTGTAGGTTACGCAGGAGTTCAACAATTGTATCGTGCTGCCAAAAGTCGACTGAAAAGTCTCCGTTTACCTCAAGTGCAACGATGGTTACAAGAACAAGCTACCTACACTTTACACAAAACCATTCGACGCAAGTTTGCCAGAAGTCGCACCCGAGTGGAAGGCATCGATCATCAATGGCAAGCCGATTTAGCCGATGTCTCTCATTGGGCCAGCTACAATCGCGGCTACAAATATTTGTTTTGTGTCATCGATGTCTTTTCCAAATTTGCCTGGGTCGTACCCTTGACTTCCAAATCGAGCAGTGAGTTAGTACAAGCCCTGCAACGAGTGTTGAAACAAAGCGGCCGTCACCCTCTTCCATGGCAAACGGACAAAGGTACCGAATTTCTGAACCAAGCTTTCGAAAAAGAATTAAAGAAACGTGACATTCATTTTTTTACCACCGAGAATCCCGAAACCAAAGCCAGTATCGTGGAACGTTTTCAACGCACTTTCAAAGAACGCATGTTGAAATATTTTACGCATCACCACACTCTGAAGTACATCGACATCTTACCGCACCTGGTGCAAGCGTACAACCAATCTTACCATCGAAGCATCGGACGTGCCCCGCAAGAAGTGACTCCCGAGTACGAAGTGTTGGTGTTTGAGCGCCTGTTTGGTACGTCCCCGACGAGGGCTGTCCCAAAGAAAAGTGGAGTGTTGGCCGTAGGAGATTGGGTACGCATTGGCAAAACCAAACGCACTTTCGACAAAGGTTACTTACCTAACTGGACGACCGAATTGTTTCGTGTCACTGGACGAGTGCATGGCCGTCATCCTGCCGTCTATAAATTGGAAGACATGAATGGAGAAGTGCTCAAAGGAATGTTTTGTTTGCCCGAGTTACAACGTGTCACCAAAAAAAAAGACGACGTGTACGACATCGAAAGCATTCTCGAACGCAGAACCCGTAAAGTGGGCAAACGACGTGTCAAAGAAGTCAAAGTACGTTGGAAAGGATATCCACCCAGTTTTGATTCTTGGATCGACGCTTCGCAAGTCATCGACTATAAAAAAGTGACCATCATGCCCTTTCGCACAGACGCAGCTACGTCGACCACTCCTTCACCTAGTTCTTCTCTGCAAGATTTACAAAAACAACCTTTGTTTGTGGTGTGGAGAACGTGTGCCTAAAACGCAAATCTGCCAAATCTTCGTGGTGTATTTTGTCATTTGGGCAGCCATCGACAATTTGAGTTTGCAACAAGGAGACAAACAATTGTGGACCATTTTATTAAGATGTTGCATCGGTTACCTGCTTCCCAATCCCTCCCTGAAATTCTCCTCGAACGGGAACAACGGGAACATTGTGTCCAGTGCCAGTGTCAGTCACCACTCCAACAACAACAATAACCCCATTTTGAGTGGAGAGATGCCTCTGAAGTCCAGTAACCCCTCGGACAGCCACAGAACTCTGGAATTATGAGTCACCAAAACCAATTTTACTTAACCTTACCCAGTGACAGTTCCATGGAGGTGTTTCCCAACAACACGTTGTGCTGTTACACGGCCAAATTACCTCAGGCCATCCCATTAGATCACGAAGCCCATTGGGAAGTGGCTTTGGTAGAAATGATTTACCCAACACAAATCAAAAACATCACTGAAACTCAAAACAATTTTGACGTCGAAATTCTGGACCAAACGGTGCAGCAAACCATGACGACCACTCATCAACATAAATCACTTCCAAAGACCCTAATACCCCGCAGCAGTGACACTTCTTCATTCCCGCAGGCTATTATTTTAGTGGTCAACATTTGGTCAGCACCATAGCCTCCAGGTTTAATGTCGTGTTTCTGAAAGCTTTGGAGAGTGTCAATAAAAGTGTCACCCTGGAGTACCACAAAACAGTTCGTCGCTTCCTGATGAAATTTCCTGAGGGGCGTAAAATCACGTCTTTCTTAATTTGTCCTGAATTGTTTGCCATGTTGGGCGGGGACATGGAGATGAGGAAGAAACTAGAAAAAGAAAAAGGCGAATTACTAGTCATTTCTGACAACGAAACTTTTGCCAAGTAATAACGTACCGCGGTAGAACTGAACCAAGGACTGCCTTTGATGTTTGTGTACTCCGATGTGGTGGAGTACAACGTGGTGGGGCACACCTCCGTACCGTTACTGCGTATGATTCCTTTCAAAGTGGATTCTGTCACGAACACTGACGAGGAAGGTGGAAACACTTATCACGTCCACCGCGAATTTGTACATCCTCACTATTTGCCTGTCAGCAAGTCTTATTTGGACACGGTCAACATTGTTATAAAAGGAGATCTGGGACAAAATATTCCATTCACGAAAGGAAAAGTCACGGTGAAACTCCATTTTCGAAAACGGTTCTCTCACGACTCGTAAGTCATGTATCCAGTGTACCGAGGGGTTGCTCGACAGCGAGGACACGGTTTAGGAGATATGTTAAAATCGACCTTTCGTTCGGTGGCCCCGGTGTTGAAACCGATGGTGACACGAGGATTGCACGCCCAGAATTTCTCCAAAATATCATCATCGACAAACAAAACCCTAAAGAAGCCTTCATGAGGGCAGGCAAAAATGTCTTGCTGCAAACGGGCAAAGACCTTTTGGGCCGACGAGAAACACCTATAAATGCCCTGCACGCTACCGAGTCAGGCATTCAGCAAGGACAAGGCAGAAAGAGACGACGAAGAAAACACCCTTTCACCAGACTTCACACTTCTAAAGCTAGAAAGACAAAGGAAAGAAGAACCGTTCGAGACTTAGACGTTTTCGATTATTAAAGTATTGAGACACAGAAAAAAATGATGCACCGAAAATCTTGCGCTTGTTCCAACTCGGAACTGGATCTGTTTGCCATGCCCCCCACCATCATGACCATCCAAGAATCCCAGTGGGTGGAATTTCACCCCGTCTCCTCTTTGACAGCCTCAGCTCCCATCGAGTTTGAAATCAAAGGACAGCCCGAAGATTACATCGATCTGAATAGCAGTTACTTGTACCTGAAAGTCAAAGTTGTCGATGAGGAAAATTCGCCCCTAGATGGTGATGAGGTAATAGCTCCCGTCAACAATTTCATGCATTCCTTGTTCAGTGGAGTGGACTTGTACTTGAATAACAAACTAGTCAGTAGCAGCATGGATACTTACCCTTATCGTGCCTACCTGGAAAATCTCTTGACGTACGGAATAGACGCCAGGAACACTCATCTCAATGTCTGTGTGGTATGGGAAGCTGACGAAGCTAACCAGTTTGAAACATTCGAAACTGATGCAAAGGATAAAACTAAACCAAAACATGAGGTATTTCTAGAACGAAGAGTCAAAATCAAAGACGGACAGAGTTTAGAACTGATGGATCGTTTGCATTTGGACATGTGGTTGCAAGAGAAATATTTGCTGAATGGAATGAATGTTCGCCTGAGATTGAATCGTAGCAGTGCCGCTTTCCATTTGATAGGTACTACTGCTTGCAAAACTGTCGTCGAGGATGCCAGGTTCTACGTACGACGCGTGGAAGTGTTACCTAAAGTGGGAAACGACATCAGTCAGACGTTGAGCAGAACGACCGCTAAGTATCCGATACGACGCGTGGAAGTGAACACCTTCACCATTCCTACGGGGCAACGATCCATGATCGAAGATCATCTGTTCCAAGGACAGTTACCCAAACGTTTGATCATTGGTATCGTCGACAATGCAGACTTCAACGGAGCTATCAATAAAAATCCTTTCTACTTTCAACCCTTTGACGTGTCCAAGATCGAAGTCAGTCGCGATGGCAAGACCTTGTGTACCCGACCTTTCGAAACTACCTTTGACAAGAAGAATTACTTGAGGTCGTACTTGTCCCTGTACGAAGCCACGGGACAATTAGGAACCAACACCAGTCACGGTATTTCGTACGACGATTATGCAGGAGGCTACGCTTTGTGGGATTTTCATTTCACTCCAGACCAAGGCAGCGACGAGGGACATTTCCACCCTATAAAATCAGGACAGATTCCTGTGGAAATTCAGTTTACTACAAATCTACCAGAGACGGTGAACGTCATCCTGTATGCAGCATTTGATAATACGATAGAAATCAACAGTTTGAGAGAAGTCATTCTAGATTATTAGAAGCTATGGAAAACTGTTATCCCTCTTTACCTAGTGGAGAAACTTTAGACATGAAATGTGAGGAGGCTGTGGAAGAAGAAGTTATCATGATGAAGTCAAGATGGCCAGAACAAGAAGCGCATTTAGTCTCCTGTTTTGCCAAACACTTGGTCGAAAAAATGACGGAATTGATCAAAAAAGATTGCTATGGATGTCAAAACGATCATCCCAGTCAAATTCAACACGATAAATGCCTGATGCTGAGTCAAGAAGAAAAATTGGACGAGTATCTGGACGAAGCTTGGAGTCTCATCTCGGACGAAGTCGTGTTGCATCAGTGGTATAAAGACTTGCGTGAACATTCTTGTCCACCATTAACCACTCAAGAGATCCATCGTATCGAAGCTCTCCTGAATCAGAGTGGGGAGACGAAACGAAGAAACGGTTATTTGTCAAACATTTTCAAGCAAAAAGTCAGGATCGAATTGATGACTTATTATTACTTGTGAAGAAAAAGAAAAACACACAAATCAATGGATACCTGGGAACTTTATTACCTTTTGAACCACAGATAGTACACGGCTTCTTGGAAACCTGTCGTCTGTGCTAAAGATGAACTCCCTCATCGCAAACCTCAAGACCATCTAGCTTATGTGATCAACACGGACGACAGTCATCTCCCAGGAACCCACTGGGTAGCCGTCTACTTCCTCAAGAAGGATGTGTGGAATATTTCGATTCGTACGGATTGCCCCCTTTGGAAGACGATATCATTGACTTTATGAGAAGAAATGCTCAGACCACCCGATTCAACAATGTGAAATTACAAGGCACAGATTCCTTGGTGTGTGGACAACATTGTGTGTATTTTCTGCATCATCGCAGCCTGGGCTATTCCTTAGAACATTTAGTGACTCATTTTGATCCTCGTTCTTCTTCTAGAAACGATGTGAAAGTAGATCAATGGTTTTGTGACCATTATGCTTATCTTTTGTCTCAAGCTAGGAAACGTAGTGTCCATCAATGGCCTAATGACTTCCAACAGTGGAAATCACAATTTCATTCACAACGTTGTCAGCCCTGTTCAAAGTAGAGTGTTCATTGACAAAAATGTTTGTAATTTGAAAAAAATGTTTGATGTTATATTGTTGAATTATTAAAAATGTTATAGTTGTTTGTTAGCATTAAGTGATTTTGAATAAAAAATGTTGTGTTTTGAAGAAAAAATGCCCTTGTGGTTTGTTTGGCTATAAGAATTTTGATTCATGCTCTTTGACTTCTTACTATCCGTCTCATGACACTCATTGATCGTTGCGGCTCAAAAACCGTGGAGGGATGTTTTCCTTCACGTCCGCGCTTTGACTTTAAAGCCGGGGTAGCCTCCACTCTAACCATCCATTGTCGACTCATCCTCCTACGAAGATGTGCTCCAAACTAGCTAAGCTAAACGAAGCCTACTTGAATTTGCATAGGGTCAGACACAGTCTGATACTGAAGCCAGAAGAGATAGAGAATGTGAGAATGTTAAAAGTCACTAAAGACCTGATAGAAGAGCTCTTCAGAGAAGAAGTGAACAAGGAGAAAGAAGAATGGACAGAGAAGTACAGACTTCAGAAACAGCAGAGAGAACAGCAACAGCAACAACAGCAGCAGCATGAATCTGAAACTGACAGAGGCTTTGTCGATTGTCGTATCGACACCAAAGAGTTCTTCTTCTCTTTCCGAAGAAGCAGACCTATCGTCAGAAAGTCTGTCATCAGAGGACGTCGCATTCTTAGAAACCAAAAGATCGCCCTAGCTTCAAATTCACACAAGCACAAAAAACAGCCCTTTTCAGGACTACCCAATACTCTAGAAAAGAAATAACAATCGATTTGCCAATGCGTGTATGTAGAGTAGTGTGAATATAAACTCTAACTCTTTTCAGGTGTGATTGTATATGTTTGTGTGGATAGTAGATAATGATCATAATTTTTTTGCTGTTTGACGTGCGTGGAGAGTAGATTTGGGGTTTGATTTGATTGCTTTGCGTATGCGAATAGGATATTGAAGTGATTAATGATTAATTTTTAAATTAGTAATGGGTAGTTAAAAAGTGAGTGAGTGCTTCTTTTAGGTCCGTGCGTTGTTTGATCATGATCTAGGTAATATAACTTTGGTCTTGGGGATGTTTTCCTTCACGTCCGCGCTTTCACTATAAATTGAAAATCGCTCGGCAGTCTAGCTACCCTGTTCATTCGGTGACAAGACTATGAATACCAGAATTGTGATACTGCTAGAACTCCAGATGCACCTGGAATATGCCAGGCGCATAGTAAATGAACTGGCCGCGGAGGCCATAGTAGAAGAGGCAAGGATAAAGAAAGAAGAGGAGGAGAGAAGACAAAAGGAAGAGGAGGAGGAAAAGAAAATAGGAGAGAGGATGGCTTACAAGATACCAGAGACAGAGGATTGGGGTGATGAAGCCAATCATCCTCCCTCTGCGCTCCCAGTCAAACGAGTCAACTGGAAAGATTGGAGTAGAAGATGTGTGTGTGGTGCCAGACCTGGAAGGTGCCTTCATTTACCAGGTGTCCTGGAGTTCTTAAAAAAACAGCCCTTTTCACGGCTACCCAAATCTCAAGAAAAGAAATAGTAATCCATTTGCCAATGTGTGTATGTAGAGTAGTGAGTATATAAACACTGACTCTTTTTTCCTAGTGTGAGTGTATGAGTTTATGTATATGATTGTGTGTTTATAAGCGCTAGCATAGGTTAGTGTGGATAGTAGATTATTGGGATTTGATTTTAATGTTTTGCGTGTGTGGATGTTAGATTTTGGGTTAGTTTATTGCTGGTTAGCGTATGTGGATAGTAGATAATATGAAATGAGAAAAGTAGGGTGTTTTCCTTCACGTCCGCGCGTTTCAAGTAATGATCTAGGTAATATAAATTCTGTGTCTTAGGGGGGTGTTTTCCTTCACGTCCGCGCTTTAACTATAAGAACCCACAAGGTTCTCATTCACACCATTCTGCAAAGAATAAAAAAGAAGATGGCTTCGAACCACCTTGATAAAATGAAAAAATTGCAAGACGTCCTGGATAATTTGGGCATGATGGAGCAAATGTTAGTTAGGCTAAACGAGGATCACTATTCTTATAGTCCCCATCGAGTGAAGATGGAGATTAACAACTTACGAAAACTAAAGGAAATCATCACTGATCTGTTGAAAGAAATAAAGGAGGAGAAGGTGGATGAAGAGGAAAGGATAAGGATGATAGCATGGAACGAAAAAAATTGAAAAAGAAGAGGAAAAATGAGAAGAGGAAGAAAGAAGAGGAGGACAAACAGAAAGAAGAGAAAAAGAAGAAAAAGGAGGAAGAAAAAAGAAAAGAAGAGAAAAAGTGTAGCAGAGAAAATAAGAAGCTGGTGGAGAAATAGAAGAAATTAAAAGAAGAAGAAGAAAACCGAAGGCCTTTTTCAGGGCCACTCCAATGTCTCGAAAAGAGATAGACTTTCAATTGCCTAGCCCTATTTCTTTTATTTTTTTTTTATTTTTTTTTAAAAATCCCATGTTCAATTCCCCTTGTCCCCATATTGACCCAGCCATTTTTCCCATGTTCAATTCCCCTTGTCCCTATATTGACCCAAGGGTGTTTTTAATGGTATGCCCTATAGTCCCTACGGTATCCCTATTCACTACTGACGTGGTTAGCCCGTGCCATCGTGGTGGGACGAACGAATGCCGACAAAAACGACATGGAAAAGAGCTGGAAAACTATTCAACAATCTGTCCGTGCCAAACAACAAAGATAAGCAGAACTCCTGTACAAAAAGCTGGCCTGTCCAAAGACACACCATGTGGCATTCTGAAATAAAATAAAATTGCAAGATGTCCTAGCTCCACGCTGCACCTTCAAAATCCAGCCTCAAGAAGTGCGCGGACCTCTAATGTTTCGAGGCAAATATTTCAAAGACGGAGACTTCATTCACGTCTATTATCACGATGAACATTTCGATGCCATCACCAGTATCACTGCATACTTGGGATAAGGTTATTATTGTGAGAAATGTGAATATGGCTATAACGATTGAAAGCAACACAAGCATTGTGGATCGAAATGCTCAGGATGTTTGGCCTCTCAACCCTGTCCGGACGAAGGACAAGAATGAGTGCTTTGCCCAGCTTGTCAGCGCACTTTTTTCAGCCCTCCCTGTTACCAACAACATTTGAAGACGCAAGGTTCACATCAGAAAAGTGCTTGTCAACCCCTTAGATTGTGCCCTACTTGTGGACAAGGTATAACGTACCAATAATGCCAAGGTACACGTATGTTCAGGAAAGAAACGATGTCACATCTGTCGCCAAATCGTGGACTTGGAACACGAATGCTACATTCAAACATACCATTCCAAACAAGAGGAGGAAGATGACCAGAAGATAGGGAAATTTCATCTTTTTCGATTTCGAATGCATGCAAGAGACTGGCATTCACATTCATAATGTTTGTGTGGCTCACCGAGCGTGCGATAAATGCATCCAAGAGCCTATATTTAGCCATTGCCCTCACTGCAGCAAGATTCCTGGAGGGCGTGAAAAAACCATTCGGGGATCGAACACGATGGCTGATTTCGCCCAATGAATCTTAGACCCCATCGATGTGACGTCGAGCCAAGAGGACATCATCAAACGTTACGGAGATTGTAATATCCATGCCACGGTAATGGCTCACAATTTCTCGGGATACGACGGACGGTTTCTTTTTAGATACTGTAAGGAACAAGGCACCGGACGTACTACAGTGACGTTGAACGGTGCCAAAATCATTCCCTTGCCAGAAAGCCCATGTATATACTTGAATAAATGTTTTGAACCCATGAAACATACTTTTCTTTTTAGAGTCTCTATTCTATCTGTGAGTCTTTCTTTAGAACATTTTTCTTCTCTTTTCTGTGTGTTTGGATGTGTATTGGTTTGTTTCTGTATATCTGTGTTTGTCCCTATTAGTCCTTTGTCCCTATATATACATTTCACTTTATAAAACGTTTTGATGTGTCATACGATTTTAACAGTTTTTGTAACTATTACTGAGAAACTCCTGAATGAACTACCACAGGCGATTATCTGTAAACTTCCTATGGGACGAGAAAACATATACTCGCATAAGGTATATGCGCATGAGCAGCAACAAATAATACGATAATTACAACATGTAATACCTACATAAATGGCAAAGTCTTTACTGGTGATCACTAATTCAGGTGCTTCCGGATATATTTGTATACTAGTACAGTCTATTTATTTTAATTTTACCATTGCTTTACTAAATTACCCGCTGTGTACAATTTATCGCAACAACACACAATTACGTTTTTGGTAGTTATTGTTTCATCTTGTTTCACCATAATCTGTTTTCTCCACCGGTCTATCAATTTATTACGACTTAAAAAAAAAGATAAGCAATCCATATAAAGGCGTATGTTCACTGTATTCATTGTGATCGGGAAGTTAGGCCACGACAGCATGCGATTGATTGTGATGTGTGTGGGTTTTGGCAACATCGCACGTACAACACTGGTAAGTACACATTTAAATATATTCATAAAGTTTCATATTAATAAGACTGCTTAAGATATAAAGGTAACATACAATATTGCCACCACTATCAATCCTATTTGATAACATATATGCGTTTTACCCTTAGAATTGGTTCGTCAGCCATATATGCGAAACAATCGTGATGCTTAAAACACACGCTTATGCACTAACCTTAAACAATACACATATATATATATATATATATATATATATATATATATATATATATATATATATATATATATATATATATATATATATATATATATATATATATATATATATAATTTACACGTGTGAAAATATTCATATTCACTTCTATGTGGCATAACCATTAAATTGGAAATTGGGGAGCACGAGCGAACATATGTATTATTCTTACATACTCGACATATTCTCGAAGTCACAAGTACTAAAATGAAATATATAAAGATAGCGGTGCATGCCATTGATAATAAAATTATCAACGAGACTTTTGCTAGTGCGATTGTCCACATCCCCAACACAGACTCTTCATTCGATATCGGCGACAGAAACATTGGTCCAGTGAATCTTATTGAAGAAGCGTACGTATATGAAAGTAATACAAGTAATACTTGCAAAGAGTATGAGAAACATTATTATAAACTTGATTTTGAACTCCTTGGTAATCATATACAAACTTGAAACATGTGCAACCGCTATACTTCCTTAAAACATAAATGCTTCAATTTTGTATGATTGCGTGCAAAAGAAAAGTTTGTTCCTTCAGGTCAGTGCACGATGTTTTGACTGATACGATGGTCGAATACCGTGGGGTAACGTATACAATCCTAGAAGGATCTTCCCAGAAACGTACCCGGCTATTGGTGTCCAGTCTTGGCTGTTCATATGGGGTAAAGGTGTATGAGAAATAAAAAATTATAAATAATAATGAAAAAGTGTGCGTGTGCGTGTGTGTGTAATATCAAATCCTTAATTATATTTCATTTCCTCACTGGACAAGACTATTCAAGGACATACATGCATGATTTTTTTGTCCTTGGAGCAAAATGATGTAACTCTTCTTTGTGGTGTTGCACTTCTAGAAGTATCAACATGATGTGTCCAGTGACAATACGCCAGCAAGGGAACTTGCTTTTTTCAAAGCTATGCTCAGCACACAAACCCTGCTGTCCCTGACCGTCAGCTGAAGGCACAGGTGTACGTCAAGGTAATGTTTTGTCAACATAACATGTCACATTGGCAGCTAAATGTACAATTTGTACAAAATCAACGCACATTTGAATTATAAGAATAAAAATTCATTGTAATGAAAATTCTTGAAATATTCAATCATGACAGTGGTGATACTAAAGGTAATAATCGTGGAATTAATTTCTAAGTGCTTTTCATAATGTTAGTGGCTTTTGGGTAAAGGCCAGACATTTCCATATTTGTTTAGTGTTGAATTATACGCTTGTGATTACCACCTTTGACATAACAGGATTTCCTCTTTCTCAAAAGTGAGACGTGCTCCTAGAGAGCAACTTTTCACACCAGCCTTGAAAATTGCAGAAGACGCTATTCTGGAGAGTTCGGGACTAGATACAGTCTCTCTACCAAAGAAGGCACTTTTGAAACGAGTTGCTAATAGAACCAGAGCGAAGGTATGTCCAGAAGAGCCATGAATGTTGGACTTTGAAGTTTGTGATTTATATAGAACTCAGACAAATCTACAGTTGGATATAAATTTACTATAAAATTTAATCTAATTGATTTTTATTTGTATGTAAATATTAATCACATCACGCTATATCATTTGGACATCCGTTTTACCTTTCACATAGAATGGCTTCATACACAAACAATATAATTAAGGGATTTCTATTTTCATTTTTTCAGCTCCATGGCTCGCCAACAGAGGCCTTTCCACTGGTCCCAGGCCGTGCGGCGACACATTCATTCTATTGGATTGACTGAAACGCACATGCGACTAGAGGGCCTTCACTCCTTCGTGCGTGAAGTGCTGGCGCTTCAGTTTCTGCCCAGCGTTCACATAAGTCAAGCAGTGCATATGCTACAAACGAAGGCTACATTCGATGCTACATGGACCTTTATCGGGTACCTCCGCAGGCAGTGGCTGGACAACCTAGTGTTTCCAGCTGAGGCCTTGTCAGTATACCGCCAGAAGGTACGAACAAACAACGACTTTGAAGGTAAGCAAACCAAAAATAAAGCATCTTAGTATAAAGACATTAGTCTATTAATATGCATGACATAATTCTCAGTATCACATTCATATTTATACACGTCGATATATACATAAAAATATATTACGTTTACAATTCAATTGTTCGTTATCTGTTATACATTTTCAGGCTGGCACCATCGTCTCAGTTCAAGGGCAGTATACATGGGACTAGGTTTCTACTAGTTAGTGCCACTGCTGAAGAGAGAGGCCGATCTGGTGCGCTCAGCCGTCCAATGTAACGACATGGGACGCGAGAGACGAAGCTACAGATTTTCAAAATCATTAAATACACTTTGGGACCAGTACATGCAGCACGTGATCAAAACCTCTAAGTTTTTAGCTCTATTAGCAACAACAGTACTATATCCCTCTGTTATTCTAGGATTGAATCCTATTTGGTACTATTAACGTGGACAGCCACTGTGTGCAATTTTGTTGTTTTGTAAGGTGTTTTGTTGCAAAGTGAATATCTATGGATGCATGTTTTTATAGTTCGATGATTATTTGTTGCTGTTATTGTATAATTGTTTACTATCTTTTGCTGCTAAATTTATTTGACAGCCATTATGCGCAATATTGTTATAGTATTTCATATTAGATTTTAATATTCATGTGTTAGCGATAATGGTTGTTATTATTAACCAATTTATAAACCTGAAATGGCATTAGCGTTTGTCGTTTATTGCTTAATCTAGTTAGACAGATCATTTCTTCTTTTCTCTTTCTAACCCATCATAACAAATTTTGTTGTTAATTGTATTTATAAATAACCTCTTAATTCTTTTCCAATTGTGACTTGACTTTCATTGTAACCACAACGCAATATTGACATCTAGTTGGTTACTTATTCCTTATTCCCAATTTTGCTCAACGCAATAAGTGTGCCTATAAGGTACAGATAATTTGTCTATTGAAAGCATACATTATAATCAACGCAAATAAACTACGCATACACAAGTATTAACGATATTGAATGTATGTGAAATAGGAAGAGTCAATATTCTTCGCAAATGAAAATATTCATCCATCATTACTGAAATCGTTATTACTTAATTAAGGCATTACCATGAGAAAATTGGCATGCACAAACCACACACTAACTAGTATTCAGCCTTGATATGTTATAACAAAGATATTATTGATTCGCTTTACTTCCAATCTTTTCTTACAAATTGTTATTTGCCTTCTTTGTTCATTTCACACAGAACATATAGTAGCGTGTCGCAGTTATTTTCATGATCGCTTGAGTTATGATTGTGACATACGCACAAGGATTCTCTACTGCACATTATTTATAGACAGTTAACAGTAAAACAAGGATTTGATATTTACGTATTAGTTACTTTTCTTAGACATGATACTAGTAATTGGTAATTGATATATAAATGGGCTTTTTTGGGTCGGCCCTTTTCAGACCGGGCCTTTTATGCACTCGTCCGTTTTGGTCGTGGGTCTTTATGGTACCGGTCCGTTTGACCCTGGCCAACAATTAACATATTTGTTATCTTATTATTTATTTATTTGTTTCCCTGCAATTTGTTCTTACAAAATTTCTCTATTAACATCCTCCATTGCAAAGGAACTAATACATCTGATACAAAACCTCTTAAGTTCGGTTACCGAAGTGTGCGACAATTGGGCCATGTACGTTTAATTACAAAACAAGCCGCACAGTCTATTCATATCGCTAGTCCTACATATAAGACGTATCACATGTTTTGACGCCCAAAACGTAAATATTAGTCTCGATGTCTTCTTACACGGAGGACTATTTATATCGCTTGACACGGTGACGCAATTTCTTGCGAAAGAGCGCAACAACTTGGGATTCCGAATTGTTGGGTTATTCCAAATTGGAGCCCAACACAGGTAAGTAGAATATCTAACCTTAGATACTAAAAGTCCTGGCTGGCAACTATTTAATATTGCATCAAGCTCTCTAGCATACAGTGCTTTTCTAAATTATCACAGATACATGGCTTGCAGAATGAATATGAAAATGACCTTCGGACATGATAAATAAATGTGTGACGGGCTGAACTAGAACCCCGAACTTTGGGCCGAAGTTACTAGACGCCACCCGGTTACGTGTGGTATAAAAATAGACATAATTGGAAAACAGGTTCAAAATGGTAAGTAGAAATATTTTCCATACTAGTCGATATCTAAGCATTTTTTTAAATTATAATACCTTTATATGTAGGGAACATATACGATTCCCCGACCTCATAAATACAATAGTTATTCTTTAGTTTTCATCTTAAAGCATTTTAAAACTCCATATGGATTATTTACAAATTTCATATTGATTATTGCCAAATTCCATATTGAATTTTAATTTTATTCCATATGGACAACCTACAGATCTCATGGACTAATTTGCATGTTCCATGGGATTTTCCATACGGAGTACGTAAGGAATCAATAACATTTCCATATGGATATACTTAAATCCATAAGAGTGGTTCAGCTTTAGAATAAAAATATCTATATGGATATTTCTGTAAAAGTACGTCTGGATTCCATATCCAACCCATATGGCAAATTTCGTACGGGTACAAATGAGACAAATATGATACAGAACCCGAACGCCGGTATTTCAGTATATCAGCTCAATAACATATAAATGATATATTGCCAAACATGAAGACTCGAAATGTACAAATGTTACAATTCTCTATAATTATGACTATATGCAAGAGTAGAATGAGTATATTGTTGTTCGTCCCAAGACGTGCCAAGGGCTTTTGTTAGTTGGTATGGGATCAACGTTAGCGCCCACCTTCATGCACTTCATGTACTGTGGTCAATCGCTCACTCACTCGCTCACTCATTCATGTCAAACACGCACTGGGTCACATATAGAGTAGAAATGGATAATTTTTTTGTGCCATAGTAAAATAGGCATAGTAGCTTAAATAAAGATAATTATCCAAAGGTTAAATATATTCAGTAGTTTACATATATTTGGATATGTTCTGTTCTGAACTTAAACTTCCGTCACTTGTAAAACACAACTCTCTGAACGCTAACAGGCAATTTCTGTTCCAGTACTTGTTAATTCTTTAAAATCCGATAACATGTGCCGAATTTTCTCCAAAATCTTTACATGAATTGAACACGATCTTTAGAGATGCTTTGAAAATTCACCCAATCTTGGTTATAGCTGGTGTAAGTTTTACATTATGAGATGAAAGTAGTACAAGCTTGAAGGTGGAAACTATCGAGGAATGAGGACTAATCTCTTCCTTTGTGTTAAATTGTTACAGATTTGACCCCACAGTTATCTGTCCTTGTCAAATATTATCCATTTCTTTTATAATATGCCCCTGTGTGACGGCATATAGCATACTGAACAATGAGACAGAAAATAAATGTAGTAAATTTACCTGAAGACACAATAGCATAATTCATGTGATGAATGTAAACGTTTCTTTATACATGTCTGTATAGTGACATTTTGCAATTCTGGCATCAGTAAGAGGAATATTCATTTAAGAACATGTATACTGCATTGATAAACCTTCTGGTGTGAATCACATCTGACCGTGGAAACACTTTTGTACCCTCTAAGTGTTGTTATTGTATGATGCATAAACTTTGTTTGCTATGAGCAGCCATTGACTTGTTTGGGCTAATGAACGTCACTCTTATGTTTTATTATAAGTATTATAACAATTCTCCTGACTGGTGTACTCAAACTTGTATGTAGCTCACCATTGAAAGTTACATCCATAACTGTAGTTCATTGTAGTTATATGGTCCTTAAACATGTGTGAAATAATCTCCAGGCTGTTAGATTGACTGTATGGACTTTAGACATGGGTAAATTAATTTCCAGGCTGTTAGACTGACTACATCGGCCTTAGACATGTGTGAAATTCCAGGCTGTTACATTGAGTACATGGGCTTTATACATATGTGAATTAAACTCCATGCTGTTAGATTGAATATAAGGATTTATACATATGTGAATTAATCTTCATGCTGTTAGATTAAATATAAGGGCATTATACATGTGTGAAATAATATCCAGGCTGTTAGACTGACTATATGGAGCTTAGACATGTGTGAAATAATCTCCAGGCTTTTAGATTGACTATATGGTCCTTGGACATGTGTGTGTTACAGCACGTGCCTTCTACTCACAAAATAGGCGACTACTCACAAAATAGTTGATACAAGTCCAGTATTTGTTATAAGAAATTGGGTTTTATTGTGCATGAGGTTGATAAGTGGAGATAGATACATTTCTCCTGCTTTTTACATCCTGCAAATACAATAAAAATACATTTAATACAATACTAAGTAATACCGTAATCAGTGCATTATTGTTTTGCATGTATACATTCTGTTTACAGTACATTCAATACGAATAACTTACTACACCATATATTTATTAATTATCGAGAGAGAGAGAGAGAGAGAGAGAGAGAGAGAGATAGTGGACCAAATAAACTTAAACAAAACATTCAGTGTGTAGAGCAAAAGTAGAGAGCAGACAGACAGACAGACAAGCATATAGACAGAATGATAGGCTCAAAAGTATATTCAGGTTGATAACCTATTAAAGGTACTAAAATAAATCAACATAAGTTCTAGAGAAATATAGAGAGTACATATAAAATAAACCGTTACATTAACCATATTATAAATCTATTTACCTTATCATATGGGACAAAGGCCAAGTCACATTTTCGTTGAAGCAAAAGAATCATCAGGCACCTTTCTTACTGCAATGCCATGACTAGCACCCTTCAGAATCTCCAACGAAATGACCATCACTAATATGCCGTTCATGCTATGTTTATACAGATAAGTAGCAAACTAACGAATCAGAAAGTTACTTACCACTTGTCGTACAATAGAACAATCCAGCATGAACAGTAATTAGGGTAGCTTCATTGCTCAGTGTACAAAACTCGAACCGGTAATACTGGTTCAAGGTTGCCCAAATAGCTAAACATGTGTAAAATGAAAATAAAAATAATTACAACTGATGACTTTATTTCACTCATCAATGAACATTAATACATCAAATAACAAAATACTTACTTCTGCCTAATTAAAACATGAATATATGAAATTATAAAATACATGCTCCTGCTACATGTGAAATAAACTTCAGGTTGTTAGATTAACAATATGGGCCTTATATATGTGTGAAATAATCTCCAGGCCGTTAGAATGACTATATGGACCTTAGACATATGTAAAATAATCTCCAGGATGTTAGAGTGGCTATATACGCTATATACATGTGTGAAATAATATCCAGGCTGTTACATTGACTATACGGACTTTTGACATGTGTGAAATAATCTAAAGGCTGTTAAACAGAATATATGGACAATAGACATGTGGAACATAATCTCAAGGTTGTTAGATTGTCTATATTGTCCTTAGACGTGTGTGAAATAATCTCCAAGCAGTTAGATTGACGATATGGACGTTAGACATGTGTAAAAAATCTCCAGGCTGTTAGATTGACAAATTGGACATTAGACATGTGTAAAATAATCTCCAGGTTGTTAGACTGGCGATACGGACCTTAGACATGTGTAAACAAATATCCAGTATGTTAGATTGACAAATTGGATATTAAACATGTGTAAACAAATTTCCAGGTTGTTAGACTGACAAATTGGACATTAGATATGTGTAAAAAAAGTCTCCAGGCTGTTAGATTGACAAATTGGACATTAGATATGTGTAAAATAATCTCCAGGTTGTTAGACTGACTATATGGCCATTAGACATGTGTAAACAAATCTCCAGGATGTTAGATTGACAAATTGGACATTAGACATGTGTAAAATAATCTCCAGGTTGTTAGACTGACTATATGGCCATTAGACATGTGTAAACAAATATCCAGGATGTTAGATTGACAAATTGGACATTAGACATGTGTAAAATAATCTCCAGGTTGTTAGACTGACTATATGGCCATTAGACATGTGTAAACAAATATCCAGGATGTTAGATTGACAAAGTGAACTTTAGACATATGTAAAATACTCTCAAGGCTGTCAGATTGACTATATGGAACTTAGGCATGTGTAGAATAATATCCAGGCTGTCATATTGACAATTTTGACCCTAGACATGTATGAAATAATCCCAAGGCTGCTAGACTGACTATATGGACGTTAGATATGTGTAAAATAATCTGCAGCCTGTTATATTGACAATTTGGACCGTAGCCATGTGTGAAATAATCTCCAGGCTGTTAGACTGACAATCTAGGGTTTAGACATGTATTAAACGATCTCCAGGCTGTTAGATTGACTATATGGACCTTAGACATGTGTCAAATAATCTCCAGTCTGTTATATTTACAATTTGACCCATATACATGTGTAAAATAATCTCCAGGCTTTTGGATTGACTACATGGACCTTACACATTTGCAAAACAATCTAAAGGCTGTTAGATTGACTATATTGTACTTAGACATGTGTAAAACTTCTCCACGCAGTTAGATTGATTATATGTGCCTTAGAAATGTGTAAACTAATCTCCAGGTTGTTAGATTGACAATTTGCGCCTTAGACACCTGTGGACCAATCTGCAGGCTGTTAGAATCGCAATATGTACCATATACATGCATAACATAATCACCAGTCTGTTAGATTGACCATATGGACCTTAAATATATGTACAATAATCTCCAGGCTGTTTAAGTGAATATATGGGCCTTAGACATGTGTAAAAAATCTCCAGGCTATGAGATTGACTGCATGGATCTTAGACATGTGTGAAATAATCCCCAGGCTGTTGGATTGACTATGTGGACGTTAGCCATGTGTACAATACTCTACAGCCTGTTAGATTGACAATTTAGACCTTAGACATGTGTATAAAAGCTCCAGGCTGTTAGATGGACTATACGGACCATATATATGTGTGAAATGATCTCCAGGTCGTTAAATTGACTATATGGACAATATGCATGAGCAAAATAATCTCCAGGATGTTAGACAGACTTTATGGAAGTTTGACATATGTAAAATAGTCTACAGCCTGTTAGATTGACATTTTGGACCTTCGCCATGTGTACAATAATATAGAGGCTGTTAGGGTGACAATCTAGGGTTAAGTCATGTATAAAGAGAATCACCAGGTTGTTTGATTGATTATTTGGACCTTAGACATGTGTAGAATAATCTACAGGCTGTTATATTTACAATTTGACCAATAGACATGTGTAAAAATATCTCAAGGCTTTTGGACTGACTACATGGACCTTACACATATGTGAAAGAATCTTCATGCTGTTAGATTGACAATATGGTCCTTCAACATGTGTGAAATAATCTCCAGGATGTAATATTGACTATATTGTACTTAGGCATGTGTACAATAACCTCCAGGCTGTTAGATTGACTATATGGGCCTTAGAAATGTGTAAAATAATCTCCAGGTTGTTACATTGACAATTTGCGCCTTAGACACCTGTGGACCAATCTGCACGCTGTTAGAATCAGAATGTGGACCATATACATGTATAACATAATCACCAGTCTGTTAGATTGACCATATGGACCTTAAATATATGTACACTAATCCCCAGGCTGTTAGAGTGAATATATGGGCCTTAGACATGTGTGAAAAAATCTCCAGGCTATTAAACTGACTATACGGACCTTAGATATGTGTGAAATAATCTTCACGCTGTAAAATTGACTATAAGGACCATAGACATGTGTACAATAATCGCAAGTCTGTTACATTGAATATATGGGCCATAGACACGTGTAAAATAATCTCCAGGCTGCCTATATAGAACTTAGACATGAATAAAATAATATGCAGGCTGCTAGATTGACTATATGGACCTTAGACATGTGTAAATAATACCCAGGCTGTTAAAGTGACAATCTGGGCCTTCTACATATATACAATGATCTACGATGCTGTCCGATTGACAATATGGACCATAGACATGTGTGAAACAATATCCAGGCTCTTAGAATAACTATATTAACCTTAGACATGTGTGAAATAATCTCAAGACTGTTAGATTTACTTAATGTTCCTTTAACATGTGTGAAATAATATCCAGGCTATTAAATTATGTATATGGATCTAAGACATGTGTGAAATAATCTCCAGGAGGTTAAATTGACAATTTGTAAATCTGTAAAACAATCTCCATGCTGTTCGAATGACTATATGGGCCTTAGACATATGTAAAATAATCTCCCGTCATTTAGATTGACTATACGGATCTTAGGCATGTGTAAAATTATATCCAGTCTGTTAGATTGATTATATGGACCTTATACATGTGTCCAATATACTTCGGGCTGTTATATTGACAATTGGGTCCTTACACATGTGTTAAATGATCTCCAGGCTGTTAGATTGAAAGTTTGGGCCTTCAACATGTGAGAAATAATATCCAGGCTGTTAGATTGACAATTTAGGCCTTGGACATGTGTGAAATAATCTGCAGGATGTTAGATTGACTACATGGGCCTTAGACATGTGTAAAATAATCTCCTGACTGTTAAAATGACAAGTTGGGCCTTTTGCATCCATAATACGATCTCCATGCTGTTATATCGACTATATGGACCTTAGACATTTGAAAAAAAAAATCTTCAGGCACTTAGATTAACTAAGTGGGCCTTAAACATATGTAACATAATCTCAAGGCTGTTGGATTTGCTATATGGTCCTTTGACATGTGTGAAATGATATCCAGGCTATTAAATTACGTATACGGACTTTAGACATGTCTAAAATAATCTCCAGGCTGTTAGATTGATTATGTGTACCCTAGACATATGTAAACAAATCTCCAGGCTGTTATATTGACCATATCGACCTTAGAGATGTGTAAAATAATCTCCAGGCTTTAGATTGACTATAGAGACATTAGCTGTGATTAAAAGAATATCCAGGCTGTCAGATTGACTATATGGACCGTAGATATATGCAAAATAATCTCCAGGAGGTTACTGTTACAATTTGGGTCTTCTTCATCTGTAAAATAATCGCCATCCTGTTCGAATGACTATATGAGCCTTAGGAATATGTAAAATAATCTCCCGGCTGTTAGATTGACTATTTGGACCTTAGACATGTGTGAAATAATCTCCAGGCTGTTAGATTGACTATATGGTCCTGAGACAGTGTGAAATAATATCCAGGCTATTAAATTAAGTATCTGGACATTAGACATGTGTGAAATAATCTCCAGGCTGTTAGATTGACTATATGGTCCTGAGACAGTGTGAAATAATATCCAGGCTATTAAATTAAGTATCTGGACATTAGACATGTGTGAAATAATCTACAGGCTCTTAGATTGACTATATGGATCTTCGACATGTGTAAAATAATCTCCAGGCTGTTAGATTTGTTATATAGGCCTTAGACATGTGTAAAAGAAGCACCAGGCTGTTAGATTGACTATATGGGCCTTATACATATGTGAAACAATCTTCAGGCTGTTAGTTTGAGTATAGGACCATATACATGTGTGAAATAATCTCCAGGCTGTTGGATTGACTATATGGTCTTTAGACATGTGTGAAATAATCTCCAGGCTATTAGATAGACTATATGGGTTTATATATGTGTAAAATAATATCCAGGCTGTTTGATTTACTATATGTTCCTTAGACATGTGTGAAATAAGAGCCAGGTTATAAGTATATGGATCTTTGACATGTGTAAACTAATCTCCAGGCTGTTATGTTGACTATATGGACCTTAGACATGTGCAAATTAATTTCCAGACTTTTAGATTGACTATATGGACTTTATACATGTGTAAAAAATTTTACAACCTGTTAGATTGTCTATATGGACCTTTACATGTGTAATATAATCTCCAGACTGTTAGACTGACTACATGGACCTTAGACATGTGTAAAATAATCTCCACAGTTAGATTGACTATATCGACCTTAGACATGTGTAAAATAATCTCCAGGCTGTTAGATTGACTATATTGGCCCTAGACATGTGTGAAATAATATGCAGGCTGTTATATTGACTATATGGGCCTTAGACATATGTAAAATAATCTTTAGACTGTTAGACTGACTGTGTGGGCCTTAGACATGTGTAAAATAATCTCTAGGCCATTAGACTGACTATATGGGCCTTATACATGCATATGTGCACGCTGTTAGATTGACTATATGGGCTTTATACATGCATATCTCCAGACTGTTATATGGAATATATGGCTTTAGAGAGCTGTACATTTCCAGGCCATGATACTGAATATATTAGCCTAAGACCTCTTTTATTCTGAATGATATAGTTCTACAGTACCATTCTGCTATAAAATGGTATAAAATTGGTTTTGTGTTTGAATTGCAATTCAATTTGCTGTTAAGTTTTCATAATTGCAACCAAATTATCATTGATGGGGACAACGGATGAATTTCGTCCTTGCTTTTCAGATAATTTTGTTAATATACATCAGGCGGATAATACAGATGCTAATACGGGTCTATAGTTCCCTTGATCCCTGTCTTAAATATACATGTATGTGTAATCTTTGAATATTTCATGGTGTATGGAAAGTTACCACTCATACCTAAGTTTGTAATGGGTAGTAATGACTTTGTTATTACTGGTGAACCAATTCTGAGAGCTTATGGACCATTATGGCATCCAGATAAAGAATGTATTATTACTCAGCTATCTGATCATATCAGAAACCTCAGCTTTAATAACACAAAGCTATTCAAAATGTTTATCGTCAGGAATTTTACCTCCTGTAAATGATTCAAGGCATCAAACTTAACTGGTGTGTTAATTTAGTTTTGAATGCAGTAACTGGAAAGCTTTGTGAAGAAATTACTGAACATTTCAACAATATATAGTATAGATGTTGCCATGTCATCAATTAGCTTAAAGTCAAGTGGGAAAACAACTATTCTTGGCTGAATTCACCTCTTTTATATGCTTCCACAATGTCTTATTACTCTTATTTTCATCAATAGCTTGTTTATAATATACTTATTTGGCCTTATCAGTTATGTACATAGCTTTATTCCTCCATTTTCTTTCATGTCCTTTCTATGATGTATGAACAGTTGATCTCATTCATATTTATAAATGATTGTTAGCACACCTCTATGAATTAGTGCTAAGGTACAGTATTGTAGCACCCCATTATTGGCACCAACACACACAAAGGCATATATACACTCTAACTGAATGTAAAACAATTTTTCTTCTTAGATCCTAGGCAACAGTTTAGAATGGTTTCAAAACACCTACCCCAAGAAGATAGGGCTGAGGGGCTAATGTTTGTACATGTATATTAGCTGTTCCATCCTTGGTTAACTTTTTACATTTAGGTCTGGTGATATACGTGGGGTCATGAAACTTGGCAAGGGATGTATTTTTATCAATATTACACCAACCCTTTACAAGTAGGACACTGTGCCACATATTTAATAGTTGACGAACATTTGATTAGCTTGGTCGTTTTGTGGCTAAATGTTTCATCTTTAAATTGGATGTCTCTTACTATACATTGTATTAAGAAAGGTGAATGTGTTCTATTTCACATTTTACTGGCGTAGGTCAAGTTTTCATTAAGCCAATAGCTACATAGGCTTTATGCATGACATACAGTATTATCCTATCAATGAAACATGGTGATGAATGTTGATGAGCTCTTCACCCTCATATCAGTTGCGGGTCATTATAGGACACACGGAACTAATTCAACTCCAATAGGAAACATATGGAAACACCATCATATTCAAAATTCAATAACTTAAAATTTGTGAGTGTTGATGATGAGACCTATAATTCTCCATGCACATCTAACCTGGGTGCAAGCTTATGTGTGGAGAACACCATATGAGCCGCGGCATTTTGTTTACATACATGTGCATGAAACACATGTTATTGATTCTGCACCAAATTAATCAGGTACTACTTTCATTATTGAGTACTCCTGAGTCAAGCCTGTAAAAAGACTAAAATTGCATCAGTAGAAATTTGTCTATATTTTTTTTAAATTACATATAGGATAAGCTCTCAAAAAATATTTTTCCTAAAATTTTAATTTTCATTATTAACCAACTATGGACCACCAAACCCGTAAATACTCTATTATTTCTTCACCCATTTCTAGACTGGTTCACAGTTCTTCCGTATAATTAGTACCGTGTGACCTATAGCCCATATGATGCACTTTTGACTTGGATTCAGTTGATGACCATACACAGATGTTCTTCGCATGTTATTTGTATCATATTATATCTTGAGTTATGAAGCTTGATGAGTGGATGCATCTTGAATAGTTTGTTCACCTTTGTAAAAAGAAGTCTTGGTGACATATTTCAGACATAAGTGACTTTGTTGAAATTTTATGCTAAATGTTCATTTACTGTAGGCTATATATTTTACAGTCGTGAACCTTGACATTTGGATCTATCTATGTTATTACTACAAATCTTTTTTAATCAAAGATCCCAGTGACCTCATGCTTTACCAGCTTTGATTAACATTGTTGTGCCCATCCAAGTTACTTTACTATTTATTTTGGCCATATGGCTTCCAAAGAGTACAGCTTAAACTTTATAGTTGGACTAATTTTGCCTAGATTACATTCTTGAAATTATAGATAGATAACATTATTTCATCAGCTGCCATTTAAACTAGCAATTTAATTTCATTTTAGTTTATAAAACTTCAGCAGAAAATGACCAAGTTGAAAATATTTCAAACGTTAAAAAACAACCCTTATAAATGTAACGTGAGAACATGCACATATGTTTTCACACCAGTGTTCATCTGTTCAAATCATAGTAGTCACTGATGCAGTGGCGTCGCTAGGGGGGTGCGGGGGGTGCGGACCGCACCGGCTGACACCATCTCAGAGGGGTGACACCAAAATGAAAAATTGCAAATTTTACAGAGCACACACTGCTCGGTCTAGTCGGATTTCATAAGCGGATAACCGATCATAGTTAAATACATGACTAGCAGGCACAGCAGTGGCGTCGCTAGGGGGATGCGGGGAGTGCGGACTGCACCGGGTGACACCAACAGAGGGGGTGACACCAAAATGACATCACTAAGGATTCTGTATGGTCTGTTACGGAAGGAGGACCATGGGGGTGACACCATGAGCTACCGCACTGGGTGACACCAACCCGAGTGACGCCACTGCACTAATGTTATGGTTGAATAAATCGGCCTTGCAGTTACATGTTCAGGACTGATTCAAAATGTGAACTGTGTTGGACTTTGTCACCACTTATAAAACCATGTGTGAGGTATGTTATGTGATATGTGAAATGTTTGTATTTTATGACTTATGAAGTGTGTATGGAAAGTATAGTATAATGATTAATATACACACTAAACACCCACACACTTGCACACTTACCAGGTTTAGGTGGTATGGTACATTTTGTATTATAATATAATTCCAATTTTTATGAAGGAAACGGATTGTATGCAATATGATTGGATGTAAATGGTCACGTGATCCTGATCTGGAATTGTTTACACATCGGTCAATTATGCGACTGCTTTCGGTTTGCAATATAAATAAACAATGCAGACACGTCATTGTGAAACGGTTGTTTCATCTTTAAAATTTGAGTTCAGCAAATAAATAGAACTTATACCCTTTTTATACATTTTTCAATCTTCTTTGATTGAAATTCATAGTTTACTATACAATTTAGCGTTCGTTTGCTACATAGCTGAGCAAAATGGCCGATTACGGTGATTTTTCACTGCAATTTTCTGCGGAGTTTACTGAACAATTAGATGACAAGGAATTAAAAGAAATAATAGCAGCGATTGATGCAAGTGGAGATGGATTTGATGATATTGCGATGGATGGTACAAGCGCTGAAAATGAAATAGAACAGAGATTGACAAACTCCCTCACAGAGCACCCCATGACCGCCGTCACCCTAGCCATATACAAGAACGACACTAATAGCGTGGGAACTGGGACAGTCGATTTTGAGGCAGATGAGGGAGATAAACCAAGATTCAAGAAATTATCGGAGGAGGACTAGAAAGTTACTGAAATAAATCAATACTCGGAGGCTACTAAACGAAACACAAAATGAGGCAGTGGCGTTCTTAATGGTAAATATTTTAATTATCTTCATATTTATTTACTAATTTTCAAACGTGTGTGGATGTTCGTGGCATTGTGTGAATATGAACACTTATAGACAAATACAAACAAATATTTATGAGACCATTATTCAAAGACTGCATAAAGTTTATAACTGTTAAAACTACAAGAAGAAGATAATTAGATTTTTACGTGAAATATCTTTGATGGATAGATTTTGAACATACATAATAACATATCGCATAGTTTGTTGACATGACAATGTTATCACGATATCTCCAACAATGTGACTAAATACCATTGAAAAATGTATATTATAATCCATAAAGTGATTATTTGGCCAAGTTAAATTATTTTGGATGTGTTGTCATTAACGAAAAAGAAATTACATAACTCTTTGCGTTGCTATTCTTTTTCTCGAGAAATAAATCTTCCGTATAAATTTGAAAGACTTTAATGCTGAAGGATAAAATTACTTATGTCACCATATTACATACATAATACCCAACCATAAGCAGACAAAATATGCACCAATTGCAATACATGTTGTCCTTATGTGTATTTAGAAATGATCTTGCCAAGTGTAAGAATTGTATTGCTATGAATATTTTTCTATTTACTTACAGCTTGGTGTATTAAAATTAATGGATACAAACTTGACTTCAGCACAATCAGACCAGATGAACTGAGTGGCCACTTAAGAAGATTCTACGCTGAGGCCCAGCCAAATTTTTTATCATCAAGGGTCACAAAAATGCCAGCCAATCAGGCGCAACAATATCACAAGAATTCCTTGAAAAATGTTCGTACAGCCATAAACATATACTTGAAGGACAATGGAAAAGTTATTGACATTGTCAAAGACAAAGAATTAAAAAATTCTAATTCATTGTTAAATGCAAAACTGAAATTGAATTTAAAATCAGGTATTTCAAGGCCAACCCAGCATTACCAAGTAATTTCACTGGAAGAATTAGGAAAAATTAATGCGCATCTTCAAACATTTGACCCTGTTGCCCTTCGATTCAAAGTATGGTATCTGCTGGCTATTCATTTTGTGACCAGAGGTATATAATTTCACCATCAACTGATCCCAACTTCCTTAAAATTTGAAAAGGATGAATATGGAATGGAGTACATGACTCTTAATCATAAAACACTTCAAAGAAAACCACCAAGGTGGTGTTGATGTAAAGCTTGAGGAAACATCAGACAAAAGAATGTATGCAACTGGCACAAACACTTGTCCAGTGAAATCTGTAACAAAATTCCTTCAGAAATGTGACAAAGCAAGAAAGGCCTTATTTACGCAATGCAGTCAGTAAAGAATCACTAAGATCTCCTGAATTTTCTGACAGATGGTATACTTGTGAACCGGTCAAACCAAAGCAGTTCTCCTCATTCAAGCCAGACATCTGCAAGAATGCAGGAGTACAACGCTATACAGGTCACTCAATCCGTGCAACAGCAATTCAGGCTATGAGTGATGCTGGGTTTGCAACCAGAAATATTTTGTTTATGACAGACCACAAACATGAGGAGTCCCTAAAAACTTACAGTCGACGACCTAGCACTGAACAAGAACAACTAATTAGTTCAGTTTGGGAAAATATAGCTAATGATGGTCAAGATCTGTCTTTATCAGACCCTAACACCCCCTTTTCACTTCAGATCGAAGTCAGCAACCATTGATAAAGTGTCCAGTCCGAAGTTCGAACACTCTAATCGCTCAGTCTTTGCAGTACTCCAACACTCAACAATGCAACCAAACAAAACATATGGCCGGTTTTGAAAGCAACTCTACATTTAACAACTGCACATTTAATTTCACATTAGATAAATGAAAGGTTCTTTTTAAGTATAAACGCTCTTGAAAATGATTTAAAAATGGTATTCCTGTCCACAATTTATTTAATTATTACCTTTATTTTGGTAAGGCGTAATATAATCTTGTTCATATTTCTATGTTGTTCGTTGATAAATTAATAATGATTTATGGTTTGTTTGTAAATTTCATTGAGCAAACTTGTTCTATACCTATCAGTTGTTATTATGAAAGGTCATTCTCATCTGACGTAGCAGATAGGACTGGCTAAAATTAAACAAGAATGTTGTAAATAAACGAAATGTGTTGTAACCACTGGTAGCCATGGCTTAAGATGTAAAGTATGGCTTTTCTGAATAAACGTAACTATGACAGTAGTCACATTTCATTTCACATTAGATCACTGAATGGGTCTTGTTAAGTATTAACACTGTTGAGAATTGCATAACATGTTATTCCTGTATACAATTTATTTCATTTTTACCTTTATTTTAGGAAGTGATAGCATCATCTTGTTCATATGTCTATGATGTTTATTGACAAAATCCATAATGATTTCAGGTTTGATTGGAAATTTAATTTAGCACACATGTTCAGTCCGTATCAGCTGTTATTGTGTAAGGTCATGGTCATCTGACGTAGCAGATGGGACTGACTAAAACTGAACAAGAATGTTGTAAATAAACGAAATGTGTTGAAACCATCGGTAGCCATTGCTTAAAATGTAAAGTATGGATTTTCTGAGTAAACGTAAATGTGACAGTAGTCAGTCTGTTCTTGTGATACTGTACTGGTTATGTATAATGGGGCGATGTGAAGCGGCGAATGAAAGGAAAGTGCGCGCTACTTAAATTCGAGTGCATTATTGATGGAATAAGTTGATTTGACGGTAGAAAGGATGAAATTTGAATTATACGGATTAAATGATCATGGTTGGGTATTTATCGATGTATAAAGTTTACATAATCACTCACAAACCTAACATAAAATCTTTCGGACTCTATTTGCTTTGTGAGTGATTAGGCAAAATTTACACATCGACAATTACCCAACCATGATCATTTAATCCTATAATAAATGTTAATTGTTAGCTTTTGCTTTTAAATTCTTGGTGACTGAATTTGCATGTTATGCATTATTTCAGAGCTAAGATTGTGGTGGGCTTAAAAAAATTAACAGTTTAGGCCTATAATGCACAAATGTAACTAGTGGTGTTCATGTACAAGTAATGGTTATCAGTTAACTTATATACCAAGACAAATTTAGCTCGGTATATCAAAGTGTACCGGTAGTCAGATTCTAACTTTAATCATGAGAACATGGATCTCATTTATAGAATTGTTTAAGTATTAGCGTTACAGCCCTTTCATATTCTGTATTACACTTCATCTTGCTGAAGTTTCAATAAAGCGTTAGTAGAAAGAATAAGTTCATATTCCATAATAACCTCACCTTGCACATATCTGGATTTATGCTGCAGTCATTTGTGTGTCAGAATTGAGTGGAAACCTGGTAAACAGGTTACAAATTTTACTTTTTTTCACAAGAGAGACGTCATTTTACTTGCTTATAGTGACAATCATATTTTATTCTGTTGTTTCAGGTAGAAAACCAGATAAATATGGCGAGAACAAAAAAGATCGCACTGTTGCTTTTGATCACTTTAATTGTATGTGCACTGATTGGGGCAGGTAAATGTTTTGTGATATATTAGTGCTGTACATTATATATAGTATATGAATTTATGAATGCATCTACATCAAATATACACAATCCCTTCTTTTGAGAGAAATACCAACAATTATCATTTTTGACAGATATCTACACTTCTCCATACTGCAATACAATATTGAAAGTTTCATGAATTATTTTAGCAGCAGGGAGGATATTTGACCGTATATTGTCCGTGCCCTGCCTCTCCCTTGATTGAGCCATTATGCTTTCAGCCAACCCAAAGTGAACACAAATATTTATTTTTAAATCTTGTTTCACCACCACACTTAGCAATACGTTATGTATGTTTAAAGAATATATAGACACAAGCTACAGTCCACCCTTCTTCACTGGCTAAGGTTAGAAATTTATCGGGAGTGCTTAGATTAAAATACATATATATATTTGATAATTGTCTGTTAGTGGTATCGATGAAATGATTCAACAAGAAAATTTAAAAAGAGATAACTATATAAAGCTTGTCCCTTTTATCCTCAGAGTGGAGTGGCAGTGCACAATCGCTGGCAGCAGCTCACATATCAGAGGTGCAAGAGCATAGTGATGCAAGAGATGAAACACTAGGCTTGATATTAGGCACACCACCCACCTTCATACTGGCCATGCATATGGAAGTCGCTAATGATGAGAAAACATCTGAGCAGATTATTTAACTAGTTGAATTGAAATATAGCCTGCTTGCGAGTAGCTCTAAAATATTGTGTTGTTTCCTACACAGGCAAAATTATATAGGTCCTCCAGTCTAACCAAAGACAAAAGCAGTGCTTATAAGGACAGGGCTCTTAGGAACCAAAGCTTCCAGATCAAATACGCATGAAATTCTCAAAGGGTACATTGTTTCTCAGAATAAGCATTGCCGTAACTCACCTCCTTTTCATATTCTGATCAGACCGGTCATGTGTGGCATAGCGGAAGGCTAGACTTTTGTAAACAAGTCTGAGGCAACAATCCTCATCATTGCAATTACCTTGTGAAAAGGACTGCCTGTCAAAAGTCTGCTCTGACGTACTTTAAAGAAACCATGTTCTGTTGAATTTATTTGTATTCATCCGCAACTGAGTGGCCAAAAAAGGATGCCCAGTATTTTTTATTATAACATTGATTAAATCAAATTTGTCCCGACGCACATATACATTTTGAAAGTAAACAAAGCTTTCTCTGAGTTTGACTTGGACTATATTGTCAAATCATTGATGTGTCAAAAGATTGCTGTTTCACAACATGTAATATCTAGAGAGCACCATAGTATCTGTATTAAACTTTTTGGAACGTATGTTGACTCGTAAAAACAGGTAAACAAAATCTGCTTTCATTTTTCAAGAATTTGGACTTGTGATGAAAACGACACTAATACCAGTAAGAAAGAAAAAAACACAAGAACAGAATATAGGCAAACATTCAGTTTGACTCCGGTGATATTTATTTGAGAAATAGTTCCTACACCATACATGAATTCCTCTTCACAACAGTTCATATATCCAGTTTTGAGCTTCATGTACTTATGTACCATGCATATACCAAGATTAATTTGTCTTTTCTATAGAGCCCACATTATATCCAATGTTAATTCATTAGGGTCAACTATTTAGGTTTTTACCACTATTCACTATATTATTAATTAATGAATTTATTTTGTATCTTTTGCAATTCTGTTATATGGTATGCTTTTTCATTCCTTTGTTTCAAGTAATGATCATAATTTTAGTTTATATATATATATATATATATATATATATATATATATATATATATATATATATATATATATAGACATAAAATCTTGTCTTCACTGAATAGCATGCATATAAAATGCTTGGTCAGGTTTTACAGGAACTATCATCATATATAGGTTTTAGACAAGAGTCTACTGTAATAATGCTATTCATATAGATGGCACAGACAAAATAATCAGATGAATAGCATGATGTATTCAAATTATTGACAGGGGTATGACCCTTTTATCCCAGAAATAGCATAGTGCTGCATCTGCTCAGGGAAAAAGTAGATAAGCTTGTGACGAAGGAAAAGGCAGCAGAGAGTGGGGCAGGAATTTTACCACTTCGGCACTATTCAAACTGTGCATCCCAAAGTCTCTGTGATCGTAACAAGGTTGCAGCGTATCCTACACCTCATACCAAAAACCCTTGACTTTTATTGGTATCTTCATCTTCACGATGCAAGGAAGAACATAAAATGAACAATGCTTTGCGTGTCTTTAGCACATTTCGCATCAAAGAAAAAACTTACTTGGACATGGAAACCTTGACATTATACCAGGATACCAAGCATGAGGTGATAGCGTGATCAAAACCAAATGACATACACACAAATACAGCCATATTTCTTGCCATTAGTATGACAGGCAAAATGTTTCTCATTCACTTCAAGTTTTTTGTTCTGGGTGATGGGGAAGAGAAAGTGGAAACTGGACGGATGATATTAAGACTTACCTAGTGCCGGTTTAAGACAGATGAGTTCAAGAACAATAATATATGACATGTATATACCCCATTATTGAGCCTGAGACGAAACTCTTGGCCCCTTTGACCTGAACTACATTGTGAAAAGTGCAGTAGAACACTTTGAAAATGACCTCAGAGGTCAAGGACATATTGAAGACTGTTTGCTAGAGCTTAGTGGGAAATGTGAGTGCACAAGATAAGTGGAATCATCAAAGACATTGCCAAGCTAGTAAAGATCTTTAAGCATAAAGTTATAATGAGGGACACGTCAATCAGTAACATAACTGCAGCGATTAAATTGTCGAACTTTCACTCAATCAAAGTCACAGACAACAATGGCCCTGCCTGGCCAAACCATCTTCACTTGCTAGTGCTTTTTTAATGATGCTGCTTCAAGTGAGTATTTAAAGGGCAATACCTAGGATACCATTCAGCATATTATGGAAGGTGAGCCAGACGCAACTTAGGTTCTTGGTGGAGGAAACAACAATAAACTGGACCTCAAATATGCTGGTGACCAAAGTCTTTAGCATTAATTAGGTTACCACTAGTTTTACTTGAGAGTAAAATGGCTGGAAGCCTGCCCCTGGAACCGTGATGGAGGATATCCATAAGACATGCGTCAAATTTGGATTTGGAATAGACCAGATGATTACAAGGTGTCCTGTGATTGTGAGTCATGACAGTCCTTGCTGTCACCCAATTATCCCATCTTGGTTTGGATGACACATTAGCAAGCCTAAAGAAACGGAGGCTGAATAAGATGACAGCTGCTGGACTTCCCTTGCTCCGCTTTGGACTATGGTACAAACAAGAGTTCTTACACACCTTGAAGTGACAGAAGCCAGCATCTCTTAAAAGAAAGAGATCACACTGAGACAGCCAGAGGACACAAAAATTGGTTGCATTATCATGGGGATATTTGTAGCTATTATAGCGAAATGGCTGCCAGCACATGCTGGATGGTTACTGATTGAGATGAACTGGACCTGCTGGAAGACCAACTGGCTTTTGATTACGAAAATGTGCCCATGATGACTTAATTTTGCACACTATATCACTCAGAACTGCAGTACACCTCCTGGTTCCCATGCTTGCGTGTTGTTCCGAAGATAGTAGACGACTGTACAGAAGTGGTTCTTGTAACACCATTTGTGGACAACACAGCCATGGTTTCACTGTCTTTTGCGACAAATTGTTCAGCAATCATACATTCTTCCATATATTCACTTCCTGTTGACCTTGCCTCTGCATCCACTCAAGGGAAACTTGGCTAGCTGTGTTTCGCTGATCAAGAAAGCCTTGTTTCATAAAGGCATATCAGGACTAGATGCCATTGTCATACTCGACTCATGGAGAGAATTTGCAAGGAAACAATATTGAACACATCTCCAGAAATGGTTGCACTTTTCATTTCGGAAAAATATTGATCCAATTAATCCACCTGTAAATTGGGTCCTGGCTTTCCTGACAGAGCTGTTAGACTCTGGTTTAGGTTACAGCTCCATCAACACTGCCAGATCTGCTATGTCTAGTTTAGCTAAATTGAGTAGCAATGTTGACCTAGGTAATAATGTGCTCATAACATGATTTTATAGGAGTTTGTCTACGTAGGCCATATTTGCCAAGATATGGCATAACATGGGATGTGAGAACTGTGCTTCAGCATCTAGAAAAAATGTTTCCCTTGGGAAACATTTTTTTGAAACAAGTGACTCAGAAACGGGTGATCCTGTTTGTCTTACTTTGAGGCCAGAGATGCCAAACTTTGCATGTCATACATATTGATGATATTACTATTTTTGCCGATAGAGTTGTTGTCAGAGTTAGGAACCTTTGGAAGCAAACGAAACCTAGTCAAGATCACAAGCGACTTTTTCTGCGCATCATGATAAAATACAATGTATATATAGTTGAACTTTACAAGAATACGTCAGTGTAACTTCTTCCCTTCGAGGAAATGAGAAGAAGAAAAAACAATAATAAAACATATTGATAATCACACAACTTTCTTTTAGAGCTGTTGCTAAAAGCACCATAGCTAGATGGATCAAAAATGCTATTATTGCAGGGATATATATGTCCATTTATGGGGCTCACAGCAGTAGAGCTGCATCAAGCACTGATGCAGCTAAAATGAAACTGTCTTTGCATACTATTATTAGGACTGTAGGATGGAGAATTGATTGCACTTTTCGCTAGTTCTATAATAATCATGTTTCAGATAGCTTAGATTTCAGCATTGCTTGGAAAGTCTCAGCGATAACGAATTTTGATTCAATCTCAGATGATTATATATTGTTTTTTATAATTTTATCTAGTATCACAAATATACATTTTGCTTTATTTTTTCTTCATTGTTGTGCTTGGATGAATAAACTCTGAAATCTCGTGGGATCCCGAGGCACTTACAGGGGAATACAATTTCACAATTAAACACGACTTACCAAAGTCGCAGTTTGATTGGGATTTTATGAACCTATAAGTACCTGAGCTATCACATGCCCACCCATATACAAATTAATTATACTCATGTATATACCATCCTATTGTTGTTCTTTGAGGCATCCAAGCTGATCATGCTCTAAAGACTGACTCATCACGTTACCAATTCCATCTCATGTGATTCTCAGGCACCTACAGGTTCATAAACATCCAATGAAACTGTGACTTTGGTAAGTCTTGTTTAATTGTCAAATTATCTACACTCGGCATGTACCTCTTCGTGTCTCACCCAGGTTGAAGCATCAGACTGACTGTACCAAGGGAATTGTTGTGGTGCCACTGGTTAAGCCATGGCTTGACATGTGAGATTTTGGAGGCTTTTGACAGATTTATAACCACTGCTGTACCTTTCCAGTAAATTGTGGTTTGGATATTGCCATGGTCTTAGTATCCATTGCGTTTGTGGTTTTAACAAGTTTAACAGTTTGCCATGCTATATCGTTCTGACCTACAAATTAATAGTTCATGCACCATCTTATAAATATGTATAGGCAGTATAGTCGAATATGGCAAGTCCCACAATGTCAGATATAGTTTTATATTTTTGCTGCTTCGGTGAGGGCATGAAAAAGTTGGAAAGCTTTGGCTCATTGCCAGTGTCGGGGATGATGTATGTTGATTTGTGACAATGTTATACGTCATTCACATTCTGTTTGTCAGCGTACCAAGCCCATCTTGCAAAACTATTCTGTCAACAGAAGAAAGCAGCCTTCCGCCTTATCTGCAGATCCCTCTAGTGCAGTCTCCGAGACATACAAAATTAATGGTGGATAAACTTTGCAGAAAGAACCCAGCTGTACGCTGAGAATGGTGACTACAAAGGGTCCTTTGAAGCGCTTAAAGCAGTATATGCACCTTTTCCAAATACAGAGCCCCCCTACGGAGTGCAGATACCCAAGAGCTACTCACTGACAGTGAATCTATCCTGAACCAATGGTCAGAGCACTTCCACACCCTCTTCAGCACTAGCCGTACAGTCCATGAGGCAGCTATTGTTCGCATCCCACAACAGACACCTAAAATGGAACTTGATGAGGCACCCACACTGCAGGAGACAGTAAAAGCCATGTAATAGCTGAAGACAGGAAAGGCTACAGGAAAAGATGATATCGCACCAGAGATATAGAAGAGAGGAGGCCTAGCTTTGCAGACCAAACTCCAGGAGTTCTTCGTTTGCTGCTGGGAGCCAGGGAAACTTCCACAAGACCTTTGAGATGCAGTCATCATCACCTTGTACAAAAACAAGGCGGAAACGTCTGACTGCTCACACTACTGTGGGATAACTCTGCTCTCCGTTTGAGGCAAAATCCTTGCCAGAGTGTTGCTAAACAGATTGCTGCCCATCATTACAGAAGAACATGCTGCAGAGAGTCATTGTGGCTTCAGAGTCAATAGGGGCACAACTGACTAGGTGTTCGTCCTGAGACATACCCAGGACATATGACGAGAATAAAACAAAGGACTGTACATCACATTTGTGGACCTGACGAAAGCATATGATACGATGAGCAAAACTGGACTGTGGAAAATCTTTGAAAATCTCGGCTGTCCTCCTAATCTCCTTCCGATGGTCATCCAACAACATGAAGACCGACCAGCTTGGTCAGGTTAGAAACAATAACGACCTGTCACAGACCTTCCCCATTGCAAATATCATGAATCAGGGATGCGTATTGGCCCCTACACTGTTCTGAATCTTCTTCAGTATGACGAAAATGACATCTATATCCGATTTCGTACTGATGGGAAACTCTTCAACTTAAGGCAATTTCATCCCACACAAAGACCTTGGAAAAACTGATTAGATAACGTCTCTTTTCAGAAGACGCCGCCCTTGTTGCCCAAACGGAATCTGCTTTACAGCGCGTAACGTCCTGCTTTGCAGAAGACTGACAGCTCTTTGGTCTTGAAGTCAGCCTAAAGAAAACTGAGGTACTTCACCAGCCTGCTCCCAAGGAAGAGTACCGACCACCAAGCATCTTTATTGACCAGACAGAGCTGAACGTAACCACCAGTTCACCTTCCTGGGCTGTATGATATCCTCTGCCAAGATCTCCAAACGAAATAGACAACAGACTGGCCAAGCCAAACAGCGCCTTCGGCAGACTCTATAAACGAGTCTGGTACAACATCAGTCTCAAGAGAGATGCAAAGATCAACTTCTAAAGAGCTGTCGTACTAACCAACCTCCTATATGGCGCCGAATCCTGGGTCACATACAGCCGCAACCTTCGCCTCCTTGAATGATTCCATCAGCGATGCCTCCGTACCATCCTCAACATCCACTGGAGTGACTTCGTCACCAACACTGAAGTCCTCAAACAAGCAGGTATCACCAGCGTTGAGGCCACGCTCATTAAGATACAGCTTCGCTGGGCAGGGCACGTGTTCAGGATGGAGGATCAACGCCTGCCAAAGATGACACTGTATGGTGAGCTGTCAACTGGCCCCCGTGATAGAGGGGTACCTCGAAAGAGATATAAAGACTCCTTGAAAAAGACCGTCACCACTTGTGGCATCGATCACCGCCAAAGGGCATCAGAAGCTGCTGACCGTGAAAGCTGGCGACATGCAGTTGACCAGGCCGCTTCCACATTTGTATAAAACAGACGGGCAATCTTGGAGGAAAAACGATGGCGAAAAATAAACTGAGAACTATCAGCAGCACCCACCACAACCCAGACATTCCCCTGCAGCCTCTGTGGACGGACGTGCCTCTCACGTATTGGGCTTGTCAGCCATAATCGCGCGTGCAATATACATGGACACCCCCCTTCTTAATCTCTGCAAGCGAAGTCAAGCCAACAACAACCTCAATTTTGAAGCATCACTTATATCATTGAAAAAGAGTTACTAGGTAAATGAAACAGCTATTACCGACTGGCCAAATGTTATCGGGAAGAATGCGATTTGGTAGAAACAATGAATAAACCAAATTCTGCATCTGATATGTTTGGGAATAAGCAATGATTAACGTGAAGCTAAGCAGGAACTGCACTGTGTTAGTATTCTACATTACAGTACAGCCTGGTCTCCCGGGTAAACTCAAACCGGCCCATGATTAATGAAGACTTTATTTGCCTTTATTTAATTTCATGTGAGAAATCAGAATATATGCATATGCAAAATGATAACAAAATCAATCATAGTGTTCTGGAACAGTTTAATAAGTGTTTGGACAGAGAGAATGTATATTTTTACATGGATATACGTCTTAGGACATGGGATAATAATTGTTTCGTGTCCCAAGATTTACAGCCATTATGATAGTCAACAATTTATTTAAACTACAATAATCTGAGCTAAAATCTCATCTGCATATATGACGCAAGTTTATATACATACACATATATCTATATATATATATATATATATATATATATATATATATATATATATATATATATATATATATATATATATATATATATATAGTCATATATATATATATAGTTATATATATATATAGTTATATATATATATATAGTTATATAGTTACATAGTTATAGGTCTATAGTAGTGTCCATAGACCGTGTCCAGTGTCACGGATATTTTTTTTAAATAAATAACACCCTGCCCCCTCCCTGAATTCAGTCACAAATGCATGATTTAAATAATATTTTAAAAAATTATATACAAGGTATTATTATTATTTTTAGAAATTGTTTTCTGATTCAGAGTTAAAAATTTTGTGCTTTAAAATAACCACTTGAATTGGATTTAATAGGTCAAGTTCCTTTTTAATTGCTATACTACGCTAGCACCATTGTTTTGTCTAGCTGAGGAGCACATATAATTTACAGTGCAATACATTCTTAGTTATATATCGGTTTGCCAATGCTTATAAATTGTTCATGCATCCTCACACCTCTCACCGTTGTGTCGAATTGTATTTGTGTTAAGGGGTGAAACAAATCCGTTTTAATAGCATAATTACTATCCTGTCGCTATTGCTTATCTATCTATTTTCATGCCGAAAACGTACTGTCCGTATGATGTAAATACATCTTCCCAGAGCGGAGAAAAAGTCAGTATGACCCTTTGACCTTTTGCGCACCATTCTGCCACAGGCAATGCGCAGAAGGTAAAGGTACCTATACGTAATATTTTTTCACTGATGCCATGGTATACATGCGTCTAAAGCCGTTGTGACCGAGAAATTATGCCTGTGGACAATTAATATACTGCAGTTAGATTTCTCTCCTTTTCTACAGTGTTTAATAATTCTCAGTGTTCCTGGATTCACCTAGATCAACATTACTGTAATGAGAAATACAAATTTTAGTCAACATGTATAATTAATATTGAAATTTTCACTTTCAAATATCATTGCTTTGTTGTTTTCTTGTGGGAATTGAATATGTACAGTTATTATTACAGTAGTTTAGTTTTACAAATCCGATGTTAATGCATGCATCATTTAAACATGGGTAATGCACGCATAATACACAGTGAATGCATGTGAATGACAAGTAATCGATACACACTGATATACTCAATCATGCAAAGTACATATGATACAACATACACTTCATCAATTTCTGCGGTGAGTTTGGAAAAAAGAACTCAAGTTTCATAATGTTTTAGGGTGTTATAAGAAAAATGAAAGTAACAATTATATTTAATATTTTAAATAATTAAAACCTGACCAATGATTAAATGAGGATGCATAACAATCAATTATTATATATTATTGCGTGCTTACGGAGGAGTCCCGCGTAAATAATTGTCTGCATCCCAGATAAAATCTTTGCATCCAAATACGCATGATTAAGCATTTACAAGACCTCTGTGCTGATTTAAATTCAGCTCCAATTTTATTTGATGATATTTTTCACAGCTTTGATTTGCTGCCAGAAATTGTGTGGATGTTAAATTACACTTCAGAACAAAGAAACTCGTGAATTTATTGAAGGGTTGGGCTGGACAATGACTTTATTATGGATGCATTAATAATGACCTTTCTAAGTCCTTTGACAGTCTTCTGCACAACTGTATCATTACAAAATGAAAGCCTGAAACATTGTTCAAACATGAACTAATTCAACCTTCAAATAAGTACCACATGGTTCAATATTGATGCACTCATATATCATATTGACGTTGTTAATTGCACTGCATGGACAACAACATTCATCAATGCTAATAAAATCACCATATTTTACATCCATAAATATCCAAATAATTTAATACAGGGAAGATACTGACTGCTTTGTAGCCAACACGAAATATGCAGGCAATTCCTTGGGAATTTCAACTCAATACACATAATATTTTCAGCTTCACCATTGTTGACCATGAAATATGCTATGAGGTTGTGCAAAACTTCATCGACATGATGGAGTAGAAACTGCTAAATTTTATGAATTGTATATCTATGTCAAAAGCATCAATACAATTAGACATCTCGTAATATCTAAATGAATGAATGTCCACTAATACTCAGCTATTGATTTACAAATGCTTTGTTAACTTATGTCAATTTTCAACTGGTGCTGATGTTTTGGCATTGCCATAGGAATTAAACTTCTAACAAAATGAAATAAAAAATAAAGTATAGGACATTGATATCGGTATTTAATGATTTGAACAGTTCATTAACTCTCTGATAAGAAAAGTAAAACTCTCCTATTCTACATATTAGTAGATTGATAATTTTCAATGTGTAGGATATGTTAAAAGGAAACACCTGTTTGAGTAGTATAATAACATCCATAAACATTAACTTTAATCTTACCTAAAATTTAGCAATAATACGAGTCGTAAATTTCATAAAGTGTGGTAAGTTCTCTTTTAAATCTGACACCCACTGAATCTGGGACAGACTCAAATGAACAAAGAGAAATACTTGATTTCATAGAATTGTCAGTCTGATTTACACGTCCGGGCCTCACTGTGAATGTGATCATATCGTACTTTTTAGCAGCCAGCATCAGTTCACCTTAAAGAACACACATTTCTCCAAACTTTCTTTGATTTAAATTTGTTCACACAAAACATATTTTAATTGCTTACTTTCTTAATAATTTTAGTTTAGATTTAATCTCTAATTTAAAAAAAATCTTGATATTTTAATTAATAAATATCGCCTATGTCCATGCTTTGTTATAAATGGCCTTTTTACATACTTTATAACAGCAATAAAACTCACTTTCTTGTCCATTTTTATTTACATAATATACAAAATTTGGTTATAAAACCTCTTCATTTATATACCACTTTTATCGTAACCAGAACATTAGAATCCTTTTCTTGTTCCATTGGCATTGACACAAGCACATTATAATTCACATGTGTGACATCAGCTTTTTATTGATTATTGTTGTTTATCTTTTCAGCAGGTGGAGGAGGAGGATCAGGTAAGTTGAAATCAATTTTTAGTTCCTGTTTAGCAGTCAGTGTCAGCTGACCTTAAAGATCATCACACATTTTTCCATACATTGTTTTTTTTTAACCTTGCTCCCAGAAAGCGTATTTTAACTACTTCATTTGTTATATAATTTTTGGTTAGCTTCAGTCTCTAATTTCCTCAATTCTTGATATTTTAATTAATCAATATTGCCTATGTTCGTGGTTTGATAATCATGGCCTTTGTACATACTTTTCATAATGGCAAGAAAGATTGATTTCTTGTCTAATTTATTTATTTATATTTATATTTATTACATAATACAGAGAAATTGGTTATGGAAAGTCTTGATCTATACATCACTTTTTTGCCTAACAAGAGCTAAAAATGCGTTGCTTTTCCATTGTCGTCGACACAAGCACATTATAATGTACCACTGTGACATCAGGTTTTTCTTGACTATTTACATTTTATCTTTCCAACAGGTGGAGGAGAAGGAACAGGTAAGTTGAAATCAATTTTTAGTTCTGCTCGTCAAAGTTTTTTGTCACTACTCATTGTGAACTACTTAGAGAATTATCATTTATCCCATGGTCTAATTGGTCATAAAGCAAGTTTTGTTCATCCAATATGGCAACTTCATCAGCCTTCTTGAAAACATTTTTATTGCTACTCCTCCAGAATGGATAGTCTTGCCAAGTTTGATTTGAGACTTAAAGGCTTCTTCGAAAGTCTAGTTGGTCCTAAATGAAAATGCTACTCATTCGAGTTCCAGTGTGGCCACTGAAGCAGTCATCTTAAAAATCCTGTATTTGCAGCTCCTCTATATCAAAAAGACACTGACCTCATATTTCCAATAGGAAACATTTTATGATAACTTGGTATTAACTATAGTATCACATGAATATCCAATATTGCAGCCATGGCAGCTGTCTCAGTAACCTTATTGCTACTCCACCGGAATGGATGGTCATATCAACTTTGTGTTTTCACTGAAAGACTCCTTATGATGCATGACTAATAGGTGCTGGTCCAAAGCCCAATGTATCTATCACAATCACAGTATTGAAAATCTTTGTAGTACTACCTCTCAATGAGGACTGAGCATATTGACATTGTCACGAATATCTTACTAGGATATGATAATTTGTATCTAATTATTTTAATTGTTTAAATGAATTTTTCAAAAGTTAACCTTCCTACTCTACATATTAGTAGACTGAGACAAACTGAAACTGAAGTATGTCAGATACCTCACAAGAAAAGGCATAATTACTTCAGTAACTTTGATTGGCATTAATTTCAAATTTCCTCAATTCTTGGTATTTTATTTAATAAATATCGGTAAGTTCATCCATTAATAAACACGGTCTTTATATGTATACTTTTAATAAAAGCAATTAAACTCGAGTTCTGGTCTAATTTATCATTTATTTTTAAAACCATAACACAAATAAAATGGTTATGGAACTTTATTTACTTTTATCGTAGCCAGAACATTAAAATGCTTTTCCTGTTCATTGGCATTAATACAAAGTCATAATTTTACCAGTGTGACATCAGCGTGTTGCTTACTATTTAAATTTGATCCTTTAAATAGGAGGAGGAGGAGGAGGATCAGGCAAGTTGAATTTTTCTTTTTATCTCTACTGATCCTTGTTTGCTGTCACTACTCCTCGTAAACTATTTAAAAAATTAACCTTTTTCCATTGTCTAGTTGGTCATAAAGCAAATGCTCCTGCTCAGACAAAAATATTGCAGTCACATGAGCCATCTTCAAAGTCTTGTTATTGATATTCCTTCTGAATGGATAGTCTTATCAACTTTGATTTGAGACTGAAACTTGTTCCTTCTAATGTCTAGTTGATCCTAAACGAAAACGATACTAATCTGAGTTCCAGTATGGCCACCAAAGCAATCATCTTCAAAATCTTGTTATTTCTACTCCTCCAGATTGAAAAGACATTTTGGATTGAGATATCTACCAGGAGATTTGTATGATATAAATGTGATCCTTACATATAGTTGGTTCAGCTGGTATTACACAGATATCTAATATGGCTGCCACAGTAGCTGTCTTTATAATTGTATTCCTACTCGACCTATATTGATGGTTTTTCCAATTGAGGATTTCACTGGAAGACTTCTTATTATGTCTATTTTGTTCTGAACGAAAATGGTGCTGATCCGACATGTAAAATGATCACCACAATGACCATGTTGAAAATCGTATTACTAGCTCTTAAATAACTGAGCTTTTTGACATTGTCACCAAAATCATATTACAATGTCTTAATTTTCATCTAATTATTTTAATTGTTTAAATGACTTTCTCATAAGCTAACCTTCCTAGTCTACATATTAGTAGATTGGAAAACAATGGAAACTGAAGTATAGAAGATAAGTCAAAAGAAAACACCTAATTATTTGAGTAACCTGGTCATATTAAAAATATCTAATAACTATCCTAGATACCGAAATGCAGCAACAATATGAGTAGTAAATTCCACAAAGTGTGGTAAATTCTCTTTTAAACTTCACATCCACAGTGTTATTTTACAGCTTGACAAATGATGAACCAAGAACAATTCTTGTTTGAAAGAAATATCAAGATGATTTCAGCATGCTTGTGGCCTTACTGTGAATGTGATTATATCATTTTATTTAGCTGTCAGCATCAGTTCACCTTAGAGATAACAAATTTCTCCAAACTTTCTTTGGTTTAAGCCTTTTCACACAGAACATTTTTAATTGCTTGCTTTCGTAATAATTTTAAATTAGATTTAATCTCTAATTTTCATAAATTCTTGATATTTTAATCAATGTGTGCATTCTTTGACAAACATGGCCTTTGTACATTCTTTATAAAAGCAAGATAAATATATTTCTTGTCCAATTTTCATGTATATATACATAATATAGAAAATTTGATAATGAAACTTTTTCATTTATTCACCGCTTTTATTGTAACCAAAACATAGGAATGCTTTTCCTGTTCCGCTGGCATTGACACAATCGCATCATAGTTCACGAATGTGAGATCAGTTTTTTGTTGATTATTGGTCTTTATCTTTTCAACAGGTGGAGGAGGAGGATCAGATAGTTTGAAATCAATTTTTATTTCTGCTGGTCAATCTTGTTGTCACTACTCCTCTTGAACTACTTAGAGAACTGATCTTTATCCTATGGTCCAGTTAAAAAAGCAAGTGTTGTTGCTCAGACATTCATTATGGCATCTGCATCAGCCATCTTGAATATCTTGTTATTATTACGCCTCTTGAATGGATAGTCTTATCAACTTTGAGTTGAGACTGGAAGGCTCTTTCTGTTTCTACTTGGTCCTAAATGAAAATGATACTGATTTGAGTTTCAGAATGGCCACCAGAGCAGTCATCTTAAAAATCTTGTTTGAATTGCTCCTCCAGATCGAAAAGACACACTGACTTGAGATGTCCACCAGGTGACTTTGTATGATATTCAAGTGATCCTTACATATAGTTGGTAAAACTGGAATCAAATGCTCACCCTATGTATCTGCTACAGCAGTTGTCCTGGTAATCATTTTGCATATTGCTGCTCCACCTGAATGGATAGTTTTATAAACTTGGGTTTTTCACTGAAAGACTTGTTACAATATTTGTTTTGCCCTTAATGAAAACTGTGCCAATCTGACATCAAAAATGTTCAACACAATGACCATATTGCACAATCTTCTAACTAGCTCTTAGGTGACTGAACATATTGACATTGTTGTTGTTGATGTTGTTGAGTGGTTATAGGCCATTTTTCAGGACACGATAGGCTATACATGGCGGCCAGTATTAGTGGTGGAGGAAGAGCCCGAGAAAACCTCGGAAAGAACCACAGACCCACGAGAAGCTTCTGTCAAGCTTTCTCACATACCAACATTGGCTAAATCAAACCCTCGAAAGCACGCAGACACAGATGGGACGGCTGTGATCCGTGACGGAGAGCGCCTTAGACCACTCGGCCACAGCGGGCCCCATATATTGACATCGTCACCAAAATCTTATTTAGATATCTCAATTTGTATTTACCTATTTTAATTGTTTAAATGACTTTCTCATAAGTCAATATTCATACTCTTCATAGTACTAGATTTAAAAAATGGAAACTGAGGTATGCAAGATATTTTACTTGAAAACTCCTAATTACTTGATAAATCTGATCACATTCAAAACCTATTATCATAGATACTGAAAGTCAGTAGCAATACCAATGTTTAATTCCACAAGGTGTGGAAGGTTCTTTTTCATATTTGACACAGAGTCTGGAACAGGATACGAATGAACAGAGAACAATCCTTGACTTCATAGAATTGTCTGGCTTGAGGCCTTACTTTGAATGTGATCATATCGTCCTGTTTAGCAGTCAGTGTCAGCTGACCTTAAAGATAACATATTTTTCCAAACCTGTTTTTATTTTAAACTCTGCTCCCAGAAAATGTATTTTCACTACTTCATTTGTTATATAATTTGTGGTTAGCTTCAGTCTCTAATTTCCTCAGTTCTTGATATTCTATTAATACATATTACCTATGTTCGTGGTTTGATAAGCATGGCCTTTGTTCATACTTTTCATAATGGCAAGAAAGATTGATTTATAGTCTAATTTATTTACTTGTATTTATTACATAATACAGAGAAATTGGTTATGGAACTTCATGATTTATACATCACCTTTTTCGTAACCAGAGATAAAAATGTCAGTTCACCTTAAAGATTACAAGATTTCTCCAGAATTTCTCTGATTTAAAACCTACTCCCATAAAACTTATTTTAATTATTTAATTTCTTAAATGATGTTTTGATAGCTTTATTCTCTCATTTTTCTTAATTCTTCGTATTTTAATTAATACATATCTGTAAGTTTATGCTTTGATAAACAAATCCTTTGTATGAATACTTTTAATAACAGGAAAGAAACTAAATTTGGAAATAATTTTTTATTTATTATTACAACAGTAACACAAAGAAAATGGTTATGGAACTTCATTTACTTTTATCGTAGCCAGAACATAAAAATGCTTTTCCTGTTCCATTGGCATTGATTCAGACTCATTATAATTTTACGAGTGTGACATCAGCGTGTTGTTTACATTTTAAATTTTATCCATTCAACAGGAGGAGGAGGAGGGGGAGGAGGGTCAGGCAAGTTGAATTTTTCTTTTTACCTCTACTGGTCCTGGTTTGCTGGCTTTACTCCTCATAAACTACTTAAAATATTACCCTTTTTCCATGGTCTAGTTGTCATAAAGCAACTGCTGCTGCTCAGAGAAAAGTATTTCAGTCAAATGAGGCATCTTCAAAGTCTTGTTATTGATACTCCTTCTGAATGGATAGTCTTATCAACTTAGATTTGAGACTGAAACTTGTTCCTTCCAATGTCTACTTGATCCTAAACGAAAAGGATACTGATTTGAGTTCCAGTATGGCCACCAAAGCATTCATCTTCAATATCTTGTTATTTCTACTCGTCCAGATTCAAAAGACATATTGGCTTGAGATATCTACCAGAAGATTTTTATAATATATGTGTGATCTTTTCATATAGTTGGTTCAACTGGTATCACACACATATCCAATATGGCTGCCACAGCAGCTGTCTTCATCATAGTATTGATACTCGACTAGATTGATGCTTTTTCCAACTTGAAGTTTTTGCTGGAAGACTTATTATGTCTATTTTGTTCTGAATGAAAATGGTGCTGATCTGAAATGTACAATGATCACCAAAATCACGATGTTGAAAATCGTATTACTTGCTCTTAGATGACTGACCATATTGACATTGTCACCAAAATCATATTAAGATGTCTTAATTTCCATCTAATTATTTTAATTGTTTAAATGACTTTCTCATAAGCTAAGATTCCTAGTCTGCATATCTGTAGATTGAGAAACAATATGAACTGAAGTATAAAAGATACGTCAAAAGAAAACACTTAATCACTTGAGTAACCAGGCCATGTTCAAAATCTGTAACAACTATCCTAGATACCTAAATCCATCAACAATATAAATGGAAAAGTCCAGAAGGTGTGGTAAATTCTCTTTTAAACTTGACATCCACAGTGCTAATTTACAGGCTGCCAATGAACATAGATCTATTTTTGTTTTCCAAGAACTTTCAGGATGATTCCGACATCATTGTGGCCTTACTGTGAATGTGATTATATCATTCTATTTAGCTGTCAGCATCAGTTCACCTTAGAGATCACAAATTTCTCTAAGCTTTCTTTGGTTTTAGCCTGTTCACACAAAACATATTTTAATTGCTTACTTTCTTAATAATTTTAGATTAGATTTAATCTCTAATTTCATTAATTCTTGATATTTTAATTAATATGTACATACTTTGATCAAGGTGGCCTTTGTAAATACTTTATAACAGCAAGAAAATTCTATTTCTTGTCCACCTTATTTGTTAATTATATGCATAATACAGCAAATTTGGTTATGGAACCTCTTCATTTTTTTACCACTTTTATTGTAACCAAAACATCAGAATGTTTTTCCTGTTCTATTGGCATTGACAGAATTGCATCATAGTTCACGAATGTGACATCAGTTTTTGTTGATTATTGGTCTTTATCTTTTCAGCAGGTGTTGGAGGAGGATCAGGTAGTTTGAAATCAATTTTTATTTCTGCTGGTCAATTTTGTTGTCACTACTCCTCCTGAAGTACTTAGAGAACTGCTCTTTATCCCATGGTCTAGTTAAAAAAAGCAAGTGTTGTTGCTCAGACATTCATTATGGCATCTGCATCAGCCATCTTGAATATCTTGTTATTATTATGCCTCTTGAACGGATAGTCTTATCAACTTTGAGTTGGGAATGGAAGGCTCTTTCTGTTTCTATTTGGTCCTAAATTAAATTTATACTGATTTGAGTTTCAGAATGGCCACCAGAGCAGTCATCTTAAAAATCTTGTTTGAATTGCTCCTCCAGATCCAAAAGACACACTGACTTGAGATGTCCACCTGGAGACATTTTATGATATCCAAGTGATCCTTACATATAGTTGGTAAAACTGGAATCAAATGCTCACCTTATGTGTCTGCCAAAGTAGCTGTCTTGATAATCATGTTGCATATTGCTGCTCCACCTGTATGGATTGTTTCATCAACTTGGGTTTTTCACTGAAAGACTTGTTATGATATGTGTTTTGGCCTGAATAAAAACTGTTCCAATCTGACATCAAAAATGTGCAACACAATGCCCATATTGCACAATCTTATCACTAGTGCATAGATGAATAAGCATATTGACATTGTTGTTGTTGTTGTGGGGTTATACGACATTTTCAGGATACGATAGGCCAGACATGGCGGCTAATATTAATGGTGGAGGAAGAACCCGGGAAAACCTCGGAAAGAAGCACAGACCCACGAGAAGCTTCTGTCAAGTTTTCTCACATACCAACATTGGTCAAATCCAAACCTAGAACCCACGCAGACACAGGTGGGACGGCTGTGATCCGTAACGGAGAGCGCCTTAGGCCACTCGGCCACAGCGGGCCCCATATATTGACATCGTCACCAAAATCTTATTTAGATATCTCAATTTGTATTTACTTATTTTAATTGTTTAAATGACTTTCTCATAAGTTAATATTCCTACTCTTCATAGTACTAGATTAAGAAAAATGGAAACTAATGTATATAAGATACTTTACTTCAAATCTTCTGATTACTTGATAAATCTGGTCACATTCAAAAACTATTATCATAGATACTGAATGTCAGTAGCAATACCCATGTTTAATTCCACAAGGTGTGGAAGGTTCTTTTTCATATTTGACACAGAGTCTGGAACAGGATACGAATGAACAGAGAACAATTCTTGACTTCATAGAATTGTCTGGCTTGAGGCCTTACTTTGAATGTTATCATATCGTCCTGTTTAGCAGTCAATGTCAGCTGACCTTAAAGATAACATATTTTTCCAAACCTGTTTTTATTTTAAACTCTGCTCCCAGAAAACATATTTTCATTACTTCATTTATTATCTAATTTGTGGTTAGCTTCAGTCTCTAATTTCCTCAATTCTTGATATTTTAATTAATAAATATTGCCTATGTTCGTGGTTTGATAAGCATGGCCTTTGTACATACTTTTCATAATGGCAAGAAAGACTGATTTCTTGTCTAATTTATTTATTTACATTTATTACATAATACAAAGAAATTGGTTATGGAACTTTTTGATTTATACATCACTTTTTTCGTAACCAGAGATAAAAATGTCAGTTCACCTTAAAGATTACAGATTTCTTCAGAATTTTTCTGATTTAAAACCTACTCCCATAAAACTTATTTTAATTATTTAATTTCTTAAATGATGTTTTGATAGCTTTAATCTCTAATTTTCTTAATTCTTGGTATTTTAATTAATAAATATCAGTAAGTTTATGCTTTGATAAACAAATCCTTTTTATGAATACTTTTAATAATAGGAATTAAACTAAATTTCGAAATAATATTTTATTTACTATTACAACCACAACACAGTGAAAATGGTTATGGAACTTCATTTACTTTTATCGTAGCCAGAACATAAAAATGCTTTTCCTGTTCCATTGGCATTGATACAGACTCATTATAATTTTACCAGTGTGACATCAGCGTGATGTTTACATTTTAAATTTTATCCTTTCAACAGGAGGAGGAGGAGGGGGAGGAGGGTCAGGCAAGTTGAATTTTTCATTTTACCTCTACTGGTCCTGGTTTGCTGGCTTTACTCCTCATAAACTACTTAAAATATTACCCTTTTTCCATGGTGTAGTTGTCATAAAGCAACCGCTTCTGCTCAGAGAAAAGTATTTCAGTCAAATGAGGCATCTTCAAAGTCTTGTTATTGATACTCCTTCTGAATGGATAGTCTTATCAACTTAGATTTGAGACTGAAACTTGTTCCTTCTAATGTCTAGTTGATCCTAAAAGAAAACGATACTGATTTGAGTTCCAGTATGGCCACCAAAGCATTCATCTTCAATATCTTGTTATTTCTACTCGTCCAGATTCAAAAGACATATTGGCTTGAGATATCTACCAGAAGATTTTTATAATATATGTGTGATCTTTACATATAGTTGGTTCAACTGGTATCACACACATATCCAATATGGCTGCCACAGCAGCTGTCTTCATCATAGTATTGATACTCGACTAGACTGATGCTTTTTCCAACTTGAAGTTTTTACTGGAAGACTGGAAAACACTTAATCACTTGAGTAACCAGGCCATGTTCAAAATCTGTAACAACTATCCTAGATACCTAAATCCAGCAACAATACGAAAAGAAAAGTCAAGAAGGTGTGGTAAATTTTCTTTTAAACTTGACATCCACATTGCTAATTTACAGGCTGCCAATGAACATAGATCAATTCTTGTTTTCCAAGAACTATCAGGATGATTCCGACATGGTTGTGGCCTTACTGTGAATGTGATTATATCATTCTATTTAGCTGTTAGCATCAGTTCACCTTAGAGATCACAAATTACCCTAAACTTTCTTTGGTTTTAGCCTGTTCACACAAAACATATTTTAATTGCTTACTTTCGTAATAATTTTAGAATAGATTTAATCTCTAATTTCATTAATTCTTGATATTTTAAGTAATATTTGCTTATTTTGATAAACATGGCCTTTGTAAATACTTTATAACAACAAGAAAATTGTATTTCTTGTCCGTTTTTATTTTTTATTTATATACATAATACAGAAAATTTGGTTATGGAACCTCTTCATTTATTCACCACTTTTTTTGTAACCAAAACATAAGAATGTTTTTTCCTGTTCTATTGGAATTAAGACAATCGCTTCATAGTTCACGAGTGTGACATCAGCTTTTTGTTGATTATTGGTGTGTATCGTTTCAACAGGTGTTGGAGGAGGATCAGGTAGGTTGAAATCAATTTTTATTTCTGCTGGTCAATTTTGTGGTCACTACTCCTCTTAAACTACTTAGAGAACTGCCTTTTATCCCATGGTCTAGTTAAAAAAGCAAGTGTTGTTCCTCAAAACATTCATTATTGGATCTGCATCAGCCATCTTGAATATATTTTTATTACTACGCCCCCTCAATGGATAGTCTGATCAGCTTTGAGTTAAGACTGGAAGGCTCTTTCTGTTTTATTTGGTCCTAAATGAAAATGATACTGATTTGAGTTTCAGAATGGCCACCAGAGCAGTCATCTTGAAAATTTTGTTTGATTTGCTCTTCCAGATCGAAAAGACACACTGACTTGAAATGTCCACCAGGAGACTTTTTATGATATCCAAGTGATCCGTACATATATTTGGTAAAACTGGAATCAAATGTTCACCCTATGTATCTGCTACAGCAGCTGTCTTAATAATCATTTTGTATATTGCTGCTCCACCTGAATGGATAGTTTTATCAACTTAGGTTCTTCACTGAAAGACTTGTTATGTTATCTGTTTTGCCCTCAATGAAAACTGTGCCAATCTGACATAAAACATGTGTAATACAATGACCATATTGCACAATCTTCTAACTAGCTCTTAGGTGACTGAACATATTGACATTGCTGTTGTTGATGTTGTTGAGTGGTTATAGGCCATTTTTCAGGACACGATAGGCTATACATGGCGGCCAGTATTAGTGGTGGAGGAAGAGCCCGAGAAAACCTCGGAAAGAACCACAGACCCACGAGAAGATTCTGTCAAGCTTTCTCATATACCAACATTGGCTAAATCAAACCCTCGAAAGCACGCAGACACAGATGGGACGGCTGTGATCCGTGACGGAGAGCGCCTTAGACCACTCGGCCACAGCGGGGCCCATATATTGACATCGTCACCAAAATCTTATTTAGATATCTCAATTTGTATTTACCTATTTTAATTGTTTAAATGACTTTCTCATAAATCAATATTCATACTCTTCATAGTACTAGATTTAAAAAATGGAAACTGAGGTATGCAAGATATTTTACTTGAAAACTCCTAATTACTTGATAAATCTGATCACATTCAAAAATTATTATTATAGATACTGAAAGTCAATAGCAATACCAATGTTTAATTCCACAAGGTGTGGAAGGTTCTTTTTCATATTTGACACAGAGTCTGGAACAGGACACGAATGAACAGAGAACAATCCTTGACTTCATAGAAGTGTCTGGCTTGAGGCCTTACTTTGAATGTGATCATATCGTCCTGTTCAGCAGTCAATGTCAGCTGACCTTAAAGATAACATATTTTTCCAAACCTGTTTTTATTTTAAACTCTGCTCCCAGAAAACGTATTTTCACTACTTCATTTGTTATATAATTTGTGGTTATCTTCAGTCTCTAATTTCCTCTATTCTTTATATTTTAATTAATACATATTGCCTATGTTAGTGGTTTGATAGGCATGGCCTTTGTACATACTTTTCATAATGGCAAGAAAGATTGATTTCTTGTCTAATTTATGTATTTACATATATTACATAATACAGAGAAATTGGTTATGGAACTTCTTGATTTATACATCACTTTTTTCGTAACCAGAGATAAAAATGTCAGTTCATTTTAAAGATTACAGATTTCTCCAGACTTTCTCTGATTTAAACCCCACTTCCATAAAACTTATTTTAATTACTTAATTTCTTAAATAATGTTTTGTTAGCTTTAATCTCTAATTTTCTTAATTCTTGGTATTTTAATTATTATATATCGGTAAGTTTATGCTTTGATAAACAAGATTGTATATGAATACTTTTAATCATAGCAATTAAACTAAATTTCGAAATAATGTTTTACTTATTATTACAACCATGACACAAAGAAAATGGTTATGGAACTTCATTTACTTTTATCGTAGCCAGAACATAAAAATGCTTTTCCTGTTCCATTGGCATTGATACAAACTCATTATAATTTTACCAGTGTGACATCAGCGTGTTGTTTACTATTTAAATTTTATCCTTTCAACAGGAGGAGGAGGAGGGGGAGGAGGGTCAGGCAAGTTGAATTTTTCTTTTTACCTCTACTGGTCCTGGTCTGCTGTCACTACTCCTCATAAACTACTTAAAATATTACCCTTTTTCCATGGCTTAGTTGGTCATAAAGCAACTGCTGCTGCTCAGACGAAAGTATTTCAGTCACATGAGCCATCTTCTAAGTCTTGTTATTGATACTCCTTCTGAATGGATAGTCTTATCAACTTTGATTTGAGACTGAAACTTGTTCCTTTTAATGTCTAGTTGATCCTAAACGAAAACGATACTGATTTGAGTTCCAGTATGGCCACCAAAGCATTAATCTTCAATAGCTTGTGATTTCTACTCGTCAGTATTCAAAAGACATATTGGCTTGAGATATCTACCAGAAGATTTTTATGATATATATGTTATCCTTACATATAGTTGGTTCAACCGGTATCACACACATATCCAATATGGCTGCCACAGCAGCTGTCTTCATCATAGTATTGATACTCGACTAGATTGATGCTTTCTCCAACATGAAGTTTTTACTGGAAGACTTCCTATTATGTCTATTTTGTTCTGAATGAAAATGGTGCTGATCTGACATGTACAATGATCACCACAATCACGATGTTGAACATCCTATTACTTCCTCTTAGATGACTGAACATATTGACATTGTCACCAAAATCATATTAAGATGTCTTAATTTCAATCTAATTATTTTAAATGTTTAAATGACTTTCTCATAAGCTAAGATTCCTAGTCTACATATCTGTAGATTGAGAAACAATATGATCTGAAGTATAAAAGATACGTCAAAAGAAAACACTTAATCACTTGAGTAACCAGGCCATGTTCAAAAATCTGTAACATCTATCCTAAATACCTAAATCCAGCATCAATATGAATGGAAAAGTCCAGAAGGTGTGGTAAATTCTCTTTTAAACTTGACGTCCACAGTGCTAATTTACAGGCTGCCAATGAATATAGATCAATTCTTGTTTTCCAAGAACTATCAGGATGATTCCGACATGGTTGTGGCCTTACTGTGAATGTGATTATATCATTCTATTTAGCTGTTAGCATCAGTTCACCTTAGAGATCACAAATTTCTCTAAGCTTTCTTTGGTTTTAGCCTGTTCACACAAAACATATTTTAATTGCTTATTTTCTTAATAATTATAGATTAGATTTAATCTCTAATTTCATTAATTCTTGATATTTTAATTAATATGTAAATACTTTGATAAACGTGGCCTTTGTAAATACTTTATAACAGCAAGAACATTGTATTTCTTATCCATTTTTATTTTTTATTTATATATATAATACAGAAAATTTGGTTATGGAACCTCTTCATTTATTCACCACTTTTATTGTAACCAAAACATTAGAATGTTTTTCCTGTTCAATTGTCATTGACAGAATCGCATCATAGTTCACGAATGTGACATCAGTTTTTGTTGAATATTGGTCTTTATCTTTTCAACAGGTGGAGCAGGAGGATCAGGTAGGTTGAAATCAATTTTTATTTCTGCTGGTCAATTTTCTTGTCACTACTCCTCCTGAAGTACTTAGAGAACTGCTCTTTATCCCATGGTCTAGTTTAAAAAGCAAGTGTTGTTGCTCAGACATTCATTATGGCATCTGCATCAGCCATCTTGAATATCTGGTTATTACTACGCCTCTTGAACGGATAGTCTTATCAACTTTGAGTTGAGACTGGAAGACTCTGTCTGTTTCTACTTGGTCCTAACTGAAAATGATTCTGATTTTGAGTTTCAGAATGGCCACCACAGCAGTCATCTTGAAAATCTTGTTTGAATTTCTCCTCCACATCCAAAAGACACAATGACTTGTGATGTCCACCAGGACACCTTTTATGATATCCAAGTAATCCTTACATATGCTTGGTAAAACTGGAATCAAATGCTCACCCTATGTCTCTGCCAAAGCAGCTTTCTTGATAATCATTTTGCATATTGCTGCTCCACCTGAATGGATAGTTTTATCAACTTGGGTTTTTCACTGAAAGACTTGTTATGATATATGTTTTGACCTGAATGAAAACTGTGCCAATCTGACATCAAAAATGTGCAACACAATGCCCATATTGCACAATCTTATTACTAGCTCTTAGATGACTCAGCATATTGACAATGTTGTTGTTGTTGTGGGGTCCAGGATACGATAGGCCAGACATGGCGGCTAGTATTAATGGTGGAGGAAGAATCCAGGAAAACCACGGCCGGAAAGAACAACAGACCCTCGACAAGCTTCTGTCAAGCTTTCTCACATACCAACATTGGTCAAATCCAAACATCGAACCCACGCAGACACAGGTGGGACGGCTGGGATCCGTGACGGAGAGCGCCTTAGACCACTCGGCCACAGCGGGCCCCATATATTGACATCGTCACCAAAATCTTATTTAGATATCTCAATTTGTATTTACTTATTTAAATTGTTTAAATGACTTTCTCATAAGTCAATAGTCCTACTCTTCATAGTACTACATTAAGAAAAATGGAAACTGATACATATAAGATACTTTACTTAAAATCTCCTAATTACTTGATAAATCTGGTTACATTCAAAAAGTATTATCATAGATACTGAAAGTCAGTAGCAATACCAATGTTAAATACCACAAGGTGTGGAAGGTTCTTTTTCATATTTGACACAGAGTCTGGAACAGGATACCAATGAACAGAGAACAATCCTTGACTTCGTAGAATTGTCTGGCTTGAGGCCTTACTTTAAATGTAATCATATCGTCCTGTTTAGCAGTCAGTGTCAGCTGACCTTAAAGATAACATATTTTTCCAAACCTGTTTTTATTTTAAACTCTGTTCCCAGAAAACTTATTTTCACTACTTCATTTGTTATATAATTTGTGGTTAGCTTCAGTCTCTAATTTCCTTAATTCTTGATATTTTAATTAATAAATGTTGCTTATGTTCGTGGTTTCATAAGCATGGCCTTTGTACATACTTTTCATAATGGCAAGAAAGATTGATTTCTTGTCTAATTTATGTATTTACATTTATTACATAATACAGAGAAATTGGTTATGGAACTTCTTGATTTATACATCACTTTTTTCGTAACCAGAGATAAAAATGTCTGTTCATTTTAAAGATTACAGATTTCTCCAGAATTTCTCTGATTTAAAACCTACTCACATAAAATTTATTTTAATTACTTAATTTCTTAAATAATGTTTTGCTAGCTTTAATCTCTAATTTTCTTAATTCTTGGTATTTAATTAATAAATATCGGTAAGTTTATGCTTTGATAAACAAGACTTTGTATGAATACTTTTAATAATAGGAATTAAACCAAATTTCGAAATAATTTTTTATTTATTATTACAACCATGACACAAAGAAAATGGTTATGGAACTTCATTTACTTTTATCGTAGCCAGAACATAAAAATGCTTTTCCTGTTCCATTGGCATTGATACAAACTCATTATAATTTTACCAGTGTGACATCAGAGTGTTGTTTACTATTTAAATTTTATCCTTTCAACAGGAGGAGGAGGAGGGGGAGGAGGGTCAGGCAAGTTGAATTTTTCTTTTTACCTCTACTGGTCCTGGTTTGCAGTCACTACTCCTCATAAACTACTTAAAATATTACCCTTTTTCCATGGCCTAGTTGGTTATAAAGCAACCGCTGCTGCTCAGACGAAAGTATTTCAGTCAAATGAGGCATCTTCAAAGTCTTGTTATTGATAATCCTTCTGAATGGATAGTCTTATCAACTTTGATTTGAGACTAAAACTTATACCTTCTAATGTCTAGTTGATCCTAAACGAAAACGATACTGATTTGAGTTCCAGTATGGCCATCAAAGCATTCATCTTCAATATCTTGTTATTTCTACTCGTCAATATTCAAAAGACATTTTGGCTTGAGATATCTACCAGGGGACTTTTTATGATATATATGTAATCCTTACATATAGTTGGTTCAACTGGTATCACACACATATCCAATATGGCTGCCACAGCAGCTGTCTTGATAATTGTATTGTAACTCGACTAGATTGATGCTTTTTCAAGCTTGAAGTTTTTACTGCGAGACTTCTTAGTGTGTCTATTTTGTTCTGAATGAAAATGGTGCTGATCTGACATGTACAATGATCACCACAATCACGATGTTGAAAATAGTATTACTTGCTCTTAGATGACTGACCATATTGACATTGTCACAAAAATCATATTAAGATGTCTTAATTTCCATCTAATTATTTTAAATGTTTAAATGACTTTCTCATAACCTAACCTTCCTAGTCTGCATATTTGTAGATTGAGAAACATTAGAAACTGTAGTATAAAAGATACGTAAAAAAACAACACCTAATCACTTGAGTAACCTGGCCATGTTCAAAATCTGTAACAACTGTCCTAGATACCTAAATCCAGCAATAATATGAATGGAAAAGTCCACAAGCTGTGGTAAATTCTCTTTTAAATTTGACATCCACAGTGCTAATTTACAGGCTGCCAATGAACATAGATCAATTCTTGTTTTCCAAGAGCTATCAGGATGATTCCGACATGGTTGTGGCCTTAATGTGAATGTGACTATATCATTCTCTTTAGCTGTCAGCATCAGTTCGCCTTAGAGATCACAAATGTCTCTAATATTTCGTTGGTTTGAGCCTGATAAATATGGCTTTTGTAAATACTTTATAAGAGCAAGAAAATTATATTTCTTGTCCATCTTTATGTTTTATTTATATACATAATACAGAAAATTTGGTTATGGAACCTCTTCATTTATTCACCACTTTTATTGCAACCAAAACATACGAATGCTTTTCCTAATATATTGGCATTCACACAATTGCATCATAATTCACAAGTGTGACATCAGCGTTTTGTTGATTATTGGTGTTGATCTTTTCAACAGGTGGAGCAGGAGGATCAGGTAAGTTGAAATCAATTTTTATTTTTTGCTCGTCAATTTTGTGGTCACTACTCCTCTTGAACTACTTAGAAAACTGCTCTTTATCCCATGGTCTAGTTAAAAAAGCAAGTGATGCTCGTCAGACATTCATTATGGCATCTGCATCAGCCATCTTGAATATCTTGTTATTACTATGCCTCCTGAATGGATAGTCTTATCAACTTTGAGTTGAGACTGGAAGTCACTTTCCGTTTCTACTTGGTCCTAAATGAAAATTATACTCATTTGAGTTCCAGTATGGCCACCTGGGTAGTCATCTTGAGTTTAAAATATCAGTTCACCTTAAAGATTACAGATTTCTCCAGAATTTCCCTGCTTTGAACCCTACTCCCATAAAACTTATTTATATTAATTAATTTCTTAAATAATGTTTGGTTAGCTTTAATCTCTAATTTCTTCAATCCTTGGTATTTAAATTAATAAATATCGGTAATTGCTTGCTTTGATAAACATGGCCTTTGTATGTATACCTTTAATAAGAGCAGTGAAGCAATTTCTTGTCTAATTCTTTATTTGTTATTACAAACTTGACACATTGAAAATGGTTATATAAATTCATTTACTTTTATCGTAGCCAGAACATAAAAATGCTTTTCCTGTTCCATTGGCATTGATACAGACTCATTATAATTTTACCAGTGTGACATCAGAGTGTTGTTTACTATTTAAATTTTATCCTTTCAACAGGAGGAGGAGGAGGGGGAGGAGGGTCAGGCAAGTTGAATTTTTCTTTTTACCTCTACTGGTCCTGGTTTGCAGTCACTACTCCTCATAAACTACTTAAAATATTACCCTTTTTCCATGGCCTAGTTGGTCATAAAGCAACCGCTGCTGCTCAGACGAAAGTATTTCAGTCAAATGAGGCATCTTCAAAGTCTTGATATTGATAATCCTTCTGAATGGATAGTCTTATCAACTTTGATTTGAGACTAAAACTTATACCTTCTAATGTCTAGTTGATCCTAAACGAAAACGATACTGATTTGAGTTCCAGTATGGCCATCAAAGCATTCATCTTCAATATCTTGTTATTTCTACTCGTCAATATTCAAAAGACATTTTGGCTTGAGATGTCTAACAGGGGACCTTTTATGATATATATGTAATCCTTACATATAGTTGGTTCAACTGGTATCACACACATATCCAATATGGCTGCCACAGCAGCTGTCTTGATAATTGTATTGTAACTCGACTAGATTGATGCTTTTTCAAGCTTGAAGTTTTTACTGCGAGACTTCTTAGTGTGTCTATTTTGTTCTGAATGAAAATGGTGCTGATCTGACATGTACAATGATCACCACAATCACGATGTTGAAAATAGTATTACTTACTCTTAGATGACTGACCATATTGACATTGTCACAAAAATCATATTAAGATGTCTTAATTTCCATCTAATTATTTTAATTGTTTAAATGACTTTCTCATAAGCTAACCTTCCTAGTCTACATATTTGTAGATTGAGAAACATTAGAAACTGTAGTATAAAAGATACGTAAAAAAACAACACCTAATCACTTGAGTAACCTGGCCATGTTCAAAATCTGTAACAACTATCCTAGATACCTAAATCCAGCAATAATATGAATGCAAAAGTCCACAAGCTGTGGTAAATTCTCTTTTAAATTTGACATCCACAGTGCTAATTTACAGGCTGCCAATGAACATAGATCAATTCTTGTTTTCCAAGAGCTATCAGGATGATTCCGACATGGTTGTGGCCTTAATGTGAATGTGACTATATCATTCTATTTAGCTGTCAGCATCAGTTCGCCTTAGAGATCACAAATGTCTCTAATATTTCGTTGGTTTGAGCCTGATAAATATGGCTTTTGTAAATACTTTATAAGAGCAAGAAAATTATATTTCTTGTCCATCTTTATGTTTTATTTATATACATAATACAGAAAATTTGGTTATGGAACCTCTTCCTTTATTCACCACTTTTATTGCAACCAAAACATACGAATGCTTTTCCTAATATATTGGCATTCACACAATTGCATCATAATTCACAAGTGTGACATCAGCGTTTTGTTGATTATTGGTGTTGATCTTTTCAACAGGTGGAGCAGGAGGATCAGGTAACTACTTAGAAAACTGCTCTTTATCCCATGGTCTAGTTAAAAAAGCAAGTGATGCTCGTCAGACATTCATTATGGCATCTGCATCAGCCATCTTGAATATCTTGTTATTACTATGCCTCCTGAATGGATAGTCTTAACAACTTTGAGTTGAGACTGGAAGGCACTTTCTGTTTCTACTTGGTCCTAAATGAAAATTATACTCATTTGAGTTCCAGTATGGCCACCTGGGTAGTCATCTTGAGTTTAAAATATCAGTTCACCTTAAAGATTACAGATTTCTCCAGAATTTCCCTGCTTTAAACCCTACTCCCATAAAACTTTTTTATATTAATTAATTTCTTAAATAATGTTTGGTTAGCTTTAATCTCTAATTTCTTCAATCCTTGGTATTTAAATTAATAAATATCGGTAATTGCTTGCTTTGATAAACATGGCCTTTGTATGTATACCTTTAATAAGAGCAGTGAAGCAATTTCTTGTCTAATTCTTTATTTGTTATTACAAACTTGACACATGGAAAATGGTTATATAAATTCATTTACTTTTATCGTAGCCAGAACATAAAAATACTTTTCCTGTTCAATTGGCATTGATACAGACTCATTATAATTTTACCAGTGAGAAATCAGCTTTTTGTTTACTATTTAAATTTTATCCTTTCAACAATAGGTGGAGGAGGAGGATTAGGCAAGTTTAATTTTTCTTTTTATCTCTACTTGTCCTGGTTTGCTGTCACTACTCCTCATAATCTACTTAAAATATTACCCTTTTTCCATGGTATAGTTGGTCATAAAGCAACTGCTGCTGCTCAGAGAAAAGTATTTCAGTCACATGAGCCAACTTCAAAGTCTTGTTATTGATAATCCTTCTGAATGGATAGTCTTATCAACTTTGATTTGAGACTGAAACTTTTTCCTTCTAATGGTTAGTTGATCCTAAACGAAAACGATACTGATTTGAGTTCCAGTATGCCCACCAAAGCATTCGTCTTCAAAATGTTGTTATTGCTACTCCTCCAGATTCAAAAGACATACTGGCTTGAGATATCTGTCAAGGAGATTTTTATGATATATATGTGATTCTTACATATAGTTGGTTCAAATGGTATCACACACATATCCAATATGGCTGCCACAGTAGCTGTCTTGATACTTGTTTTAGTCACATATTTATTCTCGAATAAACACAAGAAAGAGTGTAAACAACAAGCTTTAAAAAATACAATAATCATATATTTCCCTGGAACATTCTGTAAAAATGAAAAATATATGAACTTACAGTTTTAAGAATCAAATCAAAACATAATCCACGAATGAAGTGTTTGAAGTCCTAATTACAAAATGTTCCAATGATTTCAAGTTCTAGTCTCGACAGAGAATCCAAAATGGAAGATGATAATGTATGCTGTAACCTGTGGTGTTGAAATTTAGAGCTCCTTGTAGAAACAAGAATTATTACTCCGGTTTTGGAAATCTAAATACATTTCTTATAAGAACTGTCTTTGATTAAGAATCTCACGTGTAAACATGTATTTTCCAGAAAAATAACATTATTAATCCTTTTGAATCCAAGTAACTTGAAATAACTCCAAACAGCACAACATATAACTTCCAGATTAAGAGAAAGCCCAGCTGCAATGGAGAATAATTTTCCGAAACGGAGGTTATATTGTCTTTAGAAATGTAAACAAGGTTCACGTGATCATGTTCTGGAAGCTCGTAGAAATTAAGTTCCTGTTAAAGATCACGTTCACCCAGTGTGGCCCTGACGAAAACCAATCATTTTTCTCTAAGAAATAAATAACATTGTTTACATCATAAATACATAGTCCCATCATCACCTCGACAACAACCAATCATTTTCAAATAAAAATAGAACTTGTTTACATGGTTGCTACAAATTTTTAATCAAGGTCAGGATTTACATCAACACCTGGTGTTTATAAACTAACAATCAAGGTCAGATTATTTTCTGAAAAAGTGTCATATCTAGTTAATAACTTTACATTAAAATAGCATATAATAAAACAATATGTAAAAAAATTGACAAACAATTTAAATGAAATAAATATATTTTAAATCAGATATAATTAAGCCAAATATACATAACAATTGTATTGCTACTCGACCTAGATCGATGGTTTTTCCAACTTGGGGTTTTCACTGAAAGACTTATAATGATGTCTTTTTTTCTTTTTTTATGAAAATGGTACTGATCTGACATGTAAAATAGTCGCCACAATGACAACGTTGAAATTATATTACTGGCTCTAATTACTTTAATTGTTTAAATGACTTTCTCATAAGCTGACTTCCTGCTCCATATATTAGTAGACTGAGAAACAATGGAAACTAAAGCATATAAGATACGTCAAAAAAGTATCTAATTACTTGAGTAACCTGGTCATGTTCAAAATCTACAACAGCTATCCTAGATACCGAACTCCAGCAACAATACGAATGGAAAAGTCCACAAGTTGTGGTAAATTCTCTTTTAAACTTGACATCCACAGTGATAATTTAGAGGCTGCCAATGAACATAGATCAATTATTGTTTGCAAAGAACTATCATGGTGATTCCGACATGGCTGCGGCCTTACTGTGAATGTGATTATATCATTCTATTTAGCAGTCAGCATCAGTTCACCTTAGAGATCACAAATTTCTCCAAACTATCTTTGGCTTCAGCCTCTCCACACGAAACATATTTTAATTGCTTACTTTTTTAACAATTTTAGGTCATCTTTAATCTCTAATTTTATAAATTCTTGATATTTTAAATAATATGTGCATGCTTTGATAAACATGGCCTTTGTATATACTTTATAACAGCAAGAAAATTATATTTCTTGTCTAATTGTTTTTTTATTTTATATACATACTACACAGAAATTTCTTTATGGAACCAGCCTTCATTTATATACCACTTTTATCGTAGCCAAAAGATAAGAAGGCTTTTCCTGTTCCATTGGCATTGATACAAGTGTATCATAATTTATTTTTGTGAAATCAGCTTTCGGTTGACTATTTAAATTTTATCTCTTCAGCAAGTGGAGGAGGAACAGCAAGTAAGTTGAAATCAGTTTTTTGCTCTACTGGTCAAAGTTTATTGTCACCAATGCTCTTGAACTATTTAGATAATTACCATATTTCTCTTGGTAGTGTTGGTCATGAAGCAAGTGTTGCTGCTGGGACATCCAATATGAAAACTTCATCGTCCATCTTGAATATCTTGTTGCAACAGCAGTCATCTTGAAAATCTTATCACTACTTTTCAGCTAGGAAAGACATACTGACTGGTGATTTCCACCAGGAGACCTTTGAAGATATCTAGGTGGTCCTAGTTTTGTAAATTTGGTATCGTGTGCACATCCAATATGGCTCTCACAGTAACTGTCTTGATTATCGTATTGCTGCTCCACCAGAATGGATAGTCATATCAGCTTGGAGTTTCACTGAAAGACTTTCAATCATGTCTATTTTTAAGATGTCTTCGATTTCCTGAATAAAAATGGTGCGGATGTGACATCCAATACAGCCTGTAAATGGACTAGGAACAACCCCAGATTTACAAGAATTCATCAGACTGAGTCAGACATGGACAGGTCCTCTATTGCAAATGTGGTTATATCTTTTTGTTGAGCAAGTCGGCTTTAGTTCACCATTAAGCTTATTAATGTAACTCAGATGCTCTGGTTTATATATATATATATATATATATATATATATATATATATATATATATATATATATATATATATATATATATATATATATATATATATATATATATATATATACATATATGTATATACATACATATATGTATATACATATATATATATATATATATACATATATATATATATATATATATATATATATATATATATATATATATATATATATATATATATATATATATATATATATATATATATATATATATATATACATATATGTGTGTGTGTGTGTGTATTATTATTGATAACTTTTTAGCATCCTCAGTGTTTGATATCTTAATTAAAACACTTGGTCTTCGTGCTTGCTTTTAACAACAACAGTAAATTTCTTATTTCTTCCACGAAAATGTTGCCCAGTTATAATTCCTTAGAATAACAACTTCAGTCTCATACATGTTATCCACCCACCTTCATGGCAGTTAAAGTGATCTCCATCAATAGTGAAGTTTTCAGTTACTATTTCTGCTCATACCTAGTAGCATGCTCTCTATTTACAATTAGGCCTCACACAATCCATAGAAGTTGTTTGGAAATTGTCTGCCTTAAAACAAGCTCGAGGAAGTTTACGTTTGAAGGGAAGTATACGCCATATGATAAATTTAAAATCATTTATTCTTTCATTCGTCAACGACACAGGCTCAGACTTTTCAGTATTATAATTTAGCCTTCTTCAAAAAATAATCATCCGTTAGAAAATGTCAAACATAAAAAATAGTAGGCGTGTCCGTAGATAATAATTTATTATGGAATGACCATATTGACAAGCTTAGTAAAACACTGTCATCCAAAATTGCCCCACTCAGCAGAATCAAGAAATATATACCTATGGAAACTCACAATCTATGCTACAAGTCATATATTCTTTCAACAATGGATTATTGTTCAAATGTATGGGGGAACTGTGTTAAATCGGAGCTTGACAGGATTTATAAACTTCAGAAACGAGCAGCACGCATAATTTTAGATACATCTATTGATCATGCCTCAAAAGCATTGTTTACATAACTCAAATGATTCACAATATATAACATGATAGATTTTCATAAGGCAGTTATTTTATATAAATGTTTACATGGAACTACACCAGAGTATCTGCAGGACTTATTCAGGCCTTTTCCAACACAATACCAGTTGAGATGAATATCACATGGACACCTTCTGGCATCAAAACTAAGAGCAGAGCAATTTAAAAGAAATTCCAATACTCTGGTACAGTTCGGTGGAACAAGCTTCCACTACACGTAAAATCTACTGAAAATATTAGAGCATTTAAGAGGAGATATCATGAGCATGTATGTGTTTCTAATAGATAATGGAATTTAGTATTTTAATACTAAACATGTTAAAATAAACAGTAATTATTTCTATCTTCATATAATGTGCACTGTTATAATGGCCTCAAGGGAGAATAGTCATTGACTAATGAGTCACCCTCTATAAATAAAGCATTATTATTATTATTGTTATTATTATTCATATTCACCCACTTGCGGATCATTAGTACACACCAGCAGGGTTCATGATGGTGTTGTCCCATCATATTGTTATAACCATACTAATACGTGCAGGTCTGGTGTTTGATATAGAAACACATTTAATATTATTGTATAATTTCCATTTTGCATGGATACATATAGGTAAATTTTCTTCATTATTTAGTCTTAGCATCCACTTCATAGTTATATATGTGGTGCGTTACTGTATTGACTGCCATTTGGTCATTCCTAAATGTAATGGACATTGTTTTACAATGGATATTGCAGCATCCACTTCATAAGAGTCAATAATGATGCTTCAGTTTCCGTATTATCTTCAGGTACAGCGTGTACTGTGGAAAACTCTTTTTGTTAATTTATGGCTTCTATCATGGTCAAATACTTTTACGAGCGAGTCTTGGGTCTTAAAATAAGTGACAGAAAGAGTGAAAAGAAACAAACTTTGTAAAATTCAACAAATAATTTATTTCCCAAGAATACAAAGTGAAATAAAAGGAGACTTAAGGTATTACGAAATACTCCTAGAATTACAGACATAAGTGGTAATAATTTAAAGTTATGAATAATATTCAGGAGAAGTCCCAAATTAAATCCAAAGCTGAAGCTGTTGATGTGTCTGTTGTAGCTTGTAGACGACTGATGTATGAAGTCTTTTGTTGAATCATATTGATATAATTCTAGGTTTGAATTCACTACAAATTCCAGTGAATGTTTCTGTCCAAGAATTTTATAGAAGCAGCAGAGAGGCTGAACAGGCCATTTCTAGGAGGGTCTATTTGTGAAATTAACCCTTCCTACGAAAACGACACACAGACGTCAATAACACTAAACCAAAACCTCTAAACAGGTTAGCGTATATTATTTTTTCTCTTGAGCTTTGACCATTGTACCAATTTTCACAATTCGCATATATGAGGTTCCATCGTGAAGGGAGAGAAACCTCACTGACTCACATCAGGGATACATCTGGGACTATAACTTCCAGCAATCATGATCTGTATGGAATCGAACACATAGGACTGGGCAGGTAGGGGCGAGTTTCCTTCTATCATAATGGAATGCGAATGGAGTGTGTTCCCTTGGGATCAGTATTTACATATTAACATTCTCAAGATGAAAACCATTCCAAAAGCTTGTTTTGGTGGCTGGATTACCTACATGCGACTAGAGTTCTCGTTCTGTCCAACAACGCTGTGGTGACTTAACTCAAACAGCAAGGTGAAACCAAATCACCAGAACGTTTTAATCTTGACTGGGATTTTCTAAAGTGGTGTCCTCAATGGCAAATCGTTGTCCAAATTCAACATCCACTTGGATGGTTAATATATTGGCACAACCACAAAAGCCAACTTAATTAAATACAAACAGAATGGTCACTTCATCCCCCGGTTTGCAGTCAGCATGTATCCAATGGAACTGATCTATCATGGACCTGTTAGTGACAAGGTGCAATGCCAAAATAACAACATTTGTCTCACCAGTCCTTGATCAAAAGGCCTTGATAGTATATGTTTTTTTTTTTTAAATATAGATTGGAATGACCAAATGAATACAGCATATGCTACTCCCCAAACTCCTCGGGTTGCAAAGGTGATGCATCAATTTAAAGAATCAGAGTGTCGCCTCATCCGTGTGACTTTTGCTGGATTTGCTGTAGGGAAAAATATTCCCTTTCAAAGCATCTCCCTTATAAATGAAATGTATTCTCTAGTTGGTAATCTAGAAGCTGTCTACCATACGTAATAGTGGACCTGAGAAAAGAATGGTGTCTCAGGGGTAAAGAATTTAATTCCCTCCATCTCTTATCTATTCTCCTAAGGTGTTTGATTGGGTAACATATCTGAAGAAGAAAACAACTTTTTTCTAGTAAAATATGTTTTTTCAATAATATTTACCAGATCATAATACATACAACCTCCAGACAGATATATCCATATAAAGATCATGCCTTCCACTCCAGTAGCAACTGAAAAATTCATGGAATAGGACACCAATCCCAGTATCACGTGGAGATCACTCTATTTAACTGCTACCTAGGTGGGCAGAAAACGTTTAGCTTCTTAACTAAAAAAATTTAATTTGGAAGGGCAGGATTTGCAAGGTAGTAGTAGTTCCCCAAAGGTATTATGACTGGGCAAGTATTGTCGAATAAACAAATATTGCTAGAAAGAAAAGGTTTGTGATCTAAATTTATTTTATTTTGGTATGCATAATGCAGAAATTTCTTATGAAACCTCTTCATTTGCAGCACTTTTATCGTAGCATAGCAAAATGTTGTTACCAATGTTCTGACATTGGTGCCAGTACATTATGATTCACTGGTATGATGGAGGCTTTTTGTGAGCTATTTAAATCTTATTTCTTACAGGTTCGTCATCATCAAATATACATGGTAAGTTGAAATTATTAATTTTTAGATTAAAGAGACATAGACCAGAAGAAACCCTTTGATAGTCTGTTGTCCATTATCTGCCTGTCTGTTAGTTCAGGTTGTCTCTCAGTTTTGCTATGAAATTATATACACACATTTAAAACATGGTCTTAAATGAAAATGATACTGATCTAAGTGCCACAAGAGCTGTCAACATGAAAATCTTGTTTTTGCTATTCCTCCCAAATGAAAAGCCATATTGGGATATTGTGATATTTCCACCAGGAGACTTCTTTTGGTATCTGGTTGGCTTCCAATAAAAGTGGTATCACATTCACATACAATATGGCTGCCACAGCAGCCTTCATGATAATATTTTGTTACCACACCAGAATGGATGGTAATATCAACGTGGGGTTTTCACTGAAAGACTTCTAATGATGCCTAGTTGGTCCTGAATGAAAATTGTGCTGAATTGTGCTGATCCGAAACGGACACCACAATGACCATGTTAAAATCTTATTATTAATACTTTTCCTAAATGATTGCAGAATATAATGATAGCGAGTCTACAAACAGTTTAAGGTGTCTGGTTGGTTCCAAATGGAAGCGTTTCATGTCTGATATCTTATATGGCTACCATGGCAATCTTCTTGTTATTGTTACTGCATCAAAACATAAATAGATATCAACATGTAGTCTGAAAGTAAAATGATGCAGATCTAATGTCTAATATGGCCACCGTATTGGCCATCTTGAGAATATTATTCTCATTATCCGATTTAAATGGAAAAGTCATTTTGTCATGGGGTTTCATCAGATGACTTATTATGGTATTTTAAATGACAATTATGTAAGCTGTTGAATAGGTTTTGGCAACAATTTCCCCGTACCATATTACAATGATCAAAGTAATACTGATCATAGCTTTTATAAAAGCCAGATACTGCGAGAAATACGGAGGACATGTTTGATCTGGGAGAGTAACCAGATTGTAGATGATTATGTGCCTAATGTGTTCATTCATTATTAAGGTTCTTTTTTCACATCCACGCCGATAACCAAATCAAATGTGACAACATGTATTGATGCTTTCTTGTAAGAAAGATTTCTACATCATACAATAATAATAATAACAACAATAATAATAATAATAATAATAATAATAATAATAATAATAATAATAATAATAATAATAATAGTAGTAATACTACTACTAATAATAATAATAATAATAATAATGAGGACTTTGTATGGCGCCTAATCTTTAGAAGCTCTAAGCGCTTTGAAACATTAGACAACACCTATAACATACAAAACATACAATCATATTACTACAAAAAACTAACATCATGAAATTAGAAAACATAAAAAACATTCTGAAAATATTTAAGGTAGGAAACATTATTAGGTCCTTAAGTTTGTTCTTGCAGTCAAAATAAGTGAGTTTTAAGAGCACTCTTGAATGAGATCACTGTGTTTTTGTGTCTAAGTTCAGTGAACAATTCATTCCTCGTTGCTGGGCCCTGGTATGCAAAAGAACGCTGTCGATATGACTTCGTTTTTGTTTTGGGAATAATGAGTATACGATTGTCAGAAGAGAAGGGTAAGTATCTTGCTGGTGTGTACGCATGGGTGAGGTCTGATAGATATGTTGGACTGGAGTCCGTCAGTGAAACGTAGCACAGAGAAAAAAAATTGTGTTTGATACTGGATCGAATGGATAGCCAGTATAGGGTACAGAGCAGCGGGGAGGTGTGCTTTGATCGTGGTACTCTAAGTATGATCCGAGCAGTTGCGTTTTGAACATTTTGATGTTTCTGAAGTAGATATTGAGATGAACCAGACAGAATTGAGTTACAATAGTCCAGTCTTGAAAGTACTAATGAACACAGAAGTGTTTTAGTGACATCAACTGTAAGATATTTGCGAAAGAAGCTAATGCATCTCAGCTCAAGATATTCAGCCTTGCATATGTTCATTACATGTTGGTGCAATGTGAGAGTACTGTCCAGAGTGACACTTATGATTTGTACTGACTGTGTGAATTTAATGTTGGTGTTGCTGATCTTTATTGTTTGAGGCAAAGGATGTGACTGAGAAAGTCTTTGTGTTGTGATCAGAATGGTCTTAGTTTTATCATCATTCATCTGCAGCTTGTTACATGTCATCCATGATTTTACATCAGCAATGCACCTCTCTACACCTTGGGTGGTAGCATCAACTTAGATGGGTGGCTAGATTTGTATATTTGTGTGTCGTCAGCGTACAATTGATGAGATACTGCATGATGATCTATCACACTTGAGAGAGGCTGAGTGTATAGAATGAAGAGAATAAGTCCAAGAACAGACCCCTGTGGAACACCACAACATAGATTAACTGGGCTGGAGTGTATTCCATTTGCAGACACAGTTTGTGTCTTGTTGACCAAGTAGGAATTGAACCACAGTAAGGCTGTATCATGAATGCCAAATACGTGCTGGAGATGGTGAAGTAATATATCATTGTCTATTGTGTCAAATGTTGCAGACAACTCAAGGAGGGTGAGGAGTGTAATCTTTCCACTATCCAAAGCAAAGAGAATGTCAATAACTACTTTTAGAATTCTAGTTTTAGTACTGTGGCAAGGGCGATATACAGATTTTTCATTGCTAAAAAGACTGTTTAATTTCAGATGAGATACAAGCTGGGATAGAACAACCTTTTTTAAGATTTTTTTATATGAATGGGAGATTAGAAACTGGGCGGTTGTTCTTTAAATCGTTATGGTCGAGTGTTCGTTTCTTCTGCAGAGAACCGCTCTTGTACCTAGTGGTTAGGGCGTCTGCCTCGAATTTGTGAGGGCGTGGGTTCGATCCCCGGCCGAGTGATACCAAAGACTTACAAAAATGGTACTAACAGCTGCCTCGCTTGGAGCTCAGTATTAAGAGGTTAGTGTTAGGACTAGTCGGCCTGGTGTCAGGATAATGTGACTGGGTGGTACATCATACTACATGTCTGCGGCATGATGCCACAGTGCTAGATATCACTTTAAACTACCACACTGCAGACATCGAGGCGATATGACTGAACAATTGTTAAAGCTACATTACAAATCCGAATCACACTCTTTAGCAGAGGCTTTACAATGGCAGTTTTGAAAAATGATGGGAATCCCCTGGATGAGAGAGAGGTATTAATAACATCAGTTAGTGAAGGCAATATTGTATCTAAACACTCAAGCAGCAGTGATGTTTTAATTGGATCAAGTTCACATGACTTTGGTGCACTCTTCATCATGATTGTACGTACTAAATCCATAGAGACAGGTTCAAATGTTGCTAATGGTTGCCCCTGAAATTCTGTATCCCAACTGTATTGTGACGACGAGTCAATTGAAATTGTGTTGTCAAGCTTATATCTAATGCTTTGTACTTTGTCATGGAAGAAAGTTGCAAACAGATCCAGAAGGTCGAATATACAGAAGGTATTTGGAAGTGGCGTACATTTGTTCCTTGACATTAGCTTGCTAGTAATCTCGAAGAGCTAATAAGGTTAATAATGTTGATCTTCTCTGGGTTGCTGTAATCAGAATACTTGTATCATTTCATTAATTTCCATTTTGTTCATACCAAACTTCTAAGTGAACTAGGGTACCTTCTAAATTAGTTGGTAGTACAGATAAAGAAAATTGGGTATCAGAATGTGGTATCATCACTTTAGAGATCTGGAGATGAAACATTGTTTTTTTAAGTAAGGAGATGTCAAGCTATTTATAAAGATTAAAATCTGGATGGAATTTTGTACTGAATCTTGATAAATATCAAAATATCACGGTCCTGGTCACTAAGGTAAAGTTTGTAGGGAATAATGGCAATTTTCTTTACTTTTGAGGCATATGCAATTACGAAATAACACTTACTATCCAGGAACAACAAAAAAAAAGTTTGTTACACTGTACCTTCAAAACAGAAGAAATAAAGCAATTCCCTCGTGCAAAGAAGATCTCATCTTTAACAAATCCAGGCATGGGAATGAGGATGAATCCAACAAAATCGCACACATTGTACTTCCTGCATATGCAAACGACTGCTGAGACCAAGGGTATTTGTATGTATTAGTAAAGAAGGAAAACTATTGATAATACCCAGTCCTATTCTATAACTTTTTGTAATGTACACAAGGTGGTAAACTTCAGCTGTTTGAAATTTTCCCGAGCCATGCTGATTATGTGCTAATTTTTGTTATTCCATCAGCACCTTTATTCACTGGTTAAATATCAATGCATAACAGGAAAAGTTCCGAATTTGTTCCGCATGTACAAATTAAATAAAATAAATAAATTCCTTTGTATGAGGGTCTCAAGGTAAATTAGTTCTTAGCTAATTGTGTTACCCTCTTTAAATAAAGTCATGATTACTGTTATTAAGGAAAGGTGCTTCCAGGATATTTTTTAGGGCTTCACCCTTTGTCACTGAAATAAGGGGAGAGTACAAAAGAATGCGGGGTTAAAGAAACAATCATGGTTCAGTATTTACCTACCACTTCAATACTCAACTTTTTTAGAGCTCTACTGAAATCAAAATCTTGAATAGATGTTACCTCTAGTTGTATAAGTATTAATCTGTTAATTATTTATGAGCATAATCTGTTCCTTATCTGCGTGTGAATATTTGTCTGTGCTTCCTTCTGAAAGGGCATATACATAGATAGCTTTGTCAGCTTGAAGATGTTGGGAAACTAATATTTGTGCCTATTATTTAGAATTTTCCAGTACTCATAAATATTTTCTTTTGGATACATCTGCTCCAAAATAGGATTTTTCACAAACACAAACTTACTTCTTGAATCAGTAGTTTACTGGCTACTGTGCCTGATTTCCTATCTGTTCCATAATGCTGTGTTAGGGTTTTCAGTCCATCAATGCCATAATCTTCTTGTGCAGACAGAGGTATTCAAGTAAATATCTTTACTTCTAAATTTCATTTTTTATAATCCTTAATTATTCGGTTTATCTTAACACTGATATTGATATATGGTTTTGTAGCGTATGATTCACAGGGCTAAATTGATTGATTAAATAAATGAAAATTGCATTTTTACTTTTAATTGTCTGTAGTTTAATTAGGCTCAGTTATTCTGACCTTTCTACATTTAATTTCATAATACCGCTACAAGGGAGACTGACCGTCATGCCATCTATTTTTGTCCATCCAACATGTACATCGACTTGTATTTAACACCATTTTTGGGCTCAGATTCAGTCACTGGTATCTTCATTAAGAATTTCCCAGCTCCAGTAATCCAATATACTTCATAACTTTAAAAATTATTGCCATCATAACTATCACCAGCCGGTATTTGGCGAATGTAAATGTAATGAACCACGCCTGGGATCAGACATTTTGGGTTTTCTAGGTTGCCCGTATTTAATACGCTCATTTGTAAAACTTCTTTCATGACGGTTCAAACTACAATATAACGCTTATTCCAGGGCAAAATATGCCAATCAAATTTAGTTTGACAATCATTTTTGCAATACTTCAAGACCTTAGATATGTAAACACTAGCCTACCCTAAAAACAGATGTCGCGACAAGAATGGTTAAATAAAAATGGTATAATTTGTCGACCACGTTTTCATATGCGGGACGTTCAACTAATTAGTTCTCGTGCATCACCATTCTCCAACTGTGCAAATTCATACATATTTTGCACGATTCACGCAATCGCACACCCTGACATCATCTCTGTTTAATTACTTTATATATCAGTGACTTTAGAGCGAGGTTTCTCTGGTGCTTTGCTAGTACTTCTTGTCTGTAACGCAGGGAATCAGCTACACTGATTCCTGATTGGTAGTTGTTATTTAACCTCAACTGGAACAAACAGTAACCACCAATAAGATTTGAATGTGGAACACATTTAGAATGTATCCCTTATGCTGAACATGCTGCTGGGTTAAGATAATTAGCATGGAATTAGGATGGGGCAGATTACGAATTATGTCATTTTGAATTTGCAGACAACGAGCAAGTAATCTCGATAGTCTTTTTCGTATTTACTAATAAAAATGGGGGCCCTGAGTGGCCGAGTGGTCTAAAGCGCTCTCCGTTACGGATCACTGCCATCTCACCTCTGTCTGCGTGGGTTCGAGTCTAGGATTCGGCCAATGTTGGTATGTGAGAACGCTTGCCAGTAGCTTCTCGTGGGTCGGTGGTTCTTTCCGAGGTTTTCCCAGGTTCTACCTCCACCATTAATACTAACCGCCATGTATAGCCTATCGTGTGCTGAAAAATGGCGTTAAACCCCACAACAACAACACAGCTAATAAAAATGAGGACCTAGGACAGCAAATGCTGTTTCAGATGAATTCTATATTTAAATAATCAGAAGGCAGACTAATGATAATTACAGTAGAACCTGCATTGAAATACCACCCCTTCTGCCAAAAAATATGGTCTCTCAAGACAGGTGGTCTCTCAGAAGAGATCATACCACTATATAATTAATAAAACTGTGCATTGAGAATAGGTCTCTCAAGACAGGTGGTCTCACATAGCAGTGGTCTTTCAAGACAGATTTTAGTGTATTCATAACTGCTGAATACTAAAATAACAAATACGGCTAGTATTGTTTTGTATCGATTCTTCTTCTCTTGTTTTGATATGTATATCATTCCAGCAAAAGTATCGATGCATCGAGATATCAATGAATCATTTCCCCCTATTAAGAATGTACCTACAAACTATTAAACTTCCATCATGGTACTATAGGCATCTCAAAACTCATGTTTCCAATACTTCCACTTGTCTAAATGGTGGCATCAATATGAGCTTCATTACATACTTCTACCTATAACTAATTGGGTCTGTATGCAAATGGTGCAAATCTGACGACCAACATAACCAAACTTTTGTGAAGAGGTAGGAAGGCAAATGCAGTGAATCTTCTGGCAGTGTCCAAGGTCATTTTTCACACTTTTGCACTTTATAAATGCATTGAGTTGACTTGTATATGTTCAAGTAAATTTTAACCTGATTTTGTATTTAGTTACATTACAATGAATAAATTGATAGTCACCTCTTGGTCGCTGAATTCGATTTTATAGGAAGTTGTCATGGCTTTGTTTTTTTACATCTACTCTCACATAAGCAATATAAAGCATAGATGAAGTATTTTAGCACAAGTTCTCACTAATCATCCTAAGTTTCACTGAGTATTGTGATGAAACTTTGTACTAATTCATCCCATTCTCTATACAAGGGGTCTCAAACTCATAGCACCCTGAGGACCGCATGAGGGCATTTTCGACGGCCTAAGGGCCGTACCACCTTTATCATCTCTCATGACACCTTGTGATGCCAATCATTTTTCGGGGCAAAGGATTCTGCTTAGTGGGGTGCATGCGGTCCACAGGCCGCGTGTTTGAGACCCCTGCTTTGCATGATCCTAAATGAAATGGTTCCACAAGGACATCCAATATTTTCATCACAGTGACCATATTAAAATCGTTTTTAGGCTAACCCACCTGCATTGATTGTCGTATCAACATGGTATCTTCACTAGAAGACTTCTAATGATCTCTGCTTGGGATTATACGAAATTGGTACCAATATGACATATCTGACATTCATTCTAGCCACTAATATAGCAGCCATCTTGAAAAAGTTGTAGGTACTGCTTTTGAATGGAACATCATATGTACATGGGGTTTTGACCAGAATTCCTTTTATTATATGCTCATTTTTGTCTCCGTTAACTTTACATTGTCAGAATCATGCAGTATTTTACGATACTGAACACATTTATGTTGCACGAACGCACCTATAGCTGTATAGTTAATTAAGAACTACTTAGTAAACAAACCAGGTACACTCATGTAGTAGATGCTTTAGGTTTTGGTTGGTTAAATTTGTTTCAGAATGAACTAAAACAGATGTTTTGTCCATTTGAAAGTATAAATGATAAAGTTAACGACGTAGACGAGTTCACCGAGCCATAAATGAAACTTTCAAATAAGCAAACTAATGAACGTAATATTCACAATGTCAACAACAAATATGACACATGCGGTAATTGAAAATACTGTTCTGATCGTTGATACAGTTATTTAGAAGGATATTCATATCTTTTAGAAAATAGAATGGATACAACTATGATGAGTGCTCTCTAGGGGTTAAACAAATATAGCACAGTAAAGCATATTAAAGCAATTGGTTCTGACATATCCATCAAAGATGGAGTATTTTCAAAATCTTTCAAAATAATTGATTCGAGAAACAATGCAACTAAGATTTTAGTAGGAAACTAAGTGCCTCAGAGCCAATAATCCAAGACGACGAAAAAGTATTATTCCGCTGGGTAAATGGAGTGTCACACAACAGTTTCTTTTCAATTTTCCCCATGTAACTATTTTGATACAATGTTAGGCTAATGAAAGAAGAACACACTGTATGATACAGGTCATAGCTAGGGTCCCTCCAACAGCAAGATGCTAGTGACAGGGCATAAGCATGTTTTCTTTAGCTGGTAATAAGAATGGTAATATACTCAGATTTATGTATCTTGAATTTCATCAAAATGTACTTTCTTAGTTCTTCAAAACTGTACTGGAATTTTGAGTAGCCTATATTTCCAGCTGAAATCCATTATTCTTACTGCACTGAATTGACCCAATAATCCAGTCCCTCATAATCAGAAAAGCAGAATTGAGTTGAAACAACATAGAAACAAAATCCATGCACATTCATTCACACTAAGAATCCTCTAAAGTTCAATTTTAAGTACATCAAAATGACAGTTAGTTTTGAAACTGATGTAGAGTACGCGACTAAGTTAAAAGGTCACAGGATGGAGCCTTGTGTGCATGAATACTATTATCGTCAGTTGATGAATCTACAGTTGTGAATTTGTTTTGAAATTAATCATAAATTCAACTACATTGTTTCTTTAAATTTCTTTTATTATTAAACCTTAGCTTGTTAGACAAAATGAGCATATAATAAAAAGCTACTGCATTAGTATGGGAAAATATAAACTTGATTTTAAAAAAATACTTCAGCCCTCAAGTTCGTGCAGTATTTTTTTCAGAAAAACTTGTTATTATTTTCCCATACAAATGCAGCAATCTCTTATTATGATGATTATAGTCGGGCCCGAATGAAAGTATTTCTAATCTGACATCCAGCATGACAAACTCAAGAGCCATTTTGCAAATCTTGTCACTGTTACTTTTTTCAGAATAAAAGCCAGCTTGGCATAGTGTTTTCATAAGACAACTACATATGATTGTTTTCTTGAAATGTTATATCTGGATAGTTTTACAAAATGGAGTATTTACTGAAAGCATTCTTATAACATCAAGTTGGTCCTAAATGAAAATGGTACCAGGGTGATGCCCCATACAGCAGTAATCTTGATAATCTTGTTCTCACCACTCCTAAATGAATGGTTATATCAACATCGATTTTTTACTGAAAGACTTTTCATATTGCCAAGTTATTCATAAATAAAAATGGCACCACTCAAACAACCAATATGATTGTGACAGTGAATTTGAAAATCAGGTTTTCGCACATTAATTTCCTATGATACCTAGTTTGTTGTGAACTAAAATCTTGCCAGTCGTACATCCAATGGAATGATTACAGAATCATAATGCATACAGTATTATAATGCATAGTGTTATGTATATTTGATTTAATTTAATTGTTTGTAAGTTTCAAAATCTTTTTTTTTTTAATTTCATAGCATGTTAATGTAATGTAAATTTGTTTACAAAATTTTTATATTTTTCCAGAAATATTCATTTTGACCTGACTCTTTTCATAAATACCTAATGATAGAAACACTGTTTCTATCTTTGATTCAGTTCCCGACCGTGATACAGAAATCACTGTGACAAGTAAAACAACTTTTTATTTTTATTTTATTCTTGGAGTAAAATGGTTGGTTTTTCTCAGGGTCATATTGGGAGTATGTGACCTTAAACTGTAAACTTGATCACGTGACCCTCTATTTCGCAATTCAGGCATGTCCGAAATTAGATTTAATTGAGATGTCTTGTGAAATAATTTCAGTTTGGGCTTTTAAACATTTGTCGTCAAGTTGTTTTCTTCTGTTGTGACCAATTTTTGAGTTTCATTTAAATTTTTCAGATTCTAAAAGATTAATTCGTTTCTCTGAAAATATTTGTGCTCATACAGAATTTTTGGACAGAAACATTTATTTAAATTTTATTCACAAATTTAAACACCATAAATGTTATACAAGGGCAAATTTTACCAGTGTTTTTTTCTGATGTAACGGAATCTCTGTTTTCTTTTCTCACCTGCATGTATAAAAACACCATAGGCAGACAGAGAGGCAGTGTATCCTATACACTATGTCTTTTCTTCCTCTAGAATTATATAAAAAGTTTATGGATCGACTGAACCCAGTTAAGAAAATAGGTTTAATTTATTGAAAGACAACAAACATAAATTCTTAGTATATTTACACACATGATTTTATATTTTGGTTCATTTGAGATTCATTATTTCCTGGTTCCCTTGGGGTTCATTAGATCCAAGTTCACTGTATCGTGTAAATATGCAATGGAGTTAAGACAATATAAATATACAGCAGTTATCACTGATTAATAAGTTCATAACTTCCTTCATGTTGCCCATTCGGGATATGGTCATACTAATTCTTAATCTATTTATTGCTTCCTTCATGTTACAGTTGTGAGACATGGTCATGCTGATTAATAATATGATCCCTCATGTTACAGGTGTGAGACATTGGGTCACACTGGTTATTAATATGTCCCTTCATGTTATAGATGTGACACATGGTCACAGTGATTATTAGTTTGTTCCTCCATGTTACAGATGCGATACACTGGGTCACACTGATAATTAATATGTTCCTTCATGTTACAGATTTGAGACATGGTCACACTGATTATTAGTTTGTTCCTTCGTGTTACAGGTGTGAGGCACAGGGTCACACTGATAATTAATATGTTCCTTCATGTTACTGATGTGATACATGGTCAAATTGATTATTAGTTTGTTCCTTCATGTTACAGATGTGAGACACTGGGTCACACTGATAATTAATATGTTCCTTCGTGTTACAGATGTGACTCATGGTCTCACTTATGATTAGTATGTTCAGTGCTTCATTCATATTACAAACTTTAGGCATGATCCATATACATTTTTGTAGCATGAGACCATATATATATATATATATATATATATATATATATATATTTACATGCCTGAACCTAAATAGTTTATATATAGCATAAGGTTTACTCTTTCATATGGTGAAGTAATACAAACTTGTATTGCAGGCATTGGAAGACTTTTCCTGGGACTTGGCGCTGGCTTCAACATTCCATATTGCAATATCATTGGCTTGCTGACAATATGTATACTTTAGAAGGTTGGGAGTCCTTTGTCTTTTTTATGTATAAGTAGTGTATTTTAGATGGATTTGTTTATTATGACAAGATGACATGACAAAAACTTGTTTGTCCAACAGTGCAAAGTGGAAAGAAAAGAATGATGTAAAACAAATCTAAAGAATACTTGTTTTGTATATTACATTCCTATACCCTGGTCTGTTTTGTATATTACATAAGAAAATGTATGTGTTGTCGGAACTTATGAATTGATTTTATATCCGTCCAGGTTTGTCACACTATTTTATACTCCTTTAAGGAATTTTCTTTTGATAATTAATATGTCATCTAATAAGAAAATAATCAGCTTTGTATAACTTTGTGTGCATTGTCTTCATTTCAATAATAAAAAAATATATCTTGTCTTAATTTTCATACCAAACTGTTTGCTGTATGATTCATGTTTCATAAAGATTTTACAATACCTTCTGGTTATATACATATATATATATATATATATATATATATATATATATATATATATATATATATATATATATATATATATATATATATATATATATATATATATATATATATATATATATATATATATATATATATATATATATATATATATATATATATATATATATATATATATATATATATATATATATATATTCTTACCTGCAATGATCTCATTGTGACTTTTTAATTGGTGTGAGAAAAGTGTACCAAAATATAGGCAGTGAATAGATGTAAAAGAATTGATTGGGTGGGTGGATGACTCAATTGTGTTTTTTTTTAATACCAGCTGCAACCCAAGGATTTCTCCAGAAAATGTATAGCCCCCATAAACTGAACTAAGGTGCTCTTTTAGCAGCTGACAATTATTACCGTAGGTTCTATCTACAGCAAGCTGAATGTTTTTTCGATCTGTCATAAAATGTTTCACCTTTTGATAGCCTTGAATGATTGAAATTGTATTATGGTATGCATATAGAATATTAATGGGTATTGAATCACCATGATATCAATTCATCCAGCTTAAAGTGGTAACATTAGTATGTTGTGCATGCACAATTAGAATTAGTATGCATCACCTGACTGGAAAATGTAATATGAAGTAGTGTCATTATGGCAGCTTTGCCTTCTCTTTTTCTCTTACTCTACCTGATGTACGTCACAGCCTTTGTCCCCCAAGATGTTTGTCCATCTTAGCGAGCAAACCTCTTATTCTGATATGTGAAACCCGTGACTGATTAGTATTAATAATCTACAAAAGTGAAGTGGCCCGAGCAAGAGACATACAGTGACTGGGAAAACTGTCACTGTCACTTCACTCATGTTTAAACTGTAATACACTTCTCATTGCCAGACTTACATATACTGAATCAGACAGTCGTTAAGCAGCCTCATTAATAACTTTACAAACCTCAGTCAGCATTGTTTCTGTTAATGGTGATTGTAATTTAGAAGGTATTCTATTCACTAACAGTCGTAGCCGATCTCAAATTGATTGAACTGCTTGCTATCACAGTTGTTTCATCTGATCCTCAGCAGAATTTTTAAGACTATAAACGACTTACATTGAAACTTGTTTGGCAATAGGAGAAGAACATGATGATAATGTTTTGAGTATCTTGTTTGCGCCCGTGAACAATCGGCGAACAAGGTCACCGGGGCCAATTCCATAATATGTCATGTAAACATATTTTCTCTCTTAACATCGTGCATGGGTGTCACTTGTCCAGGTACAACCGTCATGATCTCATTATAGTAAATATCCCGTTGATTTCTAATGTGCAGTTGTATTGTCAGTATTTCACTTCGATTATCTACAACAAGTGATCTCCATCCACAATAGTAAAACGGATATATAACAAACAATTATTGTAGCATTGAAGATATACAGATCCCAATGACATAACTGATATTAAATTACCTGTTCCCAAAGTTGTTGAAAACTCAAACAGTACGTAACTATATGAGGCTATGCCTCCCGCACCTAGGCCTTTTTCGGACTTGCTTTCCTAATTACCACATGTTCCAGCATGCAAAATATTTCATTCTCATGAGCATCTAAAAAGCCAACCAAGAGATATTGTGGAGGATGATTGTCCAATGTGAATTAAATATTATGAAGATTCAGCTGCGATGATGGAGGTGAGTGTGGGCTCATGTTCACGTATATAAATATTAGTCTTTACCGGTCTGCACTGAAATTCTTTGTTAGACCTCAACATTGAATGAGGTATTGATATACATAATCTTGTGAAAACACAAATGTGCTATTATCAGGCAGACCACAAAACGATGATTGTGATAGGATATCAAGCTAACTAATAAACTCATAGCGACGCAAGTTTAGTCACAGTTGTGCGTGATTTGCCAGCTGTAACAGTTGTATAAAATGTCACACTGAATTATAGTTTGGTTGATGAGATTGTGAATATCGAAGGAATGCTTTTGATTTTATTTAAAACATCCTGTTGCATCGCAATACATATTTTATATAAAATATAATCTCAACTTAGCTGTATCGTCATATACAACATTGACATCTTCAAAAAGTTCATGTATCAACATAAAAACGTTCTTTTTGACCATGATACCATTGGTGAGCAACCGCAGACAAAACAATGTGACTTCATTAATCAGCAAGGTCGTTAGAATTACAGTCCACCAAGGCCACTTCCTTTCTTATATTCTTCCTGTATAGGCGTATGTGTACATTTTGGTAAACGATTCTTTGCCAACCTATTAACTTGTTCTTCTATCCATTCTGATTTTTCTTCCGTTGTGCGAAATTCAGGTGCTAGTGGTTGCTTTTGTTGTGCTGTTTTTACAATGTTTTCTTTGCAATTTTTACTGGCGGAGACAATATTGATACACGTTTTTTTGTATGTATAGTAAACCATGTTTCTTGAGCTAAGGGTGTATTTTTCTCTTTTATCAATAGTTAGGCTGCTGCTTAATCCAAATATTCATCTGCCGCTTCTGTCTCGGTTTCAGAGGTTTAATGACATTATTCTTCCCCACCAGGAGTTTTATAAAATAATGCATATTTTGCCTTGTTTTATTGTCATTTCCACCTTAGCCAATGCAATTTATTATATTCAAATGGCTCACCAGAGACTTGTTTCAGCACAGTAGACACCTGTTTATCCACTTGGCCCATACCTTTTTATATCCTGTGATGGTTCTTTGGTCAAAAAATGTTTCCATTTGGGGATATAGATAAAACTGCATGAATGGGATCTTCAGAGATCCACTTGCGACTTTTATCATTAATGGTTTGCTTTGGTGTTTCCATCATTCACTCATAAACGGGTGGTAGGGGTGGATTCCAACACCCAACCAAAGCATGTTGAAATATTAGTAAATCATGTTGGTGATACGTGTTACCGACACGACATTGTGTACCAAACACCAACATATATCCGTGCACTTCAACGTGCAGCTTGGACCTAATTCATGATTTGAACGCTATTAATACTATACTCGGAGAACGAATCGCAAGATGGATTATCAAAGGCGGAATGAAAGCCAGTAATGTTTTAGAAGGCTATACTTCATGTGGACAAACTTCAACTCACGATGTCTATTGATGTGTAAACAGTCTTGAAATGGAATGATACTCCAAGAAAGCCAACACGTAATCCTTGATGGTCTATTAATGAATGACCAGCAATGCCACCAGGAGGAGTACTTTTACGAGGAGAAATGAATGTCATTCAAGCAAATGAACTACCACCAATATTTCTTTAAACACATTGATGCGCTACTGAATGTCTTTAGATATCAATCATATTAACATACACCAGCCGTTAATATCATGTCCAAACTTGCAAGTGTCAATTCCGTCATGGAATATACATCACTTTGTATCAAGTGCGACAAACTTACTTTGGTACATCGATATACACTCATGCGATGTTTCCGACACCATACTATATTTGCCGTGTGGGCGAATTCGCGTCTGTTTCGACTGCTGCCGCGGCCTAAGTGGTTAGAGCGTCTACTTTGGATGCTTGAGATCTCGGGTTCTAACCCGCGCCTAGTCATACCAAAGACTTATAAAAATGGTATTAACAGTTGTCTCGCTTGGTGCTCAGCATTAAAAAGCTAGTGTTAGGGCTGATCGGCCAGGTGTCAGGATATTATGACTGAGTGGGACATGATGTAATATGTCTGCGACATGACGCTCCAGTGCTAGACATCACAATAAACTGAAATACTGCAGACATCGTAGCGACATGACTCAAATTGTTAAAGCTACGTTAAAAATCCTAAAGCACAAAACACACACGTCTCTCTCGAAGAATGTCCATGTCGTGTGTGAGACCCTTTTTCAAAATGACCCATAGGATACCTTTGACATTTTTAATATTCTTGCCGGATACAAGCACGATTTAATACATGTTGGGTCCCACATAGTATTTGATTGGGTACCCGAGCTTTTATCTTTGAACTTATGAATAGCCTTTTACTTTAAATTACTAAACAACTGATGATATTTGGGATACTCAATGGTTTCAACTTCATTTACCAAATTTGTTTTCATTCATGTTCGCGAACACTTCATTGGTTGAGATATGTACCAGCATTGGGTCATTTTCGGTGTACAATATTTTGACATTGTCATCGTATCTTTGCTTAGTCTTGTCGTAAAAATAAAACTCGTACATATGTAAATTGGATATGTCCAACATCGATAGGTTGTGTGAACATTAGTTTCAATATTTTGCCTATGAGAGGCAACACGACCATCGTCAAAGATCTGCTGATTTTCAAATACCGGGCCATCAATGACTCTTCAAAATTTGTCTTGCTCACTATAACTGATAACGTTGACTGAAATCCACTTGCGTAAATTCACCGTCGTCTTGCTTATAAATCATTGTTCATGAATTTAAAGATATCTTTTTTTAAAACTAATGTGACCGCTGTGTGCAAATCCGTATTAATTTTTATATACGGTACCAACCATTCGTGCGGGTGAAATTCAAGCACTCGATGGATCCTGGTTGCTCGCATTCCCAATCGGAAGTAAAGATAAATATTTCGTGCATGTAGTACAGTGGTTCCCAAAGTGGGCGGTACAGACCCATGGGGGCATTTGGATTAACGAGGGGGGGGGGGGGGCTAATGCTGATTAATGAGTTTTTCGGGATAAGGTAGGGGTCCCTGATGATAATCGGGGGGGGGGGGGGGCAGTGGCCCGACAACGTTCGGGAACCACTGGTGTAGTACATAGTTGTGTTTCGACCCAAACCTTGAACAAGTTTAGTGCATTCAATAAATTTAAGTCCGCATTCATTCACACTTTCTCACAGATAAAAAGACAGCCATGTACATGGTACCAACTGCACCTCAGTGAAAGCGGATAACCGTTGTGTAAATATGTTAATGACCTGGATATTTTAGGACAGATTCAAACAAGTATCCGTAGTTGTTGTTTCTGTTTCACTTGCGTATATGTTTGTGTAGATCAACGAGCAAGGGATCAATCCAGTGAAATAAACCAGCCGGTCACAGTTGCGAAATCGCCCTGTTATAAGGTTTTTGACTTCTAGATACATCATGTAACTGTTAGGGGCACCAGGGTCATACCCATCCATGCTTGGGGTATTTGCACAACCATATATCTGACTCACCTTAGAGATCCCGCTACGAAGTGATCGCTTAATAAACAAATGTTGGTGAACGTCAGTGAGGGATTCCCTTTTGATTTGGAGTGTGGACACAACGCATCTCAAGTCTTGACTGGTGATGAGAAGTAACACGCGGGATGTACCTCATAAGTGTGCATGTGAGTGTCAGGAATTTTTTTTTTAAAAATACATCAGTGAGTAACACATCAATATGCACATACAAATTGTGATAGTCACCTGTATTGGAGCAGCAGAGAGGTGAACAGACCTTTTGCTGAAACGTCATTTATGAAAACTAAAACCTCATGCGAAAAAAATAAAATATATAAGCGTAATATCACTAAACCAAAGCCTCTAACTTTACAGACAGTTTCTCTAATTGGGTTAGTTTATTTTGTTACTTTATCTGTTGTCGTTTGTGTTTTTCAAAATTTGTATGTGTGTTTTTTTTTTTTTACCCAGGGGACGTTTCATTGAGGTCGCACCCTCTCTGTTGCTTTAATTATATCATTATTATAACAGCCAAATATCTTACCACGACCTACACGATATCATGTTCTGGGATCATTTAAATGTATTGCTTTTAACCCGTGTGGAGCACATTGTGCTTTTGAAAAGTTTTTAAACTTATACATGTCCATGTCTCCATTACATCAGGTTTGATGAATATTCGCAGAGTATGTATATCGCCACAATTAAAATATTACAATTATCTCTGATGACTTGAGGTATTAGGGTATATCGCTGAGTAACATAAATCACATCAGTATTTGTATGTCTTCCACGAGAAAATATTCCTGCTAGATTTATTTGTTTGTCAAGCATACCATCATCATACACAACTAAATTATTCATAAATACATCTAATTCATCTACGGACGGTGCTTCATTAATATATGTAATACAATTAATAATATCATCGCCATCTTCATTGAATAACTTTGAGTTTTAATTAATATCTTTAAGTATGTCATAACATCTCTGATCATCAACTGACGGAGCTACTATATATGAATCATCCCATTTGAGCCATCTCATTATCAAACTAAGGAGTAATTTTGTTTTGCCAGACCGAGATGGACCTATTATTATCATTCTGATAACAGTCGGTTATGCTGAAATATGTTTTACTGGCTCTTGTTTTCGTGTCGCTGATAAATCAATGACATCCATGTTGTAGAAATTTAATAAATAATATGAGTATATATTGTGTTCGATGTAGAGCATCCACTTCCACAAGTGGATTGACAACAATAATAACAAAAAATAAAAAAGTGCACTTACAGGTAAATGTGTAAGATGTGGTACAAATAAATATAAATTTTATTTCTCTTGACGAGTCAAGGAAAATTGGAGGTGATATCGCTGCTTCATTAGGATAATTACCAGGAACTCCATGGGCTAAATACCCAGGAGAAAACAATATTCCAGGATATAATTACTGTGCTCCTGGAACTAAACTTGACAGTCTACTTGACAACCAAGATCAGACAAAACCTGGTCAATATCCTATGAATGATATTGATAAAGCATGTCACGCTCATCGTGTAGCTTATAAAAGTAAAGATCAGCAAGAACGACATATTGCAGACGTAAAACTAATTCATGCATTAAATTCTATATAAAAAAAATCCTTCAGAGAATCATTTGCTAATTGGCTGGTAAGATCTGAAATGAGTGGAAAATATTATTCAGAACCGGTAATTAATTAACCGATTATTAAAATAATGGAATCGATTTATTAAACCCCAAAAGGATATTGGAGGGCTAGAGCAGCGATTAGTAAACTCGCTGATGCAGCAAATGTTACACGTACTGTTGCTGAAAAATGGTTAGCACGACAGGCAATATGGCAAATTTACCTACCACCACCTAAAAAATTCAGCATGCACATTTTGATATCAGCACTCCTAGTGAAGTTCATCAAGCAGATATTTTATTTTTACTACATGATACTTTTAAAATTGGAAGATGTCAATAACGTAAATATAAATACGCGTTAACTGTCGTTGACGTTGCAAGTAGATATAAGGAAGCAGAACCATTATCAACTAATACAGCAACTGAAGTTCCTTCTGCTTTTGAATGAATTTATCAACAATGACCCTTGCGATGGCCACAGCTATTACAAGTTGATCCTGGAAAAGAATACGCGAGCATTGAAGATCTTAAATGAGTAAACTGCGGTGACTCACCATCAATATAACTCACAATTGTACCCTATTTAGTTCCGTCTGATAAATTAATATTTCTTCGGCTTATAAATGTGTTTCTATTCGTTGTATTAGCAATTATACAATCAAACTCACCATCATACATAATCAATCTTGTACAATGTCATATATGATCATATGATCCTCATTTTTCTGCCAAGATCTTTTGCGATTTTATTCTCAAAATCAGTTATATCTGGATTTTCATCATCAGAATATTTGTGTTGTTGTGATAACCAAACTTCTTTCTGCGGACGGTATGATATAATTGCTTCACCTTAATAGTATTGTGTCATCGAGCATATACCGTAATAATATTGTTGGTACCCACATTTTTTCTGAAAAAGTTTGCCAAACTAGACATAACAAATCGGATGAAGATTTTCGGCAAACTTAAATACAAGCGAATCCAGTCAAATCAAAATGTGGTAATGGTCTATTTATCGATACTCGGGTCATTTCGCGTGCTGGATGTCCAAATCGCTAAAAATACTTAGAAAACTCTTCCATATCAAGAAAACTTCCCGGATAACATGCAGCCATATCAACTGAAATAACATCTCTACAATCCTATTCATTATTCCATAATCCACCGTGTCCGTATTCGACCCAGCTGCGTTGTATTTCTACAAGATAATCAAATCGTGTAGGTTTCCACGAATTTCTCTCTCTAGCAAAATTAGCAGCAAGTGACTGAACAGTAAAACAATTATTCAGTAATTGTTCAGCCCTGACTACGTCAGGGTCATGGGTATATTTCAACGCAATTGTTACATTTCTTCATGGAGAGATTCTGTACTATAAATAAAGCCATTAGGTCGTACAAACTGATCATAATGTTCATTATCTGAACTTTGAAATAACCACACTGATACAAGATCGTTTTTACTTATCTCGTTAATAAAATCAAATATATCTCCTTGGTAAAATTTAAAAGTTCGATTTCGTGGAAATATTATTACTGCATTAGTCCAAGCGCGAGCATTATAATCAATAATTTCAATCGATGCTTCTTTCGATTTATACTTTGATTCGTATAAAATCTCTCCGGGTATCGTTCTTACTTTTATTGGAAATTTTAATTTGCTTCCTAGCTCAGCGACATCTTTGACAGATGCTCCGGTATCTTTAACTATTTTTCTCCACTCGTTTATTATTGTACGTTTTTCATCCGTTAAACCATTTCCAAGTAACGTGTTTGTAAAATGTTCCGTTACTCGTTCAGCTACACAGTTTATTTTTGAAAATTCCATCGGTTTCAGATTATTAAGCTAGGTTAATCATTTATCGGATAAATTCCATAAATAACCGCGATTACAGGATACGCTCTTTCATAATACGGTCTGTCAATACTAGTCAGCATTCCTGGTTTGGAATGTTTAATTAATATGTCAATTTTTTCATTATGAAGGACAGGGTCATGTTTGTCACTGATAATCCAAGTATTGTTTGTTTCTGCTAAAACAATACACTTTATTCTGAAACAATATCAAGATTGTCGAGATAATTAATAATCGTTGCCGCTTGTTTTTCGTTCATTGTCGCATCGACGACTTTGTCGTCACCATCGGTGTTACGTATGATTTTGAAAGTCGACCACACATGAGATGCATCATCTTCGCTAAATTCTTCCTTGGCGTCATAAATAGTATTAATCAAACTTTTATTCGCCGGATCAACCATAGCTCGCATAGGTAAGTCGGCGGGTATTCTGTCAAGATTAAATTTATCTCTAGAGTGCTTAATTTTAGATAATCTCTCAAATTCATCCATATTATAATTAAGACAAGTATATATATATATATATATATATATATATATATATATATATATATATATATATATATATATATATATATATATATATACAATGATACAAAAAAAGAAGAAATGCAAGTGGCTAATGATAGTTTCTACAACTTCTTCTAAACAAAGCCTGCATAAACCATTCACAAAGCGTACGGAGAGGAAGTTTAGGACCTAAACCGTGACAGAAGTATGGTGTTGGAGTTAGAAGAAGCATGGAGTTGTATGTGCAATGTGGTGGCAAAAAATACAGAGAGCTCAAAAGATATTATGATTAAAAAATTAATACTGATAATAATGGCAAAGATATAAGAAATGCAAAAGACTATCTAGCTAGAATTTAAATTGAATGATTTAGACAAAGTATTATTCAAACAAATGATATTATATATAAATGGAGCAAAACTAATTTTTGAGACATCCTATCATCGAGAATTATGAAGCATCTTACCTCTCGACTAAAAAAAAACAGTCGGTTATGTCATTAATGCTGGTTACCTCATATTCAGTACCGGGAGAAATTAAATATATCTTTGCCATACATTTTGTATACGAATATTCCCGGTGGGTACCCGAAGACGGACTTGTGATCGATCATATTAATAACCAGAAACACTTTATATAATTTACGAGCCATTACTCAAAGCGTGAATTGCAGATTTGGTATTACTGGGAAATTTAAAACAATCGGAGAAAAACCTGTCAAATGGGTAAATACAGAGACTGGTGAAGAAATAATATTTCAATCAATGAATGCAGCTGGCAATTGTTTTGATATTTTATTCCTTCGGTACAACGTTTCGCAAGAATATTACTAAATCGGCGTATTCAAAAAAATATCAACAGAAAGTATTATTTTATTATCACCCGATTGTGTTAGACACAGAAAGATGTAGAGAGATAACTCTGTAATGGATACGAAGAGTGTTGAAGAGTTATCACCTATATTTTATAATAGTATTCGCTTCTAAATAAAATATTTTTTGTGATTAATTTTCTCTCTATCGGTACAACAAGCAAATCGCCGTTATAAATAATAGAACCAAATCGGTATTTTCAAAGAAATACAAACAAAAGTACCTTAATTCAGAGTAATTTAATGTTTTATGTCCTCGACGATGACATAGTCCCCTGACTATTCCCTTTGACTGTCAACGAAAGTAGAGTCAGTAATCTTTTATTTCCTAATGAATGTGTTTTTGGTTGTATTTTAAGAAACAATATCCTTATTTTTCTGAATCTGTCAGATTTCTTGTTCATCTAGATTTTTCAGCGATTATGATTAATAAAAACAAATAGCGATAATAAACCACACAATTGTCTGGACCATTTTTAGATCTAATTGTTATGCAGAAAATAAAATTCTTCCAACTCTGACTTTGTCATGACAGAAATACGTTTATAATTATTTTATACAACGTGTTTCTCAACAGAAATAAATTCACGCTATAATTTTATTAATCATAATGATTATTTCTTGCAATCCAGCATAGGTAACTTTATAATAATTTCTGAAACATATATTTGTAAGATATGTACAGTGGCAAGATGCTAGAATGTTGGATTCTCAAACTCGAGGTCTGGAGATCGAATTATCGACGGTGGCGAAATTTAGCGATTTTTTTGCATAAGATGAGGATCCGACCCAAAGCTCGAACTTCAACAGAAAAAAACACCCACCCCATCATGTCACCGTGGTGAGCGATCTGTTGCACTCCCCCGGAGTGGTTAATTTGGGGGAGGTGCAAAAAAAAATGTTAAACGAAGTGAGAAAACTCCCGTATATGTATTGTGCCGTCCTTAGTTATAGAATTAAGATTGTATATATGTAAATAGCTTACTAGACAAATCTCAATTTGGCTATTCTCACTTTACAAACGTCACTATGACTATTCTCATTAGAGAAACCTCACGTTGGTTATTCTCATGAGACAAACTTCACGTTGGATATTCTCATTAGACAAACTTTAAATTGGTTATTCTCACTTGACAAACGTCAATTTGGCTATTCTCACTAGAAAAATCGTAAATTGCCGTCCTTAGAATTAAGATTATATGTTGTGCTGTCCTTAGAATTAAAATTATATATACGCTGTAAATATTTTAATACAATGCTGTAAATATGCTACTAGATGTATTTGTGCCGTCCTTAAAACAAAAATGATATGTTGTGCCGTCCTCAAAACAAGAAACGATTGTTGGTTTAAAAAAGAGTAAATGATGAGATAATGTATTGTATTTTAAGTAAATATTCTATAATATATTTAATGCATAATGAATTAAGAAAATATTAATGATCTTATTTCTCCAATAATTTTTTTCAAAAAAGACCGCATAAACGTTCAACTTGTCCAGCAAAAATTATTTGTGATTTTGAATCATTGCAAACGCGTATATTTGATGATAGACATGCACTGCCAGCGGAATATAGGTTTATAAAGATAATACAACAAACTATGTTCCAATCTTTGGCTACTGTAACAGATACGTAAGTTAAAAAAATTCGTTTTCCTCTGAAGCATGATGGAAAAAAATATGACCAGAATTAGCTCACGAATACGAAACGAAGAATATTATTAACAGGCGCGTGAGGCAGTCAAAACAGTGTATGTCAGATCTTGAAAATGAAATAGTGAAGAAGATTTTCGAAGTAGTGAAAGTGAAAGTGAAAATTGTAAAAAAGATTTTGAAAGTATTGACAACATCACTGATGAAAATGAAAGTTACGGCAGTGTCGTGGTTAATTATCCTTTAACTTTTATTCTACCTGAGAAATAATAAAAAAACTTTGTCTGTAACTTTTTTTTTATCTTAGCTTATGGTAATATACCCATCAATTTAATGAAATCAGATTTTTTTCAGAATTAGACAATATTTTTTAAGATAAACAAATTTAATATAGGAATGTACACAATTCATAATCTGATCTCTATCACACTTGATCATAATAATATGGTCTCGCCGCAGTTCATTTAATTGATCCTGCGTCTTCGTTGCCATGTTCATCAATAACTATATTAACACTAAATCGTTCTGTATTGACTGGGGGCTGTGTCATTATTGTTCTGGTGGCGTTTTCAGGTAGCAATTCTTTCGCCGTGTATGAAAACTCTCAAATGTTGGTACATTAGATAATACCTCTTGATTAAATAATTAATTCTAAAACACTCTGAAAAAATATCTCTTTAAGATCTTACATATAGATTTATATTTAAAAAATTCTCTACGTAAGTCAATTCAGAGTCCGGATTTGTCAGTGAGTGTGAAATGTATTCTTGATAACAAATTATTATGACATGATAGATAAACAGAATTAATAAGTTCTTGTACAATCAAATATCCATGAGGTACTTCAGGTGTAAATCTATACATAATATAACCTTTTTGAGCTTAAATTTGGTTTTTCAAGATCTATTTGATAGCTGCCATCAGTTGCATCACATACAAGATTGATTGCGATTGTTAATGTTATATTTACAATTCCTGGTGAAAAATAACGACCGCCTCTGTATGGATCATTGTTATACTTGAAAATACTTGGAGACGGGGCTATTTTTCTCCATGATTCAACAATTTTAGGAAAGTTTTCATTGATAAGATTGTTAATTGATTTCTTTAGTTTATCGGTATTAAATCCTGGTTGTATACATTTTAATAAATTCGATTCAGCTATTTTATAGTGATTAATATATAATTCTCTGATGTTTGCTATTTTTCTACTTCCTATATGATAAGTACTAGCATTTATTATTTATATAATAACTCGATTAGTAAACTCAAGATCTGATGCAATTTGAGTTAAATGTTGTATCGTTTCAGTAATTTTCTTTTTTAGATCGTTATTAGGATACTAAGGGATATAATTTTTAAATAATTGCACTCATGTCGTGAATGTAGTTATATGTTCAGTTTTAATTTTTTTTCAGGCAGCAATCTGACATCTCTTTCATAAACAATATGGTCGAAGATTTTTCATCAAAATTGATTATTGATGTTTTAGGAAAGATTCTACCATCAGAACGTTTAATACGATTATTTGTATAATGACATCATGGATATCCATCGCGATATTCGACAGCTGTTATATAAAATTTTCTTATTTATTAGAAATTCATTTAACTTTGGTTTCAGTGGTCCATGATACTCTGCTAGAATTTCAGGACAACCTAAAACAGATCTAATTCATGATTGATAAATATCTACAACGTAATCTGAGGAATACATTTATATCGCAGCTGATAAAGTTGGTTCGTGAACTGTTATAGCTATTTTGGCTTCTATTCCAATTATTAATTCTATTCTACGTTGGAATTCATCATTGATTTGTTCGATTTCATAACTTCCAAAGTTCCATCATCTTTATTTTTATTTGCAAATACAAGTGAATTATTCGCCTGTAATCCACCGAATGATTTTTATCTGATATTACGATATACTCGTAATTGTGCTAGTGCGATTTCTTTCACTGGAATTAAAGTTGGAAAGTTAATACTAAATTCTGGATTAGTTGAGCTCACTGATATCATCGTAATTTTTGACGGAGTTGTATTAACGACAGTCTGCTGAAGTAGCCCGTTCGGAGTTGACATTCTTATTTAAATCCTGATTTTCTAAATCAAGCGTGGATTCTACCAAAGTCATTGCATCCGTGTAGATTTTAATCATCTTCGTGAACTCAAAATCATATATTATTCCATCACTAAGGCTTGTTAATGATAACAAGGATAATTTGGAGTATGCTAACGTCGCTGTGTATAATTTTATTACATAGGTATGCAATTTTGTATTTGTGCACGTACATTATTTTTTTTCTTCCAATATTATTAAGAAAACCGGCAATCGGTTTTGCAGCTGAAACACAAATTGTGATGTCATTGTTATTGTTGATAATAATACACTGGTTCCAGAAATAACAGCAGACACTGAATAAACAATTATGTCAACGATAATTATACGTCTGCTATATTTTTTTTTACTTTTACTGCATACTCGTCAACGATATTTTTAATTTTGTTTGCAATTCACGTGCTTGATTGTATCTAAAACGTTGGACGTTAATCAAATACTCATTATATTCTAAGTAGGTGGGAATTTAGCTATAAATTCAAGGCACCAATAATAAATCCAGAATTTAGTATTAACTTTCCAACTTTAATTCCAGTGAAAGAAATCGCACTAGCACAATTACGAGTATATCGTAATATCAGATAAAAATCATTCGGTGGATTACAGGCGAATAATTCACTTGTATTTGCAAATAAAAATAAAGATGATGGAACTTTGGAAGTTATGAAATCGAACAAATCAATGATGAATTCCAACGTAGAATAGAATTAATAATTGGAATAGAAGCCAAAATAGCTATAACAGTTCACGAACCAACTTTATCAGCTGCGATATAAATGTATTCCTCAGATTACGTTGTAGATATTTATCAATCATGAATTAGATCTATTTTAGGTTGTCCTGAAATTCTAGCAGAGTATCATGGACCACTGAAACCAAAGTTAAATGAATTTCTAATAAATAAGAAAATTTTATATAACAGCTGTCGAATATCGCGATGGATATCCATGATGTCATTATACAAATAATCGTATTAAACGTTCTGATGGTAGAATCTTTCCTAAAACATCAATAATCAATTTTGATGAAAAATCTTCGACCATATTGTTTATGAAAGAGATGTCAGATTGCTGCCTGAAAAAAAATTAAAACTGAACATATAACTACATTCACGACATGAGTGCAATTATTTAAAAATTATATCCCTTAGTATCCTAATAACGATCTAAAAAAGAAAATTACTGAAACGATACAACATTTAACTCAAATTGCATCAGATCTTGAGTTTACTAATCGAGTTATTATATAAATAATAAATGCTAGTACTTATCATATAGGAAGTAGAAAAATAGCAAACATCAGAGAATTATATATTAATCACTATAAAATAGCTGAATCGAATTTATTAAAATGTATACAACCAGGATTTAATACCGATAAACTAAAGAAATCAATTAACAATCTTATCAATGAAAACTTTCCTAAAATTGTTGAATCATGGAGAAAAATAGCCCCGTCTCCAAGTATTTTCAAGTATAACAATGATCCATACAGAGGCGGTCGTTATTTTTCACCAGGAATTGTAAATATAACATTAACAATCGCAATCAATCTTGTATGTGATGCAACTGATGGCAGCTATCAAATAGATCTTGAAAAACCAAATTTAAGCTCAAAAAGGTTATATTATGTATAGATTTACACCTGAAGTACCTCATGGATATTTGATTGTACAAGAACTTATTAATTCTGTTTATCTATCATGTCATAATAATTTGTTATCAAGAATACATTTCACACTCACTGACAAATCCGGACTCTGAATTGACTTACGTAGAGAATTTTTTAAATATAAATCTATATGTAAGATCTTAAAGAGATATTTTTTCAGAGTGTTTTAGAATTAATTATTTAATCAAGAGGTATTATCTAATGTACCAACATTTGAGAGTTTTCATACACGGCGAAAGAATTGCTACCTGAAAACGCCACCAGAACAATAATGACACAGCCCCCAGTCAATACAGAACGATTTAGTGTTAATATAGTTATTGATGAACATGGCAACGAAGACGCAGGATCAATTAAATGAACTGCGGCGAGACCATATTATTATGATCAAGTGTGATAGAGATCAGATTATGAATTGTGTACATTCCTATATTAAATTTGTTTATCTTAAAAAATATTGTCTAATTCTGAAAAAAAATCTGATTTCATTAAATTGATGGGTATATTACCATAAGCTAAGATAAAAAAAAAGTTACAGACAAAGTTTTTTTATTATTTCTCAGGTAGAATAAAAGTTAAAGGATAATTAACCACGACATTGCCGTAACGTTCATTTTCATCAGTGATGTTGTCAATACTTTCAAAATCTTTTTTACAATTTTCACTTTCACTTTCACTACTTCGAAAATCTTCTTCACTATTTCATTTTCAAGATCTGACATACACTGTTTTGACTGCCTCACGCGCCTGTTAATAATATTCTTCGTTTCGTATTCGTGAGCTAATTCTGGTCATATTTTTTTCCATCATGCTTCAGAGGAAAACGAATTTTTTTAACTTACGTATCTGTTACAGTAGCCAAAGATTGGAACATAGTTTGTTGTATTATCTTTATAAACCTATATTCCGCTGGCAGTGCATGTCTATCATCAAATATACGCGTTTGCAATGATTCAAAATCACAAATAATTTTTGCTGGACAAGTTGAACGTTTATGCGGTCTTTTTTGAAAAAAATTATTGGAGAAATAAGATCATTAATATTTTCTTAATTCATTATGCATTAAATATATTATAGAATAGTTACTTAAAATACAATACATTATCTCATCATTTACTCTTTTTTAAACCAACAATCGTTTCTTGTTTTGAGGACGGCACAACATATCATTTTTGTTTTAAGGACGGCACAAATACATCTAGTAGCATATTTACAGCATTGTATTAAAATATTTACAGCGTATATATAATTTTAATTCTAAGGACAGCACAACATATAATCTTAATTCTAAGGACGGCAATTTACGATTTTTCTAGTGAGAATAGCCAAATTGACGTTTGTCAAGTGAGAATAACCAATTTAAAGTTTGTCTAATGAGAATATCCAACGTGAAGTTTGTCTCATGAGAATAACCAACGTGAGGTTTCTCTAATGAGAATAGTCATAGTGACGTTTGTAAAGTGAGAATAGCCAAATTGAGATTTGTCTAGTAAGCTATTTACATATATACAATCTTAATTCTATAACTAAGGACGGCACAATACATATACGGGAGTTTTCTCACTTCGTTTAACATTTTTTTTGCACCTCCCCCAAATTAACCACTCCGGGGGAGTGCAACAGATCGCTCACCACGGTGACATGATGGGGTGGGTGTTTTTTTCTGTTGAAGTTCGAGCTTTGGGTCGGATCCTCATCTTATGCAAAAAAATCGCTAAATTTCGCCACCGTCGATAATTCGATCTCCAGACCTCGAGTTTGAGAATCCAACATTCTAGCATCTTGCCACTGTACATATCTTACAAATATATGTTTCAGAAATTATTATAAAGTTACCTATGCTGGATTGCAAGAAATAATCATTATGATTAATAAAATTATAGCGTGAATTTATTTCTGTTGAGAAACACGTTGTATAAAATAATTATAAACGTATTTCTGTCATGACAAAGTCAGAGTTGGAAGAATTTTATTTTCTGCATAACAATTAGATCTAAAAATGGTCCAGACAATTGTGTGGTTTATTATCGCTATTTGTTTTTATTAATCATAATCGCTGAAAAATCTAGATGAACAAGAAATCTGACAGATTCAGAAAAATAAGGATATTGTTTCTTAAAATACAACCAAAAACACATTCATTAGGAAATAAAAGATTACTGACTCTACTTTCGTTGACAGTCAAAGGGAATAGTCAGGGGACTATGTCATCGTCGAGGACATAAAACATTAAATTACTCTGAATTAAGGTACTTTTGTTTGTATTTCTTTGAAAATACCGATTTGGTTCTATTATTTATAACGGCGATTTGCTTGTTGTACCGATAGAGAGAAAATTAATCACAAAAAATATTTTATTTAGAAGCGAATACTATTATAAAATATAGGTGATAACTCTTCAACACTCTTCGTATCCATTACAGAGTTATCTCTCTACATCTTTCTGTGTCTAACACAATCGGGTGATAATAAAATAATACTTTCTGTTGATATTTTTTTGAATACGCCGATTTAGTAATATTCTTGCGAAACGTTGTACCGAAGGAATAAAATATCAAAACAATTGCCAGCTGCATTCATTGATTGAAATATTATTTCTTCACCAGTCTCTGTATTTACCCATTTGACAGGTTTTTCTCCGATTGTTTTAAATTTCCCAGTAATACCAAATCTGCAATTCACGCTTTGAGTAATGGCTCGTAAATTATATAAAGTGTTTCTGGTTATTGATATGATCGATCACAAGTCCGTCTTCGGGTACCCACCGGGAATATTCGTAAACAAAATGTATGGCAAAGATATATTTAATTTCTCCCGGTACTGAATATGAGGTAACCAGCATTAATGACATAACCGACTGTTTTTTTTTAGTCGAGAGGTAAGATGCTTCATAATTCTCGATGATAGGATGTCTCAAAAATTATTTTTGCTCCATTTATATATAATATCATTTGTTTGAATAATACTTTGTCTAAATCATTCAATTTAAATTCTAGCTAGATAGTCTTTTGCATTTCTTATATCTTTGCCATTATTATCAGTATTAATTTTTTAATCATAATATCTTTTGAGCTCTCTGTATTTTTTGCCACCACATTGCACATACAACTCCATGCTTCTTCTAACTCCAACACCATACTTCTGTCACGGTTTAGGTCCTAAACTTCCTCTCCGTACGCTTTGTGAATGGTTTATGCAGGCTTTGTTTAGAAGAAGTTGTAGAAACTATCATTAGCCACTTGCATTTCTTCTTTTTTTGTATCATTGTATATATATATATATATATATATATATATATATATATATATATATATATATATATATATATATATATATATATATATATATATATATACTTGTCTTAATTATAATATGGATGAATTTGAGAGATTATCTAAAATTAAGCACTCTAGAGATAAATTTAATCTTGACAGAATACCCGCCGACTTACCTATGCGAGCTATGGTTGATCCGACGAATAAAAGTTTGATTAATACTATTTATGACGCCAAGGAAGAATTTAGCGAAGATGATGCATCTCATGTGTGGTCGACTTTCAAAATCATACGTAACACCGATGGTGACGACAAAGTCGTCGATGCGACAATGAACGAAAAACAAGCGGCAACGATTATTAATTATCTCGACAATCTTGATATTGTTTCAGAATAAAGTGTATTGTTTTAGCAGAAACAAACAATACTTGGATTATCAGTGACAAACATGACCCTGTCCTTCATAATGAAAAAATTGACATATTAATTAAAAATTCCAAACCAGGAATGCTGACTAGTATTGACAGACCGTATTATGAAAGAGCGTATCCTGTAATCGCGGTTATTTATGGAATTTATCCGATAAATGATTAACCTAGCTTAATAATCTGAAACCGATGGAATTTTCAAAAATAAACTGTGTAGCTGAACGAGTAACGGAACATTTTACAAACACGTTACTTGGAAATGGTTTAACGGATGAAAAACGTACAATAATAAACGAGTGGAGAAAAATAGTTAAAGATACCGGAGCATCTGTCAAAGATGTCGCTGAGCTAGGAAGCAAATTAAAATTTCCAATAAAAGTAAGAACGATACCCGGAGAGATTTTATACGAATCAAAGTATAAATCGAAGGAAGCATCGATTGAAATTATTGATTATAATGCTCGCGCTTGGACTAATGCAGTAATAATATTTCCACGAAATCGAACTTTTAAATTTTACCAAGGAGATATATTTGATTTTATTAACGAGATAAGTAAAAACGATCTTGTATCAGTGTGGTTATTTCAAAGTTCAGATAATGAACATTATGATCAGTTTGTACGACCTAATGGCTTTATTTATAGTACAGAATCTCTCCATGAAGAAATGTAACAATTGCGTTGAAATATACCCATGACCCTGACGTAGTCAGGGCTGAACAATTACTGAATAATTGTTTTACTGTTCAGTCACTTGCTGCTAATTTTGCTAGAGAGAGAAATTCGTGGAAACCTACACGATTTGATTATCTTGTAGAAATACAACGCAGCTGGGTCGAATACGGACACGGTGGATTATGGAATAATGAATAGGATTGTAGAGATGTTATTTCAGTTGATATGGCTGCATGTTATCCGGGAAGTTTTCTTGATATGGAAGAGTGTTCTAAGTATTTTTAGCGATTTGGACATCCAGCACGCGAAATGACCCGAGTATCGATAAATAGACCATTACCACATTTTGATTTGACTGGATTCGCTTGTATTTAAGTTTGCCGAAAATCTTCATCCGATTTGTTATGTCTAGTTTGGCAAACTTTTTCAGAAAAAATGTGGGTACCAACAATATTATTACGGTATATGCTCGATGACACAATACTATTAAGGTGAAGCAATTATATCATACCGTCCGCAGAAAGAAGTTTGGTTATCACAACAACACAAATATTCTGATGATGAAAATCCAGATATAACTGATTTTGAGAATAAAATCGCAAAAGATCTTGGCAGAAAAATGAGGATCATATGATCATATATGACATTGTACAAGATTGATTATGTATGATGGTGAGTTTGATTGTATAATTGCTAATACAACGAATAGAAACACATTTATAAGCCGAAGAAATATTAATTTATCAGACGGAACTAAATAGGGTACAGTTGTGGGTTATATTGATGGTGAGTCACCGCAGTTTACTCATTTAAGATCTTCAATGCTCGCGTATTCTTTTCCAGGATCAACTTGTAATAGCTGTGGCCATCGCAAGGGTCATTGTTGATAAATTCATTCAAAAGCAGAAGAAACTTCAGTTGCTGTATTAGTTGATAATGGTTCTGCTTCCTTATATCTACTTGCAACGTCAACGACAGTTAACGCGTATTTATATTTACGTTATTGACATCTTCCAATTTTAAAAGTATCATGTAGTAAAAATAAAATATCTGCTTGATGAACTTCACTAGGAGTGCTGATATCAAAATGTGCATGCTGAATTTTTTAGGTGGTGGTAGGTAAATTTGCCATATTGCCTGTCGTGCTAACCATTTTTCAGCAACAGTACGTGTAACATTTGCTGCATCAGCGAGTTTACTAATCGCTGCTCTAGCCCTCCAATATCCTTTTGGGGTTTAATAAATCGATTCCATTATTTTAATAATCGGTTAATTAATTACCGGTTCTGAATAATATTTTCCACTCATTTCAGATCTTACCAGCCAATTAGCAAATGATTCTCTGAAGGATTTTTTTTTATATAGAATTTAATGCATGAATTAGTTTTACGTCTGCAATATGTCGTTCTTGCTGATCTTTATTTTTATAAGCTACACGATGAGCGTGACATGCTTTATCAATATCATTCATAGGATATTGACCAGGTTTTGTCTGATCTTGGTTGTCAAGTAGACTGTCAAGTCTAGTTCCAGGAGCACAATAATTATATCCTGGAATATTGTTTTCTCCTGGGTATTTAGCCCATGGAGTTCCTGGTAATTATCCTAATGAAGCAGCGATATCACCTCCAATTTTCCTTGACTCGTCAAGAGAAATAAAATTTATATTTATTTGTACCACATCTTACACATTTACCTGTAAGTGCACTTTTTTATTTTTTGTTATTATTGTTGTCAATCCACTTGTGGGAGTGGATGCTCTACATCGAACACAATATATACCCATATTATTTATTAAATTTCTACAACATGGATGTCATTGATTTATCAGCGACACGAAAACAAGAGCCAGTAAAACATATTTCAGCATAACCGACTGTTATCAGAATGATAATAATAGGTCCATCTCGGTCTGGCAAAACAAAATTACTCCTTAGTTTGATAATGAGATGGCTCAAATGGGATGATTCATATATAGCAGCTCCGTCAGTTGATGATCAGAGATGTTATGACATACTTAAAGATTTTAATTAAAACTCAAAGTTATTCAATGAAGATGGCGATGATATTATTAATTGTATTACATATATTAATGAAGCACCGTCCGTAGATGAATTAGATGTATTTATGAATAATTTAGTTGTGTATGATGATGGTATGCTTGACAAACAAATAAATCTAGCAGGAATATTTTTTCGAGGAAGGCATACAAATACTGATGTGATTTATGTTACTCAGCGATATACCCTAATACCTCAAGTCATCAGAGATAATTGTAATATTTTAATTGTGGCGATATACATACTCTGCGAATATTCATCAAACCTGATGTAATGGAGACATGGACATGTATAAGTTTAAAATCTTTTCAAAAGCACAATGTGCTCCACACGGGTTAAAAGCAATACATTTAAATGATCCCAGAACATGATATCGTGTAGGTCGTGGTAAGATATTTGGCTGTTATAATAATGATATAATTAAAGCAGCAGAGAGGGTGCGACCTCAATGAAACGTCCCCTGGGTAAAAAAACAAAACACACATACAAATTTTGAAAAACACAAACGACAACAGATAAAGTAACAAAATAAACTAACCCAATTAGAGAAACTGTCTGTAAAGTTAGAGGCTTTGGTTTAGTGATATTACGCTTATATATTTTATTTTTTTCGCATGAGGTTTTAGTTTTCATAAATGACGTTTCAGCAAAAGGTCTGTTCACCTCTCTGCTGCTCCAATACAGGTGACTATCACAATTTGTATGTGCATACTGATGTGTTACTCACTGATGTATTTAAAAAAAAAAAAATTCCTGACACTCACATGCACACTTATGAGGTACATCCCGCGTGTTACTTCTCATCACCAGTCAAGACTTGAGATGCGTTGTGTCCACACTCCAAATCAAAAGGGAATCCCTCACTGACGTTCACCAACATTTGTTTATTAAGCGATCACTTCGTAGCGGGATCTCTAAGGTGAGTCAGATATATGGTTGTGCAAATACCCCAAGCATGGATGGGTATGACCCTGGTGCCCCTAACAGTTACATGATGTATCTAGAAGTCAAAAACCTTATAACAGGGCGATTTCGCAACTGTGACCGGCTGGTTTATTTCACTGGATTGATCCCTTGCTCGTGGATCAACACAAACATATACGCAAGTGAAACAGAAACAACAACTACGGATACTTGTTTGAATCTGTCCTAAAATATCCAGGTCATTAACATATTTACACAACGGTTATCCGCTTTCACTGAGGCGCAGTTGGTACCATGTACATGGCTGTCTTTTTATCTGTGAGAAAGTGTGAATGAATGCGGACTTAAATTTATTGAATGCACTAAACTTGTTCAAGGTTTGGGTCGAAACACAACTATGTATTACACCAGTGGTTCCCGAACGTTTTCGGGCCACTGACCCCCCCCCCTTGGTTATCATCAGGGACCCCTACCTTATCCCGAAAAACTCATTAATCAGCATTAGCGCCCCCCCCCCCCCTCGTTAATCCAAATGCCCCCATGGGTCTGTACCGCCCACTTTGGGAACCACTGTACTACATGCACGAAATATTTATCTTTACTTCCGATTGGGAATGCGAGCAACCAGGATCCATCGAGTGCTTGAATTTCACCCGCACGAATGGTTGGTACCGTATATAAAAATTAATACGGATTTGCACACAGCGGTCACATTAGTTTTGAAAAAGATATCTTTAAATTCATGAACAATGATTTATAAGCAAGACGACGGTGAATTTGCGCAAGTGGATTTCAGTCAACGTTATCAGTTATAGTGAGCAAGACAAATTTTGAAGACTCATTGATGGCCCGGTATTTGAAAATCAGCAGATCTTTGACGATGGTCGTGTTGCCTCTCATAGGCAAAATATTGAAACTAACGTTCACACAACCTATCGATGTTGGACATATCCAATTTACATATGTACGAGTTTTATTTTTACGACAAGACTAAGCCAAGATACGATGACAATGTCAAAATATTGTACACCGAAAATGACCCAATGCTGGTACATATCTCAACCAATGAAGTGTTCGCGAACATGAATGAAAACAAATTTGGTAAATGAAGTTGAAACCATTGAGTATCCCAAATATCATCAGTTGTTTAGTAATTTAAAGTAAAAGGCTATTCATAAGTTCAAAGATAAAAGCTCGGGTACCCAATCAAATACTATGTGGGACCCAACATGTATTAAATCGTGCTTGTATCCGGCAAGAATATTAAAAATGTCAAAGGTATCCTATGGGTCATTTTGAAAAAGGATCTCACACACGACATGGACATTCTTCGAGAGAGACGTGTGTGTTTTGTGCTTTAGGATTTTTAACGTAGCTTTAACAATTTGAGTCATGTCGCTACGATGTCTGCAGTATTTCAGTTTATTGTGATGTCTAGCACTGGAGCGTCATGTCGCAGACATATTACATCATGTCCCACTCAGTCATAATATCCTGACACCTGGCCGATCAGCCCTAACACTAGCTTTTTAATGCTGAGCACCAAGCGAGACAACTGTTAATACCATTTTTATAAGTCTTTGGTATGACTAGGCGCGGGTTAGAACCCGAGATCTCAAGCATCCAAAGTAGACGCTCTAACCGCTTAGGCCGCGGCAGCAGTCGAAACAGACGCGAATTCGCCCACACGGCAAATATAGTATGGTGTCGGAAACATCGCATGAGTGTATATCGATGTACCAAAGTAAGTTTGTCGCACTTGATACAAAGTGATGTATATTCCATGACGGAATTGACACTTGCAAGTTTGGACATGATATTAACGGCTGGTGTATGTTAATATGATTGATATCTAAAGACATTCAGTAGCGCATCAATGTGTTTAAAGAAATATTGGTGGTAGTTCATTTGCTTGAATGACATTCATTTCTCCTCGTAAAAGTACTCCTCCTGGTGGCATTGCTGGTCATTCATTAATAGACCATCAAGGATTACGTGTTGGCTTTCTTGGAGTATCATTCCATTTCAAGACTGTTTACACATCAATAGACATCGTGAGTTGAAGTTTGTCCACATGAAGTATAGCCTTCTAAAACATTACTGGCTTTCATTCCGCCTTTGATAATCCATCTTGCGATTCGTTCTCCGAGTATAGTATTAATAGCGTTCAAATCATGAATTAGGTCCAAGCTGCACGTTGAAGTGCACGGATATATGTTGGTGTTTGGTACACAATGTCGTGTCGGTAACACGTATCACCAACATGATTTACTAATATTTCAACATGCTTTGGTTGGGTGTTGGAATCCACCCCTACCACCCGTTTATGAGTGAATGATGGAAACACCAAAGCAAACCATTAATGATAAAAGTCGCAAGTGGATCTCTGAAGATCCCATTCATGCAGTTTTATCTATATCCCCAAATGGAAACATTTTTTGACCAAAGAACCATCACAGGATATAAAAAGGTATGGGCCAAGTGGATAAACAGGTGTCTACTGTGCTGAAACAAGTCTCTGGTGAGCCATTTGAATATAATAAATTGCATTGGCTAAGGTGGAAATGATAATAAAACAAGGCAAAATATGCATTATTTTATAAAACTCCTGGTGGGGAAGAATAATGTCATTAAACCTCTGAAACTGAGACAGAAGCGGCAGATGAATATTTGGATTAAGCAGCAGCCTACCTATTGATAAAAGAGAAAAATACACCCTTAGCTCAAGAAACATGGTTTACTATACATACAAAAAAACGTGTATCAATATTGTCTCCGCCAGTAAAAATTGCAAAGAAAACATTGTAAAAACAGCACAACAAAAGCAACCACTAGCACCTGAATTTCGCACAACGGAAGAAAAATCAGAATGGATAGAAGAACAAGTTAATAGGTTGGCAAAGAATCGTTTACCAAAATGTACACATACGCCTATACAGGAAGAATATAAGAAAGGAAGTGGCCTTGGTGGACTGTAATTCTAACGACCTTGCTGATTAATGAAGTCACATTGTTTTGTCTGCGGTTGCTCACCAATGGTATCATGGTCAAAAAGAACGTTTTTATGTTGATACATGAACTTTTTGAAGATGTCAATGTTGTATATGACGATACAGCTAAGTTGAGATTATATTTTATATAAAATATGTATTGCGATGCAACAGGATGTTTTAAATAAAATCAAAAGCATTCCTTCGATATTCACAATCTCATCAACCAAACTATAATTCAGTGTGACATTTTATACAACTCTTACAGCTGGCAAATCACGCACAACTGTGACTAAACTTGCGTCGCTATGAGTTTATTAGTTAACTTGATATCCTATCACAATCATCGTTTTGTGGTCTGCCTGATAATAGCACATTTGTGTTTTCACAAGATTATGTATATTAATACCTCAGTCAATGTTGAGGTCTAACAAAGAATTTCAGTGCAGACCGGTAAAGACTAATATTTATATACGTGAACATGAGCCCACACTCACCTCCATCATCGCAGCTGAATCTTCATAATATTTAGTTCACATTGGACACTCATCCTCCACAATATCTCTTGGTTGGCTTTTTAGATGCTCATGAAAATGAAATATTTTGCATGCTGGAACTAAAAGGACTGCATATCATATCACGCTTGCCATAGACACCTTAAATACACGGATAAAATCAAACCTATAACTCCATCAGTGGTAATTAGGAAAGCAAGTCCGAAAAAGGCCTAGGTGCGGGAGGCATAGCCTCATATAGTTACGTACTGTTTGAGTTTTCAACAACTTTGGGAACAGGTAATTTAATATCAGTTATGTCATTGGGATCTGTATATCTTCAATGCTACAATAATTGTTTGTTATATATCCGTTTTACTATTGTGGATGGAGATCACTTGTTGTGGATAATCGAAGTGAAATACTGACAATACAACTGCACATTAGAAATCAACGGGATATTTACTATAATGAGATCATGACGTTTGTACCTGGACAAGTGACACCCATGCACGATGTTAAGAGAGAAAATATGTTTACATGACATATTATGGAATTGGCCCCGGTGACCTTGTTCGCCGATTGTTCACGGGCGCAAACAAGATACTCAAAACATTATCATCATGTTCTTCTCCTATTGCCAAACAAGTTTCAATGTAAGTCGTTTATAGTCTTAAAAATTCTGCTGAGGATCAGATGAAACAACTGTGATAGCAAGCAGTTCAATCAATTTGAGATCGGCTACGACTGTTAGTGAATAGAATACCTTCTAAATTACAATTACCATTAACAGAAACAATGCTGACTGAGGTTTGTAAAGTTATTAATGAGGCTGCTTAACGACTGTCTGATTCAGTATATGTAAGTCTGGCAATGAGAAGTGTATTACAGTTTAAACATGAGTGAAGTGACAATGGCAGTTTTTCCAGTCACTGTATGTCTCTTGCTCGGGCCACTTCACTTTTGTAGATTATTAATACTAATCAGTCACGGGTTTCACATATTAGAATAAGAGGTTTGCTCGCTAAGATGGACAAACATCTTGGGGGACAAAGGCTGTGACGTACATCAGGTAGAGTAAGAGAAAAAGAGAAGGCAAAGCTGCCATAATGACACTACTTCATATTACATTTTCCAGTCAGGTGATGCATACTAATTCTAATTGTGCATGCACAACATACTAATGTTACCACTTTAAGCTGGATGAATTGATATCATGGTGATTCAATACCCATTAATATTCTATTAATATATATGGTCTCATGCTACAAAAATGTATATGGATCATGCCTAAAGTTTGTAATATGAATGAAGCACTGAACATACTAATCATAAGTGAGACCATGAGTCACATCTGTAACACGAAGGAACATATTAATTATCAGTGTGACCCAGTGTCTCACATCTGTAACATGAAGGAACAAACTAATAATCAATTTGACCATGTATCACATCTGTAACATGAAGGAACATATTAATTATCAGTGTGACCCAGTGTATCGCATCTGTAACATGGAGGAACAAATTAATAATCACTGTGACCATGTGTCACATCTATAACATGAAGGGACATATTAATAACCAGTGTGACCCAATGTCTCACACCTGTAACATGAGGGATCATATTATTAATCAGCATGACCATGTCTCACAACTGTAACATGAAGGAAGCAATAAATAGATTAAGAATTAGTATGACCATATCCCGAATGGGCAACATGAAGGAAGTTATGAACTTATTAATCAGTGATAACTGCTGTATATTTATATTGTCTTAACTCCATTGCATATTTACACGATACAGTGAACTTGGATCTAATGAACCCCAAGGGAACCAGGAAATAATGAATCTCAAATGAACCAAAATATAAAATCATGTGTGTAAATATACTAAGAATTTATGTTTGTTGTCTTTCAATAAATTAAACCTATTTTCTTAACTGGGTTCAGTCGATCCATAAACTTTTTATATAATTCTAGAGGAAGAAAAAACATAGTGTATAGGATACACTGCCTCTCTGTCTGCCTATGGTGTTTTTATACATGCAGGTGAGAAAAGAAAACAGAGATTCCGTTACATCAGAAAAAAAAAAACTGGTAAAATTTGCCCTTGTATAATATTTATGGTGTTTAAATTTGTGAATAAAATTTAAATAAATGTTTCTGTCCAAAAATTCTGTATGAGCACAAATATTTTCAGAGAAACGAATTAATCTTTTAGAATCTGAAAAATTTAAATGAAACTCAAAAATTGGTCACAACAGAAGAAAACAACTTGACGACAAATGTTTAAAAGCCCAAACTGAAATTATTTCACAAGGCATCTCAATTAAATCTAATTTCGGACATGCCTGAATTGCGAAATAGAGGGTCACGTGATCAAGTTTAAAGTTTAAGGTCACATACTCCCAATATGACCCTGAGAAAAACCAACCATTTTACTCCAAGAATAAAATAAAAATAAAAAGTTGTTTTACTTGTCACAGTGATTTCTGTATCACGGTCGGGAACTGAATCAAAGATAGAAACAGTGTTTCTATCATTAGGTATTTATGAAAAGAGTCAGGTCAAAATGAATATTTCTGGAAAAATATAAAAATTTTGTAAACAAATTTACATTACATTAACATGCTATGAAATTAAAAAAAAAAGATTTTGAAACTTACAAACAATTAAATTAAATCAAATATACATAACACTATGCATTATAATACTGTATGCATTATGATTCTGTAATCATTCCATTGGATGTATGACTGGCAAGATTTTAGTTCACAACAAACTAGGTATCATAGGAAATTAATGTGCGAAAACCTGATTTTCAAATTCACTGTCACAATCATATTGGTTGTTTGAGTGGTGCCATTTTTATTTATGAATAACTTGGCAATATGAAAAGTCTTTCAGTAAAAAATCGATGTTGATATAACCATTCATTTAGGAGTGGTGAGAACAAGATTATCAAGATTACTGCTGTATGGGGCATCACCCTGGTACCATTTTCATTTAGGACCAACTTGATGTTATAAGAATGCTTTCAGTAAATACTCCATTTTGTAAAACTATCCAGATATAACATTTCAAGAAAACAATCATATGTAGTTGTCTTATGAAAACACTATGCCAAGCTGGCTTTTATTCTGAAAAAAGTAACAGTGACAAGATTTGCAAAATGGCTCTTGAGTTTGTCATGCTGGATGTCAGATTAGAAATACTTTCATTCGGGCCCGACTATAATCATCATAATAAGAGATTGCTGCATTTGTATGGGAAAATAATAACAAGTTTTTCTGAAAAAAATACTGCACGAACTTGAGGGCTGAAGTATTTTTTTAAAATCAAGTTTATATTTTCCCATACTAATGCAGTAGCTTTTTATTATATGCTCATTTTGTCTAACAAGCTAAGGTTTAATAATAAAAGAAATTTAAAGAAACAATGTAGTTGAATTTATGATTAATTTCAAAACAAATTCACAACTGTAGATTCATCAACTGACGATAATAGTATTCATGCACACAAGGCTCCATCCTGTGACCTTTTAACTTAGTCGCGTACTCTACATCAGTTTCAAAACTAACTGTCATTTTGATGTACTTAAAATTGAACTTTAGAGGATTCTTAGTGTGAATGAATGTGCATGGATTTTGTTTCTATGTTGTTTCAACTCAATTCTGCTTTTCTGATTATGAGGGACTGGATTATTGGGTCAATTCAGTGCAGTAAGAATAATGGATTTCAGCTGGAAATATAGGCTACTCAAAATTCCAGTACAGTTTTGAAGAACTAAGAAAGTACATTTTGATGAAATTCAAGATACATAAATCTGAGTATATTACCATTCTTATTACCAGCTAAAGAAAACATGCTTATGCCCTGTCACTAGCATCTTGCTGTTGGAGGGACCCTAGCTATGACCTGTATCATACAGTGTGTTCTTCTTTCATTAGCCTAACATTGTATCAAAATAGTTACATGGGGAAAATTGAAAAGAAACTGTTGTGTGACACTCCATTTACCCAGCGGAATAATACTTTTTCGTCGTCTTGGATTATTGGCTCTGAGGCACTTAGTTTCCTACTAAAATCTTAGTTGCATTGTTTCTCGAATCAATTATTTTGAAAGATTTTGAAAATGGTCCATCTTTGATGGATATGTCAGAACCAATTGCTTTAATATGCTTTACTGTGCTATATTTGTTTAACCCTTAGAGAGCACGCATCATAGTTGTATCCATTCTATTTTCTAAAAGATATGAATATCCTCCTAAATAACTGTATCAACGATCAGAACAGTATTTTCAATTACTGCATGTGTCGTATTTGTTGTTGACATTGTGAATATTACGTTCATTAGTTTGCTTATTTGAAAGTTTCATTTATGGCTCGGTGAACTCGTCTACGTCGTTAACTTTATCATTTATACTTTCAAATGGACAAAACATCTGTTTTAGTTCATTCTGAAACAAATTTAACCAACCAAATCCTAAAGCATCTACTACATTAGTGTACCTGGTTTGTTTACTAAGTAGTTCTTAATTAACTATACAGCTATAGGTGCGTTCGTGCAACATAAATGTGTTCAGTATCGTAAAATACTGCATGATTCTGACAATGTAAAGTTAACGGAGACAAAAATGAGCATATAATAAAAGGAATTCTGGTCAAAACCCCATGTACATATGATGTTCCATTCAAAAGCAGTACCTACAACTTTTTCAAGATGGCTGCTACATTAGTGGCTAGAATGAATGTCAGATATGTCATATTGGTACCAATTTCGTATAATCCCAAGCAGAGATCATTAGAAGTCTTCTAGTGAAGATACCATGTTGATACGACAATCAATGCAGGTGGGTTAGCCTTAAAAACGATTTTAATATGGTCACTGTGATGAAAATATTGGATGTCCTTGTGGAACCATTTCATTTAGGATCATGCAAAGCAGGGGTCTCAAACACGCGGCCTGTGGACCGCATGCACCCCACTAAGCAGAATCCTTTGCCCCGAAAAATGATTGGCATCACAAGGTGTCATGAGAGATGATAAAGGTGGTACGGCCCTTGGGCCGTCGAAAATGCCCTCATGCGGTCCTCAGGGTGCTATGAGTTTGAGACCCCTTGTATAGAGAATGGGATGAATTAGTACAAAGTTTCATCACAATACTCAGTGAAACTTAGGATGATTAGTGAGAACTTGTGCTAAAATACTTCATCTATGCTTTATATTGCTTATGTGAGAGTAGATGTAAAAAAACAAAGCCATGACAACTTCCTATAAAATCGAATTCAGCGACCAAGAGGTGACTATCAATTTATTCATTGTAATGTAACTAAATACAAAGTCAAGTTAAAACTTACTTGAACATATACAAGTCAACTCAATGCATTTATAAAGTGCAAAAGTGTGAAAAATGACCTTGGACACTGCCAGAAGATCCACTGCATTTGCCTTCCTACCTCTTCACAAAAGTTTGGTTATGTTGGTCGTCAGATTTGCACCATTTGCATACAGACCCAATTAGTTATAGGTAGAAGTATGTAATGAAGCTCATATTGATGCCACCATTTAGACAAGTGGAAGTATTGGAAACATGAGTTTTGAGATGCCTATAGTGCCATGATGGAAGTTTAATAGTTTGTAGGTACATTCTTAGTAGGGGGAAATGATTCATTGATATCTCGATGCATCGATACTTTTGCTGGAATGATATACATATCAAAACAAGAGAAGAAGAATCGATACAAAACAATACTAGCCGTATTTGTTATTTTAGTCTTCAGCAGTTATGAATACACTAAAATCTGTCTTGAAAGACCACTGCTATGTGAGACCACCTGTCTTGAGAGACCTATTCTCAATGCACAGTTTTATTAATTATATAGTGGTATGATCTCTTCTGAGAGACCACCTGTCTTGAGAGACCATATTTTTTGGCAGAAGGGGTGGTATTTCAATGCAGGTTCTACTGTAATTATCATTAGTCTGCCTTCTGATTATTTAAATATAGAATTCATCTGAAACAGCATTTGCTGTCCTAGGTCCTCATTTTTATTAGCTGTGTTGTTGTTGTGGGGTTTAACGCCATTTTTCAGCACACGATAGGCTATACATGGCGGTTAGTATTAATGGTGGAGGTAGAACCTGGGAAAACCTCGGAAAGAACCACCGACCCACGAGAAGCTACTGGCAAGCGTTCTCACATACCAACATTGGCCGAATCCTAGACTCGAACCCACGCAGACAGAGGTGAGATGGCAGTGATCCGTAACGGAGAGCGCTTTAGACCACTCGGCCACTCAGGGCCCCCATTTTTATTAGTAAATACGAAAAAGACTATCGAGATTACTTGCTCGTTGTCTGCAAATTCAAAATGACATAATTCGTAATCTGCCCCACCCTAATTCCATGCTAATTATCTTAACCCAGCAGCATGTTCAGCATAAGGGATACATTCTAAATGTGTTCCACATTCAAATCTTATTGGTGGTTACTGTTTGTTCCAGTTGAGGTTAAATAACAACTACCAATCAGGAATCAGTGTAGCTGATTCCCTGCGTTACAGACAAGAAGTACTAGCAAAGCACCAGAGAAACCTCGCTCTAAAGTCACTGATATATAAAATAATTAAACAGAGATGATGTCAGGGTGTGCGATTGCGTGAATCATGCAAAATGTGTATGAATTTGCATAGTTGGAGAATGGTGATGCACGAGAACTAATTAGTTGAACGTCCCGCATATGAAAACGTGGTCGACAAATTATACCATTTTTATTTAACCATTCTTGTCGCGACATCTGTTTTTAGGGTAGGCTAGTGTTTACATATCTAAGGTCTTGAAGTATTGCAAAAATGATTGTCAAACTAAATTTGATTGGCATATTTTGCCCTGGAATAAGCGTTATATTGTAGTTTGAACCGTCATGAAAGAAGTTTTACAAATGAGCGTATTAAATACGGGCAACCTAGAAAACCGAAAATGTCTGATCCCAGGCGTGGTTCATTACATTTACATTCGCCAAATACCGGCTGGTGATAGTTATGATGGCAATAATTTTTAAAGTTATGAAGTATATTGGATTACTGGAGCTGGGAAATTCTTAATGAAGATACCAGTGACTGAATCTGAGCCCAAAAATGGTGTTAAATACAAGTCGATGTACATGTTGGATGGACAAAAATAGATGGCATGACGGTCAGTCTCCCTTGTAGCGGTATTATGAAATTAAATGTAGAAAGGTCAGAATAACTGAGCCTAATTAAACTACAGACAATTAAAAGTAAAAATGCAATTTTCATTTATTTAATCAATCAATTTAGCCCTGTGAATCATACGCTACAAAACCATATATCAATATCAGTGTTAAGATAAACCGAATAATTAAGGATTATAAAAAATGAAATTTAGAAGTAAAGATATTTACTTGAATACCTCTGTCTGCACAAGAAGATTATGGCATTGATGGACTGAAAACCCTAACACAGCATTATGGAACAGATAGGAAATCAGGCACAGTAGCCAGTAAACTACTGATTCAAGAAGTAAGTTTGTGTTTGTGAAAAATCCTATTTTGGAGCAGATGTATCCAAAAGAAAATATTTATGAGTACTGGAAAATTCTAAATAATAGGCACAAATATTAGTTTCCCAACATCTTCAAGCTGACAAAGCTATCTATGTATATGCCCTTTCAGAAGGAAGCACAGACAAATATTCACACGCAGATAAGGAACAGATTATGCTCATAAATAATTAACAGATTAATACTTATACAACTAGAGGTAACATCTATTCAAGATTTTGATTTCAGTAGAGCTCTAAAAAAGTTGAGTATTGAAGTGGTAGGTAAATACTGAACCATGATTGTTTCTTTAACCCCGCATTCTTTTGTACTCTCCCCTTATTTCAGTGACAAAGGGTGAAGCCCTAAAAAATATCCTGGAAGCACCTTTCCTTAATAACAGTAATCATGACTTTATTTAAAGAGGGTAACACAATTAGCTAAGAACTAATTTACCTTGAGACCCTCACACAAAGGAATTTATTTATTTTATTTAATTTGTACATGCGGAACAAATTCGGAATTGTTCCTTTTATGCATTGATATTTAACCAGTGAATAAAGGTGCTGATGGAATAACAAAAATTAGCACATAATCAGCATGGCTCGAGAAAATTTCAAACAGCTGAAGTTTACCGCCTTGTGTACATTACAAAAAGTTATAGAATAGGACTGGGTATTATCAATAGTTTTCCTTCTTTACTAATACATACAAATACCCTTGGTCTCAGCAGTCGTTTGCATATGCAGGAAGTACAATGTGTGCGATTTTGTTGGATTCATCCTCATTCCCATGCCTGGATTTGTTAAAGATGAGATCTTCTTTGCACGAGGGAATTGCTTTATTTCTTCTGTTTTGAAGGTACAGTGTAACAAACTTTTTTTTTGTTGTTCCTGGATAGTAAGTGTTATCTCGTAATTGCATATGCCTCAAAAGTAAAGAAAATTGCCATTATTCCCTACAAACTTTACCTTAGTGACCAGGACCGTGATATTTTGATATTTATCAAGATTCAGTACAAAATTCCATCCAGATTTTAATCTTTATAAATAGCTTGACATCTCCTTACTTAAAAAAACAATGTTTCATCTCCAGATCTCTAAAGTGATGATACCACATTCTGATACCCAATTTTCTTTATCTGTACTACCAACTAATTTAGAAGGTACCCTAGTTCACTTAGAAGTTTGGTATGAACAAAATGGAAATTAATGAAATGATACAAGTATTCTGATTACAGCAACCCAGAGAAGATCAACATTATTAACCTTATTAGCTCTTCGAGATTACTAGCAAGCTAATGTCAAGGAACAAATGTACACCACTTCCAAATACCTTCTGTATATTCGACCTTCTGGATCTGTTTGCAACTTTCTTCCATGACAAAGTACAAAGCATTAGATATAAGCTTGACAACACAATCTCAATTGACTCGTCGTCACAATACAGTTGGGATACAGAATTTCAGGGGCAACCATTAGCAACTTTTGAACCTGTCTCTATGGATTTAGTACGTACAATCATGATGAAGAGTGCACCAAAGTCATGTGAACTTGATCCAATTAAAACATCACTGCTGCTTGAGTGTTTAGATACAATATTGCCTTCACTAACTGATGGTATTAATACCTCTCTCTCATCCAGGGGATTCCCATCATTTTTCAAAACTGCCATTGTAAAGCCTCTGCTAAAGAGTGTGATTCGGATTTGTAATGTAGCTTTAACAATTGTTCAGTCATATCGCCTCGATGTCTGCAGTGTGGTAGTTTAAAGTGATATCTAGCAATGTGGCATCATGCCGCAGACATGTAGTATGATGTACCACCCAGTCACATTATCCTGACACCAGGCCGACTAGTCCTAACACTAACCTCTTAATACTGAGCTCCAAGCGAGGCAGCTGTTAGTACCATTTTTGTAAGTCTTTGGTATCACTCGGCCGGGGATCGAACCCACGCCCTCACAAATTCGAGGCAGACGCCCTAACCACTAGGCCACAAGAGCGGTTCTCTGCAGAAGAAACGAACACTCGACCATAACGATTTAAAGAACAACCGCCCAGTTTCTAATCTCCCATTCATATAAAAAAATCTTAGAAAAGGTTGTTCTATCCCAGCTTGTATCTCATCTGAAATTAAACAGTCTTTTTAGCAATGAAAAATCTGTATATCGCCCTTGCCACAGTACTAAAACTAGAATTCTAAAAGTAGTTATTGACATTCTCTTTGCTTTGGATAGTGGAAAGATTACACTCCTCACCCTCCTTGATTTGTCTGCAACATTTGACACAATAGACAATGATATATTACTTCACCATCTCCAGCACGTATTTGGCATTCATGATACAGCCTTACTGTGGTTCAATTCCTACTTGGTCAACAAGACACAAATTGTGTCTGCAAATGGAATACACTCCAGCCCAGTTAATCTATGTTGTGGTGTTCCACAGGGGTCTGTTCTTGGACTTATTCTCTTCATTCTATACACTCAGCCTCTCTCAAGTGTGATAGATCATCATGCAATTGTACGCTGACGACACACAAATATACAAATCTAGCCACCCATCTAAGTTGATGCTACCACCCAAGGTGTAGAGAGGTGCATTGCTGATGTAAAATCATGGATGACATGTAACAAGCTGCAGATGAATGATGATAAAACTAAGACCATTCTGATCACAACACAAAGACTTTCTCAGTCACATCCTTTGCCTCAAACAATAAAGATCAGCAACACCAACATTAAATTCACACAGTCAGTACAAATCATAAGTGTCACTCTGGACAGTACTCTCACATTGCACCAACATGTAATGAACATATGCAAGGCTGAATATCTTGAGTTGAGATGCATCAGCTTCGTTCGCAAATATCTTACAGTTGATGTCACTAAAACACTTCTGTGTTCATTAGTACTTTCAAGACTGGACTATTGTAACTCAATTCTGTCTGGTTCATCTCAATATCTACTTCAGAAACATCAAAATGTTCAAAACGCAACTGCTCGGATCATACTTAGAGTACCACGATCAAAGCACACCTCCCCGCTGCTCTGTACCCTATACTGGCTATCCATTCGATCCAGTATCAAACACAATTTTTTTTCTCTGTGCTACGTTTCACTGACGGACTCCAGTCCAACATATCTATCAGACCTCACCCATGCGTACACACCAGCAAGATACTTACCCTTCTCTTCTGACAATCGTATACTCATTATTCCCAATACAAAAACGAAGTCATATCGACAGCGTTCTTTTGCATACCAGGGCCCAGCAACGTGGAATGAATTGCTCATTGAACTTAGACACAAAAACACAGTGATCTCATTCAAGAGTGCTCTTAAAACTCACTTATTTTGACTGCAAGAACAAACTTAAGGACCTAATAATGTTTCCTACCTTAAATATTTTCAGAATGTTTTTTATGTTTTCTAATTTCATGATGTTAGTTTTTTGTAGTAATATGATTGTATGTTTTGCATGTTATAGGTGTTGTCTAATGTTTCAAAGCGCTTAGAGCTTCTAAAGATTAGGCGCCATTCAAAGTCCTCATTATTATTATTATTATTATTATTATTATTATTATTATTACTGCTATTATTATTATTACTACTATTATTATTATTATTATTATTATTATTATTATTGTTATTATTATTATTGTATGATGCAGAAATCTTTCTTACAAGAAAGCATCAATACATGTTGTCAAATTTGATTTGGTTATCGGCGTGGATGTGAAAAAAGAACCTTAATAATGAATGAACACATCAGGCACATAATCATCAACAATCTGGTTACTCTCCCAGATCAAACATGTCCTCCGTATTTCTCGCAGTATCTGGCTTTTATAAAAGCTATGATCAGTATTACTTTGATCATTGTAATATGGTACGGGGAAACTGTAACAAGATAACCACGTGGGATATCTCGGATTAACAACAGAACACGTTTTGACGACACAGATATATGGTTTAATGTGGCGATTTATATGAGTAGTGGATGATGAAGATGTGTGCGTATTTATAATCCAAATATTGGATCTATTTAACAAAAAACGCACAGTTTCAAAGATGAAAAAATATACAAATAAATTTAGGTCAGTAACCCTAAAATACAGGATAAATGATTTCACAAATGATTCAATAATGGAAAGATGAATATAGTTCACTCAAATAGTAAACAATGTAAGCGTTTACACATAGTAAAAAAAATGTATTCGCTCAGGTAGCGAAATTATGTCACTAAACAAGAACGGATATACAATCTATCCTTCCAGTCCTGAATAATACACTGGGTCTTACTAACCCAAAATTAGCATACAGCTAAAAATACATGCGTGGAGATGCACTCCGTCACCCGTGCACCATATCCTCTCCACAGCTCCTCCGAATCAATTTCACAACCAATATAGACTCCGGACCCTCGGAATACTATGATCACTTGAAATATTAGACCCTCCGGATACTTGAAATACTAGACCCTCCGGACCCCCTGGTCCTTTGACGGCTCTACAGCTGGGTCACCTTAGTCCCTCTGGACACTCCGGACGCTAGACAGTAGACGCTCCGGCACCTTAAACGCTCCGGACACACGGACTTTTCTACCCTCTGACAACACCGGACACCCCGGATATTCCTACCATCAAAAACTCACTCACTCAGCTGAAAATATACCCGATACAGTGTACTAAACTTGATACAGACATAACGTAAGGACGTTATACATGGTAAGTTAAAAAGATTATATTATTATGGCAATTACAAAAGAGAGGTTCAATAGTAAACCTAACCCTGCTTGATAAGACAATAGTAAACATTTCTTTTAAAAAATGTAGCTTTACATTACCAATATAAGTCCTGCACTACGTCGCAACAAGAAAAAAAAAATGCACGCATTATGGTATGTAAAGAAAACTATAACAAACACGCAAAGGCAAATATGGTAATACACTAGTTATCACTTAAAACCCCAAAATTACCTACCCCTACAGCTGGAGTTGTGCGAATCCTTTTAGCAGGCCGCTTGCTGACAAAACCATTAGTATTGTAAAGGTCCTTTACATGTAGTAACGTAGTTATACCTTTAGAATTTTCGTTATTCTTTATCAAAGGCACCTTGCACGTGTGGCACAGGACGAATCGTACTCACGATTTCGAAATACATAGACCATATTATAATCACCCTCGGGTATCGTTGTACAGAGAAAAGAAACGAAACCCGAGTACATGTATTTAATTAACAACATTTACACCATTCCGTGACAGAAACTGTTGCCAAAAAATATTCAACAGCTTGCATAATTGTCATTTAGAATACCATAATAAGTCATCTGATGAAACCCCATGACAAAATGACTTTTCCATTTAAATCGGGTAATGAGAATAATATTCTCAAGATGGCCAATACGGTGGACATATTAGACATTAGATCTGCATCATTTTACTTTCAGACTACATGTTGATATCTATTTATGTTTTGATGCAGTAACAATAACAAGAAGATTGCCATAGTAGCCATATAAGATATCAGACATGAAACGCTTCCATTTGGAACCAACCAGACACCTTAAACTGTTTGTAGACTCGCTATCATTATATTCTGCAATCATTTAGGAAAAGTATTAATAATAAGATTTTAACATGGTCATTGTGGTGTCCGTTTCGGATCAGCACATTTCAGCACAATTTTCATTCAGGACCAACTAGGCATCATTAGAAGTCTTTCAGTGAAAACCCCACGTTGATATTACCATCCATTCTGGTGTGGTAACAAAATATTATCATGACGGCTGCTGTGGCAGCCATATTGTATGTGAATGTGATACCACTTTTATTGGAAGCCAACCAGATACCAAAAGAAGTCTCCTGGTGGAAATATCACAATATCCCAATATGGCTTTTCATTTGGGGGAATAGCAAAAACAAGAGTTTCATGTTGACAGCTCTTGTGGCACTTAGATCAGTATCATTTTCATTTAAGACCATGTATTAAATGTGTGTATATAATTTCATAGCAAAACTGAGAGACAACCTGAACTAACAGACAGGCAGATAATGGACAACAGACTATCAAAGGGTTTCTTCTGGTCTATGTCTCTTTAATCTAAAAATTAATAATTTCAACTTACCATGTATATTTGATGATGACGAACCTGTAAGAAATAAGATTGAAATAGCTCACAAAAAGCCTCCATCATACCAGGCAATCATAATATACTGGCACCAATGTCAGAACATTGGTAACAACATTTTGCTCTGCTACGATAAAAGTGCTGCAAATGAAGAGGTTTCATAAGAAATTTCTGCATTATGCATACCAAAATAAAATAAATTTAGATCACAAACCTTTTCTTTCTAGCAATATTTGTTTATTCGACAATACTTGCCCAGTCATAATACCTTTGGGGAACTACTACTACCTTGCAAATCCTACCCTTCCAAATTAAATCTTTTTAGTTAAGAAGCTAAACGTTTTCTGCCCACCTAGGTAGCAGTTAAATAGAGTGATCTCCACGTGATACTGGGATTGGTGTCCTATTCCATGAATTTTTCAGTTGCTACTGGAGTGGAAGGCATGATCTTTATATGGATATATCTGTCTGGAGGTTGTATGTATTATGATCTGGTAAATATTATTGAAAAAACATATTTTACTAGAAAAAAGTTGTTTTCTTCTTCAGATATGTTACCCAATCAAACACCTTAGGAGAATAGATAAGAGATGGAGGGAATTAAATTCTTTACCCCTGAGACACCATTCTTTTCTCAGGTCCACTATTACGTATGGTAGACAGCTTCTAGATTACCAACTAGAGAATACATTTCATTTATAAGGGAGATGCTTTGAAAGGGAATGTTTTTCCCTACAGCAAATCCAGCAAAAATCACACGGATGAGGCGACACTCTGATTCTTTAAATTGATGCATCACCTTTGCAACCCGAGGAGTTTGGGGAGTAGCATATGCTGTATTCATTTGGTCATTCCAATCTATATTTAAAAAAAAAAAAACATATACTATCAAGGCCTTTTGATCAAGGACTGGTGAGACAAATGTTGTTATTTTGGCATTGCACCTTGTCACTAACAGGTCCATGATAGATCAGTTCCATTGGATACATGCTGACTGCAAACCGGGGGATGAAGTGATCATTTTGTTTGTATTTAATTAAGTTAGCTTTTGTGGTTGTGCCAATATATTAACCATCCAAGTGGATGTTGAATTTGGACAACGATTTGCCATTGAGGACACCACTTTAGAAAATCCCAGTCAAGATTAAAACGTTCTGGTGATTTGGTTTCACCTTGCTGTTTGAGTTAAGTCACCACAGCGTTGTTGGACAGAACGAGAACTCTAGTCGCATGTAGGTAATCCAGCCACCAAAACAAGCTTTTGGAATGGTTTTCATCTTGAAAATGTTAATATGTAAATACTGATCCCAAGGGAACACACTCCATTCGCATTCCATTATGATAGAAGGAAACTCGCCCCTACCTGCCCAGTCCTCTGTGTTCGATTCCATACAGATCATGATTGCTGGAAGTTATAGTCCCAGATGTATCCCTGATGTGAGTCAGTGAGGTTTCTCTCCCTTCACGATGGAACCTCATATATGCGAATTGTGAAAATTGGTACAATGGTCAAAGCTCAAGAGAAAAAATAATATACGCTAACCTGTTTAGAGGTTTTGGTTTAGTGTTATTGACGTCTGTGTGTCGTTTTCGTAGGAAGGGTTAATTTCACAAATAGACCCTCCTAGAAATGGCCTGTTCAACCTCTCTGCTGCTTCTATAAAATTCTTGGACAGAAACATTCACTGGAATTTGTAGTGAATTCAAACCTAGAATTATATCAATATGATTCAACAAAAGACTTCATACATCAGTCGTCTACAAGCTACAACAGACACATCAACAGCTTCAGCTTTGGATTTAATTTGGGACTTCTCCTGAATATTATTCATAACTTTAAATTATTACCACTTATGTCTGTAATTCTAGGAGTATTTCGTAATACCTTAAGTCTCCTTTTATTTCACTTTGTATTCTTGGGAAATAAATTATTTGTTGAATTTTACAAAGTTTGTTTCTTTTCACTCTTTCTGTCACTTATTTTAAGACCCAAGACTCGCTCGTAAAAGTATTTGACCATGATAGAAGCCATAAATTAACAAAAAGAGTTTTCCACAGTACACGCTGTACCTGAAGATAATACGGAAACTGAAGCATCATTATTGACTCTTATGAAGTGGATGCTGCAATATCCATTGTAAAACAATGTCCATTACATTTAGGAATGACCAAATGGCAGTCAATACAGTAACGCACCACATATATAACTATGAAGTGGATGCTAAGACTAAATAATGAAGAAAATTTACCTATATGTATCCATGCAAAATGGAAATTATACAATAATATTAAATGTGTTTCTATATCAAACACCAGACCTGCACGTATTAGTATGGTTATAACAATATGATGGGACAACACCATCATGAACCCTGCTGGTGTGTACTAATGATCCGCAAGTGGGTGAATATGAATAATAATAACAATAATAGCAGCAGGGAAGGCGTACAGACCAGGTGGCACAGACTAAAATAAGCCTCCCACCAAACATTTATCCGTAGAAGCCTCAGATTTCAAAAATAACGCCTCCTACGAAAATTAATCCGCAAAATTCCGACCCAAAGTGCATTTTCAGACATAAAAAAAAAACAGCATTTTTTGGGGGGGATATTGTAAAATTTATTTGTGATTGCAAATTTGGGCTGCGGATATTAATTTTATTTCACAATAAAACAATATCTTTGAAAATAAGATGAGCCGGAAAACTAGCACAGTTGGAGAACCTCATTCTGCCAGATTAGCGCGAGAGCAATTAGCGGCATTAAAGAAGTTTATTCCGACAAAACAATTATTTAAGAAAAATGTTCGTGGTTACGAAGATATGCAACATGGAATTTTAGAAACTTCGGCAAAATGGTTGAAGCCAGTTACTAAAACAATTGAACAAACTGTATATGGTGACGAAAAAGATAAGGAAGATGAGGAAGCCAGAAAACGTGGAATTTTTCGTGCGTTGAAAGGTATTGAGGAGCAATCACGAACGTTACCCGATCGATTAGCAATAGCAGCAGCGGCAGCGCAACAGGGTGGACAACCTGCAATTGCCTTTAAAGTAGGTCGTAAAGGAAAAACTGAAGCAAGACCTAGAGGGAGAAAACCTGGAGTAAAAAAAAGGAAATTTGATATCGATGATTTAAGAGAAAATTTCACCGATGAGGGATGGAATATAATATCACAACCGCTATCTACGATATATAGTTTAGATCAATTTGGTCAACTTGCTGAAGATATGTTCAGTATTCGAAATGATTATTTGTCTGATATAGGAAGAGAAAGATATCCAACTCGTAAAAGTTGGTTTAGTATGTTATTTAGAATTTATGATGGAAAAACGCAAGCGAGTGAAAGGGATCCATCTTTTAGAAGATTTATGGCAGCAGCAGACGATAGATATGATCATAATAAACAAATGGCGGAAGAAAGAAAACAGCAAGAGAAAGAAAGAAAACAGCAAGAGAAAGAAAGAAAACAACAAGAAAGAAAAGAAAAAACTAAAACACGAGGAAGAAAAGCAGCACCACAGGAAGATATTCAACTACAGGAGCCAATATTTCAACCAGAGGAATTAGGAGCTAGACCAAAGGAAGATATTCCACCACAGAAAAAAGAAAGAAAATCAAGAAAGAAAAAAGATCAGAGTGATGAACCAATAATTGTTCCCGAATATGTACCATCACCGGCTAGTAGTTCGTTTATTTTTAGTCCTAGAATATCTGCTAAAAATTATTTGGATGAAAACATGTTGCATTTAACTCGCAACTATGATTCAACAGTTCAGATGGCTGCGGATAATTCTCCGGAAAATAAAAGATTACTTTTGCGAAAAGATATTGATGTTGATAAAATTGACGAAATTGATTGGCTAGCAATGATGTATTTTGGTAGTATAGAAAAACCAGTAAAATATGATGATGAAAATTTTAGAAAATTTTCATCAGATGTTATTCAATATAGAGCTGCGAGTGCGAGAAAGACAATTTCGCCACCTAAAAGTAAAAGTTCATCACCTAAAAGTAAAAGTTCGTCACCTAAAGATAAAGGTTCACCACCTAAAAGTGATAGTCCTGAATCATTTTCCTTTGATCTTCATCACCCTCTTCTCTCTCCTACATTATATCCAAGGGAACCTTCTGCATTCCCCTCTTGGCGACCCCCACCTGTGGAACCAACAGCGTCAAACTACAGGGGTCCCACTGAAAAACCAACAAGATGGGGAATCGACCCCGGGGAGGGTGCAACACTTAGGGGCGGTTCACCTTCACCTCCACCAGAAATATATTTACCACTGACGTCGTCGTCTAGTTCGTCAGGAGAAGTATTTAAGGATCCAGAAAAGAAAGGAGGCGGATATTCAGTTTGCCCTGACAGTGTTGTCAACGACGTATCTCGCCTCGAAGTATTAATCGGAGGAAAACGAGCCGGAAATAACTCCCGTGAGATAGTCAACGAAGCATCAGATATTTGTCAGCGATTATTCCGTGGTGGTATCATTAATTCTCACATTTATAAAGAGTTTGTCGATGAACTCATCGATTAAATCAACACAATTGAAATAATATGATTGTTCATAAACATCAACGCAGACCTAATCAGGTCCGCATAGTAAACTCTCGATTGCCAGTATACAAATATATTCACGGTAATGGATTTGGCGATATCATTGGAAGTCTTGTCACGCGAGTAATACCTAAAATTGGACCAATGGTAAAACAACTAGGATTAAAAGCAATAGGAAAGATAGGTGAGACTGCTGTTTCTGGTATTGGTAATTTGGCTAGTAAAGGCTTCAACGCTATCAAAAATAAAATATTAAGTTTAGTACGTAAAAAACAACCCGTCAAATTACCCATTACCAGCGAAATGCCACCCGAAGTCAGTAAGACCATAAATGATGCGGCAAATAAAAAAATAAATGATCTAGCACAGGAAGCTGCTATAACAAATCTAGCACAGGAAGTTGCTAAGACAAATCTAGCGCAGGATGTTGCTAGGACAAATCTAGCAAATACAAGTTTTGTTTCAGGCGATGGTCTTCGTTTTAGACGATATTATTAATAATAAATGTTCTCACAAGTGTCAAATGAAGTATTTGACATGGATGAACCAGTAGGTAGGGATACATCAGTGCGAGATTTCCAGTATTTCTCGTACGACACAGTTACACCAAATACTGATAATCGCCTGGAAATTCAAGTTCACGATACAACAAGATATTTTCTTCCATCTGAGGCATATATCGAAGTTACCGGTGAAATTACTAGAGACGACGGTGTTACTCTCTATGGAGCAGATTTTAGAGTCGGATTTGTTAATAACGGTATTATGGCATTATTCAAGAGCGCCACTTACATGATTGATGGAAAAGAGATTGAGTCAATTACCAATGATGTTGATTTAGCAACAACGATAATAGGTCTAGCGAGATACTCGGATGATTTTACCAGATCAGCTGGTCCGGGTATGATGTTTGCCAAAGATAATTCTGATCGTCCCGATAATAGACCGCTTGATATCGGACAACCTAGAGATCGCGCCGCCCCCCCAGTCCTTATTAATACTGTCCAAGATCTTCCCCTCGGCACTAATCCTGATTATAATCTTGGATTTGCCACGAGAAAATCCATGTTGTGGGATATACGTAGAAAATTCTCTTGTGCTATTCCGTTATCTCATATATTTGGATTTTGCAGGCATTTTAGAAAAGTTATTTACGGAGCAAAGCATACCGTAACATTTATTAGAAAAGCAGATAGTAATGATGCTATTTGGCGAGAAGGTGATATCAATTACCAAACGAACGTGGTAGGTGCAAATGATCACACGAATCATGGAGGTAGGGTAAAATTACTAAAATTTACCTTGTGGATGCCAGCGATAACTCCATCATTAATCGTGGAAGAAAAATTATTATCATTTATGAATCAAGGTGGTAAATCTATCATGTCATGGCTAACAACAACAACAGATTCCACAACTACTGATATTGATGGTGATTTTACTTGGCGCATTGCATCGCAGCAAGGTACCTCTGCGCCACGTCATATCTTTGTCGCTTTTTTGCATACACGAAGATATCATCAATTATATAGCCACATGATATTCGATAATATTCACGCAACAAACGTGTCACTGAGAGTAAATGGCCAACAGGAGCCATCCGAGGAAATATCCATCAATTTTGAAAATTATTCGACAGCTCGCGCATATCATCGATTGTTAAGTTTCATGGGTCGCGATCAAAATATCGATACTGGATTGCAAATATCACAACTAGATTTTAATAAACTTTATCCTATTTATTACTTTTCCTTGGAACATCTCGATTTGATAAAGCAATCCGTCGTCGATATTCATTTCAAAGCTAGAATTCGAACAGGAAATAATTTATATAAGGTATTTGCAGTAATTCTCAGTGATAGAACAATGTTCCTGGAAGGCATCAGCGGTAGAATGAGAGTTATCGATGCACCCGTAGAGAACATGTAATAAATTCTAAATTTAGATTAAGTGATTATTAATATGCCATACGATCACGTCAGCGTAACTCTGACCCCCGGTCAGGTGAAAAAACTTCATGCAGCAACAACAGCACGACGAGGTTTAAGTTTAACCTTAAAAAGTAATCAACTTCACGGTGGACCTAACAAACTATCGTTAACTAAAAATCAACACGGACATTTCACCAGAGCCAGATCAGCAAATACTGGTATTCGCCTAAATCTCTCAATAGGAGCAATCAGAGATATGATCAAAGTAGGTGGTATTTTTCCTTTATTCGCCGCTATTCCAGGATTAATAGCTGCGGCGGCCCCCATGATTGCAAAAACAATAGGATTAGGTGCACTCGGTGGGATAAGTACCGCATTAGGAAAAAAGATCGTCGGAGGAAGATATCGCAAAAAAAAGGGAGGGATATTTCCGCTTCTCCCTCTTCTCACAAAATTGATGCAACCGCAACAAGGATCAGGCCTTTACCTAAGACGACCCCCGTACGGATCCGGTCTAAGTCGAGCCTACCAGCCTCAAATTTAGATTTAATCAGTGAAGCAAAAAAAAAGAAAATAAAATTTTTCAGAGGCGTATTTATGCGAGATCAACTACCAGATAAACCAAATCCCACCGAGACAGGAATAATAAATCTCGATAAAAATTCTGGTCCTGGCACTCACTGGGTTGCTTAGGCGATTAATCCTCGCGAAGTTATTTATTTTGACTCATATGGATTAGCACCGCCAAATGAATTTATCAAATACGTGTCAAAACTAAAACTTCCGGTTTGGTATTCAACGCTTCCAACACAAACATTAGCGGATCCACCAATATGCGGTCCAGAGTCAATTAACGTCCTTGATGCAATTTCAAAATCATCCAATCCTTATCGCAAAATTTTATTTGAATATACCGTAGATAAATATCATGGTTGACATTTACGGTAGATCTCTCTTCAGAAAAGAAAAAAAAGACGCAGTCGACATCGATACATCAAAGTTTGCAACCAAGAGCGATATTAACAATCTTTTATCGCTGTCAGAGGTGGATCCTGGCGAAGTTGCTGTTTTTCAAAATACCGAAGGGCGATTACAAACTAGCAACGTTAAAATAACTGATATAATCAAGCGAGACGAATACCGCGATCACATTAGTCAATTTACTCGCCAATCGGAGATGGTATTAAAATCTATTGCTGATATCGCCGATATTATAGCAAAGTTACCCCTGAAGGCCGATAAAGCATTACACGACGATCTTCAGGATAGAATGACAAAAAGACTTAACAGGCTAAATAACGACCTTAAAAAACTTGACGATGCTTTAGATAAATTTAGCAAAAAATTTGACGAGAATATAAAAACATCCAGTGATACTTCCTCCGCCGCAAACGAACTAGCAAATAAAAAAGCCGATCAAGCATCACATGACGATCTTAGCGAGAAAATAAAAAAAATCAACGAGGAAATTACTAATATTCTTGCCGAAATTAACGAAGTAAATATCTCGATGAGTCAGAAAATCGATAAAACATCAATCGACGATCTCAACAAAAAAATAAAAAAAATCAACGAGGAAATTACTAATATTCTTGCCGAAATTAACGAAGTAAATATCTCCATGGGTCAGAAACCATCAATCGACGATCTCAACAAAAAAATCAACGAGGAAATTATTAAACTCGGTAATGTTGTTGTTCCTGAATTTACCAGGGGGATTAACGTGATGCAAGGACAAATAAAATCCATCAACGATGAAATTAACGTGGTACGTGAATTAGCGCGTCAAAAAGTCGATACATCAACGTACGACGAAAAAATTCGAGATTTAAACACGAAACTTCTTGCTGCAACAGCAAAGATTGACCAATCCGACGATAAAACTGGTCACGCCACTGACGTAAAACAATTAGGTAGGGAAATTATCGAAACAACCACAAAAATTAACAATATCAACACAAAAATATCGTCAATGAACCTTGAAAGATTATCGCGAATTTCGATACCAGAGGAAGTAGAAACAAAAAATCTTACCTGCAGTGTGCCACTTGTGGTAGAGGTACGAAAAGAGGCATGGTGGACACCCGTGAATAACACATTTAAATTTAAACCGCCAATTAGTGGATATTATCGAATATTTATTCAATCTCCGATAGGTTTTAAAATAAAAGCCGCAGGTGGTAAAATTTTTGGTGAAAATTTTAATTATGTTATGTACACAGGTTACGAGACTACATTTGTGCTGGAACCACCAGATAGAACCAATATGGGACCGTTTGGTTATAGTATAGTTTTCGAATTTTTGTCGGGATTGGAAACAGTTGGTGTTCCAGATGAAATTGATGAGACGGTAACTATCAAAGTAGGAAATTACCAGGAATTAATCAAATAAATAACTAATAATGACCGCATCTGATTACCGTTACAATCAGGCGCGATCATGGCAGGATTCGTTGCGAAAACAACTTGACGATTATCAGATAAAAATAAATAAATACCAGCGCAAATTAGTTATCATTGATGTTGCAGTGTACGCGGTATCGGCCGTGGTCGTCGGCGCAGGAATAATTCTATCCGCGATAACAACAATTGCGCCAATCGTAGCAACAATAATAATATCGTCAACAACAGCAATCGCGGGTGTTCTTAATATCATCGCGAAAAAAATATCCTCGTGCACAAGTGAAAAATTATCATCATATAAAAATAAACTAACTAAAGTTAGTGACGCGTACTCGAAGTTATCATTGTTACTTTCTGAAAGTCTCAACGATGGTATTATATCCGATCTAGAATTTTCTTCAATGATTAGTATTTACTCGGAGATTGAACAAATGAATATTAATAATGTCCGAGTTAGCCAAGATCGTGACAAACACGACACCACCAACAACAACGTTAATATCGCTAAGTTCAACGAAACCCGAGTTTAGCATTAATTTCTCAACACCAATCAGCGTCAACGAAATTGCATTAACACAGTTGCGTGTCTACAACAGCTGGCCTAATGTTAGATCAAAATCATTCGGTAATTTGATGTCAAATAATTCACTAGTTTTTGCAAATAAGAATAAACCCGATGGAACACCGGATTGGATCGTTGTTGGTATACCAACGGGCAGTTATGAAATTGATCAGCTGAATAATGAGTTTACCACTAGAATATCAAATTTAACCGGCGATGCTACTCCGGGAATAAAAATATCTTCACATGATCCAACATTGTCATCGATCATCGAAGTAAAATCGCCGTATATTGTTGATATTTACCAATCGTCGATTAGAACCGTATTAGGTTGGCCCGAGGTTGCACCTCTAGCAGAACCAAAGAAATCGGATGTTATTATTCCAGGTTGGTATGAGGAGGCAATTCCAGAAATACCGGAACCAAAAAAGGAAGATTTTACAACCGACGAAGGATGGTATGGAGATATCAAACACAAGCCTCTGATCCACAGCGCCATCAATCTCATGAATAACCACAAAATTAACCTAGTAATATTCGCTTTCACTTTTATTAACGAAAGAATTCTCTCATGGCTGCCTCTTCCTAAAATCCCCCCAGATGTGAAAATCTTCGACGCTACCCACATTAACAGGATAATAGCCCCCATAGACGGTATCTTGGTAAGAAGAACCCTCGACGAGTTTATTCAAGAACACGAATTACAATTAAATTTATTGCGAGGATCATTTCATGAATGCATCCTAAATAAATCTGGTTCATGTAGCGAAATTATAAAGCACGTGAAGATTTTAAATCAACTCGCGAATGATATTGAATATTATCATGATATGTTTATTCGGGCGATAGTCGACGATATATCAATTGCCGACTATGTTCTTCCTATTAGCAAATTCGAGTTGATCAAGAACTCGGGTGAGAAACAAAAATTCATGAGAGTATTTGAATTAACCGAGGAAACACTGCCAAATTTCAAATTTCCCAATTCTGATTTTGATGCGATGAGAAAATCCGTCACTGATACCATTGATGATTTATTTCCAAAATTACATGCTTCATGGACCAAAAAAATATATTCAGAATTGATTCTTAAACACAATAATGATCCTTCCAAACTTGGACGACATATATCGCCGGGTATCGTTAATATAACGGAAGTTATCGCGATTTATCTTCACGCGGATGTTGTCGAGGGTAGCTATAATGTTGATTCGTCAATGTCGAATCAAGCGAATCAGGGATTTGTATTGTATTCATTTTCACCTAGCGCATCTCCCGGTTATTTGATAATAAAAGAACCAATGAATCCGTTTTACCTGCGATGTCATAATCGATTATTGACAAGAATAAATTTCAAACTAACGGATCAGAAAGGAAATTTACTTGATATACGAGGAGAAACTGTAAGTATCAATCTTTTGGTGAAATCATAGATTTTTAAATCGCAAGTGAGATTTTTCAAATCTGTATCCGTGGGAAAAATAGGCGAAAAAAATAAATAAAAACCAGGGGAATGTTCAAAATTAATCTTTTTTTTTTGTTTTGCAGAAATTATTCAGGATATAGATGATTCCCTAATTTTACTTTCATCGACAAGTTTTTTCAGTTGCCTGACACGCGAACTTGTAATTTTTCGTGATTCATAAGCGTCTAATAAAATCAATCTAGCATTTTCTACTAGCATCGATAATTTAACAAAATCCTCGATGCGATCATCGCTGACTGTCGCAAGTGATTGATATATCGCGATTTGGATTTTCTTTATTAATTTATATTCCGACGGCAGCGTATATTTATATTCAAGTTTTCCTTGAACAATCATTTCAAATTCAGATCGAATTTTATTTGTGTCTAACTCCGATGGAAGATTTATCTTTTTCTTCAGATCATCAATCGCTGCAATGATGTCGTTTATTATTTCTTCGTCCATTATATTAATTTTGTAGTATTTAATTATTCTTCGTCGTCGTCATCATCATGATCTTCGTCATAATGATCTTCGTCATCATTGAATATTATTGGTACATAAGAGAATCTGATCCACTCGCCGAGATTGTAGGAAAATGTTCTGTGAATTATTCCCTCCGCTGCTCGCCACACCGATATTACATTAATTTCATAATACTTTGCAGCAGCATTTATCGACTCAAATATAATTTTTTCATTTGTTTCTAGATTTATCGACTCAACTGATTTGGCATATTTCGGATGCCTTCCAGAATTACCTGAGGAACAATTTTCACTTTGAGTCACAGCTCGAAGATTGGAAAGTTTGTTGTTGAGTTTATTTCCATCGATATGATCTATAACCAAATTATCATTGATGAGTCCATGAAAACATTCGAATGTAAATCGATGAACGAAGTAATGTGTGTTTCTTCGTATATTATTTTTATTGATTGTAAATCTGAGATATCCATTCATATCAACAAAACCAACAAAATTCTTTGTTCTGATGTGTCTGACATTTCCATCCTTGGATGCTTCGTAACCATCAATGATGGGATGTGATTTATATTCACTCATGGGAATCGTTGATTTCATTTCCATATATAATATTTTATAAGTCTAAATCATAATTTGCTTTGAAACGATTAATATAATCTTCTTCACAAGAAATTACTGATAAAGATTTCTTTTCATAATATCTTCGTAACTCACGATATTTCTTTCCACCACAAGAAAAACACAATCGAGTCTTTCCTCGAATGCCAACTTGGCAAACTAAGCATCGTTGTGGTCCTTTGTTACCTCGTCGAACTTCGTATATATGAGCGCCGCAATATTCACCTCTGCAGGATTTGTCACATGACTTTGTTGATCCGACTATTATCCATTTGCATTGCATATTATAATTTAAACATTTGTCTAAAATATAATAATGGATTTATTTGATCTTGATGAGGCAGAATATATCATTCCTGAAGTAGATCGTGCAAAGAAAGAATTTTTCGATGATGGAGCGATTCATACCTGGTCGACATGGAAAACTAATTTTGTTGATGCTACGATGAATCTGGAGCGAGCAAAGAAGATAATCGAACATATAAAATCTGAACACAAAGAGGAGCGATTTATCTTTGGAATAAAATTTATCGCACAAATGCCCGATGACACTTGGATTATTCGCGATAAAAGAGATCCAGTACGCGGCGGTAAGAAAAATGTCGTTCTTGATAAAAATTCGAAGCCGGGATTGTTATTAGGGATTGATGGTCCTTATTATGCTAGGGCGTATCCTTCTAGTGCTGTAGTGTATGGAATTTATCGGCTGAATAATAATCCTGATGCGAAAAATCTACCTGCGATGAAAGAATCTCCGATGATAAATTGCGTGGCTGAACGCGTTATCGAGCATATGAAAAACGCTCGTCGTGGATCTGGTCTGACTCAATTAAGACTGGATAAAATTAATTTATGGGCAAGGACGGTTACTGATGGTGCATCGATTGATGATGTTGCTGCGCTGAGCAAGAAACTTAAATTTCCTATCACAGTAAAAACGTTATCGGGTGAAATATTATATTCGTCGCCGTATAATTCTCGAGGAACACCAATCGAAATTGTTGATCATAATTCACATGCGTGGACTCAGTCAGTGATGATATTTCCACGAGATCGTGTTGTTAAATTTTATCCCGTGGAAGAATCCAAAGACAATTCTGATGCAATGTTCAGGTATATCAAATTATTAACCAAATCCGATCCAATATCGGTTTGGTTATTTTCTAGCGAAGAAAGATATGATCAATTTATATTGCCACGCGGAGATATTTACCGAGATGAAATATTACACGAATCGATGAAAAATATCGCGGAGAAGTATTCGTCAAATCCAGATCGATTATTAACAAACTGCTTTACTGTTCCGTCTGTTGCGGCTCACGCTGCTAGAGAGAGAAATTCGTGGAAACCTACGAGGAATGAGTTTCTTAATGATATTCAACTTAGTTGTATCGAATATGGCCATGGAGGATTGTGGAATACCAAATATTATTTCGAAGATATGATTTCTGTTGATATGAGCGCTTGCTATCCTGGAAGTTTTCTTGGGTATGGTGATTGTGCAGATTACTTTGCTAAATTCGGCCATCCTACCAACGAGATGACGAGAGTTGCAATCAACGGACCATTACCCGATTTTGTTATGACCGGATTCGCTCATGTTACTTCATTCGAACTTGCTGAGAATTTACATAAGATTTGCTATATTTGGTTTGGTCGGCATTTATCTCAGCGAAGATGGGTCCCTACGGTATTGTTGAGATATATGTTGGATTCGTCGATGTTAATATCGTTGACGGTAAGTGAAGCGATTATATCGTATAGGAAACAAACTGAAGTGTGGTTACCCACGGACTGTGAAAACGCGAAAGATATTGGAAGAAAAATAATTGGTAAATTTACTCAAGGAGGATCAGTTGATCATAAACATCGCCATGCTAGGTTATTTATCAATGATGCCGAGGTGGATTTTATTATTGCTGATACAGTATCGCGCGGAATATTCTGCAACAGAGAAAATATTATTATTGATGGAGAAAAGTTAGGTACCGTGATTAGTTATCTTGATGGAGAGTCAGCACAATATACGCATTTGAGATCGTCAATGCTAGCTTATGTCAGTATTAATTTACTGTCGATGATAAATAAATTTGCTGATATCGCGGTAAGGGTTGCAACGGATTCGTTTTATATCGATAAAAAATTCCAATGTAGGTTGGAGAATTTAATCGCCGATGGTTCATGGGGAACCTGGAGAATAAAGAATGAGGATATTCTGGATTATTGTGAAGACGCTGATGTGGAAGATTGCAATAAGTTTCATAAAAACCAATATGATGAAATATCAACAGCAGCATCCGCATTCGATCCGATTTCACGAAATAAATTTGTTTACATGAATGGTCCTGGCGGTAGTGGTAAAACTACACGAGCAATAAACTTATTTTCAAATTCTGATATGATCGTGTTAACTCCAACTCACAGACTAGCAAGAGAAATAAAGCAGCGTGGTGTTAATTCTTGTACTTATCACAGTTATTTCAAATATAGTGGTGGATTGTGGGATCCGGCTCGAATGGGAAACAAGTACGTTAATAAGATTATAATATTTGATGAAATTTGCACAGTAAATTTAGTTATACTAAAATCATTCCTAAGTTGGTTGGAAGAGAAAAACACCGCAGTAATAATGTGCGGCGATCACGGCCAACCTGATCCTATTGATGGCGAATCTCCTCATAGATGGCTTAGAAATTTTGTGGATTATTATGAAGAGATTGATGCTGATTATAGATCTAATGATATTTTACTGACCGAGTTTAAAAAAATGATTCGGTTGCAACCTAATAAGTTTCAATGTGATGTGATGAGAAAAATAATTGATGAGACTCCGATGGATAATTTTCTAACTTTGTGGCGTCCAGATCATTTGATTGTTGCTAGCAGAAAAATTATTCGCGATACTATTCAGGAAATACTATTCAAACTTCATTGTGAGAAATTTCCAACATTGCAGGTTCCGTTGTGCTACAGGCCAGCTGATACTAGGAAACAAAATATTAATGTTACTTTGCCATGTGGAGAAGAAAAAATAATGGTTTTAAATGATATTATTTTCGTTGATATTAATCTTGTCAATGATGCGATAAATGCCGAAAAATCACCATGGAAACTCGGATACGCAGCAACGATACATTCATCACAAGGATTAACAGTAGATGGTCAAGTCTGGATTGTCGATGATAGAATTTCCTGGTCAAATTTAGTTTATCTGGCCGTGTCTCGAGTAAGAAAATTATCTCAGTTAGGTAGAATTAAATTTCACATTAACGACGATGGTGGTAATTGAGTATCCTTTGGTATTATTTGTAATTCTTCTTTGGTAAATCCGCGTTGTGGCGCTAGTGAATCTAGAAAATAAATCGCTGGCCTTCCTGATGATCTTGTTACAGCTGATATTTTATGTGTCGTAACACTCCAGTTTGGATCAGTTGCTCTTTTTCTGCCACCCTCGGCTTCTCCTTCCTTATACAAATACCTTACAATAACGCTACCTAGCACAGGTGGAATAGTAGAATCTCGCTTTAGTGGTATTTTTGTCTTTGTAATTGCAATTGCGGGTTTCATTGATATTGTTCGTGTTACTTCGTTATTTAGCGCATTAATCACGTGAGGTAATCTTGTTACCCAATCGTGAGATCGTTTATCTTGAATAAATTCTCTCGCGTACTGATATCCGAATAATCGTTCTGCAAGAGTTTTATTGAATCTCTCAACGATAGCTTGATTGTGATGAACACCTACAATACCGCGACGGATTTTAACATTATTCTTTTTCATCAGTGAAGTAACCGCGCCAAGAAATTCTCGACCTGGATCAACCTGGAGAAGCTTCGGCCATGTTAATGGAGATCGTGAATAAATTTTCTCAAATGCTTTTGCTATTTCCGTTGCTGTTTTATTCGATAACGGTTCCGCTTCCTTGTATCTGCTAGCGATATCAACAACCGTCAACACGTATTTATATGTGACTCCGTCGACGGTATCGTAAGGAAGAAACATAAGATCAGCCTGATGGACTTCATTAGGGACGCTGACAGAGAAACTCGCATATGATATTTTCTTAGGCGGAGGAAGATAAATTTGCCAGACCGCTTGTCTCGATAGCCACGATTCAGCGACAGATTGCTTTACTTTTGCTGCCTTGGCAAGTTTAGCTATTGCTGATTTTCCTCGCCAAAATCCTCGCGGAGAATAATATATTTGCTCCATTATAAATTACCAGCACCTAGTACTAATTTACCTTTCATCGCGCCTTTTATTAACCAAGTTGCCAATTTCTCTTTGAAATTTTTATCAGGAATAGCATCTATTGCGTGAATTAATTTAATATCAGCGAGATGTCTTTGTTGTAAATCTCCGCTGCGATATGCAAGATCGTGATAGTAGCATGCGTTATCGATAGCGTTTACTGGATCTTCACCAGGATTTGGTTGATTATTATCGTTAAGTCTTATATCGAGCCTTGTACCAGGTCCGCAGTAGTTATATCCTGGCAGATGCTTCTCTCCGGGATATTTCGCCCAGGGAGCTCCAGGTAGATTTGTTAAGGAGGCAGCGATGTCTCCTCCGGTTCTACTTTTTTTTTTACAAATCTAAACTTAATTGTCTTACAAACTTCACATTCACCTTTGATTGCATTCCTGTTGTTGCGCGTAACGACTTCGATTGGATTTAGCGTAGCAGTTCGAGTGCGACACTTAACACAATATGAATCCATAATATTCTAATAACATGAATGTAATTGATTTTTCAGCCACAAAGAAACGCGAGCAAGTAAAGCACACCGAGGCATTACCAAATTCGATTAGAATGATAATCATTGGACCATCTGGTTCTGGAAAAACGCAATTGTTGCTAAATTTGATTATGCGATGGTTGAAATGGGATAAATTGTATTTGGTTGCGCCGTCTGTTGATGATCAGCGATGTTATCAGGTATTAAAAGAATTTAGTGATAATATTGAGGATGGCACAATAGAATTTATAACGGATATCAATGAGGCTCCATCAGTGGAAAGTTTAGACGGTGATGCTAATAATCTTGTTGTTTTCGATGATGTAATGCTAGATAAACAAACTAACCCAGCTAGGATATTCTCGCGTGGCCGACACAAGAACACCGATGTGATTTACGTGACGCAGCGATATACGCAAATTCCGAAGGTTATTAGAGACAATTGTAATATTTTATCAGTTTTTAATGGCGTTGATACTCACACGCTGAGAAATATTCATCAAACTTGGTGCAACGGCGACATGGATATAAATAAGTTTAAAAATTTCTTCAGTAACGCTCAGGCAACACCGCACGGTTTTGTCACGATTAATCTTCATGATCCGCGTAGTAGGTATCGTGTTGGTCTTGATCAGATTTACTCATAAAATTGCAACCCAATCCTGCAATCACAAATAAATTTTACAATATCCCCCCCAAAAAATGCTGTTTTTTTTTTATGTCTGAAAATGCACTTTGGGTCGGAATTTTGCGGATTAATTTTCGTAGGAGGCGTTATTTTTGAAATCTGAGGCTTCTACGGATAAATGTTTGGTGGGAGGCTTATTTTAGTCTGTGCCACCTGGTCTGTACGCCTTCCCTGCTGCTCAATAATAATAATAATGCTTTATTTATAGAGGGTGACTCATTAGTCAATGACTATTCTCCCTTGAGGCCATTATAACAGTGCACATTATATGAAGATAGAAATAATTACTGTTTATTTTAACATGTTTAGTATTAAAATACTAAATTCCATTATCTATTAGAAACACATACATGCTCATGATATCTCTTCTTAAATGCTCTAATATTTCCAGCAGATTTTACATGTAGTGGAAGCTTGTTCCACCGAACTGTACCAGAGTATTGGAATTTCTTTTAAATTGCTCTGCTCTTAGTTTTGATGCCAGAAGGTGTCCATGTGATATTCATCTCAACTGGTATTGTGTTGGAAAAGGCCTGAATAAGTCCTGCAGATACTCTGGTGTAGTTCCATGTAGACATTTATATAAAATAACTGCCTTATGAAAATCTATCATGTTATATATTGTGAATCATTTGAGTTATGTAAACAATGCTTTTGAGGCATGATCAATAGATGTATCTAAAATTATGCGTGCTGCTCGTTTCTGAAGTTTATAAATCCTGTCAAGCTCCGATTTAACACAGTTCCCCCATACATTTGAACAATAATCCATTGTTGAAAGAATATATGACTTGTAGCATAGATTGTGAGTTTCCATAGGTATATATTTCTTGATTCTGCTGAGTGGGGCAATTTTGGATGACAGTGTTTTACTAAGCTTGTCAATATGGTCATTCCATAATAAATTATTATCTACGGACACGCCTACTATTTTTTATGTTTGACATTTTCTAACGGATGATTATTTTTTGAAGAAGGCTAAATTATAATACTGAAAAGTCTGAGCCTGTGTCGTTGACGAATGAAAGAATAAATGATTTTAAATTTATCATATGGCGTATACTTCCCTTCAAACGTAAACTTCCTCGAGCTTGTTTTAAGGCAGACAATTTCCAAACAACTTCTATGGATTGTGTGAGGCCTAATTGTAAATAGAGAGCATGCTACTAGGTATGAGCAGAAATAGTAACTGAAAACTTCACTATTGATGGAGATCACTTTAACTGCCATGAAGGTGGGTGGATAACATGTATGAGACTGAAGTTGTTATTCTAAGGAATTATAACTGGGCAACATTTTCGTGGAAGAAATAAGAAATTTACTGTTGTTGTTAAAAGCAAGCACGAAGACCAAGTGTTTTAATTAAGATATCAAACACTGAGGATGCTAAAAAGTTATCAATAATAATACACACACACACACACATATATATATATATATATATATATATATATATATATATATATATATATATATATATATATATATATATATATATATATATATATATGTATATGTATATGTATATATATATATATATATATATATATATATATATATATATATATATATATATATATATATATATATGTATATACATATATGTATGTATATACATATATTTATATATATATATATATATATATATATATATATATATATATATATATATATATATATATATATATATATATATATATATATATATATATATATATATATATATATATATATATAAACCAGAGCATCTGAGTTACATTAATAAGCTTAATGGTGAACTAAAGCCGACTTGCTCAACAAAAAGATATAACCACATTTGCAATAGAGGACCTGTCCATGTCTGACTGAGTCTGATGAATTCTTGTAAATCTGGGGTTGTTCCTAGTCCATTTACAGGCTGTATTGGATGTCACATCCGCACCATTTTTATTCAGGAAATCGAAGACATCTTAAAAATAGACATGATTGAAAGTCTTTCAGTGAAACTCCAAGCTGATATGACTATCCATTCTGGTGGAGCAGCAATACGATAATCAAGACAGTTACTGTGAGAGCCATATTGGATGTGCACACGATACCAAATTTACAAAACTAGGACCACCTAGATATCTTAAAAGGTCTCCTGGTGGAAATCACCAGTCAGTATGTCTTTCCTAGCTGAAAAGTAGTGATAAGATTTTCATGATGACTGCTGTTGCAACAAGATATTCAAGATGGACGATGAAGTTTTCATATTGGATGTCCCAGCAGCAACACTTGCTTCATGACCAACACTACCAAGAGAAAAATGGTAATTATCTAAATAGTTCAAGAGCATTGGTGACAATAAACTTTGACCAGTAGAGCAAAAAACTGATTTCAACTTACTTGCTGTTCCTCCTCCACTTGCTGAAGAGATAAAATTTAAATAGTCAACCGAAAGCTGATTTCACAAAAATAAATTATGATGCACTTGTATCAATGCCAATGGAACAGGAAAAGCCTTCTTATCTTTTGGCTACGATAAAAGTGGTATATAAATGAAGGCTGGTTCCATAAAGAAATTTCTGTGTAGTATGTATATAAAATAAATAAACAATTAGACAAGAAATATAATTTTCTTGCTGTTATAAAGTATATACAAAGGCCATGTTTATCAAAGCATGCACATATTATTTAAAATATCAAGAATTTATAAAATTAGAGATTAAAGATGACCTAAAATTGTTAAAAAAGTAAGCAATTAAAATATGTTTCGTGTGGAGAGGCTGAAGCCAAAGATAGTTTGGAGAAATTTGTGATCTCTAAGGTGAACTGATGCTGACTGCTAAATAGAATGATATAATCACATTCACAGTAAGGCCGCAGCCATGTCGGAATCACCATGATAGTTCTTTGCAAACAATAATTGATCTATGTTCATTGGCAGCCTCTAAATTATCACTGTGGATGTCAAGTTTAAAAGAGAATTTACCACAACTTGTGGACTTTTCCATTCGTATTGTTGCTGGAGTTCGGTATCTAGGATAGCTGTTATAGATTTTGAACATGACCAGGTTACTCAAGTAATTAGGTTTTTTTTGACGTATCTTATATACTTTAGTTTCCATTGTTTCTCAGTCTACTAATATATGGAGTAGGAAGTCAGCTTATGAGAAAGTCATTTAAACAATTAAAGTAATTAGAGCCAGTAATATAATTTCAACGTTGTCATTGTGGCGACTATTTTACATGTCAGATCAGTACCATTTTCATAAAAAAAGAAAAAAAGACATCATTATAAGTCTTTCAGTGAAAACCCCAAGTTGGAAAAACCATCGATCTAGGTCGAGTAGCAATACAATTGTTATGTATATTTGGCTTAATTATATCTGATTTAAAATATATTTATTTCATTTAAATTGTTTGTCAATTTTTTTACATATTGTTTTATTATATGCTATTTTAATGTAAAGTTATTAACTAGATATGACACTTTTTCAGAAAATAATCAGACCTTGATTGTTAGTTTATAAACACCAGGTGTTGATGTAAATCCTGACCTTGATTAAAAATTTGTAGCAACCATGTAAACAAGTTCTATTTTTATTTGAAAATGATTGGTTGTTGTCGAGGTGATGATGGGACTATGTGTTTATGATGTAAACAATGTTATTTATTTCTTAGAGAAAAATGATTGGTTTTCGTCAGGGCCACACTGGGTGAACGTGATCTTTTACAGGAACTTAATTTCTACGAGCTTCCAGAACATGATCACGTGAACCTTGTTTACATTTCTAAAGACAATATAACCTCCGTTTCGGAAAATTATTCTCCGTTGCAGCTGGGCTTTCTCTTAATCTGGAAGTTATATGTTGTGCTGTTTGGAGTTATTTCAAGTTACCTGGATTCAAAAGGATTAATTCTGTTATTTTTCTGGAAAATACATGTTTACACGTGAGATTCTTAATCAAAGACAGTTCTTATAAGAAATGTATTTAGATTTCCAAAACCGGAGTAATAATTCTTGTTTCTACAAGGAACTCTAAATTTCAACACCACAGGTTACAGCATACATCATCATCTTCCATTTTGGATTCTCTGTCGAGACTAGAACTTGAAATCATTGGAACATTTTGTAATTATGACTTCAAACACTTCATTCGTGGATTATGTTTTGATTTGATTCTTAAAACTGTAAGTTCATATATTTTTCATTTTTACAGAATGTTCCAGGGAAATATATGATTATTGTATTTTTTAAAGCTTGTTGTTTACACTCTTTCTTGTGTTTATTCGAGAATAAATATGTGACTAAAACAAGTATCAAGACAGCTACTGTGGCAGCCATATTGGATATGTGTGTGATACCATTTGAACCAACTATATGTAAGAATCACATATATATCATAAAAATCTCCTTGACAGATATCTCAAGCCAGTATGTCTTTTGAATCTGGAGGAGTAGCAATAACAATATTTTGAAGACGAATGCTTTGGTGGGCATACTGGAACTCAAATCAGTATCGTTTTCGTTTAGGATCAACTAACCATTAGAAGGAAAAAGTTTCAGTCTCAAATCAAAGTTGATAAGACTATCCATTCAGAAGGATTATCAATAACAAGACTTTGAAGTTGGCTCATGTGACTGAAATACTTTTCTCTGAGCAGCAGCAGTTGCTTTATGACCAACTATACCATGGAAAAAGGGTAATATTTTAAGTAGATTATGAGGAGTAGTGACAGCAAAACAGGACAAGTAGAGATAAAAAGAAAAATTAAACTTGCCTAATCCTCCTCCTCCACCTATTGTTGAAAGGATAAAATTTAAATAGTAAACAAAAAAATGATTTCACACTGGTAAAATTATAATGAGTCTGTATCAATGCCAATGGAACAGGAAAAAGTATTTTTATGTTCTGGCTACGATAAAAGTAAATGAATTTATATAACCATCTTCCATGTGTCAAGTTTGTAATAACAAATAAAGAATTAGACAAGAAATTGCTTCACTGCTCTTATTAAAGGTATACATACAAAGGCCATGTTTATCAAAGCAAGCAATTACCGATATTTATTAATTTAAATACCAAGGATTGAAGAAATTAGAGATTAAAGCTAACCAAACATTATTTAAGAAATTAATTAATATAAATAAGTTTTATGGGAGTAGGGTTTAAAGCAGGGAAATTCTGGAGAAATCTGTAATCTTTAAGGTGAACTGATATTTTAAACTCAAGATGACTACTCAGGTGGCCATACTGGAACTCAAATGAGTATAATTTTCATTTAGGACCAAGTAGAAACAGAAAGTGCCTTCCAGTCTCAACTCAAAGTTGATAAGACTATCCATTCAGGAGGCATAGTAATAACAAGATATTCAAGATGGCTGATGCAGATGCCATAATGAATGTCTGACGAGCATCACTTGCTTTTTTAACTAGACCATGGGATAAAGAGCAGTTTTCTAAGTAGTTCAAGAGGAGTAGTGACCACAAAATTGACGAGCAAAAAATAAAAATTGATTTCAACTTACCTGATCCTCCTGCTCCACCTGTTGAAAAGATCAACACCAATAATCAACAAAACGCTGATGTCACACTTGTGAATTATGATGCAATTGTGTGAATGCCAATATATTAGGAAAAGCATTTGTATGTTTTGCTTGCAATAAAAGTGGTGAATAAATGAAGAGGTTCCATAACCAAATTTTCTGTATTATGTATATAAATAAAACATAAAGATGGACAAGAAATATAATTTTCTTGCTCTTATAAAGTATTTACAAAAGCCATATTTATCAGGCTCAAACCAACGAAATATTAGAGACATTTGTGATCTCTAAGGCGAACTGATGCTGACAGCTAAATAGAATGATATAGTCACATTCACATTAAGGCCACAACCATGTCGGAATCATCCTGATAGCTCTTGGAAAACAAGAATTGATCTATGTTCATTGGCAGCCTGTAAATTAGCACTGTGGATGTCAAATTTAAAAGAGAATTTACCACAGCTTGTGGACTTTTCCATTCATATTATTGCTGGATTTAGGTATCTAGGATAGTTGTTACAGATTTTGAACATGACCAGGTTACTCAAGTGATTAGGTGTTGTTTTTTTACGTATCTTTTATACTACAGTTTCTAATGTATCTCAATCTACAAATATGTAGACTAGGAAGGTTAGCTTATGAGAAAGTCATTTAAACATTTAAAATAATTAGATGGAAATTAAGACATCTTAATATGATTTTTGTGACAATGTCAATATGGTCAGTCATCTAAGAGCAAGTAATACTATTTTCAACATCGTGATTGTGGTGATCATTGTACATGTCAGATCAGCACCATTTTCATTCAGAACAAAATAGACACACTAAGAAGTCTCGCAGTAAAAACTTCAAGCTTGAAAAAGCATCAATCTAGTCGAGTTACAATACAATTATCAAGACAGCTGCTGTGGCAGCCATATTGGATATGTGTGTGATACCAGTTGAACCAACTATATGTAAGGATTACATATATATCATAAAAAGTCCCCTGGTAGATATATCAAGCCAAAATGTCTTTTGAATATTGACGAGTAGAAATAACAAGATATTGAAGATGAATGCTTTGATGGCCATACATGAACTCAAATCAGTATCGTTTTCATTTAGGATCAATTAGACATTAGAAGGTATAAGTTTTAGTCTCAAATCAAAGTTGATAAGACTATCCATTCAGAAGGATTATCAATAACAAGACTTTGAAGATGCCTCATTTGACTGAAATACTTTCGTCTGAGCAGCAGCGGTTGCTTTATGACAAACTAGGCCATGGAAAAAGGATAATATTTTAAGTAGTTTATGAGGAGTAGTGACTGCAAACCAGGACCAGTAGAGGTAAAAAGAAAAATTCAACTTGCCTGACCCTCCTCCCCTCCTCCTCCTCCTGTTGAAAGGATAAAATTTAAATAGTAAACAACACTCTGATGTCACACTGGTAAAATTATAATGAGTTTGTATCCATGCCAATGGAACAGGAAAAGCATTTTTATGTTCTGGCTACGATAAAAGTAAATGAAGTTCCATAACCATTTTCTTTGTGTCATGGTTGTAATAATAAATAAAAAATTATTTCGAAATTTAGTCTAATTCCTATTATTAAAAGTATTCATACAAAGTCTTGTTTATCAAAGCATAAACTTACCGATATTTATTAATTAAATACCAATAATTAAGAAAATTAGAGATTAAAGCTAGCAAAACATTATTTAAGAAATTAAGTAATTAAAATAAATTTTATGTGAGTAGGTTTTAAATCAGAGAAATTCTGGAGAAATCTGTAATCTTTAAAATGAACTGACATTTTTATCTCTGGTTAGGAAAAAAGTGATGCATAAATCAAGAAGTTCCATAACCAATTTCTCTGTATTATGTAATAAATGTAAATACATAAATTAGACAAGAAATCAATCTTTCTTGCCATTATGAAAAGTATGTACAAAGGCCATGCTTATGAAACCACGAACATAGGCAACATTTATTAATTAAAATATCAAGAATTAAGGAAATTAGAGACTGAAGCTAACCACAAATTATATAACAAATGAAGTAGTGAAAATAAGTTTTCTGGGAACAGAGTTTAAAATAAAAACAGGTTTGGAAAAATATGTTATCTTTAAGGTCAGCTGACACTGACTGCTAAACAGGACGATATGATTACATTTAAAGTAAGGCCTCAAGCCAGACAATTCTATGAAGTCAAGGATTGTTCTCTGTTCATTCGTATCCTGTTCCAGACTCTGTGTCAAATATGAAAAAGAACCTTCCACACCTTGTGGTATTTAACATTGGTATTGCTACTGACTGTCAGTATCTATGATAATAGTTTTTGAATGTAACCAGATTTATCAAGTAATTAGGAGATTTTAAGTAAAGTATCTTATATGTATCAGTTTCCATTTTTCTTAATGTAGTACTATGAAGAGTAGGACTATTGACTTATGAGAAAGTCATTTAAACAATTAAAATAAGTAAATACAAATTGAGATATCTAAATAAGATTTTGGTGACGATGTCAATATATGGGGCCCGCTGTGGCCGAGTGGTCTAAGGCACTCTCCGTCACGGATCCCAGCCGTCCCACCTGTGTCTGCGTGGGTTCGATGTTTGGATTTGACCAATGTTGGTATGTGAGAAAGCTTGACAGAAGCTTGTCGAGGGTCTGTTGTTCTTTCCGGCCGGGGTTTTCCTGGATTATTCCTCCACCATTAATACTAGCCGCCATGTCTGGCCTATCGTATCCTGAACCCCACAACAACAACAACATTGTCAATATGCTGAGTCATCTAAGAGCTAGTAATAAGATTGTGCAATATGGGCATTGTGTTGAACATTTTTGATGTCAGATTGGTACAGTTTTCATTCAGGCCAAAACATATATCATAACAAGTCTTTCAGTGAAAAACCCAAGTTGATAAAACTATCCATTCAGGTGGAGAGGCAATATGCAAAATGATTATCAAGAAAGCTGCTTTGGCAGAGACATAGGGTGAGCATTTGATTCCAGTTTTACCAAGCATATGTAAGGATTACTTGGATATCATAAAAGGTGTCCTGGTGGACATCACAAGTTATTGTGTCTTTTGGATGTGGAGGAGAAATTCAAACAAGATTTTCAAGATGACTGCTGTGGTGGCCATTCTGAAACTCAAAATCAGAATCATTTTCAGTTAGGACCAAGTAGAAACAGACAGAGTCTTCCAGTCTCAAATCAAAGTTGATAAGACTATCCGTTCAAGAGGCGTAGTGATAACAAGATATTCAAGATGGCTGATGCAGATGCCATAATGAATGTCTGAGCAACAACACTTGCTTTTTTAACTAGACCATGGGATAAAGGGCAGTTTTCTTAGTACCTCAAGAGGAGTAATGACAAGAAAATTGACCAGCAGAAATAAAAATTGATTTCAACCTACCTGATCCTCCTGCTCCACCTGTTGAAAAGATAAAGACCAATATTCAACAAAAACTGATGTCACATTCGTGAACTATGATGCGATTCTGTCAATGACAATTGAACAGGAAAAACATTCTAATGTTTTGGTTACAATAAAAGTGGTGAATAAATGAAGAGGTTCCATAACCAAATTTTCTGTATTATATATATAAATAAAAAATAAAAATGGATAAGAAATATAATGTTCTTGCTGTAATAAAGTATTTACAAAGGCCACGTTTATCAAAGTATTTACATATTAATTAAAATATCAAGAATTAATGAAATTAGAGATTAAATCTAATCTATAATTATTAAGAAAGTAAGCAATTAAAATATGTTTTGTGTGAACAGGCTAAAACCAAAGAAAGCTTAGAGAAATTTGTGATCTCTAAGGTGAACTGATGCTAACAGCTAAATAGAATGATATAATCACATTCACAGTAAGGCCACAACCATGTAGGAAACATCCTGATAGTTCTTGGAAAACAAGAATTGATCTATATTCATTGGCAGCCTGTAAATTAGCACTGTGGACGTCAAGTTTAAAAGAGAATTTACCACACCTTCTGGACTTTTCCATTCATATTGATGCTGGATTTAGGTATTTAGGATAGATGTTACAGATTTTTGAACATGGCCTGGTTACTCAAGTGATTAAGTGTTTTCTTTTGACGTATCTTTTATACTTCAGGTCATATTGTTTCTCAATCTACAGATATGTAGACTAGGAATCTTAGCTTATGAGAAAGTCATTTAAACAATTAAAATAATTAGATTGAAATTAAGACATCTTAATATGATTTTGGTGACAATGTCAATATGTTCAGTCATCTAAGAGGAAGTAATAGGATGTTCAACATCGTGATTGTGGTGATCATTGTACATGTCAGATCAGCACCATTTTCATTCAGAACAAAATAAACATAATAAGAAGTCTTCCAGTAAAAACTTCATGTTGGAGAAAGCATCAATCTAGTCGAGTATCAATACTATGATGAAGACAGCTGCTGTGGCAGCCATATTGGATATGTGTGTGATACCGGTTAAACCAACTATATGTAAGGATAACATATATATCATAAAAATCTTCTGGTAGATATCTCAAGTCAATATGTCTTTTGAATACTGACGAGTAGAAATCACAAGCTATTGAAGATTAATGCTTTGGTGGCCATACTTTAACTCAAATCAGTATCCTTTTCGTTTAGGATCAACTAGACATTAAAAGGAACACGTTTCAGTCTCAAATCAAAGTTGATAAGACTATCCATTCAGAAGGAGTATCAATAACAAGACTTAGAAGATGGCTCATGTGACTGAAATACTTTCGTCTGAGCAGCAGCAGTTGCTTTATGACCAACTAGGCCATGGAAAAAGGGTAATATTTTAAGTAGTTTATGAGGAGTAGTGACAGCAGACCAGGACCAGTAGAGGTAAAAAGAAAAATTCAACTTGCCTGACCCTCCTCCCCCTCCTCCTCCTCCTGTTGAAAGGATAAAATTTAAATAGTAAACAACACGCTGATGTCACACTGGTAAAATTATAATGAGTTTGTATCAATGCCAATGGAACAGGAAAAGCATTTTTATGTTCTGGCTACGATTAAAGTAAATGAAGTTCCATAACCATTTTCTTTGTGTCATGGTTGTAATAATAAAAAAAACATTATTTCGAAATTTAGTTTAATTGCTATGATTAAAAGTATTCATATAAAATCTTGTTTATCAAAGCATAAACTTACCGATATTTATTAATTAAAATACCAAGAATTAAGAAAATTAGAGATTAAAACTAACAAAACATTATTTAAGAAATTAAGTAATTAAAATAAGTTTTATGGAAGTGGGGTTTAAATCAGAGAAATTCTGGGGAAATCTGTAATCTTTAAAATGAACTGACATTTTTATCTCTGGTTAGGAAAAAAGTGATGTATAAATCAAGAAGTTCCATAACCAATTTCTTTGTATTATGTAATAAATGTAAATACATAAATTAGACAAGAGATCAATCTTTCTTGCCATTATGAAAAGTATGTACAAAGGCCATGCCTGTCAAACCACGAACATAGGTAATATGTATTAATAGAATATCAAGAACTGAGAAAATTAGAGACTGAAGCTAACCACAAATTATATAACAAATGAAGTAGTGAAAATACATTTTCTGGGAGCAGAGTTTAAAATAAAAACAGGTTTGGAAAAATATGTTATCTTTAAGGTCAGCTGACACTGACTGCTAAACAGGACGATATGATTACATTCAAAGTAAGGCCTCAAGCCAGACAATTCTATGAAGTCAAGGATTGTTCTCTGTTCATTCGTATCCTGTTCCAGACTCTGTGTCAAATATGAAAAAGAACCTTCCACACCTTGTGGAATTAAACATTGGTATTGCTACTGACTTTCAGTATCTATGATAATAGTTTTTGAATGTGATCAGATTTATCAAGTAATTAGGAGTTTTCAAGTAAAATATCTTGCATACCTCAGTTTCCATTTTTTAAATCTAGTACTATGAAGAGTATGAATATTCACTTATGAGAAAGTCATTTAAACAATTAAAATAAGTAAATACAAATTGAGATATTTAAATAAGATTTTGATGACGATGTCAATATATGGGGCCCGCTGTGGCCGAGTGGTCTAAGGCGCTCTCCGATACGGATCACAGCCGTCCCATCTGTGTCTGCGTGGTTTCGAGGTTTTGATTTAGCCAATGTTGGTATGTGAGAAAGCTTGACAGAAGCTTCTCGTGGGTCTGTGGTTCTTTCCGAGGTTTTCCCGGGTTCTTCCTCCACCATTAATATTAGCCGCCATGTACAGCCTATCGTGTCCTGAAAAATGGCCTATAACCCCACAACAACATCAACAACAACAATGTCAATATGTTCAGTCACCTAAGAGCTAGTTAGAAGATTGTGCAATATGGTCATTGTATTGCACATTTTTTATGTCAGATTGGCACAGTTTTCATGGAGGGCAAAACAGATAACATAACAAGTCTTTCAGTGAAGAACCCAAGTTGATACAACTATCCATTCAGGTGGAGCAGCAATATACAAAATGATTATCAAGACAGCTGCTGTAACAGATACATAGGGTGAACATTTGATTCCAGTTTTACCAAATATATGTACGGATCACTTGGATATCATTAAAAGTCTCCTGGTGGACATCTCAAGTCAGTGTGTCTTTTCGATCTGGAAGAGCAAATCAAACAAAATTTTCAAGATGACTGCTCTGGTGGCCATTCTGAAACTCAGATCAGTATCATTTTCATTTAGGACCAAATAAAACAGAAAGAGCCTTCTAGTCTTAACTCAAAGCTGATCAGACTATCCATTGAGGGGGCGTAGTAATAAAAATATATTCAAGATGGCTGATGCAGATCCAATAATGAATGTTTTGAGGAACAACACTTGCTTTTTTAACTAGACCATGGGATAAAAGGCAGTTCTCTAAGTAGTTTAAGAGGAGTAGTGACCACAAAATTGACCAGCAGAAATAAAAATTGATTTCAACCTACCTGATCCTCCTCCAACACCTGTTGAAACGATACACACCAATAATCAACAAAAAGCTGATGTCACACTCGTGAACTATGAAGCGATTGTCTTAATTCCAATAGAACAGGAAAAAACATTCTTATGTTTTGGTTACAAAAAAAGTGATGAATAAATGAAGAGGTTCCATAACCAAATTTTCTGTATTATGTATATAAATAAAAAATAAAAACGGACAAGAAATACAATTTTCTTGTTGTTATAAAGTATTTACAAAGGCCATGTTTATCAAAATAAGCAAATATTAATTAAAATATCAAGAATTAATGAAATTAGATATTAAATCTATTCCAAAATTATTACGAAAGTAAGCAATTAAAATATGTTTTGTGTGAACAGGCTAAAACCAAAGAAAGTTTAGGGTAATTTGTGATCTCTAAGGTGAACTGATGCTAACAGCTAAATAGAATGATATAATCACATTCACAGTAAGGCCACAACCATGTCGGAATCATCCTGATAGTTCTTGGAAAACAAGAATTGATCTATATTCATTGGCAGCCTTTAAATTAGCACTGTGGACGTCAAGTTTAAAAGAGAATTTACCACACCTTCTTGACTTTTCCTTTCGTATTGTTGCTGGATTTAGGTATCTAGGATAGTTGTTACAGATTTTGAACATGGCCTGGTTACTCAAGCGATTAAGTGTTTTCCAGTCTTCCAGTAAAAACTTCAAGTTGGAAAAAACATCAGTCTAGTCGAGTATCAATACTATGATGAAGACAGCTGCTGTGGCAGCCATATTGGATATGTGTGTGATACCAGTTGAACCAACTATATGTAAAGATCACACATATATTATAAAAATCTTCTGGTAGACATCTCAAGCCAATATGTCTTTTGAATCTGGACGAGTAGAAATAACAAGATATTGAAGATGAATGCTTTGGTGGCAATACTGGAACTCAAATCAGTATCGTTTTCTTTTAGGATCAACTAGACATCAGAAGGAACAAGTTTCAGTCTCAAATCTAACTTGATAAGACTATCCATTCAGAAGGAGTATCAATAACAAGACTTTGAAGATGGCTCATTTGACTGAAATATTTTTCTCTGAGCAGCAGCAGTTGCTTTATGACCAACTAGACCATGGAAAAAGGGTAATATTTTAAATTGTTTATGAGGAGTAAAGCCAGCAAACCAGGACTAGTAGAGGTAAAAAAAAAATTCAACTTGCCTGACCCTCCTCCCCCTCCTCCTCCTCCTGTTGAAAGGATAAAATTTAAAATGTAAACATCACGCTGATGTCACACTGGTAAAATTATAATGAGTCTGTATCAATGCCAATGGAACAGGAAAAGCATTTTTATGTTCTGGCTACGATAAAAGTAAATGAAGTTCCATAACCATTTTCACTGTGTTGTGGTTGTAATAGTAAATAAAATATTATTTCGAAATTTAGTTTAATTCCTATTATTAAAAGTATTCATAAAAAGGATTTGTTTAGCAAAGCATAAACTTACTGATATTTATTAATTAAAATACCAAGAATTAAGAAAATTAGAGATTAAAGCTATCAAAACATCATTTAAGAAATTAAATAATTAAAATAAGTTTTATGGGAGTAGGTTTTAAATCAGAAAAATTCTGAAGAAATCTGTAATCTTTAAGGTGAACTGACATTTTTATCTCTGGTTACGAAAAAAGTGATGTATAAATCAAAAAGTTACATAACCAATTTCTTTGTATTATGTAATAAATGTAAATAAATAAATTAGACAAGAAATCAATCTTTCTTGCCATTATGAAAAGTATGTACAAAGGCCATGCTTATCAAACCACGAACATAGGCAATATTTATTAATTAAAATATCAAGAATTGAGGAAATTAGAGACTGAAGCTAACCACAAATTAGATAATAAATGAAGTAGTGAAAATATGTTTTCTGGGAGCAGAGTTTAAAATAAAAACAGGTTTGGAAAAATATGTTATCTTTAAGGTCGGCTGACATTGACTGCTAAACAGGACGATATGATAACATTCAAAGTAAGGCCTCAAGCCAGACAATTCTATGAAGTCAAGAATTGTTCTCTGTTCATTCGTATCCTGTTCCAGACGCTGTGTCAAATATGAAAAAGAATCTTCCACACCTTGTGGAATTAAACATTGGTATTGCTACTGACATTCAGTATCTATGATAATAGTTTTTGAATGTGACCAGATTTATCAAGTAATCAGAAGATTTGAAGTAAAGTATCTTATATACATTAGTTTCCATTTTTCTTAATCTAGTACTATGAAGAGTAGGAATATTAACTTATGAGAAAGTCATTTAAACAATTAAAATAAGTAAATACAAATTGAGATATTTAAATAAGATTTTGATGACGATGTCAATATATGGGGCCCGCTGTGGCCGAGTGGTCTAAGGCGCTCTCCGATACGGATCACAGCCGTCCCATCTGTGTCTGCGTGGTTTCGAGGTTTTGATTTAGCCAATGTTGGTATGTGAGAAAGCTTGACAGAAGCTTCTCGTGGGTCTGTGGTTCTTTCCGAGGTTTTCCCGGGTTCTTCCTCCACCATTAATATTAGCCGCCATGTACAGCCTATCGTGTCCTGAAAAATGGCCTATAACCCCACAACAACATCAACAACAACAATGTCAATATGTTCAGTCACCTAAGAGCTAGTTAGAAGATTGTGCAATATGGTCATTGTATTGCACATTTTTTATGTCAGATTGGCACAGTTTTCATGGAGGGCAAAACAGATAACATAACAAGTCTTTCAGTGAAGAACCCAAGTTGATACAACTATCCATTCAGGTGGAGCAGCAATATACAAAATGATTATCAAGACAGCTGCTGTAACAGATACATAGGGTGAACATTTGATTCCAGTTTTACCAAATATATGTACGGATCACTTGGATATCATTAAAAGTCTCCTGGTGGACATCTCAAGTCAGTGTGTCTTTTCGATCTGGAAGAGCAAATCAAACAAAATTTTCAAGATGACTGCTCTGGTGGCCATTCTGAAACTCAGATCAGTATCATTTTCATTTAGGACCAAATAAAACAGAAAGAGCCTTCTAGTCTTAACTCAAAGCTGATCAGACTATCCATTGAGGGGGCGTAGTAATAAAAATATATTCAAGATGGCTGATGCAGATCCAATAATGAATGTTTTGAGGAACAACACTTGCTTTTTTAACTAGACCATGGGATAAAAGGCAGTTCTCTAAGTAGTTTAAGAGGAGTAGTGACCACAAAATTGACCAGCAGAAATAAAAATTGATTTCAACCTACCTGATCCTCCTCCAACACCTGTTGAAACGATACACACCAATAATCAACAAAAAGCTGATGTCACACTCGTGAACTATGAAGCGATTGTCTTAATTCCAATAGAACAGGAAAAAACATTCTTATGTTTTGGTTACAAAAAAAGTGATGAATAAATGAAGAGGTTCCATAACCAAATTTTCTGTATTATGTATATAAATAAAAAATAAAAACGGACAAGAAATACAATTTTCTTGTTGTTATAAAGTATTTACAAAGGCCATGTTTATCAAAATAAGCAAATATTAATTAAAATATCAAGAATTAATGAAATTAGATATTAAATCTATTCCAAAATTATTACGAAAGTAAGCAATTAAAATATGTTTTGTGTGAACAGGCTAAAACCAAAGAAAGTTTAGGGTAATTTGTGATCTCTAAGGTGAACTGATGCTAACAGCTAAATAGAATGATATAATCACATTCACAGTAAGGCCACAACCATGTCGGAATCATCCTGATAGTTCTTGGAAAACAAGAATTGATCTATATTCATTGGCAGCCTTTAAATTAGCACTGTGGACGTCAAGTTTAAAAGAGAATTTACCACACCTTCTTGACTTTTCCTTTCGTATTGTTGCTGGATTTAGGTATCTAGGATAGTTGTTACAGATTTTGAACATGGCCTGGTTACTCAAGCGATTAAGTGTTTTCCAGTCTTCCAGTAAAAACTTCAAGTTGGAAAAAGCATCAGTCTAGTCGAGTATCAATACTATGATGAAGACAGCTGCTGTGGCAGCCATATTGGATATGTGTGTGATACCAGTTGAACCAACTATATGTAAAGATCACACATATATTATAAAAATCTTCTGGTAGACATCTCAAGCCAATATGTCTTTTGAATCTGGACGAGTAGAAATAACAAGATATTGAAGATGAATGCTTTGGTGGCAATACTGGAACTCAAATCAGTATCGTTTTCTTTTAGGATCAACTAGACATCAGAAGGAACAAGTTTCAGTCTCAAATCTAACTTGATAAGACTATCCATTCAGAAGGAGTATCAATAACAAGACTTTGAAGATGGCTCATTTGACTGAAATATTTTTCTCTGAGCAGCAGCAGTTGCTTTATGACCAACTAGACCATGGAAAAAGGGTAATATTTTAAATAATTTATGAGGAGTAAAGCCAGCAAACCAGGACTAGTAGAGGTAAAAAGAAAAATTCAACTTGCCTGACCCTCCTCCCCCTCCTCCTCCTCCTGTTGAAAGGATAAAATTTAAAATGTAAACATCACGCTGATGTCACACTGGTAAAATTATAATGAGTCTGTATCAATGCCAATGGAACAGGAAAAGCATTTTTATGTTCTGGCTACGATAAAAGTAAATGAAGTTCCATAACCATTTTCACTGTGTTGTGGTTGTAATAGTAAATAAAATATTATTTCGAAATTTAGTTTAATTCCTATTATTAAAAGTATTCATAAAAAGGATTTGTTTAGCAAAGCATAAACTTACTGATATTTATTAATTAAAATACCAAGAATTAAGAAAATTAGAGATTAAAGCTATCAAAACATCATTTAAGAAATTAAATAATTAAAATAAGTTTTATGGGAGTAGGTTTTAAATCAGAAAAATTCTGAAGAAATCTGTAATCTTTAAGGTGAACTGACATTTTTATCTCTGGTTACGAAAAAAGTGATGTATAAATCAAAAAGTTACATAACCAATTTCTTTGTATTATGTAATAAATGTAAATAAATAAATTAGACAAGAAATCAATCTTTCTTGCCATTATGAAAAGTATGTACAAAGGCCATGCTTATCAAACCACGAACATAGGCAATATTTATTAATTAAAATATCAAGAATTGAGGAAATTAGAGACTGAAGCTAACCACAAATTAGATAATAAATGAAGTAGTGAAAATATGTTTTCTGGGAGCAGAGTTTAAAATAAAAACAGGTTTGGAAAAATATGTTATCTTTAAGGTCAGCTGACATTGATTGCTAAACAGGACGATATGATAACATTCAAAGTAAGGCCTCAAGCCAGACAATTCTATGAAGTCAAGAATTGTTCTCTGTTCATTCGTATCCTGTTCCAGACGCTGTGTCAAATATGAAAAAGAATCTTCCACACCTTGTGGAATTAAACATTGGTATTGCTACTGACATTCAGTATCTATGATAATAGTTTTTGAATGTGACCAGATTTATCAAGTAATCAGAAGATTTGAAGTAAAGTATCTTATATACATTAGTTTCCATTTTTCTTAATCTAGTACTATGAAGAGTAGGAATATTAACTTATGAGAAAGTCATTTAAACAATTAAAATAAGTAAATACAAATTGAGATATCTAAATAAGATTTTGGTGACGATGTCAATATATGGGGCCCGCTGTGGCCGAGTGGTCTAAGGCGCTCTCCGTTACGGATCCCAGCCGTCCCACCTGTGTCTGCGTGGGTTCTAGGCTTGGATTTGACCAATGTTGGTATGTGAGAAAACTTGACAGAAGCTTCTCGTGGGTCTGTGCTTCTTTCCGAGGTTTTCCCGGGTTCTTCCTCCACCATTAATATTAGCCGCCATGTCTGGCCTATCGTATCCTGAAAATGTCGTATAACCCCACAACAACAACAACAATGTCAATATGCTCATTCATCTATGCACTAGTGATAAGATTGTGCAATATGGGCATTGTGTTGCACATTTTTGATGTCAGATTGGGACAGTTTTCATTCAGGCCAAAACACATATCATGACAAGTCTTTCAGTGAAAAACCCAAGTTGATGAAACAATCCATACAGGTGGAGCAGCAATATGCAAAATGATTATCAAGACAGCTACTTTGGCAGACACATAAGGTGATCATTTGATTTCAGTTTTACCAACTATATGTAAGGATCACTTGGATATCATAAAATGTCTCCAGGTGGACATCTTAAGTTAGTGTGTCTTTTGGATCTGGAGGATCAATTCAAACAAGATTTTCAAGATGACTGCTCTGGTGGCCATTCTGAAACTCAAATCAGTATAAATTTAATTTAGGACCAAATAGAAACAGAACGAGCCTTCCATTCCCAACTCAAAGTTGATAAGACTATCCGTTCAAGAGGCGTAATAATAACAAGATATTCAAGATGGCTGATGCAGATGCCATAATGAATGTCTGAGCAACAACACTTGCTTTTTTTAACTAGACCATGGGATAAAGAGCAGTTCTCTAAGTACTTCAGGAGGAGTAGTGACAACAAAATTCACAAGCAGAAATAAAAATTGATTTCAAACTACCTGATCCTCCTCCAACACCTGCTGAAAAGATAAAGACCAATAATCAACAAAAACTGATGTCACAGTCGTGAACTATGATGCGATTCTGTCAATGCCAATAGAACAGGAAAAACATTCTGATGTTTTGGTTACAATAAAAGTGGTAAAAAAATGAAGAGGTTCCATAACCAAATTTTCTGTATTATGCATATAATTAACAAATAAAGTGGACAAGAAATATAATTTTCTTGCTTTTATAAAGTATTTACAAAGGCCACGTTGATCAAAGTATGTACATATTAATTAAAATATCAAGAATTAATGAAATTAGCGATTAAATCTAATCTAAAATTATTAAGAAAGTAAGCAATTAAAATATGTTTTGAGTGAACAGGTTAAAACCAAAGAAAGCTTAGAGAAATTTGTGATCTCTAAGGTGAACTGATGCTGACAGCTAAATAGAATGATATAATCACATTCACAGTAAGGCCACAATGATGTCGGAATCATCCTGAAAGTTCTTGGAAAACAAAAATATATCTATGTTCATTGGCAGCCTGTAAATTAGCACTGTGGATGTCAAGTTTAAAAGAGAATTTACCACACCTTCTGGACTTTTCCATTTATATTGTTGATGGATTTAGGTATCTAGGATAGTTGTTACAGATTTTGAACATGGCCTGGTTACTCAAGTGATTAAGTGTTTTCTTTTGACGTATCCTTTATACTTCAGTTCATATTGTTTCTCAATCTACAGATATGCAGACTAGGAATCTTAGCTTATGAAAAAGTCATTTAAACAATTAAAATAATTAGATTGAAATTAAGACATCTTAATATGATTTTGGTGACAATGTCAATATGGTCAGTCATCTAAGAGCAAGTAATACGATTTTCAACATCGTGATTTTGGTGATCATTGTACATGTCAGATCAGCACCATTTTCATTCAGAACAAAATAGACATAATAAGAAGTCTTCCAGTAAAAAACTTCAAGTTGGAAAAAGCATCAATCTAGTCGAGTATCAATACTATGATGAAGACAGCTGCTGTGGCAGCCATATTGGATATGTGTGTGATACCAGTTGAACCAACTATATGTAACGATCACACATATATCATAAAAATCTTCTGGTAGATATTTCAAGCCAATATGTCTTTTGAATCTGGACGAGTAGAAATAACAAGATATTGAAGATGAATGCTTTGGTGGCCATACTGGAACTCAAATCAGTATCCTTTTCGTTTAGGATCAAGTAGACATTGGAAGGAACAAGTTTCAGTCTCAAATCTAAGTTGATAAGACTATCCATTCAGAAGGAGTATCAATAACAAGACTTTGAAGATGCCTCATTTGACTGAAATACTTTTCTCTGAGCAGCAGCAGTTGCTTTATGACAACTAGACAATGGAAAAAGGGTAATATTTTAAATAGTTTATGAGGAGTAAAGCCTGCAAACCAGGACTAGTAGAGGTAAAAAGAAAAATTCAACTTGCCTGACCCTCCTCCCCCTCCTCCTCCTCCTGTTGAATGGATAAAATTTAAAATGTAAACAACACGCTGATGTCACACTGGCAAAATTATAATGAGTCTGTATCAATGCCAATGGAACAGGAAAAGCATTTTTATGTTCTGGCTACGATAAAAGTAAATGAAGTTCCATAACCATTTTCTTTGTGTAACTGTTGTAATAATAAATAAAAAATTATTTCCAAATTTAGTTTCATTCCTGTTATTAAAAGTATTCATACCAAGGATTTGTTTATCAAAGCATAAACTTACAGATATTTATTAATTAAAATACGAAGAATTAAGAAAAATGAGAGAATAAAGCTATCAAAACATCATTTAAGAAATTAAATAATTAAAATAAGTTTTATGGGAGTAGGTTTTAAATCAGAAAAATTCTGGAGAAATCTTGTAATCTTTAAGGTGAACTGACATTTTTATCTCTGGTTACGAAAAAAGTGATGTATAAATCAAGACGTTCCATAACCAATTTCTCTGTATTATGTAATAAATACAAGTAAATAAATTAGACTAGAAATCAATCTTTCTTGCCATTATGAAAAGTATGAACAAAGGCCATGCTTATCAAACCACGAACATAGGTAATATGTATTAATAGAATATCAAGAACTGAGGAAATTAGAGACTGAAGCTAACCACAAATTATATAACAAATGAAGTAGTGAAAATACATTTTCTGGGAGCAGAGTTTAAAATAAAAACAGGTTTGGAAAAATATGTTATCTTTAAGGTCAGCTGACACTGACTGCTAAACAGGACGATATGATCACATTCAAAGTAAGGCCTCAAGCCAGACAATTCTATGAAGTCAAGGATTGTTCTCTGTTCATTCGTATCCTGTTCCAGACTCTGTGTCAAATATGAAAAAGAACCTTCCACACCTTGTGGAATTAAACATTGGTATTGCTACTGACTTTCAGTATCTATGATAATAGTTTTTGAATGTGATCAGATTTATCAAGTAATTAGGAGTTTTCAAGTAAAATATCTTGCATACCTCAGTTTCCATTTTTTAAATCTAGTACTATGAAGAGTATGAATATTCACTTATGAGAAAGTCATTTAAACAATTAAAATAGGTAAATACAAATTGAGATATCTAAATAAGATTTTGGTGACGATGTCAATATATGGGGCCCGCTGTGGCCGAGTGGTCTAAGGCACTCTCCGTCACGGATCACAGCCGTCCCATCTGTGTCTGCGTGCTTTCGAGGGTTTGATTTAGCCAATGTTGGTATGTGAGAAAGCTTGACAGAAGCTTCTCGTGGGTCTGTGGTTCTTTCCGAGGTTTTCTCGGGCTCTTCCTCCACCACTAATACTGGTCGCCATGTATAGCCTATCGTGTCCTGAAAAATGGCCTATAACCACTCAACAACATCAACAACAACAATGTCAATATGTTCAGTCACCTAAGAGCTAGTTAGAAGATTGTGCAATATGGTCATTGTGTTGAACATTTTTGATGTCAGATTGGCACAGTTTTCATTAAGGGCAAAACAAATATTGTAACAAGTCTTTCAGTGAAAAACCCAAGTTGATAAAATTATCCATTCAGGTGGAGCAGCAATATGCAAAGTGATTACCAGGACAACTGCTGTAGCAGATACATAGGGTGAGCATTTGATTCCAGTTTTACCAACTATATGTAAGGATCACTTGAATATCATACAAAGTCACCTGGTGGACATCTCAAGTCAGCGTGTCTTTTCGATCTGGAGGAGCAATTCAAACAAGATTTTTAAGATGACTGCTCTGGTGGCCATTCTGAAACTCAAATCAGTATCATTTTCATTTAGGACCAAGTAGAAACAGAAAGAGCCTTCCAGTCTCAATTCAAAGTTGATAAGACTATCCATTCAAGAGGCGTAATAATAACAAGATATTCAAGATGGCTGATGCAGATGCCATAATGAATGTCTGAGCAACAACATTTGCTTTTTTAACTGGACCATAGGATAAAGATCAGTTCTCTAAGTAGTTCAAGAGGAGTAGTGACAGCAAGATTGACCAGCAGAAATAAAAATTGATTTCAAACTATCTGATCCTCCTCCTCCACCTGTTGAAAAGATAAAGACCAATAATCAACAAAAAACTGATCTCACATTCGTGAACTATGATGCGATTGTGTCAATGCCAGCGGAACAGGAAAAGCATTCCTATGTTTTGGTTACAATAAAAGCGGTGAATAAATGAAAAAGTTTCATTATCAAATTTTCTATATTATGTATATATACATGAAAATTGGACAAGAAATATATTTATCTTGCTTTTATAAAGTATGTACAAAGGCCATGTTTGCCAAAGAATGCACACATTGATTAAAATATCAAGAATTTATGAACATTAGAGATTAAATCGAATTTAAAATTATTACGAAAGCAAGCAATTAAAAATGTTCTGTGTGAAAAGGCTTAAACCAAAGAAAGTTTGGAGAAATTTGTTATCTCTAAGGTGAACTGATGCTGACAGCTAAATAAAATGATATAATCACATTCACAGTAAGGCCACAAGCATGCTGAAATCATCCTGATATTTCTTTCAAACAAGAATTGTTCTTGGTTCATCATTTGTCAAGCTGTAAAATAATACTGTGGATGTGAAGTTTAAAAGAGAATTTACCACACTTTGTGGAATTTACTACTCATATTGTTGCTGCATTTCGGTATCTAGGATAGTTATTAGATATTTTTAATATGACCAGGTTACTCAGATAATTAGGTGTTTTCTTTTGACGTATCTTCTATACTTCAGTTTCCATTGTTTTCCAATCTACTAATATGTAGACTAGGAAGGTCAGCTTATGAGAAAGTCATTTAAACAATTAAAATAATTAGATGAAAATTAAGACATTTTAATATGATTTTGGTGACAATGTCAAAATGCTCAGTTATTTAAGAGCTAGTAATACGATTTTCAACATGGTCATTGTGGTGATCATTTTACATGTCGGATCAGCACCATTTTCGTTCAGAACAAAATAGACATAATAAGAAGTCTTCCAGTGAAATCCTCAATTGGAAAAACCATGAATATAGGTCGAGTAGGAATACAATTATAAAGACAGCTGCTGTGGCAGCCATATTAGATATCTGTGTGATACCAGCTGAACCAACTATATGTAAGGATCACATATATATCATACAAATCTCCTTGTAGATATCTCAATCCAAAATGTCTTTTCAATCTGGAGGAGTAGAAATAACAAGATTTTGAAGATGATTGCTTTGGTGGCCATGCTGGAACTCAGATTAGTATCGTTTTCGTTTAGGATCAACTAGACATTAGAAGGAACAAGTTTCAGTCTCAAATCAAAGTTGATAAGACTATCCATTCAGAAGGAATATCAATAACAAGACTTTGAAGATGGCTCATGTGACTGCAATATTTTTGTCTGAGCAGGAGCATTTGCTTTATGACCAACTAGACAATGGAAAAAGGTTAATTTTTTAAATAGTTTACGAGGAGTAGTGACAGCAAACAAGGATCAGTAGAGATAAAAAGAAAAATTCAACTTGCCTGATCCTCCTCCTCCTCCTCCTATTTAAAGGATCAAATTTAAATAGTAAGCAACACGCTGATGTCACACTGGTAAAAGTATGACTTTGTATTAATGCCAATGAACAGGAAAAGCATTTTAATGTTCTGGCTACGATAAAAGTAAATAAAGTTCCATAACCATTTTATTTGTGTTATGGTTTTAAAAATAAATGATAAATTAGACCAGAACTCGAGTTTAATTGCTTTTATTAAAAGTATACATATAAAGACCGTGTTTATCAATGGATGAACTTACCGATATTTATTAAATAAAATACCAAGAATTGAGGAAATTTGAAATTAATGCCAATCAAAGTTACTGAAGTAATTATGCCTTTTCTTGTGAGGTATCTGACATACTTCAGTTTCAGTTTGTCTCAGTCTACTAATATGTAGAGTAGGAAGGTTAACTTTTGAAAAATTCATTTAAACAATTAAAATAATTAGATACAAATTATCATATCCTAGTAAGATATTCGTGACAATGTCAATATGCTCAGTCCTCATTGAGAGGTAGTACTACAAAGATTTTCAATACTGTGATTGTGATAGATACATTGGGCTTTGGACCAGCACCTATTAGTCATGCATCATAAGGAGTCTTTCAGTGAAAACACAAAGTTGATATGACCATCCATTCCGGTGGAGTAGCAATAAGGTTACTGAGACAGCTGCCATGGCTGCAATATTGGATATTCATGTGATACTATAGTTAATACCAAGTTATCATAAAATGTTTCCTATTGGAAATATGAGGTCAGTGTCTTTTTGATATAGAGGAGCTGCAAATACAGGATTTTTAAGATGACTGCTTCAGTGGCCACACTGGAACTCGAATGAGTAGCATTTTCATTTAGGACCAACTAGACTTTCGAAGAAGCCTTTAAGTCTCAAATCAAACTTGGCAAGACTATCCATTCTGGAGGAGTAGCAATAAAAATGTTTTGAAGAAGGCTGATGAAGTTGCCATGTTGGATGAACAAAACTTGCTTTATGACCAATTAGACCATGGGATAAATGATAATTCTCTAAGTAGTTCACAATGAGTAGTGACAAAAAACTTTGACGAGCAGAACTAAAAATTGATTTCAACTTATCTGTTCCTTCTCCTCCACCTGTTGGAAAGATAAAATGTAAATAGTCAAGAAAAACCTGATGTCACAGTGGTACATTATAATGTGCTTGTGTCGACGACAATGGAAAAGCAAAGCATTTTTAGCTCTTGTTAGGCAAAAAAAGTGATGTATAGATCAAGACTTTCCATAACCAATTTCTCTGTATTATGTAATAAATATAAATATAAATAAATAAATTAGACAAGAAATCAGGGTTAGGGTTAGGTTTAGGGTTAGGGTTTAGGGTTAGGTTTCAGAGTTAGGATTAGGGTTTGGGGACCCTAATTAGCTCTGGCCTAGGGAGAATTACTTCCGCTCCTTAACTTACTTCTGACAATGAAGTCACCTAAGTTCTTATTTCTGCAATAAGCGGTAACTAATTTATGGGAAAATATGGCAGGGAATCTTTGCTGAATTTCAGTATACCCTTCTTTGATTAGTTTGGCCACTTGTGTTGCTTTCGTGTTATATGTAATGACAAACGGGATTAGTTTTTCAGAATCTTCATGTAAATTCAGACCACTGGGCATTAATGATTTTAGTTTATTAATCCAATAATATTCTCTTTTCGTTAGATTTTCTTGATCCTCTACAAATTCAATTGGCGTGATCGAACAATCGTTCATGGAATGGTTTGAGGTATTAAAATGGTTAGAGACAGATTTATTTACCTTATGCCTGATATCAAATCTGTATCTGGTGAATCTGTCCCTTAATGTAAGACTGGTTTGTCCTACATATTGTATGCCACATTTTTTACATGTGATTAGATATATAACATTTTTAGAATTGCATGAAAGATTTTACTTAATAAAAAATGTTTGATTAGACTGAGGACTTTTGAAATGTTCTGCTTCCTTAAAAAAGAGACAAGTGCAGCAGCAACTGCTATTGCATGGTTTCGCTTTTGCTACTACATGTTGTTTTGTATCCAAATTTTTTAAGGTATTGTTCTTAATTTGTCGAAGAAATCGCTTTGAATACCCTCGTGCTCTTAAAGCTCTAAACAGTGTGTTTGTAGCCCTCTGAAAATCTTCCTCCCTGGAACTAATTCTGTCAAATCTAATAATTTGAGATTTTAAGATCCCCCTAAAGGTGTGCTTGGGGTGAAAAGAAGATATATTAAGTAACTGATGTGTATCCGTTGACTTAAAGAATACCTTTGTATCTAAAATTCCGGTATTTCCAAACATAGGTCCTTTAAAAACGGTTGTATCTAGAAAATCGACAGAGGTGTCGTTAAGTGTAGCTTTTAGCTTTACGGATGGATGGAAATTATTCAAAATTTGGATAAAATGATCAAAATCTTCCCTGGAATAAGTCCAAATTAGAAAAATATCATCCAGGAACCTGAAATATAATAAAGGAAGAAGTTCACAACTTTTGAATGCTTCTTTTTCCCACTCTGCCATAAAAATATTTGCATAACTCGGGGCGAATTTCTTACCCATTGCTGTTCCTGAAATTTGTAAAAACCAGTTACCATTGAATTCAAAATCATTGTTTTCTAAACAAAGTTTCAAAAGTTCCAAAATTTCTAAATCTGGTCTACCAGGGTTTGCATTTGCTTTAAAACTGTTGAACACCGCCTTCAATCCATCCTTATTGTCAATATTTGTGTACATACTTTCTACATCTAAAGTGACAAGAAAGCTGTTGGAAGGGATTTGAATCTGTCTAATTTTCTCCAAAAAATCAGCCGTATCTCTGAGATAGGACGAGTGGTTAGCGGCTAATGGTGCTAGGAATGAGTCTATATATTCCGAAATACGATATGATTCACTCCCAACATCAGATATGATTGGTCTTCCTGGTGGAATTTTAAATGGAATAGACCATGATTCAGGGCTTTTGTGAATTTTAGGTAAAGTATAAATATGCCTTGGCCTAGGGTTTTCAGCTGGTGTCAAGTACTGGATTTGCTTTTTACTAATGTACTTATTGTTTGCCAAACGATGTATGATTTTAGTTATTTGTTTACTTGTAGTAGGATAAATAGGTTGTTCTAATTTACTGTAATGCTTAGAGTTCGCCAGTTGTCGATCTATTTCCCAAATATAATCAGTTTTATCTAAGACAACTGTTGCTGAACCTTTGTCTGCCTTTTTGATAATAACTTCAGAGTCATTGCGAAGTGTTTTGATAGCCGCTAACTCATTAGCCGGAAGATTCGGTTTTTCTCTTCCGATTTTCATCTTAGCAGCATTCTTAAACATACGGTCAGTTATTTCTCTAATTGATGGCGTTAGGGTTGAAGGCGGTGGGCACCAATTGCTTTTCTCTGTAAAAGGGATCTTAGTCATCTTGTTTTTGGAATGAAAGAATTTAGTGATCATTAATTTTCTAGTGAATTCCTTTACCGGTTGCGTAATTGCTAAGTGATCAATATATTTTGGTGTTGGAATAAATTTTAAACCCCTTTCTAAAAGTGATCTCTCAGAAATAGAAAGTCTCCTAGAGCTTAGGTTTACTATATTGCTACCCAATTTTGTTTCCGTGTTAACCTGGATGTGTCCTTCTGGATTGGCCGAAAATCCGATTTGTAAAGATTGATCTGTTGTACCCACTTATTGACGATGCTGTTGGCTGTTCTGGGGCTCCAATGAATCCCATCCGACTCAAAAAAGCAACCTCCCCTGATATTGCTATCTAGGATTCTCACTTTTTCCCCGGTGAGTTGAATCAAACTTTCGTTAAGTTTCCTGATATTCCAAGCTTCGTTGGGTTTGATTTCATCCATAGCGCTAGAAACTGGGTTTTGAGCTAGGTAAATTTCCGAGTCTGGGAATGTTGATCGAGCTATCTTCACTAAATCATTCATTCTTTGCGCTACCACGCTGGTGTTGTCGTTATCCCTGTCGTTAATACCTACGTTGATAATTATTTCTTTAGGTTTCTCCTGGTGTTTGTAATTTCTGAAAATCGTTTGAAAATGATTTATTCTGGCTCCTGGATATGATTCAATTTGAAGGTGTTTGATACCTGTTTCATTTCTGATTCTTGATGCGTTGGAATCGCCAATTATTACAGTTGATTGTGTTAGTCTTGGTAGCTTCCATTCCGCTTTGTCGCCATGGTGTCGTGTAAACCGTGTTAACTTATGTGGTGATAAAACCACGGCGGCATACGTCTGTATCGGGTAGCACGGTGACAAGGAGCGTGAGCTGCTTGGAGATGGTGAGCGGCTTGGGGACCGTGATCGTCGGCCTGGTGACCTATCTCGCTCTGGAGAAGGAGTCCTTCGAGTTACCAGAGCATTCAGAGCGTCCACCGATGCTTTTACCAGACGTGATGTTGTCGACGTGGCGCGCTTCGGCGTGTTCGGTGTTCTTGATGACAAACTGCTTTCTAATGCTCGCTTGGTAGGACTTGAGCTCGGTTCTCGAGGTTGTTGTTGTTTGGAGTTTACTAACTGTGTCGTTTGCCTCAAATCCGATTTCTGTTGTTTGGTGGGTGTCCTGCGTGGGAGTGTGTCTAACACTTGCAGTGGCTGGAACCGATTATTAAGCTGAATCGGATTATATACTGCTTTCTGCGGGCTCACTTTCTTCTGATGGATCTTATGTCGAGGGCTCTTAGGAATCCATTGATTGATGTCCCATGCATTGCTACCACCTTTGTTGTTGGCTGTTTTGGGTGGCGTTTGTGAAATCCTAGTGGAGTCGATTTGTTGTTTGGATGGAATAGCTATAAAAGGGTTAGGGTTAGGGTTAGGGTTAGGGTTAGGGTTAGGGGTAGGGTTAGGGTTAGGGTTAGGGTTAATGTTAGGGTTAGGGTTAGGGTTTAGGGTTAGGTTTTAGAGTTAGGATTAGGGTTTGGGGACCCTAATTAGCTCTGGCCTAGGGAGAATTACTTCCGCTCCTTAACTTACTTCTGACAATGAAGTCACCTAAGTTCTTATTTCTGCAATAAGCGGTAACTAATTTATGGGAAAATATGGCAGGGAATCTTTGCTGAATTTCAGTATACCCTTCTTTGATTAGTTTGGCCACTTGTGTTGCTTTCGTGTTATATGTAATGACAAACGGGATTAGTTTTTCAGAATCTTCATGTAAATTCAGACCACTGGGCATTAATGATTTTAGTTTATTAATCCAATAATATTCTCTTTTCGTTAGATTTTCTTGATCCTCTACAAATTCAATTGGCGTGATCGAACAATCGTTCATGGAATGGTTTGAGGTATTAAAATGGTTAGAGACAGATTTATTTACCTTATGCCTGATATCAAATCTGTATCTGGTGAATCTGTCCCTTAATGTAAGACTGGTTTGTCCTACATATTGTATGCCACATTTTTTACATGTGATTAGATATATAACATTTTTAGAATTGCATGAAAGATTTTACTTAATAAAAAATGTTTGATTAGACTGAGGACTTTTGAAATGTTCTGCTTCCTTAAAAAAGAGACAAGTGCAGCAGCAACTGCTATTGCATGGTTTCGCTTTTGCTACTACATGTTGTTTTGTATCCAAATTTTTTAAGGTATTGTTCTTAATTTGTCGAAGAAATCGCTTTGAATACCCTCGTGCTCTTAAAGCTCTAAACAGTGTGTTTGTAGCCCTCTGAAAATCTTCCTCCCTGGAACTAATTCTGTCAAATCTAATAATTTGAGATTTTAAGATCCCCCTAAAGGTGTGCTTGGGGTGAAAAGAAGATATATTAAGTAACTGATGTGTATCCGTTGACTTAAAGAATACCTTTGTATCTAAAATTCCGGTATTTCCAAACATAGGTCCTTTAAAAACGGTTGTATCTAGAAAATCGACAGAGGTGTCGTTAAGTGTAGCTTTTAGCTTTACGGATGGATGGAAATTATTCAAAATTTGGATAAAATGATCAAAATCTTCCCTGGAATAAGTCCAAATTAGAAAAATATCATCCAGGAACCTGAAATATAATAAAGGAAGAAGTTCACAACTTTTGAATGCTTCTTTTTCCCACTCTGCCATAAAAATATTTGCATAACTCGGGGCGAATTTCTTACCCATTGCTGTTCCTGAAATTTGTAAAAACCAGTTACCATTGAATTCAAAATCATTGTTTTCTAAACAAAGTTTCAAAAGTTCCAAAATTTCTAAATCTGGTCTACCAGGGTTTGCATTTGCTTTAAAACTGTTGAACACCGCCTTCAATCCATCCTTATTGTCAATATTTGTGTACATACTTTCTACATCTAAAGTGACAAGAAAGCTGTTGGAAGGGATTTGAATCTGTCTAATTTTCTCCAAAAAATCAGCCGTATCTCTGAGATAGGACGAGTGGTTAGCGGCTAATGGTGCTAGGAATGAGTCTATATATTCCGAAATACGATATGATTCACTCCCAACATCAGATATGATTGGTCTTCCTGGTGGAATTTTAAATGGAATAGACCATGATTCAGGGCTTTTGTGAATTTTAGGTAAAGTATAAATATGCCTTGGCCTAGGGTTTTCAGCTGGTGTCAAGTACTGGATTTGCTTTTTACTAATGTACTTATTGTTTGCCAAACGATGTATGATTTTAGTTATTTGTTTACTTGTAGTAGGATAAATAGGTTGTTCTAATTTACTGTAATGCTTAGAGTTCGCCAGTTGTCGATCTATTTCCCAAATATAATCAGTTTTATCTAAGACAACTGTTGCTGAACCTTTGTCTGCCTTTTTGATAATAACTTCAGAGTCATTGCGAAGTGTTTTGATAGCCGCTAACTCATTAGCCGGAAGATTCGGTTTTTCTCTTCCGATTTTCATCTTAGCAGCATTCTTAAACATACGGTCAGTTATTTCTCTAATTGATGGCGTTAGGGTTGAAGGCGGTGGGCACCAATTGCTTTTCTCTGTAAAAGGGATCTTAGTCATCTTGTTTTTGGAATGAAAGAATTTAGTGATCATTAATTTTCTAGTGAATTCCTTTACCGGTTGCGTAATTGCTAAGTGATCAATATATTTTGGTGTTGGAATAAATTTTAAACCCCTTTCTAAAAGTGATCTCTCAGAAATAGAAAGTCTCCTAGAGCTTAGGTTTACTATATTGCTACCCAATTTTGTTTCCGTGTTAACCTGGATGTGTCCTTCTGGATTGGCCGAAAATCCGATTTGTAAAGATTGATCTGTTGTACCCACTTATTGACGATGCTGTTGGCTGTTCTGGGGCTCCAATGAATCCCATCCGACTCAAAAAAGCAACCTCCCCTGATATTGCTATCTAGGATTCTCACTTTTTCCCCGGTGAGTTGAATCAAACTTTCGTTAAGTTTCCTGATATTCCAAGCTTCGTTGGGTTTGATTTCATCCATAGCGCTAGAAACTGGGTTTTGAGCTAGGTAAATTTCCGAGTCTGGGAATGTTGATCGAGCTATCTTCACTAAATCATTCATTCTTTGCGCTACCACGCTGGTGTTGTCGTTATCCCTGTCGTTAATACCTACGTTGATAATTATTTCTTTAGGTTTCTCCTGGTGTTTGTAATTTCTGAAAATCGTTTGAAAATGATTTATTCTGGCTCCTGGATATGATTCAATTTGAAGGTGTTTGATACCTGTTTCATTTCTGATTCTTGATGCGTTGGAATCGCCAATTATTACAGTTGATTGTGTTAGTCTTGGTAGCTTCCATTCCGCTTTGTCGCCATGGTGTCGTGTAAACCGTGTTAACTTATGTGGTGATAAAACCACGGCGGCATACGTCTGTATCGGGTAGCACGGTGACAAGGAGCGTGAGCTGCTTGGAGATGGTGAGCGGCTTGGGGACCGTGATCGTCGGCCTGGTGACCTATCTCGCTCTGGAGAAGGAGTCCTTCGAGTTACCAGAGCATTCAGAGCGTCCACCGATGCTTTTACCAGACGTGATGTTGTCGACGTGGCGCGCTTCGGCGTGTTCGGTGTTCTTGATGACAAACTGCTTTCTAATGCTCGCTTGGTAGGACTTGAGCTCGGTTCTCGAGGTTGTTGTTGTTTGGAGTTTACTAACTGTGTCGTTTGCCTCAAATCCGATTTCTGTTGTTTGGTGGGTGTCCTGCGTGGGAGTGTGTCTAACACTTGCAGTGGCTGGAACCGATTATTAAGCTGAATCGGATTATATACTGCTTTCTGCGGGCTCACTTTCTTCTGATGGATCTTATGTCGAGGGCTCTTAGGAATCCATTGATTGATGTCCCATGCATTGCTACCACCTTTGTTGTTGGCTGTTTTGGGTGGCGTTTGTGAAATCCTAGTGGAGTCGATTTGTTGTTTGGATGGAATAGCTATAAAAGGGTTAGGGTTAGGGTTAGGGTTAGGGTTAGGGTTAGGGTTAGGGGTAGGGTTAGGGTTAGGGTTAGGGTTAATGTTAGGGTTAGGGTTAGGGTTTAGGGTTAGGTTTTAGAGTTAGGATTAGGGTTTGGGGACCCTAATTAGCTCTGGCCTAGGGAGAATTACTTCCGCTCCTTAACTTACTTCTGACAATGAAGTCACCTAAGTTCTTATTTCTGCAATAAGCGGTCACTAATTTATTGGAAAATATGGCAGGGAATCTTTGCTGAATTTCACTATACCCTTCTTTGATTAGTTTGGCCACTTGTGTTGCTTTCGTGTTATATGTAATGACAAACGGGATTAGTTTTTCAGAATCTTCATGTAAATTCAGACCACTGGGCATTAATGAATTTAGTTTATTAATCCAATAATATTCTCTTTTCGTTAGATTTTCTTGATCCTCTACAAATTCAATTGGCGTGATCGAACAATCGTTCATGGAATGGTCTGAGGTATTAAAATGGTTAGAGACAGATTTATTTACCTTATGCCTGATATCAAATCTGTGTCTGGTGAATCTGTCTCTTAATGTAAGACTGGTTTGTTCTACATATTGTATGCCACATTTTTTACATGTGATTAGATATATAACATTTTTAGAATTGCATGAAAGATTTTGCTTAATAAAAAATGTTTGATTAGACTGAGGACTTTTGAAATGTTCTGCTTCCTTAAAAAAGGGACAAGTGCAGCAGCGACTGCTATTGCATGGTTTCGCTTTTGCTACTACATGTTGTTTTGTATCCAAATTTTTTAAGGTATTGTTCTTAATTTGTCGAAGAAATCGCTTTGAATACCCTCGTGCTCTTAAAGCTCTAAACAGTGTGTTTGTAGCCCTCTGAAAATCTTCCTCCCTGGAACTAATTCTGTCAAATCTAATAATTTGAGATCTTAAGATCCCCCTAAAGGTGTGCTTAGGGTGAAAAGAAGATATATGAAGTAACTGATGTGTATCCGTTGACTTAAAGAATACCTTTGTATCTAAAATTCCGGTATTTCCAAACATAGGTCCTTTAAAAACGGTTGTATCTAGAAAATCGACAGAGGTGTCGTTAAGTGTAGGTTTTAGCTTTACGGATGGATGGAAATTATTCAAAATTTGGATAAAATGATCAAAATCTTCCCTGGAATAAGTCCAAATTAGAAAAATATCATCCAGGAACCTGAAATATAATAAAGGAAGAAGTTCACAACTTTTGAATGCTTCTTTTTCCCACTCTGCCATAAAAATATTTGCATAACTCGGGGCGAATTTCTTACCCATTGCTGTTCCTGAAATTTGTAAAAACCAGTTACCATTGAATTCAAAATCATTGTTTTCTAAACAAAGTTTCAAAAGTTCCAAAATTTCTAAATCTGGTCTACCAGGGTTTGCATTTGCTTTAAAACTGTTGAACACCGCCTTCAATCCATCCTTATTGTCAATATTTGTGTACATACTTTCTACATCTAAAGTGACAAGAAAGCTGTTGGAAGGGATTTGAATCTGTCTAATTTTCTCCAAAAAATCAGCCGTATCTCTGAGATAGGACGAGTGGTTAGCGGCTAATGGTGCTAGGAATGAGTCTATATATTCCGAAATACGATATGATTCACTCCCAACATCAGATATGATTGGTCTTCCTGGTGGAATTTTAAATGGAATAGACCATGATTCAGGGCTTTTGTGAATTTTAGGTAAAGTATAAATATGCCTTGGCCTAGGGTTTTCAGCTGGTGTCAAGTACTGGATTTGCTTTTTACTAATGTACTTATTGTTTGCCAAACGATGTATGATTTTAGTTATTTGTTTACTTGTAGTAGGATAAATAGGTTGTTCTAATTTACTGTAATGCTTAGAGTTCGCCAGTTGTCGATCTATTTCCCAAATATAATCAGTTTTATCTAAGACAACTGTTGCTGAACCTTTGTCTGCCTTTTTGATAATAACTTCAGAGTCATTGCGAAGTGTTTTGATAGCCGCTAACTCATTAGCCGGAAGATTCGGTTTTTCTCTTCCGATTTTCATCTTAGCAGCATTCTTAAACATACGGTCAGTTATTTCTCTAATTGATGGCGTTAGGGTTGAAGGCGGTGGGCACCAATTGCTTTTCTCTGTAAAAGGGATCTTAGTCATCTTGTTTTTGGAATGAAAGAATTTAGTGATCATTAATTTTCTAGTGAATTCCTTTACCGGTTGCGTAATTGCTAAGTGATCAATATATTTTGGTGTTGGAATAAATTTTAAACCCCTTTCTAAAAGTGATCTCTCAGAAATAGAAAGTCTCCTAGAGCTTAGGTTTACTATATTGCTACCCAATTTTGTTTCCGTGTTAACCTGGATGTGTCCTTCTGGATTGGCCGAAAATCCGATTTGTAAAGATTGATCTGTTGTACCCACTTATTGACGATGCTGTTGGCTGTTCTGGGGCTCCAATGAATCCCATCCGACTCAAAAAAGCAACCTCCCCTGATATTGCTATCTAGGATTCTCACTTTTTCCCCGGTGAGTTGAATCAAACTTTCGTTAAGTTTCCTGATATTCCAAGCTTCGTTGGGTTTGATTTCATCCATAGCGCTAGAAACTGGGTTTTGAGCTAGGTAAATTTCCGAGTCTGGGAATGTTGATCGAGCTATCTTCACTAAATCATTCATTCTTTGCGCTACCACGCTGGTGTTGTCGTTATCCCTGTCGTTAATACCTACGTTGATAATTATTTCTTTAGGTTTCTCCTGGTGTTTGTAATTTCTGAAAATCGTTTGAAAATGATTTATTCTGGCTCCTGGATATGATTCAATTTGAAGGTGTTTGATACCTGTTTCATTTCTGATTCTTGATGCGTTGGAATCGCCAATTATTACAGTTGATTGTGTTAGTCTTGGTAGCTTCCATTCCGCTTTGTCGCCATGGTGTCGTGTAAACCGTGTTAACTTATGTGGTGATAAAACCACGGCGGCATACGTCTGTATCGGGTAGCACGGTGACAAGGAGCGTGAGCTGCTTGGAGATGGTGAGCGGCTTGGGGACCGTGATCGTCGGCCTGGTGACCTATCTCGCTCTGGAGAAGGAGTCCTTCGAGTTACCAGAGCATTCAGAGCGTCCACCGATGCTTTTACCAGACGTGATGTTGTCGACGTGGCGCGCTTCGGCGTGTTCGGTGTTCTTGATGACAAACTGCTTTCTAATGCTCGCTTGGTAGGACTTGAGCTCGGTTCTCGAGGTTGTTGTTGTTTGGAGTTTACTAACTGTGTCGTTTGCCTCAAATCCGATTTCTGTTGTTTGGTGGGTGTCCTGCGTGGGAGTGTGTCTAACACTTGCAGTGGCTGGAACCGATTATTAAGCTGAATCGGATTATATACTGCTTTCTGCGGGCTCACTTTCTTCTGATGGATCTTATGTCGAGGGCTCTTAGGAATCCATTGATTGATGTCCCATGCATTGCTACCACCTTTGTTGTTGGCTGTTTTGGGTGGCGTTTGTGAAATCCTAGTGGAGTCGATTTGTTGTTTGGATGGAATAGCTATAAAAGGGTTAGGGTTAGGGTTAGGGTTAGGGTTAGGGGTAGGGTTAGGGTTAGGGTTAGGGTTAATGTTAGGGTTAGGGTTAGGGTTTAGGGTTAGGTTTTAGAGTTAGGATTAGGGTTTGGGGACCCTAATTAGCTCTGGCCTAGGGAGAATTACTTCCGCTCCTTAACTTACTTCTGACAATGAAGTCACCTAAGTTCTTATTTCTGCAATAAGCGGTCACTAATTTATGGGAAAATATGGCAGGGAATCTTTGCTGAATTTCACTATACCTTTCTTTGATTAGTTTGGCCACTTGTGTTGCTTTCGTGTTATATGTAATGACAAACGGGATTAGTTTTTCAGAATCTTCATGTAAATTCAGACCACTGGGCATTAATGAATTTAGTTTATTAATCCAATAATATTCTCTTTTCGTTAGATTTTCTTGATCCTCTACAAATTCAATTGGCGTGATCGAACAATCGTTCATGGAATGGTCTGAGGTATTAAAATGGTTAGAGACAGATTTATTTACCTTATGCCTGATATCAAATCTGTGTCTGGTGAATCTGTCTCTTAATGTAAGACTGGTTTGTTCTACATATTGTATGCCACATTTTTTACATGTGATTAGATATATAACATTTTTAGAATTGCATGAAAGATTTTGCTTAATAAAAAATGTTTGATTAGACTGAGGACTTTTGAAATGTTCTGCTTCCTTAAAAAAGGGACAAGTGCAGCAGCGACTGCTATTGCATGGTTTCGCTTTTGCTACTACATGTTGTTTTGTATCCAAATTTTTTAAGGTATTGTTCTTAATTTGTCGAAGAAATCGCTTTGAATACCCTCGTGCTCTTAAAGCTCTAAACAGTGTGTTTGTAGCCCTCTGAAAATCTTCCTCCCTGGAACTAATTCTGTCAAATCTAATAATTTGAGATCTTAAGATCCCCCTAAAGGTGTGCTTAGGGTGAAAAGAAGATATATGAAGTAACTGATGTGTATCCGTTGACTTAAAGAATACCTTTGTATCTAAAATTCCGGTATTTCCAAACATAGGTCCTTTAAAAACGGTTGTATCTAGAAAATCGACAGAGGTGTCGTTAAGTGTAGCTTTTAGCTTTACGGATGGATGGAAATTATTCAAAATTTGGATAAAATGATCAAAATCTTCCCTGGAATAAGTCCAAATTAGAAAAATATCATCCAGGAACCTGAAATATAATAAAGGAAGAAGTTCACAACTTTTGAATGCTTCTTTTTCCCACTCTGCCATAAAAATATTTGCATAACTCGGGGCGAATTTCTTACCCATTGCTGTTCCTGAAATTTGTAAAAACCAGTTACCATTGAATTCAAAATCATTGTTTTCTAAACAAAGTTTCAAAAGTTCCAAAATTTCTAAATCTGGTCTACCAGGGTTTGCATTTGCTTTAAAACTGTTGAACACCGCCTTCAATCCATCCTTATTGTCAATATTTGTGTACATACTTTCTACATCTAAAGTGACAAGAAAGCTGTTGGAAGGGATTTGAATCTGTCTAATTTTCTCCAAAAAATCAGCCGTATCTCTGAGATAGGACGAGTGGTTAGCGGCTAATGGTGCTAGGAATGAGTCTATATATTCCGAAATACGATATGATTCACTCCCAACATCAGATATGATTGGTCTTCCTGGTGGAATTTTAAATGGAATAGACCATGATTCAGGGCTTTTGTGAATTTTAGGTAAAGTATAAATATGCCTTGGCCTAGGGTTTTCAGCTGGTGTCAAGTACTGGATTTGCTTTTTACTAATGTACTTATTGTTTGCCAAACGATGTATGATTTTAGTTATTTGTTTACTTGTAGTAGGATAAATAGGTTGTTCTAATTTACTGTAATGCTTAGAGTTCGCCAGTTGTCGATCTATTTCCCAAATATAATCAGTTTTATCTAAGACAACTGTTGCTGAACCTTTGTCTGCCTTTTTGATAATAACTTCAGAGTCATTGCGAAGTGTTTTGATAGCCGCTAACTCATTAGCCGGAAGATTCGGTTTTTCTCTTCCGATTTTCATCTTAGCAGCATTCTTAAACATACGGTCAGTTATTTCTCTAATTGATGGCGTTAGGGTTGAAGGCGGTGGGCACCAATTGCTTTTCTCTGTAAAAGGGATCTTAGTCATCTTGTTTTTGGAATGAAAGAATTTAGTGATCATTAATTTTCTAGTGAATTCCTTTACCGGTTGCGTAATTGCTAAGTGATCAATATATTTTGGTGTTGGAATAAATTTTAAACCCCTTTCTAAAAGTGATCTCTCAGAAATAGAAAGTCTCCTAGAGCTTAGGTTTACTATATTGCTACCCAATTTTGTTTCCGTGTTAACCTGGATGTGTCCTTCTGGATTGGCCGAAAATCCGATTTGTAAAGATTGATCTGTTGTACCCACTTATTGACGATGCTGTTGGCTGTTCTGGGGCTCCAATGAATCCCATCCGACTCAAAAAAGCAACCTCCCCTGATATTGCTATCTAGGATTCTCACTTTTTCCCCGGTGAGTTGAATCAAACTTTCGTTAAGTTTCCTGATATTCCAAGCTTCGTTGGGTTTGATTTCATCCATAGCGCTAGAAACTGGGTTTTGAGCTAGGTAAATTTCCGAGTCTGGGAATGTTGATCGAGCTATCTTCACTAAATCATTCATTCTTTGCGCTACCACGCTGGTGTTGTCGTTATCCCTGTCGTTAATACCTACGTTGATAATTATTTCTTTAGGTTTCTCCTGGTGTTTGTAATTTCTGAAAATCATTTGAAAATGATTTATTCTGGCTCCTGGATATGATTCAATTTGAAGGTGTTTGATACCTGTTTCATTTCTGATTCTTGATGCGTTGGAATCGCCAATTATTACAGTTGATTGTGTTAGTCTTGGTAGCTTCCATTCCGCTTTGTCGCCATGGTGTCGTGTAAACCGTGTTAACTTATGTGGTGATAAAACCACGGCGGCATACGTCTGTATCGGGTAGCACGGTGACAAGGAGCGTGAGCTGCTTGGAGATGGTGAGCGGCTTGGGGACCGTGATCGTCGGCCTGGTGACCTATCTCGCTCTGGAGAGGGAGTCCTTCGAGTTACCAGAGCATTCAGAGCGTCCACCGATGCTTTTACCAGACGTGATGTTGTCGACGTGGCGCGCTTCGGCGTGTTCGGTGTTCTTGATGACAAACTGCTTTCTAATGCTCGCTTGGTAGGACTTGAGCTCGGTTCTCGAGGTTGTTGTTGTTTGGAGTTTACTAACTGTGTCGTTTGCCTCAAATCCGATTTCTGTTGTTTGGTGGGTGTCCTGCGTGGGAGTGTGTCTAACACTTGCAGTGGCTGGAACCGATTATTAAGCTGAATCGGATTATATACTGCTTTCTGCGGGCTCACTTTCTTCTGATGGATCTTATGTCGAGGGCTCTTAGGAATCCATTGATTGATGTCCCATGCATTGCTACCACCTTTGTTGTTGGCTGTTTTGGGTGGCGTTTGTGAAATCCTAGTGGAGTCGATTTGTTGTTTGGATGGAATAGCTATAAAAGGGTTATGGTTAGGGTTAGGGTTCGGGGTAGGGTTAGGGTTAGGGTTAGGGTTAATGTTAGGGTTAGGGTTAGGGTTTAGGGTTAGGTTTTAGAGTTAGGATTAGGGTTTGGGGACCCTAATTAGCTCTGGCCTAGGGAGAATTACTTCCGCTCCTTAACTTACTTCTGACAATGAAGTCACCTAAGTTCTTATTTCTGCAATAAGCGGTCACTAATTTATGGGAAAATATGGCAGGGAATCTTTGCTGAATTTCACTATACCCTTCTTTGATTAGTTTGGCCACTTGTGTTGCTTTCGTGTTATATGTAATGACAAACGGGATTAGTTTTTCAGAATCTTCATGTAAATTCAGACCACTGGGCATTAATGAATTTAGTTTATTAATCCAATAATATTCTCTTTTCGTTAGATTTTCTTGATCCTCTACAAATTCAATTGGCGTGATCGAACAATCGTTCATGGAATGGTCTGAGGTATTAAAATGGTTAGAGACAGATTTATTTACCTTATGCCTGATATCAAATCTGTGTCTGGTGAATCTGTCTCTTAATGTAAGACTGGTTTGTTCTACATATTGTATGCCACATTTTTTACATGTGATTAGATATATAACATTTTTAGAATTGCATGAAAGATTTTGCTTAATAAAAAATGTTTGATTAGACTGAGGACTTTTGAAATGTTCTGCTTCCTTAAAAAAGGGACAAGTGCAGCAGCGACTGCTATTGCATGGTTTCGCTTTTGCTACTACATGTTGTTTTGTATCCAAATTTTTTAAGGTATTGTTCTTAATTTGTCGAAGAAATCGCTTTGAATACCCTCGTGCTCTTAAAGCTCTAAACAGTGTGTTTGTAGCCCTCTGAAAATCTTCCTCCCTGGAACTAATTCTGTCAAATCTAATAATTTGAGATCTTAAGATCCCCCTAAAGGTGTGCTTAGGGTGAAAAGAAGATATATGAAGTAACTGATGTGTATCCGTTGACTTAAAGAATACCTTTGTATCTAAAATTCCGGTATTTCCAAACATAGGTCCTTTAAAAACGGTTGTATCTAGAAAATCGACAGAGGTGTCGTTAAGTGTAGGTTTTAGCTTTACGGATGGATGGAAATTATTCAAAATTTGGATAAAATGATCAAAATCTTCCCTGGAATAAGTCCAAATTAGAAAAATATCATCCAGGAACCTGAAATATAATAAAGGAAGAAGTTCACAACTTTTGAATGCTTCTTTTTCCCACTCTGCCATAAAAATATTTGCATAACTCGGGGCGAATTTCTTACCCATTGCTGTTCCTGAAATTTGTAAAAACCAGTTACCATTGAATTCAAAATCATTGTTTTCTAAACAAAGTTTCAAAAGTTCCAAAATTTCTAAATCTGGTCTACCAGGGTTTGCATTTGCTTTAAAACTGTTGAACACCGCCTTCAATCCATCCTTATTGTCAATATTTGTGTACATACTTTCTACATCTAAAGTGACAAGAAAGCTGTTGGAAGGGATTTGAATCTGTCTAATTTTCTCCAAAAAATCAGCCGTATCTCTGAGATAGGACGAGTGGTTAGCGGCTAATGGTGCTAGGAATGAGTCTATATATTCCGAAATACGATATGATTCACTCCCAACATCAGATATGATTGGTCTTCCTGGTGGAATTTTAAATGGAATAGACCATGATTCAGGGCTTTTGTGAATTTTAGGTAAAGTATAAATATGCCTTGGCCTAGGGTTTTCAGCTGGTGTCAAGTACTGGATTTGCTTTTTACTAATGTACTTATTGTTTGCCAAACGATGTATGATTTTAGTTATTTGTTTACTTGTAGTAGGATAAATAGGTTGTTCTAATTTACTGTAATGCTTAGAGTTCGCCAGTTGTCGATCTATTTCCCAAATATAATCAGTTTTATCTAAGACAACTGTTGCTGAACCTTTGTCTGCCTTTTTGATAATAACTTCAGAGTCATTGCGAAGTGTTTTGATAGCCGCTAACTCATTAGCCGGAAGATTCGGTTTTTCTCTTCCGATTTTCATCTTAGCAGCATTCTTAAACATACGGTCAGTTATTTCTCTAATTGATGGCGTTAGGGTTGAAGGCGGTGGGCACCAATTGCTTTTCTCTGTAAAAGGGATCTTAGTCATCTTGTTTTTGGAATGAAAGAATTTAGTGATCATTAATTTTCTAGTGAATTCCTTTACCGGTTGCGTAATTGCTAAGTGATCAATATATTTTGGTGTTGGAATAAATTTTAAACCCCTTTCTAAAAGTGATCTCTCAGAAATAGAAAGTCTCCTAGAGCTTAGGTTTACTATATTGCTACCCAATTTTGTTTCCGTGTTAACCTGGATGTGTCCTTCTGGATTGGCCGAAAATCCGATTTGTAAAGATTGATCTGTTGTACCCACTTATTGACGATGCTGTTGGCTGTTCTGGGGCTCCAATGAATCCCATCCGACTCAAAAAAGCAACCTCCCCTGATATTGCTATCTAGGATTCTCACTTTTTCCCCGGTGAGTTGAATCAAACTTTCGTTAAGTTTCCTGATATTCCAAGCTTCGTTGGGTTTGATTTCATCCATAGCGCTAGAAACTGGGTTTTGAGCTAGGTAAATTTCCGAGTCTGGGAATGTTGATCGAGCTATCTTCACTAAATCATTCATTCTTTGCGCTACCACGCTGGTGTTGTCGTTATCCCTGTCGTTAATACCTACGTTGATAATTATTTCTTTAGGTTTCTCCTGGTGTTTGTAATTTCTGAAAATCGTTTGAAAATGATTTATTCTGGCTCCTGGATATGATTCAATTTGAAGGTGTTTGATACCTGTTTCATTTCTGATTCTTGATGCGTTGGAATCGCCAATTATTACAGTTGATTGTGTTAGTCTTGGTAGCTTCCATTCCGCTTTGTCGCCATGGTGTCGTGTAAACCGTGTTAACTTATGTGGTGATAAAACCACGGCGGCATACGTCTGTATCGGGTAGCACGGTGACAAGGAGCGTGAGCTGCTTGGAGATGGTGAGCGGCTTGGGGACCGTGATCGTCGGCCTGGTGACCTATCTCGCTCTGGAGAAGGAGTCCTTCGAGTTACCAGAGCATTCAGAGCGTCCACCGATGCTTTTACCAGACGTGATGTTGTCGACGTGGCGCGCTTCGGCGTGTTCGGTGTTCTTGATGACAAACTGCTTTCTAATGCTCGCTTGGTAGGACTTGAGCTCGGTTCTCGAGGTTGTTGTTGTTTGGAGTTTACTAACTGTGTCGTTTGCCTCAAATCCGATTTCTGTTGTTTGGTGGGTGTCCTGCGTGGGAGTGTGTCTAACACTTGCAGTGGCTGGAACCGATTATTAAGCTGAATCGGATTATATACTGCTTTCTGCGGGCTCACTTTCTTCTGATGGATCTTATGTCGAGGGCTCTTAGGAATCCATTGATTGATGTCCCATGCATTGCTACCACCTTTGTTGTTGGCTGTTTTGGGTGGCGTTTGTGAAATCCTAGTGGAGTCGATTTGTTGTTTGGATGGAATAGCTATAAAAGGGTTAGGGTTAGGGTTAGGGTTAGGGTTAGGGGTAGGGTTAGGGTTAGGGTTAGGGTTAATGTTAGGGTTAGGGTTAGGGTTTAGGGTTAGGTTTTAGAGTTAGGATTAGGGTTTGGGGACCCTAATTAGCTCTGGCCTAGGGAGAATTACTTCCGCTCCTTAACTTACTTCTGACAATGAAGTCACCTAAGTTCTTATTTCTGCAATAAGCGGTCACTAATTTATGGGAAAATATGGCAGGGAATCTTTGCTGAATTTCACTATACCTTTCTTTGATTAGTTTGGCCACTTGTGTTGCTTTCGTGTTATATGTAATGACAAACGGGATTAGTTTTTCAGAATCTTCATGTAAATTCAGACCACTGGGCATTAATGAATTTAGTTTATTAATCCAATAATATTCTCTTTTCGTTAGATTTTCTTGATCCTCTACAAATTCAATTGGCGTGATCGAACAATCGTTCATGGAATGGTCTGAGGTATTAAAATGGTTAGAGACAGATTTATTTACCTTATGCCTGATATCAAATCTGTGTCTGGTGAATCTGTCTCTTAATGTAAGACTGGTTTGTTCTACATATTGTATGCCACATTTTTTACATGTGATTAGATATATAACATTTTTAGAATTGCATGAAAGATTTTGCTTAATAAAAAATGTTTGATTAGACTGAGGACTTTTGAAATGTTCTGCTTCCTTAAAAAAGGGACAAGTGCAGCAGCGACTGCTATTGCATGGTTTCGCTTTTGCTACTACATGTTGTTTTGTATCCAAATTTTTTAAGGTATTGTTCTTAATTTGTCGAAGAAATCGCTTTGAATACCCTCGTGCTCTTAAAGCTCTAAACAGTGTGTTTGTAGCCCTCTGAAAATCTTCCTCCCTGGAACTAATTCTGTCAAATCTAATAATTTGAGATCTTAAGATCCCCCTAAAGGTGTGCTTAGCGTGAAAAGAAGATATATGAAGTAACTGATGTGTATCCGTTGACTTAAAGAATACCTTTGTATCTAAAATTCCGGTATTTCCAAACATAGGTCCTTTAAAAACGGTTGTATCTAGAAAATCGACAGAGGTGTCGTTAAGTGTAGGTTTTAGCTTTACGGATGGATGGAAATTATTCAAAATTTGGATAAAATGATCAAAATCTTCCCTGGAATAAGTCCAAATTAGAAAAATATCATCCAGGAACCTGAAATATAATAAAGGAAGAAGTTCACAACTTTTGAATGCTTCTTTTTCCCACTCTGCCATAAAAATATTTGCATAACTCGGGGCGAATTTCTTACCCATTGCTGTTCCTGAAATTTGTAAAAACCAGTTACCATTGAATTCAAAATCATTGTTTTCTAAACAAAGTTTCAAAAGTTCCAAAATTTCTAAATCTGGTCTACCAGGGTTTGCATTTGCTTTAAAACTGTTGAACACCGCCTTCAATCCATCCTTATTGTCAATATTTGTGTACATACTTTCTACATCTAAAGTGACAAGAAAGCTGTTGGAAGGGATTTGAATCTGTCTAATTTTCTCCAAAAAATCAGCCGTATCTCTGAGATAGGACGAGTGGTTAGCGGCTAATGGTGCTAGGAATGAGTCTATATATTCCGAAATACGATATGATTCACTCCCAACATCAGATATGATTGGTCTTCCTGGTGGAATTTTAAATGGAATAGACCATGATTCAGGGCTTTTGTGAATTTTAGGTAAAGTATAAATATGCCTTGGCCTAGGGTTTTCAGCTGGTGTCAAGTACTGGATTTGCTTTTTACTAATGTACTTATTGTTTGCCAAACGATGTATGATTTTAGTTATTTGTTTACTTGTAGTAGGATAAATAGGTTGTTCTAATTTACTGTAATGCTTAGAGTTCGCCAGTTGTCGATCTATTTCCCAAATATAATCAGTTTTATCTAAGACAACTGTTGCTGAACCTTTGTCTGCCTTTTTGATAATAACTTCAGAGTCATTGCGAAGTGTTTTGATAGCCGCTAACTCATTAGCCGGAAGATTCGGTTTTTCTCTTCCGATTTTCATCTTAGCAGCATTCTTAAACATACGGTCAGTTATTTCTCTAATTGATGGCGTTAGGGTTGAAGGCGGTGGGCACCAATTGCTTTTCTCTGTAAAAGGGATCTTAGTCATCTTGTTTTTGGAATGAAAGAATTTAGTGATCATTAATTTTCTAGTGAATTCCTTTACCGGTTGCGTAATTGCTAAGTGATCAATATATTTTGGTGTTGGAATAAATTTTAAACCCCTTTCTAAAAGTGATCTCTCAGAAATAGAAAGTCTCCTAGAGCTTAGGTTTACTATATTGCTACCCAATTTTGTTTCCGTGTTAACCTGGATGTGTCCTTCTGGATTGGCCGAAAATCCGATTTGTAAAGATTGATCTGTTGTACCCACTTATTGACGATGCTGTTGGCTGTTCTGGGGCTCCAATGAATCCCATCCGACTCAAAAAAGCAACCTCCCCTGATATTGCTATCTAGGATTCTCACTTTTTCCCCGGTGAGTTGAATCAAACTTTCGTTAAGTTTCCTGATATTCCAAGCTTCGTTGGGTTTGATTTCATCCATAGCGCTAGAAACTGGGTTTTGAGCTAGGTAAATTTCCGAGTCTGGGAATGTTGATCGAGCTATCTTCACTAAATCATTCATTCTTTGCGCTACCACGCTGGTGTTGTCGTTATCCCTGTCGTTAATACCTACGTTGATAATTATTTCTTTAGGTTTCTCCTGGTGTTTGTAATTTCTGAAAATCATTTGAAAATGATTTATTCTGGCTCCTGGATATGATTCAATTTGAAGGTGTTTGATACCTGTTTCATTTCTGATTCTTGATGCGTTGGAATCGCCAATTATTACAGTTGATTGTGTTAGTCTTGGTAGCTTCCATTCCGCTTTGTCGCCATGGTGTCGTGTAAACCGTGTTAACTTATGTGGTGATAAAACCACGGCGGCATACGTCTGTATCGGGTAGCACGGTGACAAGGAGCGTGAGCTGCTTGGAGATGGTGAGCGGCTTGGGGACCGTGATCGTCGGCCTGGTGACCTATCTCGCTCTGGAGAGGGAGTCCTTCGAGTTACCAGAGCATTCAGAGCGTCCACCGATGCTTTTACCAGACGTGATGTTGTCGACGTGGCGCGCTTCGGCGTGTTCGGTGTTCTTGATGACAAACTGCTTTCTAATGCTCGCTTGGTAGGACTTGAGCTCGGTTCTCGAGGTTGTTGTTGTTTGGAGTTTACTAACTGTGTCGTTTGCCTCAAATCCGATTTCTGTTGTTTGGTGGGTGTCCTGCGTGGGAGTGTGTCTAACACTTGCAGTGGCTGGAACCGATTATTAAGCTGAATCGGATTATATACTGCTTTCTGCGGGCTCACTTTCTTCTGATGGATCTTATGTCGAGGGCTCTTAGGAATCCATTGATTGATGTCCCATGCATTGCTACCACCTTTGTTGTTGGCTGTTTTGGGTGGCGTTTGTGAAATCCTAGTGGAGTCGATTTGTTGTTTGGATGGAATAGCTATAAAAGGGTTATGGTTAGGGTTAGGGTTCGGGGTAGGGTTAGGGTTAGGGTTAGGGTTAATGTTAGGGTTAGGGTTAGGGTTTAGGGTTAGGTTTTAGAGTTAGGATTAGGGTTTGGGGACCCTAATTAGCTCTGGCCTAGGGAGAATTACTTCCGCTCCTTAACTTACTTCTGACAATGAAGTCACCTAAGTTCTTATTTCTGCAATAAGCGGTCACTAATTTATGGGAAAATATGGCAGGGAATCTTTGCTGAATTTCACTATACCCTTCTTTGATTAGTTTGGCCACTTGTGTTGCTTTCGTGTTATATGTAATGACAAACGGGATTAGTTTTTCAGAATCTTCATGTAAATTCAGACCACTGGGCATTAATGAATTTAGTTTATTAATCCAATAATATTCTCTTTTCGTTAGATTTTCTTGATCCTCTACAAATTCAATTGGCGTGATCGAACAATCGTTCATGGAATGGTCTGAGGTATTAAAATGGTTAGAGACAGATTTATTTACCTTATGCCTGATATCAAATCTGTGTCTGGTGAATCTGTCTCTTAATGTAAGACTGGTCTGTTCTACATATTGTATGCCACATTTTTTACATGTGATTAGATATATAACATTTTTAGAATTGCATGAAAGATTTTGCTTAATAAAAAATGTTTGATTAGACTGAGGACTTTTGAAATGTTCTGCTTCCTTAAAAAAGGGACAAGTGCAGCAGCGACTGCTTTTGCATGGTTTCGCTTTTGCTACTACATGTTGTTTTGTATCCAAATTTTTTAAGGTATTGTTCTTAATTTGTCGAAGAAATCGCTTTGAATACCCTCGTGCTCTTAAAGCTCTAAACAGTGTGTTTGTAGCCCTCTGAAAATCTTCCTCCCTGGAACTAATTCTGTCAAATCTAATAATTTGAGATCTTAAGATCCCACTAAAGGTGTGCTTAGGGTGAAAAGAAGATATATGAAGTAACTGATGTGTATCCGTTGACTTAAAGAATACCTTTGTATCTAAAATTCCGGTATTTCCAAACATAGGTCCTTTAAAAACGGTTGTATCTAGAAAATCGACAGAGGTGTCGTTAAGTGTAGCTTTTAGCTTTACGGATGGATGGAAATTATTCAAAATGTGGATAAAATGATCAAAATCTTCCCTGGAATAAGTCCAAATTAGAAAAATATCATCCAGGAACCTGAAATATAATAAAGGAAGAAGTTCACAACTTTTGAATGCTTCTTTTTCCCACTCTGCCATAAAAATATTTGCATAACTCGGGGCGAATTTCTTACCCATTGCTGTTCCTGAAATTTGTAAAAACCAGTTACCATTGAATTCAAAATCATTGTTTTCTAAACAAAGTTTCAAAAGTTCCAAAATTTCTAAATCTGGTCTACCAGGGTTTGCATTTGCTTTAAAACTGTTGAACACCGCCTTCAATCCATCCTTATTGTCAATATTTGTGTACATACTTTCTACATCTAAAGTGACAAGAAAGCTGTTGGAAGGGATTTGAATCTGTCTAATTTTCTCCAAAAAATCAGCCGTATCTCTGAGATAGGACGAGTGGTTAGCGGCTAATGGTGCTAGGAATGAGTCTATATATTCCGAAATACGATATGATTCACTCCCAACATCAGATATGATTGGTCTTCCTGGTGGAATTTTAAATGGAATAGACCATGATTCAGGGCTTTTGTGAATTTTAGGTAAAGTATAAATATGCCTTGGCCTAGGGTTTTCAGCTGGTGTCAAGTACTGGATTTGCTTTTTACTAATGTACTTATTGTTTGCCAAACGATGTATGATTTTAGTTATTTGTTTACTTGTAGTAGGATAAATAGGTTGTTCTAATTTACTGTAATGCTTAGAGTTCGCCAGTTGTCGATCTATTTCCCAAATATAATCAGTTTTATCTAAGACAACTGTTGCTGAACCTTTGTCTGCCTTTTTGATAATAACTTCAGAGTCATTGCGAAGTGTTTTGATAGCCGCTAACTCATTAGCCGGAAGATTCGGTTTTTCTCTTCCGATTTTCATCTTAGCAGCATTCTTAAACATACGGTCAGTTATTTCTCTAATTGATGGCGTTAGGGTTGAAGGCGGTGGGCACCAATTGCTTTTCTCTGTAAAAGGGATCTTAGTCATCTTGTTTTTGGAATGAAAGAATTTAGTGATCATTAATTTTCTAGTGAATTCCTTTACCGGTTGCGTAATTGCTAAGTGATCAATATATTTTGGTGTTGGAATAAATTTTAAACCCCTTTCTAAAAGTGATCTCTCAGAAATAGAAAGTCTCCTAGAGCTTAGGTTTACTATATTGCTACCCAATTTTGTTTCCGTGTTAACCTGGATGTGTCCTTCTGGATTGGCCGAAAATCCGATTTGTAAAGATTGATCTGTTGTACCCACTTATTGACGATGCTGTTGGCTGTTCTGGGGCTCCAATGAATCCCATCCGACTCAAAAAAGCAACCTCCCCTGATATTGCTATCTAGGATTCTCACTTTTTCCCCGGTGAGTTGAATCAAACTTTCGTTAAGTTTCCTGATATTCCAAGCTTCGTTGGGTTTGATTTCATCCATAGCGCTAGAAACTGGGTTTTGAGCTAGGTAAATTTCCGAGTCTGGGAATGTTGATCGAGCTATCTTCACTAAATCATTCATTCTTTGCGCTACCACGCTGGTGTTGTCGTTATCCCTGTCGTTAATACCTACGTTGATAATTATTTCTTTAGGTTTCTCCTGGTGTTTGTAATTTCTGAAAATCGTTTGAAAATGATTTATTCTGGCTCCTGGATATGATTCAATTTGAAGGTGTTTGATACCTGTTTCATTTCTGATTCTTGATGCGTTGGAATCGCCAATTATTACAGTTGATTGTGTTAGTCTTGGTAGCTTCCATTCCGCTTTGTCGCCATGGTGTCGTGTAAACCGTGTTAACTTATGTGGTGATAAAACCACGGCGGCATACGTCTGTATCGGGTAGCACGGTGACAAGGAGCGTGAGCTGCTTGGAGATGGTGAGCGGCTTGGGGACCGTGATCGTCGGCCTGGTGACCTATCTCGCTCTGGAGAAGGAGTCCTTCGAGTTACCAGAGCATTCAGAGCGTCCACCGATGCTTTTACCAGACGTGATGTTGTCGACGTGGCGCGCTTCGGCGTGTTCGGTGTTCTTGATGACAAACTGCTTTCTAATGCTCGCTTGGTAGGACTTGAGCTCGGTTCTCGAGGTTGTTGTTGTTTGGAGTTTACTAACTGTGTCGTTTGCCTCAAATCCGATTTCTGTTGTTTGGTGGGTGTCCTGCGTGGGAGTGTGTCTAACACTTGCAGTGGCTGGAACCGATTATTAAGCTGAATCGGATTATATACTGCTTTCTGCGGGCTCACTTTCTTCTGATGGATCTTATGTCGAGGGCTCTTAGGAATCCATTGATTGATGTCCCATGCATTGCTACCACCTTTGTTGTTGGCTGTTTTGGGTGGCGTTTGTGAAATCCTAGTGGAGTCGATTTGTTGTTTGGATGGAATAGCTATAAAAGGGTTAGGGTTAGGGTTAGGGTTAGGGTTAGGGGTAGGGTTAGGGTTAGGGTTAGGGTTAATGTTAGGGTTAGGGTTAGGGTTTAGGGTTAGGTTTTAGAGTTAGGATTAGGGTTTGGGGACCCTAATTAGCTCTGGCCTAGGGAGAATTACTTCCGCTCCTTAACTTACTTCTGACAATGAAGTCACCTAAGTTCTTATTTCTGCAATAAGCGGTCACTAATTTATGGGAAAATATGGCAGGGAATCTTTGCTGAATTTCACTATACCCTTCTTTGATTAGTTTGGCCACTTGTGTTGCTTTCGTGTTATATGTAATGACAAACGGGATTAGTTTTTCAGAATCTTCATGTAAATTCAGACCACTGGGCATTAATGAATTTAGTTTATTAATCCAATAATATTCTCTTTTCGTTAGATTTTCTTGATCCTCTACAAATTCAATTGGCGTGATCGAACAATCGTTCATGGAATGGTCTGAGGTATTAAAATGGTTAGAGACAGATTTATTTACCTTATGCCTGATATCAAATCTGTGTCTGGTGAATCTGTCTCTTAATGTA